>JAMKCF010000005.1:8861853-9480067 GCA_023634235.1 Pisaster brevispinus | reverse complement strand
ATTCCTCAGAGAGCTCGTTTTTACGACTTTATTTCGCTATAGTCTCGCGGAAAAAATCGCCTTACTTTTACATTATAGAAGCTTACTATTGCGTTATATCACCGTAGTGTTGCAAGATTGTCGCATTTTATTACGTTATTTCGCCATTCGTTATATCGCCTGTCGTTATATCGCCATTGTTATATCGCCATTCGTCATATTGCCGTTATATTGCGTTAGATTGCTGCATTTTGTTGCGATATGTCGCCGTATTTTATTGTGTTATATGTACGTACTTTTGATAGTATATTGCCGTATTAATGCGTTATATCGTCGAACCATAGCAATACAATACGACGATATAACACAGTAAAAAAAAATGGCGCTAAAACGCAAAAGTACGGCAATATAACTAAACGCAATAGTACGGCGATAGATAGCAATAGTGCGACTACATAATGCCGTAAAAACAATATGAGTTCTCTAGACATTGGCGAATAGGAGCTACTGTACTTTTGGCCTCGGACTGCTCTGAAGTAAAACAAAAATGTTACAGCATTGAGGGCGAGTGCACTCATAACAATCCACCGATAAGTTGAACATGTTACTTATAATTATATCTGCGTACACATTTATGTTAAAGTTATGTCTCGAGGGCAACGCATTCTGTTGGCATTTTGGCTATTCAATCATCGTTGTACAAGTTGAACGCATTTTAAGCTGAAATACTCCTTGTGTCATTCAGTGACAATTTGATTGTCACCAATGCTGTAACATGTAAAATAATCCAACTTCAAAAATCCTGTAACTATCCCACTTTTTCCACTTACAGATATCTTAAATAGGACCAAGTACTTTAATTCATAATTACTATAGTTATTAGTTTGCATCTTATTACACGTCTGCAGTACTGTACATTTACACCGTTTACTCTCATAAAACTACAAGTAACAACTGCAAAACTGCATGCCAAAGTATCACAACCTGCTAAATATTGCACTAAACTTGCTTTCATAGCAAAGGCAGTTTTTTTTTACAAACACACGGGACATACGCTTCGTATTTCGGGGCGTAGTTTAAACCAGTCATCTTTGGCAATTAAAAGCGCATCATCCAATAAGAAGGGTTAATTTATAAAGTTTCAATGATGTTGTAGAGGGGCGTTGACTGAAATCATGTTACGCACGACCGTCAATCGCTGACCTGATGGGTCAATTATTTATTATGAGTTGTTGGGAAAGCATATTTGGCTTGTAGCCGAAACGCCTGGTAAATGCGTGTGGTTGGTTTGGACCTTCTTACTTTCTCACCTTTGAGAGCAATTTATAGTTTGGTTTTGGTGTTTGTTTGTTTCCAGTGGATCGAGCCTCAAAACCTCAATGTTGAACTACTTTGTGTTAGCATTTTTTTTCCTTACTCTACTCTAAACGAACGATTAACCGGATGTTGTTTGTGAAATAGTACACTTTATTGAATAGCACACTGGCGCTTCGTCTTACTCAGCGACTTTACGTAACACATCTATATATATTTTGAATTTATTTGTGAATTGTCTTACCCAACTGAATAAAGACTGTACAATAATATTTTTTTTTTACAATGATACCATCAGAAATATTTGTGAAAAATATTATTAAAGTTATACACGTTTCTCATGGATCTTGGCCCATGTTTCATATTCTATTCATAAGTATGACGTAACTCCACTGTAAGCCACGCCTACTTCACACAAACTGGCTCCACTGATTACCAGAAGCCCATAGGAGTTGCATTAAGCAAGTCTTTGTCAGATGATTTATGCAAGAACAGTTGAATAATTGAGCTTGGCTTTTACAAACGTTCCCCAAAGGCTCGAGGTCTTCTCAGAATTATAACTTTCTGATCATATGATAACAAATGCTTTTTTTACCATAAGTCATTTGCCAGCTGTGGAGCCAGAAGAAGAGAGAACTTGTGACGCGTGTGACGCAATGACTTCCTAACATGATAGACGTTGTGTGCTTTCCCCTCTGGCAAACAATGCAAACATTTGACAAGCGCACGTTTTCGAAACGGAACGCATTGCCGGCACTAAAGGCGTTTGCACCGTTTGCGAAACTCAGAGAACGGTCTAGAGGAGGAGTTAGCGTCTGTCAGCCAACTTTTAATAAAGTTGGACAAAATTAACAAGTTCATAGGTAACTTAACTGACCTAGACCTTCCTAAAAACAAATAAAAAATTACAAAACATAACTGTTTGTCGAAAAGTGTACATTATGTTAAACATTGTTATTGTTTACAAATTGCTGATGTATTTAGTAATGAACATGTTTTACTTTTAAGAGCAGACGACAGAACATTGACCAACACAAGGAATATTCATTATAGATACTGCACAATGATTGATCCCACAAATTGATTCGAACGTGCATACAGTAGTACAAATGAACAGTGCGTTCCGTTTTGCGTAACACACGTTATAAAATGTTTGCGCAAACGGACTGCACCCCCAGACCAGGGACCGATTTTACACAGAGCTAAGACTGAGCTTCAATGCGTATCAATGTTAATTGCTTTGCAAAGTGTGACATCACAATACATGTCAATATCGGCAACTCATCTTAAGCATGAATCCTACAGTGCTTTGTGATATCGGCCCCTGATATATCTTTGATACAAATTGAAGGTTGCCTGCTTTTGAGGGAGTATGCTCACTCCCTTTGCTTACAAGGTTTCAACAAATTGACCCATCGAAAACTGAAGCTTCCTTTGTGTGTTTGTTTTTACCCGTCAGGTAAAAATTGATAATGAAGCAAAAAGAACCCCATGTGATCTCTCCCAGCTCATCACAATTTTTAGCTACAGAATGGCACATGTATTTATTAATTCTGGTTGTGAAGCCAAGAGTTCTCAGAAAAGCAAACTTCATGGAGAGAAAACAGCGAAGGAAGTTCCAGTCTTTTGATGTTGGAGGAAGGGACTGAAAACCCAATCCCATAGTGCCACCGGCAGGATTCGAACCGGGGTCCAGATGGAAGGCAAGGAAAGACAACACTACGCCAACTCAACCACCCCACAAATGCACTGGGGGTGGGGTCACATCAAGTGTTTAATTTCCCAAGGGTACAAATTCCAGAAAGGAAAGTTTTCACTTTAAAAAAATCCTGTAATTTGACTAGTTTGGTAGGAAGCTCAACACTCTTTTCAAAAGTATCGATGTAATACCTTTAGCTGAACTTAGCATTGCCTTACAAATACACTATCCCCAATATTTACAAGCATCCGCCCTAAATAGTTGATCACCAAATTTGTTTTACTTAGCTAGCAGGTTCGACAGGTAGCTTGCAGTATACAGGTACCGTCACACGCTGGCTAAGCCGGTGACCCAGCTGCTGCTTGTTTGACCAATAACAATGGGCAATGTCGAAAGTCATGGGAACCCAAAACTCCAGAAATGTCAAATATTATTTATTTTTTGACGGTTATCAATATTATAGACTGTGCGAATAAAGATTTTGTGAATTCATTGAAAATGTTTTTTATATTTTTATTATGTGCTTGCTTGTTACTTTGTCATTACTGTACATGGCTGTTAATTATTCTGATCGACTGAGGACCACTGGGCATTACAAGCGTTGACAAAAACTTGATTAAATCATGGATTTGATTGTACAAGTTGTGAGCTGTGACAACTTTAATGATTTTTCTTTTTAAAAACAGCGCACAAAAATATTTTAGCCAGCCAACCGACTTTCTATAAACACGGAACTGAATAACTGCGATTGTAACCTGTCATCTTTCAAAGAGGACAATTGAAATGCGGCCACAAGTTTTCTGTTATAACCAAATTTTCAATATCAAACTGTAAAGCCTGATAGAATGTTTTATGAAGATGATGAAAAGGGAGAACATTTATCTTTTGAAAGTGAAGTCGGTAAATAAGTAAGAATGGGGCAAATACAAATTGGCGAGGATACTTTGGATGAGTGCAGCCCCATGCAGTGCTTAACACACATTCAAGTAATATTCTGTATCCCTGATGCAAATTTAACATCTACTAAAGACTACTGCCCCGTTTATTATTTTATTATTTGTTCAAACACTCAAGAATCAGCCAGAAAATTATCAGGTACCTATCCACGAGTACTGTAAGGATTGAAAATGGTTATTAAAAGTGGATATAATATCCTATTAACTTCTTTTCACTCTTTTTTTATGAGTAAAAAACATTTAAAGAATTTGTATATTTGTGGAACACCTGAAAAATATTGCGTCAAACTGCAGGGTCCCCAAGAATTGTTTAGTTGTATTAAATTCGTGCACATAGTGAATGGTATGAAATGATGTTTATCAAATACTTGTGAACTATTGCCTTGTAAACTATTGTCTTACTTGAGGCGGCATTTTATATGATAAGTTATTCTTCTACTTTATGATCCAAAATAAGAACGGTTAGTCGTGACTGGTATGAATGAGCTGTTAGTAGCATTAGTAGCGAATGTATGAATGAATGAGGCCATCATTTTAATGTATTAGCTGTAAGTAACTGTTTGAATGAATTTTCTTTTTACACAGGACCAATAGCTGTTAGTTCCCTTCCCAGTAGTTTTTTGCTACCATGACAACATGCATGAATTACAGAGGCAAACAGGACAGCACCAGGGCCCACTTAGATCCAGCGCCGGCCAGTGTCAACCAGCTCAATCCAGTTTATTCCAGTTCGACTCATTCCTGTTAGTAGTTTCATGCAGAGAGCTCTAGCTGTACACAATGTATATACATCAATATTCCCTTCCCTTTGCCTTATAAAGAAAGCACTGAAGTACTAATGAGTGCATCTTGTCACCCAGCACGAAATGGCCACTACTCCAAACCTTATCATCAAGACGCTCACTGTTTTGGGTTTAAAATAGTACTGGGTTTGCAAGAAATGTTGTCACAGATGTAAACTTGGCATACAGTATTGGTAGGCAGCATATAAGCAATATAATAATATTTTTTAACTGGTTCTCTGCACTACCCCATTTCGGTTTCATCAAAGTCATTATCCGCTAATTGTGCAACATAGTGCAATTATTGGAGTTAAGTGTGATTACCAGGGAAACTGATTTGAAATCTGAAACTGAATGGAGACAGTGATACTGAAACCAATTGTTTTAGAATTGTTTAGTTCTTCTTTTTGATACAGCAGTGAATAATCAAGCTGCATTCAGTTTGTCTCCTGTGTAAAAACTAGGGAGTAGTCTGGCTTGGGGATTAGAGAAACAAAGTTAAGGCCAGCAAAGTATTTGCAGTAAAGTTGCCACACACCAAAGACGAATACCAAGTTTTATATCCATGACATAATAGCACTCTTGTCAATTGAGAAGAAAGGCACGGCAGTATATGAGCATTCGTGAATATGGAATAACGTTTTTGCATAAAATGTTTTTTTCTTTCTTTTCTTTTTTACACCTATGTACAAGATTTTCCAGACATAAGTTGGCATCATGCCTGCCTTTGGCACATTAAAGTATGGTACAATTTCTAATATATTTCCGTCTTTACTTTGGCTCGATACCATTGAAGCTTTGGAATGAGAAAAATAATCAAACTTGCAAAGAAATGTATCAACATAGCACTCAAATATAGCAAAGAAATTAACATGCACATGCAGTGTTTAGAGATGCGGGCAAATTGTGAGTTGATTATACAAGAACTACCAACCACAAGGACCTCCATCACGAAGCAGCCATCTTGTGCTATTCTTCATAATGCATACAAACTAAACTGAAGTTCAAAGGGACGAATAGTGTGGCTTTTTTCTTTTTTTATGTGATAAATTCACTAACTATATAATATGGTGTATAATGCAGGAAACACAAACATGGCCACCTAGTGAAAATTTCAGGTTAAATGGGTACACAAAGGGGACTTTCCCCTTAGGTAAAGCTGGACAAAATGGGGGACAATCATATCACTGTTGTGCTTGGAAATTGATACAACTTATTCGTCACGCTCAGTCAATGATAAGGGAACTTATATATACCAAAATGAGTGAAGGACAAGCATCGAAAAACACAACAGAATACGAAGCTCATGGGTCATGGGCCATGGGCCAATTCGTTCCAACGAATACTCATCTCAGCTCTCTGAGGAGTATACAGCTATGCTGCTAGCATGCTTACTTCAACTAAGTGTCCATCTATGCCCTTTAGTATCTCCATTTATCCTCCCAGGTGAAGAGAAGCTACTATGGTTTATTGCTCTCTGAGGAGTATAAAGCTATGCTACTAGTATGCTTACTTCACCTCAAGAGTCCATTTCTGCCCTATAGTATCTCCATTTATCCTCCCAGGAGAAGAGAAGCAATTATGGTTTATTGCTCCCTCAAAGCACACTACTGACCCTGTAATTTGTAACTTCTATTCTTGTCATTGGGGCCTCCTGAACACCCAAGTGTCCTGCTCTGGACTAATTCAGCCCGAGAAAATTTACAAATAAAAATCTGTCAAACAAATTATGCTCCTGTGTATGGAGAAGAAAGTTGATATTAAATTGTTGTTATTGTGTATTACTTTGATTTCATTGGAAGGCTTTTACACGATTTCTTTGTCAGTGATAATGGTAGGTCTACTTGTATCAACTTTACATTCAGTGTCATTTAAAAAACTTACAACTTGGCACAAACAATTTTATCTGGAAACCAAATGTGTAACCAACAGAAAGATGGTGAAACCAATGGCAACAACAACGCAACAAAACAAAACATGCAAGAAATTATCTTCTCCTTATTTGAATAAATCTGGATAGTTTAAAGGCAAGTTATTTTCTGTGTGGTTAATTTGCAAATATATTTTGAAACCCAGAAATCTGAACCAGTGATAATTCCGGGAAAAGAAAAAAATACTGCAAGAATTTTTCCAGAAAGATAAAGCAAAAAAAATGTAAAAGTAATTTCTACAAAACAAAAAGAGAAGAAAACAAATTACTTTAAGCATTCTATTAACACTTATGCAAAAGTAATATATTACATCTTTGTTTTACATTACAAATAAATATACACAACTCTTTTGATCAAAAGTACAAAAAAACAACTTTAGCAAGCATCGTATTCCCAAAAGAAATGTACATTTTTACAAACACAATATATGCAGCAAAACTTTAACAAAGTATACAAAAATAATAGTTCCATGCATAAAGCAAAAAGGTGATCAACCAAAGATGTGAACCATTTCGTGTTGTTTATGTTCAATTAAATTGTAACATTCATTCAAACATTTTGGATAATTTTACCTGTCAAAATTGGTGACAGTCACTAAATTCTTGATCATTTGTTTCAGGCATACATTTGCATATGAATTTTAGCTGTATGGATTTACAAATGCATGTCTTAAAAATCACTCAGAAATGCTTATTTCAAATTGAGGTTATTTCGACCAGAAGAAAGTTGGTTGTTTATCACTACAATGCTACAATGAGTTGGCTATGGTACTAGTGCTAATAGAGTCCATTTGCCTGAGTGTGTTTTCACATTTTTAAACAACAAAACCGAAAAAGGCGCATGTTAACTAAAATTTTCCTAATTCAGTATGCATAATTGTTTTCAAAGCTCTCATTTCTTGACTGAGATTTGCCAGTGTACAACACATCTGGCCATGGAATAATCTTTAAAAAGGAAATCAAGGTGCAACTGGTGCGGAACAGTTGACTGTAGCAAGACAGTTTACCACATTCAGCACCTCCATTTTTTTCTCTCTTTCAATCCTGCTAAAACAGGAGTGAGTGGTGTCATTATAACTTAAAGGGGCTGTGTCGTCATGATCAAAGCAGGCTTGTGGCTCTACATAGTATTATGAACTCTCACCCAGTTATAGCACACATGTGCATGCTTTTCATAGTTACGATACAGAGGAAGCGCGCATGTGCGCAGTAACTGGGTGAAAGTTCATAACTGTATGTAAAGCCGCAGGCCTGCTTTGATCAAGACAGCCCTTTTAAGAAAACAGTGCTTGTCTTGGCTACTCATTAAGTATACCAAATATCTAGTTCTACACAGACATCCTTCTCTACTCTCTAAAGGCTGCTCTAAAATTCCATGCCCTTAAAAAAAAAACTTGTTTGGACGTTAGGTTTTTCATTTCAACAGTGTCGTTGGTATTTCTTATGGTGTCACTCACGACATAGCCAACTCATTTTTAATACTGCCATGACCCGCTTCTTGCCGCGCTCCCGTTACATAACATATCCATAAGCCCTCTGCATGGAACATAGGGACACTGGCGTACCTTCTACTGCAAGTACTTGTACACCTTGACACAGTGGTTACCAGAGTCTGCCACAGCCACGTGACCGTCGCTGGTGATGGCCAGATCCTGAGGGCCGTAGAGAGGATCCCCGGTGGTGTTGACATAGGAGAGGAAGGACCCCGTATGATCAAAGACCTTAAAGGAGAAGATTGAGAGGGTGGGGGACAAGAGAAGTGGCTTTATAACTTTCTGGTATCAACTCCAAGTCATTTGCAATATTTCAAGTCTTTGAATTGAAAGGTGTTTTTGCATGCAGTATTGACAATTTCTGGTACAATTGAAAATAGAGGTGTTTATGTTTTCACATTTAGAGGGGGACTGTTGTTATTGGGCCTTGTTTCTCACTGGGGATCAAAAGAGGATTAAGTAAGTAAGTGGACATGATCATTGCAGGCCTGTGGCTGTACTGGGAATTATGAACTCTACCCAGTTACTGCACTCAAGCACATGCTGGCCAATAACAATAATGATGGCGCCCTTTGTGATGTGATGGCCAGCACGCGCACGCGTGCAGTGACTGGGTTAGAGTTTATAACTCCATGTACAGCCACAGGCCTGCTATGACCATGACAACAGTCCCCCTTCAAGTATAACAAAGGTGTCAACATTACCTAAACTGAATACATATGGTTGCTTACCTACTCTGCAACAAGGAGGTAAGCACTGAATTTAATTAGTACAGGATTAGTAACCTTGTTTAAAACTTAAAGGCAAAGTATACCTTTGGTTTTTTGAACCTTTTGATTGAGTTAATCCTATTATTCCTACATGAATGTAGATATATACAATAAAACTAACCCGTTAAAAAGTCATTTCAAAAGTGATAGGGTTTTTGAGATACCACCGAAAATCTGGAGTGGTTATGTCCAGGAAAGAATGCAGGAAGAATGATCCATAATTGCACAATCTGAGAAACCTTTCAGCATGAATTAATTCTCAGATTTTTTTAATCCCATTCTCTCAAGCCACATTCCTCAGAAGGGAATTGTGTCTCAAAATGTTATACATTATCAACAGCTGCAGTATTTCTTACCTAGTAAGTTTTTATTGTCATAATTTTTGGAGTAATTACCAAAGGTATACCCTCCCTTTAAAGATTGATTGGATTGAAAGATTGATTGGATTGACTGGATTAATAAACCTGCCCTGAATCAATTAGCCTTTCCCATGAAATATGTTAATCACACAAAAAGGGTACAGACACTAATGGTTGAAAAACACCATAGAGCTGTGCACTTTGCAGAATCACAAGTGGGCATGTGTCATACCACCATCAGCCCCATATAAAAAGGTGTGATGTTCCCTCATTTTGCCAACCAGTAGTGTCAGTGCGCACGCATGATGAGCTATTTACATAATAATAATAATAATATGCAGTTCTTATAAAGCGTTTATCACACCCAAGGGCGTCTCAAAGCGCTCATTATTTTTCTATAAGGTATGGCGGTGCTATATTTACATAGCCCGCTGTCATGGTTTACAAGGTGCTGTGGCACAGTCTGCAGCCAACCATACCAGAAAACACCAGGGCGAAGTTTACTGGGTTTATTTAGGCGTGTTATACTACACACAGGATCTACAGCTTTACGTCCCATCCGAAGGACGAAGCAAGAATGGTCGAGTGTCTTGCTTAAGGACACAAGTGTAAAGACCGGGACACAAACCCACACTCTGCTGATCAAAAAAGCACCAGAGCTTGAGTCCAGTGCGCTTGACCGCTCGGCCACAACACACTCTATTTCATGGGAAAGGTCTATTCTTGGAGTCTTAAAAAATGCAGTCACATTACCTGGATTCTGCTGTTCCCCCAGTCAGCTACGATGATGTTCCCGATGAGGTCAACAGCCACACCTGTAGGGGCATTGAACTGTCCGTTTCCCTCGCCCCTTGATCCGAACATTGTCACCAGCTGCCCGTCTTGCTCGAACACCTGGTGAAAGGGAAGAGATCAAGTAATGTCGTCACAGTGCTGAGTACAATTAACCAAGGAAATGTCAACGAACAAATAAATATTTTTGATCTGCACAATATAAACATCCATTGCAGTTTCTTTAGATTTGTATTTAAAGGTAGGGTTAAACCTTGGTAAGGACCCCCTCCCTAAATAAATTGTATAATTTTTATCTGAAGGCCTACTGGTTATAAAGATGGTAATGGCTGTAAGCTTCCTGTGAAATGATTTCCTCTGAAGTGCCCCTGTTGTTTAGAAAACGATAAAAGAATTTTAACAAATTTGAATCACCAAAGATTGCTTAAAGATGTCTTGGAAGATTAACATTTATGTGGTGTTTGTTTGTGATTGCTGTGGAAGTTTTCTCAACCAGAGACACTGTATTCAACTGAAACTTTCACAGGTGACTATTATTGTACCTTCTCTTGATAGTTTTGCCTATAAATCAACATTGTGGCGTGTCGTGGCCAAGCGGTTAAGAGTGAGTTTTACTGCAAGTTTTGCAGAAATAGTTCATCGCCATCCTTTTAACTGATGAATGTACAGATGCCATTTTTTAATACTGCAACCCAAACTTTTTAATGAAGCAGATAAAAGTAACAACTACACCCCTTTTGTCCAGATTGAAATGGACTCACCTTAATGCAGTGATTATGGAAGTCTGACACCACTATCTGGTTACTATTATTGACGTCCACAAAGTGAGGTCCACAGAGCTGTTGGTCCTCAGCTCCTCTTGATCCAAACTTGTTGAGGAGCTTTCCTGTTGATGTAAAGATCAAGATGGAGCTAGACTTGTTGTCAACGACGATGATGTTGTTGTTGCTGTCCACGCAGACTCCCTTTGGTCCGATGAGCTTTCCCGTGCCTATCTTATTGATGAACTTCCCGTCTGGGCCGAAGATGTTCACCCATTTGTTGTCGTAGTCAGCAACAACGTAGTTTCCAGATGCTGTGAATGCAACACCGGTGGGCCGCTGCAGCTGGCCATTGCTGCGACCTCGGATGCCAAACTTGTGTTTGCAGTCACCAGTATTATTGAAGACCTGTATGCACTGATTGTTGCTATCTGCAACCACAATCCGGCCACCATTGGCGGCGGTGGTCCCTACACCCTGTGGGTTTGTGAACTCCCCTTTATTGCGCCCTCTCTGGCCCATGATGAGTACCAGATCATCCTCAATGGGGTTAGACTTACGGTAGACTCTCAGCGACCCGGCAGCACTTTGTGGTCTTCTCATTGCACGTTGTTTGATGTTACTCCGTGGGATCTTACTCGTCGGTGACTTGGGACTGGATGAACTGCTCTCCCTCAACACACGCAACTTAAAGGGGCTCCCCTTGATGTGACGTCCAAAGAGTTTTATAATCAGCTGATGTGGGCCTTCTTTGTGTATTGTATACAAGACGTCATATGTACCGTTCTTGTTATCAATCACTCGTGTATCATGAACCCCACCATCTGAGGAGAAAAGCTGGGCACAGATTTCAGCTCCTCCAATGGTTACTAAGACCCCTCGATAGTTCTTCGATGTTATCGTTACAATCATCTGTTCCCCACTGAAGGCTCGCTTCAACCCTTCCCCGACGGCTACTGACTCATGGGCAATGGCACTGTTGCTGCGCACCGTGCCGAGGTTTGCCAATGACTTCTCCATCTCACTGACCTCACCGGCAAAGGAAATGGAATCGTTCTCCTCTGGCTGGAGATGCTGGCACTGTTCTGTCAGCTCTCGCAGACGCTGTCCCATTTGTTTCCGAACTAGTAGAATCTGCATCTCGTTGCCGCTTCGTAGGGCCTGCTCGGTGAAGTCACAATTATGCTCTATACTAAGAAGCTCTTTCTCCAGAACTTCCTGTTGTTTCTGAAGCACCTCTTGCTTGGACTCATGAGTGCCCTTCAGCTCATTAATGAGGGTGTCTTTTCTCTCTTGGATTCCCCTCTCCAAGGTGTCAAAAGACGTCAGTATCTCCGTCTCCGCTTTGGTTTTCTTCTCCTCTAGGCTTAGGTTGATGGTTGTTACTCGTTCAATGGCATCCTGTAGGCGTGGAATCTAAATGCAAATTGTTAAGTATCCATAAACAAAAACAAAAAACAAAATAAATAAGTTTAGGGTTCATTCATACACCATACTAGTATTAAAAAAAAATAGCGAAACAGTAGATGAAGGCATTTGTTATTGAAGGCATAAAACATAGATTCTCAGAAACCTGATTTGACCTGTAACCTTATACAAATGACTCTCCATAACTACTGTCTCTAAAAGTGCTTTTGAAGCTAGTCTGGTTTTTCAACCAGAAAACTTAAAAGCAATTTGCTCTGACAACAGATGCTCTGCCTGCATGTCATGAGAATACGCTCATGCAAATGAGATCAACAACTATTGTTTAGTAAGAAAATTTCTAAAAAATAGCTTTGGGATGTGGGTTTCCCCTTATTTTAGACCCAGAACAACAGAACCTTTGAGATGTTCCAATTCTTGAGGTGTATTTCCAGAAATACAAAACTACAGGTTTAGGCACAATGTGGACCCTTTCTTTCTCCCTTTGGTAACTGCTTCACTTCTCTCAAACAAATTTGACGGCTTATAGAGATTTTGAGAAAATCCTGAAATCAGAGAAAAAACCTGAGAAACCAAATGCTTGAACTTAATGAAATTGAGGCATTTTGTGATTTTTTATTTATTTTTTTAGGTAAAAAAAAATCATGAAATGTAAAAAAAATACATGTAAATAATTGGGCTGGTTGTGTGATAAATTTTTGTTATGATGAGCATTGGGCGGAATTGAAAGAATGACATCTTTACCTGGTCCTTAGCTTTCTCCAGTATATCCCTCAGTACCTCCTTATGTTCATCAATGATGTCACTTAGAAGCACTGTAGGATGATCCACATGCTCTGACTCAGTACACTCACCGCAGACGGCTGTCTCACAGTCATCGCAATAATAATCCAAGGGCTCCCCCTCGTGACTGGAGCAACAAGGCACGGCATGGTGGGGCTGATCCCCTCCGCTGGCCCCGTCATCGCTGCTGCTGTCTGGCCCCTCCAACACCTCCATCAGGTTAGTGATGAAGAAATTGTTCTGTAGACCCGTCACCCCTTCAATCGGGAGGATGGATTGCTGACGACAGAGAGGGCAGGAGAGGGTCAGGGACTCAGCAGGGACGTAGTTCTGCAGGCACTTTTGGCAGAAGGTATGGAGGCAGGGGAGTACCTTAGGGGTGTGGTACCGCTCTAGGCAGATGCCACAGACAAGGAACTGTTTATCAATTTGCTTGACGACAGGGCTCTGTGTCGCTGCCATGGTGACGGGGATGGTGACACCGCTGTATCACTCTGGCGACATGATGCATTAGGCCTGCAAAGATGTTAATAAAGATATACTAAGTTATATTAAATGGAAATATTTTCTTCAACCAATTACATCTACAACTTGAGAAATAATATCATGAACATAAGAATCATCAATTCAATTAAAGCAATATTCAGCATGATAGGAGATTAAATTAACCAAAAGTGACTCATACAAGAAGAAGAAAAATATCACAATTCTAAATAACTTGTAAAATGCCTCTGAAATGTTCCAGATTGCATCTAATGTTAAAAAGTTTTCCAAGGGCCCCCAAGCAGGCCCCGGACCCCACACCGTGATCAACTTAACTTTAAAACAACAGAAGGATTACTGAAAATGTTCAATTCAACATGAAAAGGAGATAAGATGCCCCCAGCCCTGACCAGAGGGCACATACTACCAGGTACATGTATTTTACCTAGTCTTGGGCAAGCTATGGGCGCTTATAGCTACTAGCAATGTAATCCACTCACTCACACTTGTGTGATAACTAATAGTGTAGGTCTCATTATTAATGTGAGTAGTTCAATTTTGGTTATTGGAGTAATGCTAAAAGTAGAAGCTCTGTACCCTGATCTCTGACAACGTATCAAATTTTAATGTCCAAGCTTTATGCTTACTCGCATGTACTGACTGTACTAGTACTAGTGCGGTCTGGCGCGCCGATGATGCGTTGATCGCGTGAGTGGTGGAATGTTTGTCTGACAGCCGGGTATTTTGAGCATTTAAGGGATGTCATTATTCCGGACTGCTTTTCCTTAATGCATAGAGAATGGCTTGATGTGTGCGATCAGTTTATTTCCCAAGTCATTGCTCTGGGCCAAGGTAAGTAGACTTTGATTTATGTTTTGCTTGTAAAGATTTTTAAAGTTATGTTTATTATAAATGGTTTATTAAAATTCATTTTAAAATGGTAAAAATGGAAAATCCAAGGCAAAACAAGAGAACAACATTAAGAAAAAAGATGTAAAAAAACCATACATACAAATATAATATGAAACAAGACAACAATATGTACAGGTTGAATAACTAGAAAGTAAAAAAATGTGGAAAATGTGAGATTAAAACTTTCCTAAAAGAGTAAAAGTCAGATTCAGTTGGAAGATAAACAATCACGAGGCACAAAACAAACAAAAAACTAAAAGAAATTTCCATTGTTTTCTGCAAGTTTTGGACAATTTAGAATGTGCAAGCTCGAAATGATGCTTTGACACTTTCTAACACCCCCTCACACTGGGGGGGGGGGGTGCATGCTTGCTTCGCCCACCCCTAAATCCACCACTGTCATTGGAGGATACAGCTTAATCCGATACCCCTCTACTCGTTTTATTTTTTACTCATGGTGATCAATGGATATCAACTTCCTATATTCTTTCAAGTGGACAATAACTGTATTAAAATTGAATGCATTTCATCAATATAATGCACGTATCTCCTTTCAACTACTTTCCCTCACACTGCTCTCCTCTGCCATCATGTCTTCCTGTTTAACAGATGTTTTTCACCTACGCTCACATCTCCATTCCTTCAAGTGTTTCTCTCTTTTTTTCCTCTCTCCCCATCCAGCGCCCCTATGAACAAAAGCACACTACCCTTTCCTCCCTTCTCTCTCTCTCTCTGTCGCAGTGCCTGATTAATCGATCCAAGTGTTGCTGACGTCAGATCTATCACATCAGCATCTTGTGGAAGATACACTTAATATCCTTGGTTTACCACCTAATCACGTTGGGTCATCACTGAGGAATTATTCAAGCAAGATGAGAGGGATTCGTTCAGCTGCCCTTTAATAGGGTACAAAACACCACTGCTTTTCATTTCAACTCATCTCATTGCATGAAATTACATGGTAAAACAAAAGGTAGGTGTGAAATTTGCACTGGAAAAAAAGGGTGATTTTTGGTTGAACAAAGACAAATTGACTAGAGTGGGACTTGAAACTAAGAACTCCGGATTAACACGCCGGCACTCTATCTCCCTCTTCTTCAATACCTTTGTTTATGGTAACAGTCAGAAGCCAAATAGCCAGAAAACAGGGTATCTGCACACTTTAAAAAGTCAAATTTAACACTTTTTAAGACCCTTTTAATGCTACACTTCACAAAATTTAAGGCCAAAATAAGTGAATAAAGCAGGGGAGAACAGCTACAACTGCTCACATTTTGTTACTTTTTTACATGCAGCGTTATTTGGTTCTGTTCGAACTGAAAATTCATTACACGCTTTATCACATTTTTTAAAGACCTCAAATAACTGAATGTAACCACTGAGATGTCCTTTTCAGAAAATTTTCTGCAGACTTCATGGTAATAAAGTTGTCACATAATGTAGTACATCAGCGAGGGTCAAATTACAAACGAATATTTATGAACTATCTAATTTACTCCTGGATGTACATCTCATACAGACGTTTTACACAATCATTTTCAAACCAACTGTCTATTCTATCCCTCATTACATTGACATTTTACAGCATTGCAGTGAATTTGTCACAATGGCTCCTGTTGACCTTCAAGATTAACTTGAACGAAATAGGCATTACTATTCTTTTGTTACAGAAAGGTTAACGAGTGCGTAATGATTACATACAATTGAGTAAACTCAATATACAAAAATTCATAATGTAAAAAACCCAACCCATTTTGGTAAGTGTTACCCAGGGCAAAAACGTGAGCTCCAAGAAAAGCCCCCAAGTGCCTAGAATCAAGACAGCACTGTGCCATCACATTTCAGACTCAATCCAAACAAGAAAACGGAAAATGTGAGGCACAGAAGATTATAAACAACCTTTATCCAGTCCTTGTTGTGTCATATTTTACAAAATGGACTGGTTTTATGCTGGTTTTCTGAGGCACTGGTAAATGTTCTTCAGTGTTGTTTTAATGTTGTGTTTATATGGGTCTTTGTTGGGAACCATACATAATTCATCATATACTCTAACATAGGATTTTCACATATTTTGTAATAATTAAGATCATAACATCCCTGTGCTTGGACAATTCTCCACTTCATTATACCGGGACTTCATTTGCATCCCTGCATCCTGCTCTTCAAGTGAAAGAAGAGAACAAAATGAAGATGTAGATACACAAGAGGAGTGAACTAATATATATATATATTCTCACATATAAGATTTTCTCACGTTTTGTAATTATTACGATTTGATAATGCATATCACTAGTCCACCAGCTTTTTCACTGGTCCTTATTTTAAGGTTTTCTTGTATCACTGCCATTTTAACGGGACTTAAGTTTGAAACCATACAAACATTCCGAGCAGGCAGTGGTTTTACACATAGCTTGGATAGAATTTTGACTGGTCCTCAGAAATTATAACTGGTATTTGTGGTGGTGGGGGGGGGAATATTAAAATCCCTGCTTGGAAAATTTTCCACAGGTCTTACAGATCTTCATTCCCAATCCTGCATACAGCTCTTCAAGAGAAATGATGAGAACATGGAAAGACAAGAGGAGCCAAAACATGTGCATGTTCTCACTTAAGATTTTCTCATGTTAAGTAATGATTAAAATTTGACAATTTGTTGGGGGTGGGGGGGGGGTGGGGGGGGTGGGCATCATAAAATCCCTGTACTTGGACAGTTCTCTGCTTCATTCTAACAGGTCCTCATTTGCATTTCTGCATCCTGCTCTTCAAGTGAAAGAAAGAGAAAAGAGATGAGGATGTGGAAACACAAGAGGAGCCCCCCCCAAAAAAAAGAAAAAGAAGCATGACTCACCATCCCACATCCGACAAGCCTTTATAAGACTGCCATGTTGACCCAGGAGCAAGAGATGTTAGACTGCTGGGTATGCCATGCCCCTAATTATACAGTGAAGACTGCTTAATCAGGCAGGAGGTTTTATGTAGATGAATATGGACCAGTCACTAAATGAATTGATTGGAAGTGGGTTGTAGAGGGGATGGAGTGAATCTGAGTTGGGATTATTTCTTTCTTTGTGTTTGCTTTTGGAATTTCTGCCACAAGTTTGCATCTTGGCTTTCTTGCATCAGGACTTCCATATTGAAGCATTGTTTTTTTCTCAGTTACACCATTTTCATGTATTACCAAAAATAAAACAATAAATAAAAAGCACTAGGGCACAACTTATTTTTCAAAATCAATCTTATTTCCTTAAATATCAATACCATGCAAGCACCACTGTCTTATCTATTAATTACTGACCAACAAGCTTTCACCAAACCAGAATATATATAAACTATATTACAAAAATATGAAATAAAAGTTACCTCTCAGTCTCAGTAGTTAATGTTTGGAAAACTCAAGACTGAAGGACACAAAGTATGAATTTTTGTATTGTTAAAACCCTGCGTGACACCATCAAAAAAAAATCACACACTTATGCCATCAGGCACTTTTCAAGTGTCCGTTTTATATTTTGTGTGTAATACGTGTTTTTGAGAACACAATCATGTTTAAATCGCCCAAACTATTGGATATAGTCCCTTGTGACTAAATAAAATAAATTCAAGCAAAATTTCCATTGAGATCAGCCCACATGTGTCTCTAAGCCATTTGTTTGAATGAAACCCTCGTGTTTGATGAGTCAGCAAAAACATCATAATTTCTTACAATTCTTACATTTCCCAAGGGAATACCGGGAGAACTGTTCATTGGTGGATTTTTTTGGGTGTGAAATCAACCCCGATGGTAACAAGACAATTGGCATGCTATTTGGCTAGGTGTAGTTGAGGAACCTTAATTTTTTTAAATACAAATAAAATAAAATGGCGGAGTAATTACTTTTTAATTAAAAACGGACACCTAAAAAGTGCCTGATGGCTTCATCTAGGGTTAACAAAAAAATTGTATACATGTATTTTGTTCTCATAGTTCTCTATTTCTTTGATAATAGTTGAATTTTAAAATTATTTTTGCTGGCGTACATCTTTTGTTAGTAAATTTATGCGGCCATTTAAGCTTGGATAGACAGGCTTTTGGGCCCCAGTGTTTGGTTGCACTTTTGTCCATCCAGGCCAGCTTAAACTGGTTATGTTCTTCTTGTCTTTTTAATCTCGGTTTTCGTCCCTGTACTTGCTTGTTTGCTCAACCTCAACCTTTCCCTCCCGTTGTCTTTTCAATCCCACCTCATCCCTTCTAGCTTCATTTTGACTAAGTACTTGTATACGAGCATATTTATTTTGTCACTCATTTCCCTTTCATTTGTAATGTTAATTACAATATTTTGTATTGATCCATGGCCAAATAAATAATGATAATAATATTCATTTAAATTCATGATTGCACAATAGAGTCATTCAATGCTGATGCCATCAAAGCATGTCTCCTTCATAGACCATGACATTCACCAATATAATCACCACAGCCGTCAATGGTAATAATACACACTCCTAACCGTCCACACATTCTGATCCCAGCCACACTTACAGATCACTCTGATGAAATTTAAAAATCAAAGTCCGATCTGAATGTAAGCCGACCGTTTTCGTAGAGCGGCTAAATTATGCCTGGCGTGATGAATTGATGACTCACACAGCCGAACGAGCCAAGATACATGGTAGATATGCAGAGTTTGACATTCATGACAACATGAGTTCAGCATCTTGAACATACCTGTCTAACACTATAGCACAAACCACCCAGAAGTGGTTAGAAAAGGCCTTACCCGCGCCACCAAGACTTTTTGCTAAATACAAGTTAACCAGTGATCTCATTTACAAAACGTGCCTACGAATAAATTACAGGCATGCAATAACACTCAATATTACAGATTTACAATCAGGAGGCCAGAATACAATTTACCCATGGGGAACTTGGATGTTGCCAGGGGAATTAATTTCACTCCTGAATTGATTGCACTCTAGGGAGGAGGCCGTCCAACCCAAACCCACGTTCCAAATACCGCCCCTCAGATGTAATTTTGATTTAACATGTCAACTAAATTATTACTCATAACCAAAGTAGTTGAGAATTGTAGCTAAGTTTTTTAAACAATTACCCTAAATATCTCTGAAAATAACCGGAGCACGTCAACATTAAAAAGGTAGAGCTTCTAATTTTCCATATCTGCTTTAAAGGATTTTTGTATTCAACAGAAAAGATTACTAAGCAGAGATTAGATTACTAAACAATTATTATTGGAAAAACAATAAATAAAAATACCAATGCAGAATAATCTTAAAAAGAAGTGAGTGGGTAAAATGCTCGCCTTTCACGCATGTGGCCCTGGTTTGATTCCCGGCTAAGGCCATATTGTGTGAGTAGAGTTGAGTGTTGGTGCTACAAGCGTGTTTCTTTATCTGGGCCCTCTGAATTCTCTCCATCCAGAAAAATCAAACACTTTTTGATATCTGGCTGTGCTTCATGGTCATGTATGGGTCGATGTGGCCGGCAAATAAAAGGCACCCTTGCTTCTCAACACATTGTAGCCGCGGCATTCTCAATTCAGTTTCTCAGCTGCAAGCAGAGATAATTAGCCTACCAAATTTAAAGGCTTTTAATCATTTCTTTCACAAATTTGTTGAGTGCATTGTCAGATTGTTGGAGTTTATGCATAAATATGACCACCTTCACAAAGTCGGCACCATGGTGTCAGCACATTAGCACTGCGTTTATGACAGTTTTTACTTCTTTGGAAAAATTTTCCTTGAAAATGCATACATGCATTGAATTCTACATTTCTTCTTACGTTGCTGCAAGAAGCATAAGACACAGCCAAGAAAGACAGATTGATAATAGGAAACACAGGCCATATCCAAATAGCGGCTTGAAAACGTTGGGCTAGTTGGACTAGCTAGTCAAACCACACAGGGCTCGGCTGACATCTTAATCGGGCCAGAGTTGAGGCTAGTCACTTCTAGTCACCCATCTAAACTTGCTCCCTGCTGCAATTCCACAATTTCCCATAAGAATATTAAATTAACTTGTGAACATTCCATGGAAACTGATACTGACAATAAAAAAAAATGTAAAAATTAATATCAAAGGAAAGTGATGTAAAAGGACTCGTGTCTGACTCTGGAGTCACTTTGGCAAAACCCTCAAACTCAAACTCGGATTCAACTGGTCCCAACTTTTTCCAGGCAAAAATTATATTAAGTTTATAATTCGGTGAGCAAAATGTATGGCATGTACTGGAAGTACTCAACAAGATTTAGTACACAGAAAAAAAATATTGGATGTTTTGGGGTGTTTTTTTGTCATGTCCAATGTCCTAGAATTGGACGTGAAAACCAACTAAAATACACACCAAAATTATGGCAACCAATTAACTAATTAAAATTAGTTTAAGGTAATCAAATGTGTGCCATCCACTGATCAAATTTATTAATTTTGTACAGTTTAACTATTTTTCATAAATGACTTGTAACTTTGACTCTAACTGGAACCAAGTGACTCTGGACTTGGACTCAACACAAGTGACTTGAGACTAAAATTCGGACTTGACCCAAGGGACACCTGGACTCAAATATCAACACCCCAATCGATTCAACTACAATTCTGTTAATCAAAATGCTACATTTGTAAACTCCAAGTGTAGATTCCAAAGGACTATTCCATTATAGTATTGACTTAATTTGGAGGAAAAAATGTAAAAGTCACGACCATGATGTTTCTCAAGACTTATTTTCTTTTTTCATGTTGAACAATTATTAGAAAAGAACCCATAACACTTATTGTGGAAGAGAAGAGGTTAAACCTGGTGTTTCTGGTTCCCATAGCAAGCACCCTTATTTACAGGTTTCCTCAGGCTTGTGAGCTACAGTGATTAAGTTCACTTATGAGGCATCCTTGATTTTATTACCAGAGAGTGAAGGTTCAAACTTTGTACCCAGTAGTAAACTTGCAACTGTATTGACCCATTGGAATAAGGATAACCACAATCCCCAGCTTCCCTTTAAATCTTGCAACATGAGACCCCCAGAGTACTTTCACATCATTATCTACATCAACCCAGACAGTCCACCAACTGTGTGTCCCTGACACACTCCATGAAACACAGCATATTACAATGAAATACTAAATATATATCCTATATGGCTATACTACCATGAGAAAAATATCCGAAAACGGTTTGATGCAAATTTCTTAGTACAACATAAAAAAGTGCAATGAAGTTCAAGATTCATCATTATCAGATAATTCATTACCCAATGTTAATCATGAGGCTTACTTGGTACAACAATTGTGCTTAACACAAAGTTCCATTTGAGATTCTGTCATGCACTTTTGTAAAAAATGTGTTTAAACTACACGCCTGTACATGTACATTTTTTTATCTTCCAACACTATAATAATAAGATATACATGTAGTCTTATATAGCGCACGTATCTCCCCCTCGCAATAAGGTACTCAAGCGCTTGAACAAACAGAACAATTTTAAGGCAGGTTTTTTTCTGGATTATGAGACCAATTTATGTAGAACTTTACAAGGATTTACAAGGTGCATTCAGCAGCCACTGCCAAAACACCCAGGCAAACCCGTTCTCTTAGCAATAACTGTAATTGGGTTCTTTTAAATGCATTACCTAAGAGCACAAGACCTATGGCTTTACATCCCATTCAAAGGTAAAAGCAATAATGGTTAATACGCACAAACCCATAAGAAAAAGTGAACAGCTATTTCCATTAAATTTTTAGCAATTTTTATGATGAAAACAGGAGAAATGAAACGTTTAATGCTTCCCGCTTTCCATTACTCCAAGTCTGAAAATGGTGATTATTCTGTTCTGATCAACAGTGGCTTTTTATTGCTGAAACTCAAGAGACTATAAAATAAATTTATTATAATGGATGTTTTCTCTCAATAATGTAGCGTCAATTATTTGTCATCAATTAAGATCGTTGCGGTACCCGCTGCAAAAATTTTGGATTCAAGCTGCCTCTAGCTACTAGGCAAGATCGGTGGTCTAGTGGTTAGACATTTGCACTAGAATGACAGGTTGTGGGTTCGAATCCCATTCGAATACTGTACCTGTGGATTTTTTTCCCAGGGATCAGGAATGTACTGTTGTTGTTCATCTATTATTCAGTTAAACACTTAGTTATTAAGATTTCATAATTTATTCAACATTTTGAGCCAACTCACTCAAAATATCACACAAAACAACCAGGTTGCAAATTCTATTGAAAATTACTGTCTAGAAAGCAATAACCATGGTGACAAGGATCCCATGGCAAGGTCCCCTAGTTACATTGGGGGCTACTCATGTGGTTAGCTCAGTAGGCATCAACAGCTGAAATGACAACCTACAATAACAATCCATAGCTATTGTACATAATACATACTGCATATTATTTTGATCCACTCTATAGAGTAATGACAATATCATCTGTTTGTACGATGAAAGAAACAAAAAGTAAACTGACCTTCAAATGACGTTTCCCAGACAATGATGGCTTTTAAATTTGAAACACTTTAAAAATCAAATGTACCAATTTGTGATTTGATCAACTCTAATTCCACTCATTCAATTCATTCAACTGTACACTTATTTCCATATGCAATTCACAAAGTTAAGTGCTAACAGTTAAGCAGTGAAGAGAGATTTGATGGGACACCATGTAAATCATTTTGGTGTTTTGTTTTAGCAGTGGTGGCTCCAAGAAAATCTGGTTGGTCTATGGATATGGGATGAGATTCGAGGAATGTGAAAGTTCCTGTTTTGAAAGTGAAAGTTCCTGAGTTCCCCGTTTTGAGGGACCCAGAACCTCCCATTCAGGAGGTTTACAGACTTGTCACCAAGAAGGTTAAGGTTTGAGAAAAAAAACCTGAGAAATCACATGCCTGATAGATTTGTCTTATACTCAGTCCTTTATTGAACAATACACAGTTGACTTTTGCGTAAAGTTGTAACTGAAGACAACAAATGACAAATTACCAACTTCACTTGAAAATATTGTATTGCATATCAATTGGCTTGTAAGACCATTTTTCAAATGATTTTGATGAGAATTAAAAAGCATCATAGCAACCTAAAATATGTGGTGAAAAAATAATAAAGTTTCTCAATCTCCCTTACCAAGTATTTATTGCTCAGCCACGCAAGAAACCTCTTTAATGTTGTCTCCTCATGAAGAGCAGCAGAGTGGTTTAAGCGCACTGGACTCAAGCTTGGTTTCATTACCAGAAATAAAATAATCAACTTTTTCTGAAGAGAAAATGACCTTGAGCATGGGTTCAAAGACCACTGAATATAACCAGTGGGTGTTGAACACACGTCTAGACCAATTTGTAGTGTGGGGCTGCATGAATATAGACTGCTACTCTGCTGAATTAGAGGTGTCATCTACATTGTACGGGTACAATACACATCACTGCATCCATGGTTGAGAAGAGTTCAGAAGCTTTTATACAGTGTTCACTGTTCGTGGTCTTAGTGTTTACCCTACACCAACAAATTATTAAAAAAACTGTAACCAAACAATTCTCTACCCCCAATATAATAATCACATCAGTTAAAGAGGGTCTCCAAAGGTTCAAGGTTTAAGATCCACTCATTATGCTTATGTATAGATGGAGTCCTTAGGAAAACAGGGTGGGAGGAATTGCAAGTCTCTAACCTCACAACAAAATGGTTTTAAAATGACACTGTGTTTTCATATTCTTCAAGTGCAATTTTTTTTCAAAATACAAAAATGTTCCATGATGTCACTTTCCAAATAAATGATCTGTACGTTTTTGCACAGGACTTTTTCAATCCTGCATTTTGATTATATTCAAGCAAAACAGCATTGAATATTACCTTTTGACTGGCACAAATAGTCCTCTTTGGAATGTACAGACTACAGACCCATTTGATTTCATTTGAAATCATGTTTCATGGCATTTGACACTGTTTCATTAGAAAATGAGTGCATCACAAAACTTAATTTGACCTTAGAGCCTCTCTATAAAAGTTCATGTACACATACATATATACATGGCAGAAGTAGCACAGCATTCGTAGAAAGTATGTTGTAAACCTGACAGAAAACTAAGTTTATAAGCTTCAGATGGAAAACAACAAAATCAACAAAATGTTATGTGGATTAAATAGATCTATGGTGAATGTCCTGATCCAAGTGATCAATACAAACACAAATTATTTCAGATCTTTATCGATAATAAAACTCATATTATAGCCCTTTGCACCACACAGAGTCAATTATCAAGGAATAAAACCATAGAAAATTCCTGGGGAATTTGTATCCCCACCGCACCACCAACTCATGTTCTTTTCACACTAATATACAGTTTTCCTGTGGAAAATGAGCACTCAGTAGGCTAACCCTGTGGTTATCTGGCTTAACTCTAACTCCCAACGAGAGGAAGCCATTGACATTTCCCCGGGAAATTGCCAGGGTTAGCAATTCAAGAGTGAAAAGGTGAACCAAATACTTGTAGTCTGAAAGGGGCTTTCGTGACCAGCAGGGCACATTTTAAAGAGTTGTACATCACTACCACTCGTCATGTTTCTGTGCTGCGCCAGGAAGCAGTCACAAGTATGAACAATACCAGTACTGGTAGGCAGCTTAACACAGCAAAACAGTTCTACTCTAAGGATGGAGGAAGGAAATTAGAATAGAAGGAAGTTTGTTTGCCTACCAGCTGCATGAAATGCAGGGCTTGTGTTTAAAGTGTCTCACAGGGCTCACCCTTAACACTAACATAGCTTAAATTGTGTAGTAAAAACTGTCATGGGCTAGTTAACACCACTTCTCAACTTGCCCTGTGGGCTACTAAAAAATGTTCCGCCCTACTTATTTATAATGCTCATATTTCTTCCTTTTCAACTGTGAATAATAACTTTCAAAAAGTGTTCCTTTATGTTTGAGTGATTGCATGTAATTTCATTTGACCAATAAACTGGTTGTGATCGCTACCATTCATATATCAGAAAGATAGAGTTTTGACAGTACATGTTTGAAATCGGGACTACTAAAACTTCCTGGGAGCAAGTAAAATACACAGTTTACTAGCCAAGTAGGCTAATTTTTAAAAAGCTCAAGCGCAAGGCCTGTCTAATATCTTCACAACATGTGGTCTGCACTAAAACTGTTAACATATGGTGACCATGTTGCATTCTATTTGACTCCATACCAAAGTTCAATATGTGTGCGCGTGTGTTTTGTTTTCTTCTCATAATGAGCTGAACAAAATCAATTATCGGGAACACTTTTCAACTAATGAAGCCATTCATTAATATTGCCTACATTTTTACTTCAACATTGGGTTAATTAGAAACAAAATGACCGTTTCAATTATGGATTTAAATCTTGCGAGAGAATTTAAAAACATGTCAGCTGAGGATGTGTAAAACAATTTTAATGAAAACCAAAACAAGACGTACATTTAAAAGTAGAATTATTATAAACCCACAAAGAAATCAAGGGAACTAAAGACGCTACGTCCGATATTTGGCCGATTTGACCCAGTGAAATTTAGGTTAAAATTTTAGATTATTATTTTATAGATTAGAGAAAGATGCAAGCTTTTATTTGCATTGGCCCAAAAAAACTGCCAATCATTAGTGGTAGTTATTTAAAAACTGAAAATGAATTATTGTCAGGATTTTGACATAAGTTCACATCCACCAGCCATGTACAAACAATTTTGCATATAACATTTTGGGCATTGTCTGTGGCATATGCCAAAGGTTTAGTATGATTTTCATTTGGAAACAGCATCATCTGTTTTTTATTATTTAAAAATCACATCGAAAATTGGGCCAAGTAATTTTACTCAAAATCAAGGAATTTCTATTGCCTGTACAAACAATAAAATAGATAAATAAATAACACATACTTCAACTAATATCCTTTAGTTAAGGATGACACAAGAATTATGCAGGTACAGGGACATGTATAAGTGGTACATGTACATGTACAGGCATGTAAATGCAGAGCTCTACAAAATGAGCTATAGTCATTACATTCATTACAATTAACATTGTATAAATTTTTAATTTTTGTATAGAATCTGTTCAGCTTTACTGGGAATTTTTTTATTTTTTTTAAGCCAGTGCTAAATACTCTATGCTCCAAATTCTAAACCAATTTATGATGCCTGGCAGACCCGCCTTGTTTATTACTGCACATTTGCCAGACCCATCCATACAATTTTGTCAGAAAATAAATGTTATCATCTATAGAATTACCAATTAAATTGATTTAGATTTATCAAATTGGCTGCTACATTTAGAAATTATAAAAATTTGTTTTAGATTTAGCAGACCCACCCTCCGTCAACTGCACAGATGATGGTTTAGATCCATCTAGAACCCAATAATGGTGTCAAATACTAAACATTATTGACTATAGATTTACAAAATCTATTCTATTTCATGTACATAGTTGGTATACTGCCTTTAGAAAACGATAAAGCTATTTTGATAATATTGAAAATGTAGACCCACCTTCTTATCATGACTGCGTGGTTGACTGTATGTCTGAGAGAGACAGCAGTGATGATGGAGCAGTGATAGAGAATGCCTACTATGAAGGTGAGACACTCATCCTTGCTGCTATAGTGAATGCAATATGATGAGACGGGTTCACGTCAATGATGCGGGGGAATACTAATGAGGGCTAGTCCATTGTGTCTGGAGGGGGGACAGCTTGGTGTGTTGGAATAGGATGGGGCTTGTGTTTGGATAGCAGTTAATTGGGGTTAGTCTATTGTGTCAATGGGGGAGGCTAAATGAACACACAGTCCTGTATAGGGCACGATGAACGAGTATTCTTCTGTTTTTTCATTAGTCTATTCACTACTGAATCCTGAGATTGCACTGTGTACAACATTTGGAATGTTTGCCAGACTGCTTCATTAAGTATGATTTGATTAAATTAATAACAGACCTGTACATATTTCAAGCAAGCAGCTTTGTAGCATCAACAGGAGCATTTATGAAAATGTGGTCAGGTCTCTTGTACCGGTATTCCTTTCTATAGTACAATAAGGTTGAGAGAAAAAAATACACAAAACTGTTTCTAGCTTACTCACAGTATAAACTCTCAACTGCTCCATAAAACTAACTATAATATCTAAAAAGGAAGCTTGTACGTTCATACAAATGCATTGGTATTGCACAACTAAATCACTAATATTACCACATTTTCCATGTTCACTTTATGCATGCAGTATGAAACCGAAAATTCCTTCTGAAAGGTTTCATGAAAAGCAGACAGAACAGCAGAACGAGTCTGATGACCAATCACAGTCTCCTGTGAATTTGATCTGCATAATTTGAATGCATGGAGTACACAGTACTATAACTGCTGCAGGGTGATGGGCAGTATTTAATTAGTTGAGCATCATAACATGTAGTGAAATTTCTGACTATTAACTATCCACCTTGGAATGTTTACATAGCTGAATTTAAAAATAACCCACAGAGCAGTCCATGAACTGGTTTTATCCTTAATGTCAGAAAAATAACGAAAGGGTGAACCGGAAATCTCTCCTTAATCCAAAACAAACAAAAAGGTCTATAATGAAGAAATATTTTTTTATTGATTTTAATAAGATAGGCCTACATGCCTACATGTACAAATCATCACCTCATAGCAACCATGTCCAAGCCATCAGCCAGTACTAGGTACAAATTGTCACTTCATAGCAACCATGTCCAAGCCATCAGCCAGTACTAGGTACAAATTGTCACTTCATAGCAACCATGTCCAAGCCATCAGCCAGTACTAGGTACAAATTGTCACTTCATAGCAACCATGTCCAAGCCATCAGCCAGTACTAGGTACAAATTGTCACTTCATAGCAACCATGTCCAAGCCATCAGTCAGTACTGGATACCAATTGTCACTTCATAGCAACCATGTCCAAGCCATCAGCCAGTACTGGATACAATGGAGATTCTAAGCACAGAAAAAAATTTCTTAACAAAAGATACAGTCACTATTTGGTGCTTTGCAATTTAACTTACAAAATTTGATTCAAAAGACTGAATGCTGTTTTGCTGATGTCAGAATGAAATATTTAAATCTGAGATTGCTTTGGGTTTTTCCCAAACCAAATATTTCAATTTGAATGTGCAGTGAGTGTTTTTTTAAATGATTATTATTTTTTTTTTACAATAATTGGGTGTCGCCCATATTTTAAGTCTCTTCCTGTAAGGTACACGCATCAAACAAAAATGTCATGCTTTCTCTTTTGAGTTAAACAAAGACAAATTTGCTAAAGTGGGATTTGAACCTGAGACCTCTGGATTAACGTGCCAGCTCTCCCTATTTTGTCAGGAGCTTTGTTCGAGGGTGCCTTGTAACTGCCTTATAGCCAGGGATCACACTAAAGTGCATTCTTTTTTGATAAAAATTATTACTATCGAAATGTTTAGTCTCACAAACTTTGCCAAGCTTGACATGATTGAAGCGATGTTTTGAAAGAGTACACTCTTCCAGCAAACCAAAATGGCGTCCATGTGGCTTCTTTTTATCACTAAATCTTTTAACAACCGTTAATTGGTAATTATTCAAATGCATACTTGAAACCATGTCGTGATGATTCTTTTGTACCTTGATTGCCTGGTTACAGTCAATATAGTTTAGCTCCACGGTCAATATAATCAATATGTTTAATTGCCAGGCAGTACAAAAGATCCCCATATGATATGCAGAATAATACTTCAGCTAGTATGCCAAAACAAATTGAGATGTACACACAATTTAACCGGACAAACACCTCTAAATTAATTCTGAAGTCAAATGCTTTAACATCTATTAAATTGTTAGGGTACCTGCTGCTAAAATATAGGATTCCAACTGCCTCTAGCCAACGGGCTAGCTCGGTAGTAGAAAGACATTTGCTCTAATATGGCAAAGTTCATGGGTTCCAATCCCAACGAAGAACTAATAAGCCTGTGGATTTTTTTTTTATAGGATTCAGGAAAGTATTGAGCAAATTTAACATACTATTAAATCGCTGCAGTACCCGCAGATTTGAACTGCCTCTAGCTACTGGGCAATCTCGGTAGTCTAGTGGTAAGACATCTGCTTAAAATGGCAAAGGTTGTGGGTTTGAATCCTGCCCGTGTAATATGCCTGTAGGCTTTTCTTCACAGGACTCTAGAAAGTTTTTAGTGATACTGTGCTTTACAAACATTGGTGTATGAGTACAACCAAAATATTCTTTATCCCCGATGTAAATTACACATCTATCAAATGCTTTGAACATGCAAACTTCCATTGATCTTCAGACATAATTATATTTTAAAGAAGTGTAAGCAGTGGCATATAGTACTTGTAATACTTACAACGCAAAAAGTCTTTTTTTTAAGATATGGAAAACACACTTTGGTTTAAGTACATTCTACTTCGTTCCAATTTGCCATGAAAATATTGTGCTACAGAGAGCTTCTAAGCAAACAGGGCCCACTTTCTAAAGCTGTTAAGCGGAAAATACTGTTTAGAAAATGTCTTTGTTCTTGGTTTTGTTTTTGTGTGCGTGTGTTTAAGTGTGAAGTTTTCCTTCCTGGAATTTGCTCAGAAAAATTAGTGCTCCCTGCCCCTCTCCTTTGATTTTTGAACTAGCGGTGTTATTTCCTCAAAGGCGGCACCCTGCATGGTTCCCAGCAAAGAACAATAAAAATGAAATGTGAAATCAACACTGAAGTACCAATGCCACAGAAAACCAGCATAAAACCAGTCAGTGTTGTGACGTAAAATAAGTGACAACACAGACTGGATGAAGGTTGATGATTATCTTTGTTGCTATATGCATCTTCCATTGTATTGTTGGATCGATTCAACGTGTGACGTCACAGTGCTGTTTTGATTCCTATAGGCACTTGGGGCTTTTTGTAAAACTCTGCAGTTTGCCCAGCGTGACACTTACCAAAGTGTGTTTTTATTTTTACAAGAAAACAGAATTAGCTATAGCAAACTACTTACCAGCCGAAGGACCTATGGTATCAATGCAAAAAATTTGTAATGGCCTGACGTTTCAACCCAAGCAGAGTCTTTCTCCAAAGGCTTATTTTTTTTAGATTGTGTAACAATTTATAATGAGTTTCACTCAATTATATATAACCATTACGCACTCATTTACTTTTCTGTAACACCAAAACAATAATGTTAATTTCGTTCAAGTTGATCTTCAACCACTTAATTACAATGCCTCAGGTCACTATCAGAGTGCATCCCTGAGTGTAATGTTGACAAGAAAACCCAACACCAATCTATGCCATTTAGCACGCCTTCCAGCATTTAACATTTAGCATTGATTTTCTCCACAAGAGAAATTTCACACCCCCAAAAAGTTGTTTACTTGCTCATAAAAAAATCCTTAAGAGAATGAGAAACACAGGAGGTTTGGGAAATGTCAAATAAGAACAAATTTCTACATGTACATCTGAGACATTACAGAAATTCAATTTATATCTCGGTCTTGAGATGTTGGGGTCATCTCAAATGCCACAGGAGACAAGTGGAGGTTGACGATAATAAAAGCAGAGCAGAAATTGATTTCCCACAAGATTTCAGAAAAAAATGTTAACCATTCCCAGTAGATGTACACCAGTCAGCTAGGGTCAGCATTAAAACTCCTTTTTTTTAACATACTATTCGGAATGCGAGAGCTTTCAAGCTAGCGTGTGATATAAATACATGTGAAAAAAAAGGTGAACACTTTTAGGAAGAAACTATAAATAAATAGTAAGCTTGCGGGTACAACCATGTGTAAATCTCTTTTGTGTGAGTGTTGGCTCTGAGAAGAGCCGGTTTGGTCTCGACGTTTCGAACAGTATACTCTGCTCGTCTTCAGGAGAATGCTGGACTGCTGGTGGTGGTTGAGCTTAAGTACCGCTGGATGGATGCACATTTGGGCGGGAAGGATCCAAGCTGTTCTTGGCCGGTGAAGCGTGAGAGTTGGTTGCTGTGAAAACTTTTATTCAGTTTATTCTGGAGTGTTCCATCTTATGTCTGACATATGGGATACCAACCGTTGATCTCATCCTATTTGATCTAATCTGGTTATCTGACTTTTGTTGTCTTTTCCCAGGGAAATATAAACAAGAGAAATACACACTTTTAGCATGTATTTCCCACTCTTTAAAAAAACACTAGTGAGTTCATGCAAGTAACCTTAAAAACCCTTCACGTCGGGATTCTGAAAAGAACAAAAATCTAAATTATTTTTTTGAACTTTTTGTAGTTTCTTGAGTAATTGTTCTCAACAAAAATGAGGGCACTCCAAAGATGTTCTGCTCACAATAAACCATCTGCCATAAGTCAGTCCAGAAAAATCTTGCATGTATACACGTCATCCGACGTTAAGTGGTTAACTGTCAAACCAACCAACCTTGTTTTGCAAATAAATATCAATTTTTGGTTGGCAAAATGACTGAATTTTAGTCCACCTGTCATTTAAAAATTCTTTTGGAGCGTCAAACCCTCCTACATCCCACCACCCCCCACCCCCACCCCGATGCAGATTTTTTTTTCTTTTCCTTAGCTATTAATTTTGTTTTTGTTGGGAGGAAACTCTGTCTAATAAATACCAACATTGTAAAGCAATCTGGGATAGACCAACAGGCCTGAGTAAACATCGGGTAGGGGGAAAGAGGATGAAGACATGATGTTCAGCTTCAATCCTACACATTCTCAGATTCCCAACAAATATGAAGAACATATTTTGCAGCATGTCATTATTAAATCCAATTCCCACTCATTTTACACTTCATTAGCGAATAACCATGCATGTTTGGGCTTTGTAGATGACATACATTCTGCAGTCTCATCGGCTGTGTAAACATGATGGAGAGAAAACGCTCTACGGTACGAGATGCAAAACAAAATCCGCACACGACGGACCCAAGGGATTCTTCCATAATGTCAAGCCCCTTTGGGGCATTATGAACCATTTTCATTTCGGGAATTAATATTATTTCTTTGCTTAGTGGTTTTTTTTGTCCTAATCAAAATAAAGTATTTGGCATCTGATCGATTGATGATACATCTAAAAAAGTACATCGTGTGAGATTTAAAGGCTTGCCAAGAGAAAATGTGGTGAACTGAATGGATCAAATTGAATTGAATAATTTGGGGGTTGAACAAAGAAAAACAGAATAAAGTGGGACTTGGACCTGCAACATCTGGATTAATGTGCCAAGTTTTCTACCAACTGAGCTGCCTAGCCCTAATGTTGGGCGGCAGTCTCCCTATTTTGTCAACATCCTTGTTCAGGGCTGCGGTCTGAAGCAATTCAACCTGTAACTGCCATCTTACCAGGGATCACAACCTCATTTACGACACAGCCTGGGAAGCAGCAGCAGAGGGATCATCTTAAGGGAATGTGACTTTATATTAACACTTTCTAATTTGATTTGTACAATTTTAAGTACACATATATTTGAGAACTGGAAGACCTTTGCAAGAACTAACTTTCTTGTTCAAGAAATCTTGGGAGATTTTTTTGTGTAAATATGCGGGCCATTTGGAATGGAAATCTGAACACAAATCAATTAATAATATAGCATCCTAAAATAAATACATGTATTTTACCCCTTCAAAACTTATACATTATATTTGCCCCATCCCTGTAAGTCTTAGTTGTTTATGACAGTTATGAAAAATGTCTCCCTGATATATTTAGGAATCCTTGACCTTCCCCTTAACTTTGGAACTCAACCTTTTCAACCCCAGTGTCACGACAGATTTACTACTGTTTATTTTACATATCAAACTTTTACAGACACCGTGTTTATTACAAATGTGCATTATTCACCTACAAATTACAAAGGTGGTGACAGACATTCCATCATGAACTGATTTCATGAGCTCAACAGTCTGCTCAGAATGCATAAGTTGGGCCAAGTTAACAAAAAACACCAGTTGATCACCCTAGCCTGCACCTTTTTTAAAAGCCACATCCTTTTTACTAGTCTGGCTCTTTCCTCCTTGAATAGAAAGAAATAATACAAATTTAAAAATGAAAAGGCCCTCATTCTCCTCTTTTTGAAAAAAACCCAGTATGATCAAATTGCGTATGTTTTTACTTAATGCCTTATATTGCCTGACAGAAAATAACAAACATCAACTTTGCCATGTAATTCACATTATTCTGACTGACTGGTGCTAAGCTATTTTTCACTTAGCAAAATAAATTTGCTAAACAACTTTTACTGATTTCAACTTTTAAGGTTGAACCATACCCTAACCAGTGTTAATTTAATAAGGGCAAGACGGAGCCTGTTAGTATCAGTGCCAATTGAATGTCACTTAAAGCAGCATCAATAGCGTGGAGAAGGTCAAAATATTTAATTTGTATGTAGATCTCTGCCTAGAGACTTTGGAGTCAAAGACTATCCTTAAAAACATATACATCTCCACTTTGAACTTCTAGTTGACCATTAAATGAACCAATGAGGACAAGATCAGCATAGCCTTCCGATCCATCGCAAGTCAACTTCAGACATTCATTAAAGCTATGTAAATAACATACTCCTGAACCAATACTCCAAGAGCACTAGCTCATAGGTTGCAGACAAATAACATGAAAGCCGGCCAGCAGAGCCAGACTTGAGGACAATCTGTTGACATGGTGCACACAGCTTAGCTGGGTTTTCTTTTTATACAAAAGCATATTAAGAAAATATTGCTGGCTTGATTTTTCACAACGATTTTAAAGCAAGATTTAAGAGGGGGTTGTTGAAACATGCATTGGTTAAGAGTTGTGTATTGACAGGTCAGTAACAGACTCGGCAAATAGCTTTTCCTGAGTTCAACTCATGAATACAAGATATCTGGCTGGAAGAAAACCAGTTTCATCCCTCTACTCTCTAATTACAGGGGGGAGAGTCAGTGCTGACAAACAATTCTGAAACTCTGATCTAAATGTTTGGATATATGTTGAAATGATGGCATTGCAACCTTTTGGTAACCCCTGGAGTTATAGAGCTTCTGGGAACAGTATCCTCAGTACTATAGAGAAGTCAATTAAAAAGCAAGATTTCTTTACTTCTCAAGAAAATAACACCTACTTTTTTTTCACAAGGCAGACATTAAAAAAATCTGAATTCGAATAAAAGTCTGAAATTTCTCATCCCTGGCTATTGGTAGCAAAATTAGTACATGAACAGTTTATGACGTTATTAAACAAAAGGCCTACAATGAACTCAATCTGCGCTAATACAAATTTTCATAAAATACAAACGTTTGTTAAAGTGGTACTTTCATTCAGGTACCAAATCAAGTAAATATTGCATCCATGAAAACTATTTCGTACACTGTTCCCATTATTCCTGTGTTTGATTCCTTCTCCAATATTCCCAATTACTTCTTCTGTCTCCCAACCCGTTTTGTGGCACTCGAGAGACTGGCAACTCCCATTGCAATAACAAAATATTTCTACATCTTCACTAATAATAATAGAGAATTTAAAGTTGAAGAAAGTCCTGAACATGTATAAGTGATCAAAACTGGTAGTCTGTAAACCTTGAAGCAGTGTGAAATATGTGGCTCCAAAACCAGATTTGAGAAGAGAGAGAAAAAAAACCACCAGACCAACAGCCCCTCTTTAATTACAATTCTCTAAAATATATATTAACAGTGTATGTCTAAGCTGGATCTAACTAAGAAATTCAATTAAAGCACACATTACCTTTCAGCACTGTAGTCATCTGGTCTCATCTCATTTGAAACTTGGAACCAAGCATCATTACACCAGGAGTTGATCAAATCATACCAGAACACCTAGCAGGAAAAAACAGGAATTGCTTACGGGGTGGCTACAGTAATGGTTACAGTGTTTGCTTTGTATTTGTAATTGTTTTTGTAACCCCTTAAGTCGCATCCCCTTCAGATGATCCCTCTGCTGCCGCTTCTCAGGTTGTATCATAAACTTGGGTGTGATCCCTGGCTACAGTTACAGGTTGAATGGTTTCTGACTGGTACCCCTAACAAAGATACTGACAAAATAGGGAGACTGCTAACATTAGGGCTTAGATAGATCAGTTGGCTGAGCACCAGCACGCTAATCCAGAGGTCACAGGTTCAAGTCCTGCTCTTTGTTTAACCCCAAATCATTACAAATCTACCCAGTCAGTTTCCCTTGTGGTTTATTACTTGTTTTTGTATCTTTCAAAATTTACTAAATGCAACAATTGGCTGGTGAAAGTATCCAGAAGATAAATTTCTTGTAGACAGGGGTGTAGCGACCCTGGAGGATTGGGGATTGCGGGCTGGGGATTGAGTTTGTCACCCACCACCGATAATTCTTCTTAGTCAGAATTTTGAGCCTCATACATGTAGTTGGCAAATGAAGCACTAAATCTGTCTGCTGACCAAAAAACATAACTTATTCATAAGTACACTAAATATGCAAAGGAAAAAAGGTTTGAATGCTTTTGACTTTGATTACAGTGGGCTTGTGTACCACTCTTTCTTGAAAAAGAGGAGAATATTGGTAGCCAGCAAGTGAGCAAACTGGCTTCCATTAGTTCTATACATCCTCCGAAGGTCTCAAACTGCCTCTAACTACTGGGCAATCTCAATGGTCTCATGGTAAAGCATCTGAGAAACAGTGTTTATGGGTAAAAACAAATTACATCCTCCAAAGGAAATGCCAGTCAGAATAATGGCTTCCTCAAACCCAATGAAATTGCCCACGCTACGCCCCCCTACTTTCAGTTCCCTCATGCACCTTACAAAACAAAAACAAACATTTTTAGTGGGTAAATCACAAAAAGGTGCATCGCCCAATGTAGTGGTGCATACTACTTTAAATATTCAGAGAGAATTTATTGAAACGACAATTCTTCCTCCAATTAGGCAAAAAAGTGGCTGGATGCATCATATAGAGTCTAAGGCAGTTCTTCTACATAACATGAATTCATCCCTATACTAATAATTAATAAAACAAAACTTTTTCATTATTTTACAACTAGGAGTAACAATTGCAGTGAAACTTGACAGGTTACTTTGGAGACACACATGTGTCTTGAGTGAACCTTTGAAAATAAGAGTGAACCTTGACTTTAACAAAAACATAGAACCATCCTTTTAATTTCACCATAGGAATTTGAACATGAAACACTCAAGTGTTAATTGCTTCTGGCAATTTGAGCTGATAGGTGGAATGGTAGCTGGTTGAAATTGACTTTGACACCTATAGGTGTGCAAGGGTCTGGAGGGCTTGGTGTTATGAGCAGTTACCGGCCTCCCTAGTATTTGGCTTTCACTTTGGGATCCTATCAGAGGTGAGAAGGGTATTTTAAAGATGATCGAAAGGAGATGGCTTCATTTTATTTACATGGTTATTGACTGCCTTGCTCGAGGACACAATTAAAGCGACTGACAAGGCCAGGATTGGAACCTACTTTCTGTAAATTACAGGACTTGAGTACACCACCCTAGACAACTCAGCCATGACACCTCACTTAAAGTAAATAAATGGGTCTTATGTTTCAAACACATAGTGTGGAGAAAAAAACAATGAGCACTTTGAGACACTCGCGGGTGTGATAAAGCACTATAAAGACTGCGTATTCTTATTATACTCATTATTAATGGGAGATCAGCATTGATTGGGCGGACTGGATAAGGAAGAGAAGTAGAAAGAAGGATGCCTATGACATCCTCCGACAAGATGTAGGTGCTTACTTGATAGTCCAGTCACATGGAACATATTGGAATGTACTAGAGCACTTGCAAGTTACTTCTTTAGCACACTTGACATACACGGACTACAGCAATCATTGGAAAGGACTTTCCAGCCGAGTTCAGAAATGCTGCAATCTCATTTTCCAAATTTTGTTTACTCATTTTTTGCGTGGGACCGCTGGCAACATTACTGGATTAAAAAGGACTGGTGAACGAGATGAGGCGGAGAGGGGAAGAGGAACTAAAGGATGTATGCGGATCAAATGATTAAACAGATGGGGAGCAATTGATTTAAGAATGCGGCAGGCTACTAGCAGGGGATTTGATGATTACATTAAAACGGGAGGGCCTCTCTGAGGAGTTTGTGGAGAGGAATAGATGTGCATACAAGTACAGGAAAATTGGAAACACTGGAAGGAGTAAATGATTTAAGAAACTAGTATAAAATGGCAGGCCTTAAATTTCACAATTTTTTGGGCAAGGCCACTCTGGCCTTAAATGGAGCCAAATTTTCCTACAAGGGCACCGCGGCCATGAGGTAAGGCACTAAGACCAACTTGCATCTTTAAAAAAGGGCAAAAGGCCATAAGAAGACACATTATGAAACAATCTCTGTTCAGGTTCTGGCAGCTGTTATAAATGAAGCAGCACAGCAGGTGAAGGTCTCGCATTACTTTCGCTTCCGTCTATAAAATTCTTCAATCCCTCCTCTCTAGGTTTATTTCTTAAGATCCTTCCTCAGCCTGAACGAAATCAAACATCATAGGGCCGGTACCCCCATGTAAAGCATGACACTGTCCAGCCTTCAGCAGCAGCAATCAGAGCTCATATCGACAATCAACTCCATTCACAAGAAACTGATCGAGTTAGTAAAACTATCCCAACAGTCTACAGTTGCAAGTCCCCCAACTATATAGTCCACTTAATCAATGATACAAGGTACACCAGAGGTAATTGTTGACAAGTCAAATGTCAGAAGGTTGCTGATAAAGACTACAGTGTTTTCTGCTATCTAATTCTAGCCGCTATAAAACCCAGCCCAACCCAGTAAATGTAATCTCTCATCTATCACTAGAGTCAAGTGTAGTGATTAATACCAGTCTGTGCTTATCATGGAATTTTGCCATCACGTTCAAAACCGTTCGCTCACAGGATAAGCACTAAATTTCTGCACTCCCTGTGTAAGCGGAGATGGCTTAGCAAGTATGCATGCCATGTGAAATATGCTTACAGTAAGTGCAGATTATTCTGCGTTTTTTGTTTTTGCATGCGATAAGCAGATGAAATTGTGCCCCAGAAATATTTTCGACATTTTCAAATGTGAGATCGTTAAATTAAAGAGCAATGTATACGAAACACAAGCAATGTGAAAATGTATTTCACTCAATTTAAGTTGTATCTTGATTCGTTAAGAAAAAAAGTAGTTCAAATTAACACAATTTTTATTTAAAAAAAAACAACAAATATTTGTCTTACATACCAATCCCCATAAGGCTTGGAGGCAGACTTAAAAGCATTTATCACTTTGAGAAATATAAATGTTCTTATCAATGCAAATGGGACAAGAATGCACAACACTGACAAAAAAGGAATAGGTTACCAGGCTTTTTTTTCTATCAAAATAAATGTAGATGCTTCCTACATATTTTTTTCATTTGGGGTGCAAAAAGGAAAATTTGCTAGAATGGGACTTGAACAAACGACCTCAGGTTTAACGTGCCGGTGCTCCACCAACTGAGCTGTCTAGCCCTATGTTGGCGGTCTCCCCATTTTGTCAATATCATTGTTCCGGGGCGCAGTCAGAAGCCATGCAGCCGTTACCTGCCATACTAGTTTAGTTACATAACCAAAATAATATGCAATATCTTCATTTATTTGGATTCGAAAAAAACAAACCTCATAATCCATGATTTACCAAAAACAATCCAGATGAACTTCTTTATTGACCAACAAAAAGATTAAAGATCAACTTACCATCAAGACTCTCCAATCTTAAGTTGTGATCTGACATAGCCTCTTAACTCCAAAGGGGTCTCCTTATCCCAAGCTTAGCTGTGCAGACACAAGTCTCAAGTACATGTACATCGCCTCCTTGGTTCACTGTGTAGACAGCAGCCCACAGCCCACAGCTCATTCCCTGGACATCTGGAGTAACCCAGGCCTGTGTGGAGTGTTTCACATCACAGAGTGTATTAACATTTTGGTCAGTGTGACCATGGATTGACCCACAGTGATGTGTACTGCTACTGTTTGGTGATCTAATGTAGGAATATGTGTGATAGTAAAGGTGTAAATGTACCTTACCATCCTTGAGTGACCCACTTACATTAAGAACTTGCCTCAAGCATCTTGCCTTGAGCTTTCAGGTCTTGGTGTGTGTGTGTGTGTGTGTGAAATCACTATTCCACATTACATTGCACTGATACATTCATTTGGAACATACAGACAGTGTACAGCACACTGTGGTATTTGCCTAAACATCCTCCATTTGATTTATCATAACCAAGGCCCAATTTAATGGCTCTGCTTACTGTGAGCAAAGAATCGCTCCTTAGAAGCAGGGAATCCCGCGCTTAACATCAAGCGTATTTTACAGGTTAGCAGGGGATCTTTGGCTGCACGCGTGCGTAGTCCATGCTTAATACATTCTTTGCTTACACAGCTAGCACAAAAATTCAGTGCTTGCCCTGTAAGCAGAGAATGGTGATCGCAAGCGCAGAATTCGGTGGAAAGCAGAGCCATAACATTGGGCCCAGATCTCTCCTACAAAAGTTCACATTTTGATCATCTGTATAACCATGGTGTAACTCTCTATGTGTGCTCCAAATAAAGAGGCAGTTCTTTATGAGGTGATGTTAACTTTGTGGAACACAAACTCCTCCAACATTGGGGCGCTGAGAAAATTTAACATGAAGGGCAATTTGTCTGTATATTTTGAGGGGAAAAGTTGGGGGAGGGGGAAGGTCCATGGGAAGGTCCAAGGGAAGGGACCCTGGAGTAACTATGGATGCAGTACCGCTCTCGATCCCTTCCTTTATAAGACATTTGTACTAATCTAAGGTATAGCCTTTAGCCGTCGAGAAAGACTCTGCTAGGGCCGAAACGTCAGGCCACTAACTATTTTTTTTTGCATTTATACCATAGGTCCTTTTGGTTGGTTAGCAGTTTGCAACAGCTAATACTATTCTTCAATCTAAGGTATAGGGCGTTAAATTCAAAGTGAACGTGCACGGAGGATCTTAGGGTGGTACTGCATTCTATAATTACACCTGATCCCTAAAGTAAGTAATCTACGCACAAAATCATGCCCCCACCCCTTCCCACACAAACACATTAATGGAGACAAGTTCCCTGAAATTCAGAGCATAATATGTACATCATCAAAAAGTGACTACAGTGACTTCACATCCAATAACCTAATTAAGGGGCTTACAGTAATTATTGGAGAATATATAGATAAACATTTCTGAGTTAAAATATCTAGGGCCACACGTAATGCCTAACTCTACATGTCCATGGACTTGGAAGGACCAAGTTGGAAAAACTATGCAAATCACAAAAAACAACCGTATAGAACTTATATAAGTATAACTTACACAGGCTTGAAGAGGCTAATCTGATTGACTCAGTGTGAACTGCTGAATGGTAAAAATATGAACCATAATCCAATTGGAGACGCCGTCCATGCCGAATGCGTGCTTTCATATACAATGTCCCGCAATAGACATGCAATCAGTCCTTTATACTTTAATCTGTGTACTAACCCCCAAAGGCCACTCTACATGAGTATCAACAAATCACAGAAAAGGCCGGCTTTCCTATTTGCTATCGTTATCAACTGATGCTACACACTCATGATAAGCCATTAAAGGAACCACATAAACCAGATATTGGTTGTGTGACCGTCAAGAGCTTGTGGAGTGTTTGTTTAGTAGTGTAAGGCCAGACATGTTATATTTGCAAAATAGATTAATTTATAAACCGCACACATTGATCCGTGTCATTTGATTGGTGGAACACGTGTCACATGTCATACTTTATTTTGCCATGTATTTACTGCTGCAATGCGTGCGCTCCAAAACGTAATATAAGAGTCCTTTATTGACAAATATAGAGAGCTCGGGACACTTTGCAGAGCGAAGATTCGCAGTGTCATTTCAAAAATAATCGTTCCCACCTTTTTGTCCCCACGAAACATGGTCGTTTCCCGGCAGACAATGTTGTTGTTTTCCATGGAGTAGTCGAAATTGTATAGAAGGGGCTTTTAGAGTCAAGAGTCAATGCGTGCGTTATAATCAAACAAATATCAAATGCATTTTGTTTGTGCATTGTCGCGGAATGATCACCCTGTGAAGTCTGGCTTTCCTGTTTGACTCAGCTTCGCCTTTGTAATGTGAAATATCCCACATTTTACCCCGTGATTATATTATGTGTCAATGCACTCTCATGCATCCAATATTTGTGTAACATTAAAATAGCCTACTTCCCTTTTTATTTTTTATATAAAGACTTTTCTCATTGTTGTTTTGTTAGCTTTTGGTTATTTTCTTTGAACAAAAATAACAATGTCATAACTATGTTTATAAAAATATTACTGCTATTTAAGATAGACTAGCATTAGTCGTTTAACACCAGCAATTCTCAAATACAATTATTTGAGGTTCTTGGTTGGGAAAGTTTAACAAAAATCTACTGCAAAATGAAAAAATGTGTTTTGACTGAATTAATTTATCGATAAAAGACTTATATTTATTGTGAACAATCGGACTGACAAAGAGAGCTGAATCATCTAATCAGCAATACAAATAGTGTACAATAATGTGGGATTTGAGTGTGCTTTCCCAACGTATTTCACTGAAACTAGTTGATGTCTAAATTTCCTGTGTTACAAGTAGATGTCCTTGAGCTAACTGCATGTCCAGGTATTGTCAAAACTAAAGAGCCTTGACCTGGGGAATATGTTTCCTTTAGTTTTATACAGACACCAGTTATGATGTAACAAATAAGCTTCCCCTAGCAACAAATGCTACAATGCTACATACTTGAAAACTAAAGTCTCTGAGGCTCTGGAAAACAAATCAATTATATTTTCCTGACAACTGTGAACTTCACTTTTCCTGTAATTTTTTACTAGGTTAGCCGTCAATTTTCTGGGCTAGACTCATCCAAAATGCAAAGTAAACTGGCCAGACTCCATCTTGGATAAGTAACCCTACACTTTTTGGCAAAACTGGGCAAATTTGAGGCACAATATTGGACCATTTTTCAACAACCCCATAAGCCATGACCTTCAAATCTTTGATTTACAGAATTATTGGGCAGGGTTTGCCCTTAACCTTTTTTTACTGACTGGCCAGCAGGACCAGTTAGCTTGTCCATTCACTTGTCCATCAGCTTATTCACTAGTCCTTACTTCAAATGAAACGGGGATGCTTTCCAACACTGAACTAGCCAGCCAGACCACTTGGAGTGAATTTATCTGGTCCTTCGGTGTTTAAACTGACATTTGGTCAGTTGACCACTGTTAAGGGAGAACGCTGTTGTGGGTTTAAACTTTTGTTCACTAACAAAAACTAACGTAATCTCTCAATTTTTAAAGTCAGCATGTCAGGATAAATGAATGTGATTCATGTACTAGTACCTTCATAAACTACATAAAGGATTTTATGACATCTTGTAGATGTAGATAAGCACATGCAAATTTTGTATGTACACAAAAGCACAAAGATAACATGCAGACATCAAATACATGTACACTTGTTTTTGTTTGTGTTATATTCCAACAAAGCCAAATGTAATAATTATTGAAGATAATATAAATCTTTCTCACCTTTTCATTAGGATTTCCATCTGTGGCAGCATTGACTGTACACTAAGAAAAATAACAAAGTAAATACAAATTACTCATAAAGTACAAACAAGCCACACACACACAAAAAAAAAACCTTCGTATTATAACTATAGAGACTATAATTAACAGAAACAAATATATTTCAACACTTTCAAAAAGTAAACAACCACAAATAACATCTATTAAGTAAGCACCTTTCAAGAAATGCTGTCTTCTGCAGTTTTCACACCGTCCCGGTATAATGACCCTGCAGAGTTGTAAATCCAGTCCTTCCCAATTCCTTTCTTTCCTGCAGTCGACGACAAACTGGAATGGACCTCAGTTTAGTAACCTTTCAAAACTTACACCAAACCAAATAGGATCAACTTCATTAAACCTGCACTGCAAAACTCCAGACTTGAATCAATATTTACTACCACTCTCCTGACATGATTAAATCAGTCCATATTTTTCCTATTCAGGATATGAAAAGAAGAAAGAGGAGACCCCCCACTGAGCAAGCTTCAGTAATCCCAGAGCAAAGTTATTTTCCAACAAACATTCAACGTCACATAATCCAACAACAATCAGGATGTCAGCTTTCAAAAGGATAATATACAGCGTGTTAAAGTAAATACCACATATCTCAAGGTGAATGGTACTTCCTGAAAATCCCGCTCTGATAAGCTGCAAAAACTTAATGATAAGCCGGCCATAGCTGTGAAAATGTTTACTTAGGCCCCCCGCGGGACATTTTGTATTTTCAGACTTCAACTTTAACTTGGAACTGCTGAAATGGAAAATTGCTTCACAAAAGCTAAACTGAGATACTTTTTGTGTCAGCTTTTACACCATTTTCCCCAATTGTTTTGTTGTACAAGTCTGTCAACCAAGATCTAAAGAATTTATTTTTAAAAACCCTCTTTTTTAAACAATTTTTTTTACTATGCAATTTCATCCCCAAACACGGCTAGAAGCCACTCTAGTTGGTAAGGGGCTAGAAGAAGAAAACTTTTGAGATGAAAATAACTCAGGGGAGACGAAGGTAGGAACTGATGATCCTATTAAAACATTCTAGATTGTAGGATGGAGGGAAACATGCACCAGGCAAGGAGTTCCAAAGAGATGCAGTACGCTTTAAGAATTTCACTGACCATTAAATAAGATTTTCACCCCCCAAAATCTTCAGAGAGATTTAACAGTTTGCATTTGTTAAGTTAGATAAGTATTTCAGATTCACATCAAATTTCAAATTCCCATAACAGAGTCCTTTATCTTCACTTTCCTTTGACACAGACTTCTAATTTGACCTGGAGGGGCGTGGTGGGTGTAATGAGACCTAGAGAGGTGAGACTACTATCAGCAAGTATATACATAACAGAGTTTCATACAAAATGGAAACAATTTTAATCTTTAGTAGCCCATAGGGCATCGATCTCTACGGTGACTTTTCGTAGTCTCTGGTGAGGTATAAAAACCTAAAAGTGCCATAAATATGTCTTTAAAAATATGATATTTTTTATATTGAATTGTTCCTGCTCATATAGTTCTTCCAACTTGCATGTTAAACTTAAAAGGCCTTAATGTAGTGGAATTACTCTGGTAAAAAAATAGGGGAAACTCACTTTTTTATCATGACCTCATCTGTATACTGTTTAGTCATAGCCGTTTTCATAGATGCAAATAGATGATCTGATTAAAACTTCACATTTTGATAATACATTCAAGCATGCAACATCAACCAATCATGTTTTAAGACTCATTTGTTACAATGTTACCACGGTTACTTTGATTTATTTCAGTTTCAGAAATGTTGATAAATACCCTGTGTTAAACTTGTTCAGTGTGAATAACTTTACTTTATTAATAACAATTTTGTCTTGCATAAAAACAGAGCATGGCACTTGGTGATATGAGACTAACAAAGCACCTCTGACAAGATTCTGAATTTTGAATATACATGTATATCAAATGCTGTACCTTATCTTGATTCAAAGAGAGTAAGCATGAATGAGGCAACAGGTTAGCCAACCTTACTACTATCAATTGTCAATACTGTTATTATTATATTTCTCGTAATGAAACCAAGGATGCCTCATAAGTGAACTTAATCACTGTAGCTCACAAGCCTGAGGAAACCTGTAAACAAGGGTGCTTGCTATGTGAGCCAGAAACATTTGTTAACCACAACTCTTCCACAAGTGTTCTGGGTTCTTTTGCGTGCACTAGCATTCCTAGTACATGAGACCTACAGCTTAATGTCTCATCCGAAGGACAAAGCCGTGATGGTAAAGTATCTTATTCAAGGACACAAGTGCCACAACTTAAACCCACACCATGCTGATCAGAAACACCAGAGCTTGAGCTTGGCACTCAAAACCGCTCGGCCATGACACACCTCTTGATTCAAAGAGTGAGCAAACCTAAGGCAGCAATTTTGCCAACATCAAAGTGAGAAGGCAGACCAGAGGGGATAATTCTGCTTGAATTACCAAAGAGACGCCTTAATCTTTATTCAACTAGTGAGTATACTATTATGATACTCAATGAGCGACAATTTCCAAATATAGTTCATGCATTCCTCTATTTTATGAATGAAATCAAGTAATAGGAAATGTATGTCAAGCACTTGCAATGACCAAAGTTTCCTGATAAAAACTGAATACAAAAAAAGGTTGAATACGTTACTAGGGGGCCATTCAGAATAATCAATGATTATAAGTTTCTATTTTTTTATTTGTTATAATGGGTGGGAGGGTGAGTAAAAAGTTATAACTAAAAATCGAAAATCAGTTTACAACTAAAATAAAAGAGAAACAAAATTCAAAGGAAAAATACCCACGGTCTCTTCCAGATCGTGTCTGTGCTGTCTATTGTTATTGCTACCTTGTTTCGACAGCCGACGCCCCTGCCTGATGCCAGATGGCACAAAATTTCCTCAACTACAAAGTTGCATGCTGGACACCAGGAAAAGCCATTGAAAACTCCTGAGCTGGGAGGTCATTGATCTAAAATATCTGCTTCATTTGAGGCATTAATTTGTTCTTCAGTGTATATGAAATTGTGTGTCAATATCAACCCCCCAAAAAAGGAAATTTGAGGTCGGCGGGTGGGTCAAAACAAATTTGAAGAAAAAAAAACCCAGAAGGACATTTTTAAATATTGATAACTCTGAATGGCCACTAAGGGTTGGTTTCAGTGCATATTCTGCAAGAATGTCTTTGTAGGACATTTTTAAGTGCCACTGGAATGTCTTGTATATTCCAAAAAGGCACTATTCAACTCCCTACTCAATATATAATTGAGTAACAATGTGCATGTCATCAAACGGTTTAAACAATGCTGCTGCGCAAAATACAAAGAACCAATCACACGAGCAAAGCATGTACAAGTTTTACAACAAAATAACTGTTTTTGTTTAAAGTATAATTGGAATACTACACAATTAAAGAGGGGCTCCAAGGTCAAATTCAGTTTTGTGATGCACTCATTTTCCAATAGATAGAGTCCTTATGACTGTGGGAAAAAAATACAAGTCTCTAACCTCACTTTAAAATGGTGTCAGATGTTATTGTATTTGACAATCTTAGTGCAAATTCAATGGTGTCACATTTCAAGTAAATGGGTCTTTACATTTTTTATGGGAAACTATTACTTCCTTCTTGAATGTCCACGATATTCAAACAAAACTGCATTGAATTTGACCTTATATCTGACGCAAAAATACCTCTTTGGAATGTACGGAGTTTTACAGACCCATTTGTTGTTGATATCTTATGATGTCATGTTTCAATTTTCGCTCTGAAAGAGTGTAAAATCAAAAAGACATGTTACATCGTTTTAACATGAGGGTGGAGACTTGTAACTTTTCCCCACTTTCATAAGGACCTTATCTATTAGAAAATGAGTGCATCAAAAAAACGTATTTGATCTCGGAGCCCCAGGAGCAAAACCCTGCATTACTGGATGAAGAATGACTGCTAATGCCAATGCTTTTTCACATCAATCACAGCTCAAAATTTACACTGGCCTGCAGGTCCGAGGCCAGTGATGTTAGTGTTGGGCCAGTAAACTCTACACTGGATAAGTCTGCAGTCTTGTGTTTCTCACTAATAATACCTCATTCGTGTAATATCTTTCAAGAAAATAGGAGAAACGTTCAAATGTTGACTTTGAGTCTGATAAATATCTTTCAATTCTGAGTATTGAAGTATACTCACAAATATTACAAGTGAGATAAATCTTTCAAATTTAAATTTTTTTTTTCTCATTTAACACAAAATCTGATCCAGTAAACATTTTGAGCAACAAGCCCTGTGGTCTTGTGTATTTTCCCCATGTGAAACTTGTCTTTGAATAACATTCACAAATAAATATAAATTGTCCACTTAAAATCTTGTACAACTAAATTTAAAGCAATCACACAATATATACATTATGACATTAGTAAAACAATTGTTAGTTGACACTGAATTAAAGAAATCTTCAGCAAAATCTCATAATACGAATACTCACTGGTATGTATAATTGTTCCTAGGACGTGTACATTTACAATAACTTTACATTTCATTGTATATAGCAATAAGCACAAACACAAAGTATTAATATTATTGCAAGCATTCAGCGCTGATAATTCCAATTCAACAAGTATTATAACCATGCAGTCAGTAAAACAAAATTTACACTTATTTTTCCTCATGCCCAGCTTTGCTCAATTCATTTGCATCAGTAGTAATGTTATAATCAAATAAGCTTTAGAATTCCATATAAATATTTATTTCTTAGAAAAATTGTAAAGGCACAAAGAAACAGCCACAGGGTGTTAACCCTAAGCCCTGCACTTTTGTAGGCACTTCGTTGTTTGCAGCAAGGCCCCTCAAACAATGAAGGTTCCCTCTTCTACGATGAGGGTAGTCTTGATTGGTGACGTTCGTTTTGTTAACATAGTTGCTGAAATCACAACACACATTACTAGAGAAGAGATATTTGTATCTAACAAACATCTGAATCAACCAGATTTGAAGACTAGTTCAGTCCCTCTGAGCCAGTTGATTTTGGGCCCTCTATTGGCGACCAATACAAAAACTAGCGTCGCCATTCAAGACTAGTATGAGAGCAACAAGTTCCAACAGCTTGACTTATAGCATATGTTTGGTCCTGTTGCATTGAGTATACTAAACCAAAATGAGGCTAGGTAATAAATCATAGTCTGGCCCCTCAATGGCTCAATAGTAATGTGACTCTTCCACACACATTCCCTGACAAAGACAGTATAAGCTAAAGCCAATGGTTCATTCAAACCTGATTAGTTAACCCTGTGCTAGAAAACAAGTGGTGTATTTATATTTTTGCTTCTTCTACTTGTACGAGTGAGAGCTTAGCAAGCTATTTACAATTTTTTAGTTTGAATACTGAGGGTTAAAAACAAAAAATTTGACAAAAGCACACAAACTAAACTGATAGACCAACTCCAATGTTTTGTTTTACCCGAGGACAGGAATTGAAAAATTTAACAAAAAGACACTTAAAAACAATGAGGGTTTTTATGAAAGGAAATAAAAGAGCACTAGTGACTCGGTCTTAAATGGCTGTTAAAAACCTTGCAAGGTCATGGCCGTGTGATAAAGGACCTCACATTCGGCTCGGTCTTTTAACACACGGCCACGGCCACAGCTATTTAATACCTAGTCGCCACTCTTTCATTCCCTTAATAGAAGTCAACTTATCAACCTCCTCAGCCTTGTAAAAATGCAAGTCAATCCAGAACTGACTAAAGGATATTTAAAATATGGTTGAACCATTTTACCCGTTGTTGATAAAGTGTGACGTACCCGTAGTTCCTACACTGAAACATTCCAATGATAACCATGAGAAGCATAGAAAATACAAGGGTTCAGGCTTTGTTTTAAGATTTAAGTACGAAAATACACAACTCTGGATTAGCCCTTAATCACGTCACGTCGGGTGACATGTTTTCCAACCAAACTTTTCCAAACCGGAATACGGTGGACTTTTATAAATGCCCGCAACAAGTTGGAGCGTCTTTTCTTGGTTGCAGTCAGTTGACCGGTTGATGCATAAATACACAACAATCCATTGTGTAGCGGGCACAGACATGCACTTACATGTACTGTGCTACACTTTGTTTCCCTCATACAAAGAGGGGCAAGGGGTACTGGAATTTATACTCAAAATATCCCCTTTTCCTGGGGTAATTGTGTAATTCCTGATTGATATCCTTGATGACCATGGAGTCCCTCTCTAAACACCAACTTATGAACAACAAACTAACACAATAACCACCACATATTAATTTTTGCCCGACCTCATTCACTGAATAATTGCAATCCATGTAGATACCCCCCACCCCCCCCACCCCCCCCCCCCCCCCCCCGCCACCTTGCATCTGTTCAACTCTCCACTCTCCTTGTCCCATCACATTTGTTACTGCTGGCTTTCACTTCAGGTAATCAGGAGTAGAGTTTCCACTCCCAATCGACGATGATGACCGCCCGCTGCGGACGCTGCTTGCATGGCTGCCAGTCCCCGCACTGACGGCAGCCCCTCCGTTGATGTTATTGCTATTTACGTTATAATGGTGGTGTCCCATGGTTACCGTTGATTTGCCGTTGAGCATTCGGTGAGGTGCAAACCCTCCATCCTGCCTGGTGTCCAAGTCCGAAAGGTGAATTTGCTCAGGTAATCTTAACAAATAAGATAACGTTTCTTACGTATGTAAAGAAAGAGTAGAAACTCACACAAGAAAAATCAAACCTTTGCGGGTTTTTTTCTGTAGAAATTCTTGAACACTCTCCTCTTTAAATATTTTTAGGTTGAACGAAAAGCGGGACTAGAGCGAGATTCAAACCTATGACCTCTGGTTTAATGTGACGATACTCTACCAACTGAGTTATTCAGCCCTAATGTTGGCAGTCTCCCTATTTTGTAAACATTTTTGTTTGGGAGTGTCTGAAAGACAGATAAGCTCAGGCAACCCTAAAAAATGAAACTACAACACTTACGATTACAAGTTTCAACAAAGACAAACAAAATGTAAAACTGTGTAATTTGATTGCAGAATTATTTTGCCAAATCACCTAAACAACGGGTGGCGCTAAATTTCTTTATCATCTGTTTATTCACACTTCGGTTCAATAACATTTGTTACTAATTCAGACGCATTTTTTTTTTTACAAAGCAATGACTAAAGTCGGTTCATACTTAATGCAAATGCGAATGCAAAGTTTGATGTCCCAAGAGACAAATTCTCAAGAGACAAATTTAGCATCGCATCTGCATTCACATTCACATGTGAACCGGGCTAACACTTACAACAGGACAAGAAATAAACAAAGGAGTTTCCTCCACAAACTACAACGACCTCAAGGTAACACATTCAACATAATATTGTTGTTTGTTAAGCTACACTAATGTGTGATAAGAACTGCATTTTAGACTCAGTGCTTTCCCCAAGTCCTTCAAAATAGAAATCCACAGGCATGTGACTCAGGTGGGATTCAAACCCACGAACCCAACATTCTAGAGCAGATATCTTAACCACTAGGCCACCGAGCCTTCCCGGTGACAAGAGGTAAGTTCATTTTGAAATGAAAATAATCCTGCTTGGGTACTGGGAAAATCATTTTGAATCCTGAAGCATATTGGTTATTATGGCCTACAATAAAACACAAAATACTAAATTTGTAACAGTACAAATCAGAATCAAACATTATACATTCAACGTTGAAAGATAACTCTCTCACCTGCATGTATGGGTCTCATCTAAGACACATTTCTTCCCAGAATAATTTTAGTCAAGTTCTTTTCAGTCAAGTAACAGGTACTGCCAAGCCTTAGGGTGGTTGAGTAGTACTCAAGTATGAGTACTTGGGCCATCGAGTATGAGTACAAGGTTCCAAGTATTGACTATTCTGATATCTGAGTACCAAGTCCAAAAGCCAAGTACCAAGTACTTGGATCTCCGAGTATGAGTTTGCAAAATATTGCAAAGCTGAATACAAATAATTGATTGGTTTTTGAAAACAAAAATTCTTAACGACAATCTTTTAAATCTTTTAAACACGAGTACATTATAGGCAACTTAAAGTTTATGTTTTCCAGTGCTTCATTCCTCTATTCCTTGCGCACGTATAGAAAAGCAGACAGGAAAGTAGTATTTTGACCACGAGTACTTAAATCGGAGTCCGAGTACATTTTCAGTTGGGTATCGAGTACATAACTCGGACAACAAGTTATGTTTGCAGTCGAGTATCGAGTACGTACTTCAGGTATTTTGCTTGCTGAGTGCAAGTACAAGTATGAGTACAAATAAGGGTAAAAGCAGCCTCGCTACCATGGGCAGCGCGCCGCATCGATACCTCTCGTCACTAACCCCTGGTAGGGATGTACTTAGAAACAATGCTGATTGGCTCCCGAAAGTGATTACTTTGCGTAACACTTTTTTAAAACTTTCGAGCGCCCGTTTGGCGCTTGTAGGACACTTAGTACGTCGTGCGTATGAAAATGCAAGTATTTTGACGCGATTCCATTTCAAATGAATCATGTAAATTGCATACAGTTCTAGACATATCACAAGTTCAAAGAAGAATGACAGGGGACCCGTTGCTCTTTGACTTGATGCCTCTTTTGCGCGTTACCATACTTGAGCGGGTGTGTAGAGTGGATCGACCACAGGCCTAATTACAACGGGATAGATTCTAGCACATCTTAATGAACCAATTCCAGGGGTTGTGATTGAGCAAAGCATGCTGGAAAAATCATGGCGCAGCGAGATCGATCACTCCTGGGAACGAGGTTGGGGTAAAAGTACCATGAAAACAGTACTGGGGTAGTACTCGAGGACAAGTACCAAGTACAAGTACCAAGTACAAGTATTACAACACAAGAGTCAAAGAATACTTGCTGACGTTACATTTTATCCCATCTCACCTGTTTGTCCTACTGGCTTCTAGCTTCAGCTTCTCTAGTTCATTCTGTAAGTGCTTCCTGTCTTGCAGCAATCTCTTCTCTCTCACCAACTGCTCAGAAAGCTGGGTAACAAAACAGACATGTAACTATTATCAAAGGCATCCCTTGGTTGACTGTTTGTGTAGGGGGTGGGAGTATTTAGGTGACTCAAAGAAGAGAATTAGTTTGGCAGATGAGAATATATCACAAGAAGTCAAGGATGCCAACTGACAAGTGAGATGTACGTATTTGATTAAGACTAACTTCGAGATGAAAGTTGACTAGTTCTACCTTTTTAGTTGCTGTAGCAGCCCTGAGTTCTGTTTCGGCAAGTTTTTGGTTGAGTTTACGTAGGGTGCTTGCTTCTCCACTCTGTCTCTGTTCACTCTGCAATGCAAAGAGTCAAGTTTGAAAAATATAAACAAGATAAAATAAAAACTGCAATCTCAGTGCTTGTTTAAATGTAAACAGCTCACATAATAAACTGTAAGGAAAGTTTTTTTATTATGTTTGATTCTGGTCTTGCAAAAACAATTCTTGTCCAGTAAACATTCTGAGCGACAGGCCCTATGGTTTTTTGGATGTCCCCACAAAATTCAAGCCCTGAATCTGCATGCAAAGTCCATGGTTTTTACATCGCAGCAACCTTGGGAAATACTCAAGTGGCATTTCAATGTTTGATAAAACTAAATTCTGTTCTACCTCCAGGAACATCGCCCTCTGTTGACTGAGCTGTGACGTCAGCTCCTCTGAGCGACTTTTATGCATTGAAATCTCTGATCTGTAAAGGCAGAATAAAAAACAGAGAGAGACATGACAAGAAAACATAATTATGGACTGGATCAGGAGACGGTAGCTGGTTTGTACTGTTATGCCTGGGGTGTTTGGAAAACACTTTAAAACCCATTCCAAAAGACTGAATTTTACAAGGTTTTTGTTTGCCCTACACCATGTACATTGATGTATGATGTATGAAACAAAGGTGTATGACATAAAAACTAAAAATCAAGTAATAAACTACAAGGGGAACTGGCTAGGTAAATTTTAAATAGTTTTACCTAACCCCCAAACAAACATATTTACAAAATAGGGAGACCGCCAGCATTGGGGCTAGATAGCTCAGTTGGTAGAGCACTGGCAAGATAATGCAGAGGTCAAAGTCCCGCTCAAGTCAGTTTGTCTTCGTTCAATTCAAAACTAAAGTTCCCATGTTTTTGGTGTCCTTAATGCAATACTAAGGTTAACCGCTCTAGAAAAGTTAGACAAAACAAAAATGTTGTTGGGTATGAGGGAAAACAAGCTTCTTTTCTGGGCCGAGGTTTACTAACCTGTTATGAAAGTTATCACAAACAATTAAGACATGTCATTATTAATGCTTACTGATGTTTTCTGTATCAAGGAAATGATTCTAAAAATAATAATAACAATATGCAGTTCTTTATTACACCTGAGGGCTTCTCAAAGCACTCACTATTTTTTCTACAAGGAATGTGGAGCTATGTTTGAAATATAAGACCCATTTATTTACAGAGCACCATGTAATGGTTTACAAGATGCTGTGGCGCAATCTGCAGCCAACCATACCAGAAAACACCAGGGCGAACCCCTTCTCTTAGTAACAATAAATGTACTGGGTTCTTTTACCTGCATTACACAACATACAGGGCCTATGGCTTTATGTCCCATCCGAATGACAAAGCAATTATGGTTAAGTGTTTTGCTTAAGAACACAAGTGTCAAGACCAGGACTTGAACCCACAGTCTGCAGATCAGAAACACCACAGCTTGAGTCCAGTGTGCTTGACGGCTTAGCTACAACATTTCTATTAAACGAGAAGAATAGAGTCCTGTTGGCTTTCATGCTTGTTAATAAACGACTAACCTTAGTTCGTTGACTTTCGATTCAAACTTCTTGGCAAGTGTTTTGGACTCTTCCCTCCATCTTCAAAAAGAAAAAAAAACAGTAACAAGTTATTTATCAGAAGAAGACACCATTTACTTCACAGGGATTTCAAAACAAATATATTCTTAAACCTGTTTTACAACATAGATGACACTAGGCAATACAGATGATGTGACTCATGAAACTAAACATTTCCAAAAGAGCCACACAGTGGTCACAGTTCAATAGAAGACCACATGAAGATGACAATGAACTATCAATCTTTTTTTATGAATTAAGGGGCACATCTCAAAACGTATTTTGCTGTTACTTAGCATTATGTGGAAATGAGGCCGTATCAGAATTGGCGGGTACAGCTACGGCTACGACTGTTGCTTAGGGTGTTGCTAAGGGCACACTATACTACAACGCATGACACGGAAATCTAGCCGTAGCCATAGCTGTAGCCGCCAATCCAGACAAAGCCTAACATTTACAAACACTAGGCAAGCTGCTCTTACTTGGCACTCATTCTTTGTTGAGCTGACAACATTTCTCTGAGTTCCTTCATGGCATGGCTGCTTCCCTGTTCAACGCCCTCCAGCCTGGCTTCATACTCTGCCCTCAACTGACTCATCTCCTGGTTGACCCCCGTCATCTAAAGAACAATTTATTGATTTCAAATTATTGATTTCAAATTATTGACTTCAAATTATTGATTTCAAATTATTGATCTCAAATTATTGATCTCAAATTATTGATTTCAGGACGAAAAAAAGCAAAAAGCAACATTCTATTATCTTATCAGCATACCTAATTCACTTGAAATTATATTGATTCTTGAATGTGTCACCATGTTAAAACTGTTCTTACTTTTGCATGAATATAAAAAAGTTAAAAAACACAAGGGAAACTGACTTGGTAAATCTCAATATTATTTTGGGTACAAGAAGGAAAATTTTTACTAGAACAGGATTTGAGTCTGTGACCTCCAGATTAACATGCCGGACTAAGATAGTGTTGCCATGTCACAACGTTTGGGGTAGGCTATTGCATAGCAACCTCCTGATTGGCAAAGCTGAGCAGCATGAGTGATATTTGGCACTTGGAACAATGTAGGACAAAGTAGTACAAGGGCTGGCCTACATGTACATATGGTTTAGGCTTCCATATAGTTTTCATGCTATTTGATCATCATTTTGCTGACCTCTCTGACAGCAAAACAAATCGGAAATCATGCCTCTTTGAGATAAACATTAATCAGAAGTCAAGAATGGGCCTTTGTCGTCTCGTGTGTAACTGTAAAAGCTTACACAGAACCACATGACAAACTGTAGTAACATGGTCTTCGGAAATCAATATCGAGCATTCACTTATGATCGGGAAAGTAGATCACGCATTATTCTTTTTTTATTCCTATAAGCCTTGGATAACCATAGTTTGCTGTTAACTTTTCTATCCCTACTTGTGATAGGCATTTCCTCTCAGCTCCCATCTTCTCTTTCTGTGCCATCAGGAGACGTTTCTTATAATCGTCAACGACCTCCGTTAATCGCAGCCGCTGCTCAGATATGGCTTCACATTCCTTAGCCACTTTGTCCAGTCGCTGTTTCAGTTGCTCATTGATCAGGAGGCTTTGGGATTTCTCCTCTTCATGACTGTGTTATGGAAAGAGTATTAAGTTTCTGTCATTATAACGTTTATATTACCAAAATGTGGTTGTCAAAAAAATGCACTTCAGACAACTTTTTTACCCTTTGATGGTTGCATCAATGTACGTGTGTTTTTTTCCTGTGTGAAAAGTGTTTTTCAATATTATTTGATTTGTACCCATGAACCAGTGTATTAAGCACTGTATACTCAGTACTTCCCAAGTTCTGTGAAAAAAATCCAGAGGCATATCACTCGGATGGGATTCGAACCTACGACCCTTGCCATGCTAGGGCAAAAGAAACAAGAAATGTTCTTTATCCCCGATGCAAAATTTACTTCTATTATATAGTACATTTGAATTGTTACCTGTTTTGTGTTCTTTGCATAGCTTTCTCCAGCTTCTGCACCTGTACCATTGCCTCTGCTCGCATCCTCTCTGCAATATTGAGACGACCTTGTAACTCTTGGTATAGATGGTCATCAGGTCCCTTGGCACCCTCTCTATAAACCTAGCATTAAGAATTGGAAAAAACCTCATATAAATCATATCATTGTGGGCTCATAATCCTTTCTGCTGGCACGAAAATAAAACAAGATACATCAAAGATAAAGATGAATGCGTTAATGAAATATTCACTTACCTAAAATTACTTGTAATACAATAACCAAAAAATATAGCTTACATTGAAGCAAAAATGTTTGAGACACAAAATGTTCAAACTTATTTTAAAAACAAAAATTGGCACATTAAAGACGGGATCCAAGGACAAACTGTTTTGAAAAGCACTCATTTTCCAACACAAAAATTACAAGTTTCTCACCTAACGTAAAATGGTGTATAATGCAATTTTATTTGATACTCTTTCTGAGCAAAATTTGAAACATGGCCTCATTGGATACCTTCAAAATAGTATATTAATAATAATGAACATTTCAAAGAGATTTTTGCATCATTCAAAAGGTAACGTTCAATGCCATTTTGATTGAATTTATCAAAAGTCTATTGGTAAATGTGTGCATCACAAAACTCAATTTGACCTTGGAACCCCTCGTTAAAGTCAAGTACATCCAGTACAACCAAGGGTAAAGGATTTTGGAAAATTTTGCTTGAGTGTACATATATATGGAGATGTAATACTGTTAGGTGGATGAGACAGATGACATGACTTACAGTCTCAAGTTCTTGTTCCACTGCTCTTTTCTCTCTCATGGCTCTCTCTATTTCTGCTTGTTTTTCTGCATTTTCCTGAAAAGGAAAACGGGGAAAAGGGCATGGAAAAAATAATTATATGAACCTATAGATAGTTCCCAATAGACTCCATCTTTACAGGCAACTTTGAATTTGGCTTTAGGGCACAACAAGCAGTCTAATTTCTAATAAAGTTTGATAAAATTATGTAAGCCATGCACTAAACTACAGATAGTTAGTGCATTTTATCTGTAACCCGTTAGCGCAAGTTAAAAAGGTTTTGGGGGTCATGCAATTAACAGATTGTGTAACTATGACAAGTTATCACAGCCTGGGGGTTCTGTGTCCAACGTTTGGCTAGGGTTGCATTGTTTGACAAGAGTAAACTATACAAGACTTTGTTCTTGCTTTCCAATCTCCCCTTTATTTTTTCATCACATTTGTGTGGCTTTTCACAACAAGAAATATATAAATAATAGAGAAATGGAACTTGGGTCTATCCAATAGAATCAAGAAAACCTCCAGTAGATCCACTTACCATCTCTAGGCTCTGAATCTCCTCCATGAGTTTGCCGATGTTGGTATTACACTGCTTCCTGACATTATCTACCTCCAGCCTGGTCCTCTTGCCTGCCTCGTTGATCAGCTTAGACAGCGCCACCTGGAGTCTACCTAACTCCTGGGTCTTCTGCTGCTCTCGCACAAGTGCCTACAAATGTATTTAAAACTTTACTAAATGGAAATCTATGACAAAGTTCAGAATGGCTGGAGCACCTACAGGTATCAGTAGCCCCTGTACCTCCATTCTGAACCACTTCGCAAAGAATTTTGTGGCCGGTTAGGCAGGAGAGTATTGACCCCTTGCAGGACCCGCAGTGCACTTACATGCACCTATCCTGTCCCCCATTTTATATGTCAAAATGTACACAAAGAAATTGTCATAGGTTTTGCAAGCAACACAAAACCAAAAACCAAATTTTGTATATGTTGGTAGAGAATTTGATTGAATGGTATTTTTGTTTAACTGTTTGTTTACAGACCTACTTGCAATGGGTATAGGCCTAACGTTAGACACAAGTTCCAACAAGCGTAGGAAAATAGAGACCCTGTTTACACTGCACTTTCACTTTCTTTTTGCTAACAAATTAACTAACACATTTCTATGAAACATGGATGACATCATTAAACGCAATAACGTGGGAAATGTTTTTAATCTAGGGCAAAAATACAGCTGAAATCTGCAAAATGGTATCTGTTTTTTTATGTACGTGTATGAACTTCCATAGTCGTTGTTAACTTCCATGCAAAACTAGCACAACGCAGTTACGCGTCACATGAACAAAAACAGTGTTTCTGTAGACATGTATATGTATCCATAGACTTGCGAAACCTCTCTAATATCTGGGACATACCTGGTCCTTCTCCAGGAGAGCGTTCTCTACCATCTGGATGCTGTCTCGTACCTGAGCCAATGCTTCATGCTCACGCCTCTCAGCTTTGCCACTAAATAAATAAGTGATAAACAAATGGAGTGATAATGGCTCCTACAGATGGTATCAGTCAGCCTTCTGATGAATCAAACAGGAACAACCAACAACAGATTTGCAGCCTTTGTTTAATCTTAAAGGTAGAGTCATACATTGGTAACTACTCCCAAACACTTACTTAGTGAGAAGCACTGCAGCTGTTGATAGTAAAAAACTATTTTGAGACAGGATTCCCTTTGAAGTAATACAGTTTGGAAATTTTTTTCACTTGACGTCATCATCACAATAATCTTGGTAATGCCATTTTTGGAGTCAACGTCCCGTGTGTTATACAGTGTAGTGCACATTTCAGGCAACACAGCCTTTACCTATTAATACGAGCAGACTCTCGCAATCGAGCGTAGCAGCAGTAGCCACGTGTCATGTTTGTGCAAGGGGAGTACAACGAAACGCACCTTTATAAAAAACACCACCGATTTTACTTTAAAACTAACCATTTATGATGAAATGACTTGACTCTCTCTTCTTGTTCCTTCTTGGTGACAAGCAGTTTGGCATTCTCATCCGCTAAATTGGTTAATCTGCAATGAGAAATGTAAGGAGGAAGGCAAGTTTAATATTATATAATCTTGAACATTTGTGCAGTCCCAAAGTGTTCACTTTAAAATGGTAGTACATCAAGTAGACCAACAAACAAAGCATGCACTACCACGTCAACTACCATTGAGGTTTGCAATGAGTTTGAAGCCAAAGGAGTTTTTTGAGAATTGCAATTAGTTTGAACAACGCCACTGTTAATACTCTAATCAGGCCTCTGAAAATGGAAGTAGGATGCTAGATTTGTTTACTTGAAATCTTTTGAAAGTGTTCATGGAATGTTTCAATAATTGTCAGTAACTTTTTTTTTATGTTTTCCAAATGTTTAATTCCTTGATTTGGGTTGCTGTTCTCCTATACTAAAATTTGTTGACACCGTTCATGTTAACTTGTGAAAGAGTAAAGAAATCTGGGCTGCTTAAGCAGAACAATTTTCTCATAATCAAAAATAAGCAGGAGACCGGTCACAGATGGTAGACGAGAAATGGTACTTTAGCTGGTAACCATATTCTTGTAAGCATTATTTTGTTGTGTAAAAACACCAGTAAGTAATTTATAAAACATTACTGTGTACATTGCATGTAAAATACCCCTTACATAAAATAAAGTCTGTACACACAGAGAACAAATTTCCTCACTATGTTGCACAAGCGTTGGTGATAGGACTTCCAACCTTTGAACTGGACAGTGTCACTTTTTCTTTTGGGGACCACGCTCCAATTCTAGACCAAAATTGTCATCTTGAGATCGTGCTCTATCTACAGCTGTCAGCTACGTTTTAATCGCATGTGTAAAACTCAGAGTCCAACTAGTCAAGCTTGAGAGCGGTTGCAGGCAGTATGCATGCTTAAGGGTTAAGCAGCTCAATGGTATTGGACCCTGGACAGGAGAAACCAAACCAAGACTTCTTACCTGTGTTCTAAGTCCATAACAACAGCCTGTAGTTGGGTCAGTCTATTATCAGCGGACTCCTCTCGCCCTTTGGCCTGCTGCGTTTCCCTCTCCTGAGTTGAATCAACAACGGAACAGATACAAGTACAACATTGTAAATGATCACAGAAATTTGATGATCAGGGTGAGAATTGGTGAGAAGTGAGTGCTGTACGCACTAGCCTCTAATGCCATAAATTAGCGTTGTTCCTTCAGAGAGAAAAGCCTAAATTAGGTTTACCTTGATTTGCTTTTCCTCCTTGAGTTGGTCAGAGGTGTTCCTGGCGTCTGCCAGTTGTAGGTTGGCTGTTCTCAGGTCAGCCCGGGATTTCTTCAAGTGATCTCGCAGTGAATCCAGCTCCTGAGACTGAGACGCAATCACCTGCTGTAGATGCTGACTGGCCTGATGATCACAAAGTCAAAAAGTGGGCACTTCAAAATCTCACGTTAAAGGTATTATACAGGATTGGTCAGAATAAAACAAATCTCTGCTTAGTTTTAGTCTGACAGCTTATTGATTATGAAGTTCGTACTAGAACCATTCTGTAAAATACGTCCCTCTGAAAAGAACTCATATCCAAGAAAAACTGTATCTGAAAACCTCAAATAACGCAACAGCTGATTTCGATTGTTACAACCAAAACTAAGGAAAATGTGTTTACTTGCTGAAAGTTGTACATGCTTTTTCACTATCTTCTCCTGACTCACACAACGGATTAAGCCAAACTTTTCATAGGTTTATTTTTTCATGCATATGGTTGATCACACAAAACATGAACATTGTCTGCAACTATTTTATCAGCTCAACCAATCCTGTATGATACCTTTTCAGTGATCTGGCAGCTTTTGGCATTGTGGATGTCACATTGTAGTGTAAACTACTCAAACAATCCTCCTACTCAAGGCACTCAAAAGCATCTCAAGCTCATAGCTTAGTGTCTCGTACAACGAAACAGGTGCCGTAACCGGCATTCAAACTCCACAAGTCTCAGGTGAGAACAGCTCAGCCATGACATGCCACAAATATGCAAAGGAAAGCACACATATACCACAATGATTTATCAGTACCGTTAATAGTTTATGCTTACCATTTCAAGTTTTTGATTGCTAGTAACCAAAGCTTGGTTATGATTCATCATAGCTGAACCTTTCTCCTGAGAAGAAGACAATAAAAAAAGTTAATTATGAATAAGTTGAACTGTAAATTGTCCTGTCAATGCAAAAGAGTATATCCAAAAACATCACTTCTGTTACGCGCGAGTTTGAAAGTGTAAAAATGTTGTATCTTGCTTAACCCTTTCGTTACCGAATTGTTTGGACATAAACAACCGCTGGTGACCGCATTATTTGACCACTCAAGCGTGAAGCACACATTCTTACACAACAGAAAGCTTTCGTTCAAAGGCCATTTTTACAAACTCCATTATCTCCTTGAAGATATTGTTTTACAGCAAAATACGTAAGAAAAAAGTTCTTCCTTATTGAATTCCCTTTCATATAATCTAAAATTCATTGAGATTGGTCCAATAAATGTCAAAGTTCTTGGTCTTTCTTTCCTCAGTGCGATCTGTAATCTCAAACACTTTTTTGTACACAACCATATGGCGCTCCGTAGGTGTTTGGCATTTTGGATCTTCCCATTCCAATTTGAAGAGATTGCATAATAGCAACCTTATTTTATTTTACCACCATGGAAAGATCCGATCTCTCTTTTTCCAATGATGGTAAGCTTGGGTATGGAGGGTGAACATGGACAAAACTACAACTTAATTACAAATGGCCTTTGTGCTCAGGCTTAAGTGCTTTTTTGTGTGCAAGCTTGGTCGACTAAAGTCGCCTATGGTAAGGAAGAGGGGGTATGAGTGCAGTCGACTAAAGTCGCCTATGGTAAGGAAAGGGTTAAAATAGCCTGGATGTACACAAAAGACCAATGCTTAAAATAGCCTGGATGTACACACAAAACCAATAGGCGCTGAGATACAACATTTTTGCATGGAGCATTTTCATGCAAGATCGAGATACAAATATTTTTTCAAAATCAAGATACAGCATTTTTGCCCTGAAGCGACAACATAGTGCCTTTATTATGAGGATTCCAATTTCATGTGGTCATTACATAATACACGATAAATGCAACATCAAACTGCCTACAAACTCATAAATTATTCAATTGAGTAATCACAACAGAAATTTGACATCAAACCAAGATACCTGAATTGCTTGAAATCTTTGAGTCTGGGCCTCCGTGCTGCTCAGTAGGTCCTACAATTTGAAAAGTAGTTAAGTTATTGCAAAGGTAGTACAAACCATTTAAGGCCCAATTTCACAGAGCTGCTTATAAGAGGAGAATATTGCTTAAAACATTTTCAGCTTGGCAAAAAAGCAGCATACCAGAGATTGTACATGTAACATGGTTCGATTGGTAACCTTATTCTAGTAAGCTTTGTTTTAAAAAATTACTTGCTTAGCTACTTTTTGTGCCCTCCTGGGCCTAATTTTATAGAGCTACTTAATCAGCAAATATTGCTTAACACTTTTCTGCTCGGCAAAATAATGCAGGACAAAAGTCACAAATGGCACATGTGAAATGCTATTTTGACTGGTAACCTTAATTTGGTAAGAATAATTTTATAGTACTCACGTAATTTTTGTTAATTTGGGTTTGAACAAAGAAAAATTGACTGACGCGGGACTTGAACCAACGCCCTCCGGATTAACGTACCAGCGCTCTACCAACTGAGCTATCCAGCCCTATGTTGGCGGTCTCACTATTAGTCTATACCTTTGTTCGGGGGTGCCAGTCAGAAGCCATTCAACCGTTCATTTTTGTGCTTGAGCAATTCTATGAAATCAGGCCTTTGTTATAAGTTAAGAACTCTGTATGCACGCAACCCCTTGCAAACCACACATCCAATCTACAAGGAGCTGTGGAAGACCAATCCAGTAGGCTAGAAAAGAGAGACCTTTTTGAGATTGCAATAAGGAGCAAGTTCAGGTGGGTGACTAGAGCTGACTAGACTTAACCTATAGTCAATCTAGATGTCAGCTGAATGCTGTGTGATTTGACTAGCTAGTCCAACTGGATCAACCTAGCCCCGGAGCACTGTTAGTGTAGTCAAATTTGCACGTTACATCACAATTGATGAGTAACTTAATGATAATAGTAGGTTTTGTTCATATTGACAATAATTTATCTTCGCAATGAGATAAATAATTAATAATTGCAGTAAAGTAGAGGAAATATTGAAATGAAAATGACGTGCCTACAATTTGATTTGTTAACGCTTTCGTTAATCCTATCGTCTGCCCAACAAAATACACTGACTAACGTTTTTGACTAGTCGATCGACTGGACGCATTCAAGTAAAAAAAAAGATCACGCATACATGATTTAAATCGCAAATAGGCGAAAGGTCAACACTCAAACTTGCTCGTGTATGTACCAGAACTGACAACAGGGGAGAATACTGATGAAATAAAAATATACACATTTTTTTTTGAGAATTAAGCAGGGACAAAACAATCCCAAATCCTCAATTTAATAGTATCAACACTTAGGGAAAACATACTCCCCACCAGCTCGACATAATACTGATAACCCCACATGTATTTTCCTATCAATCAACTCACTCTGTGGTCCTTTGCAAGTCTGTCCACTTCCTGAACCGATTCTTGCCACATGTCCACAGCTGAATCCTTCTCCTGTATGACCAGTAAAAAAGTGAAATGGTTATTTGGAATGGACAACTTATGACAACTGTGCGTACAGTTGCTAGTTTAAGTTCAAACAGTTTGCCACATTTATATGTTTTAAAAACCAAGCATACAATATAGTTACATATTATGATACAGACCATGTATACAATAATAGTGTTTTGTATTTTCCAGGGGGCCTTTCTTGCAGGTAAGAGACTAACTGGTCATACGGGAAAGGTTAAAAGGAGTCAAAATGGGGAAACAAACTGGTATTCGCTTAACCCTTTCAATACCGCATTGTTTATAGGGGTCACACTGCTGTGTACCGCATTTTTTCACACGTGAAATCTGGAAGTACTGCTGCATACAACGTAGTTTTTCTCGGAAAATCAAAATGGCGACCCCCCTATACAATACACACCATTGTAAAGCTCGATAAACAAGCTACCCGTCTATATAAAGGTCAACAACAGAGGGCGCCAAACAAAATAAATACAGGGTCTCAAACGCCGCAACTTTTTTTGTCGAGTAAACTTGACATTGGTACGGAAGCACACACGGCACACGGTCGAGTAAACTCGACAATGGTATTGAAAGGGTTAAAGGCAGGAATTTCACATGCCCACAAGAAAAACTTTACTTTAAGGTATTATTTTAAAAGTCCGTCATTTCGTACCTAAGTCTTTTCGTATCCAAGTCACTTCGTACCCAAGTCACTTCGTACCCAAGTCACTTCATACCCAAGTCACTTCATACCCAAGTCACTTCATACCTAAGTCACTTCATACCTAAGTCACTTCATACCCAAGACACTTCGTACCCAAGTCAAGTCATACGTGTATGACATGACTCCGGTACGATTGTTAAAACCAACCTTCGTGTGAAGTGTCCTGTTACTTTATTCAGATGGGCAAGTATCGCTTGTTTTAATAGGCATTTTAGTTACGATGTACCACTTTTTGGGGGTAAACACCCATGCACTTCATTTTGGAACAGTTCATCTTACATCTTTCTTCTTCTTTTTTTAGCGCAAAATGATTACTGCACAAAAACTGAGGGAACCCTTTGCAAAGTAATTATTTTATTTTATTTTGGTGTTGGGCAATTTGTTGTTAGTTTTGGGTTTGGTTTTTTTTTTTTTAACAAATTTATTGATTTGGGTTTTCTTTGAAGACGGACCAGTCGCTTCAGTGCCATGTCGAACTGTCCAGCCACACGCTTCTGATGTATTCGCACAGGTCGGTGAGAATGTCTCGATCCGTAGCAGGGTTGTTCGGGACTTCAAAGGCTGGTCAAATATGTTCATGTGGAAGGAACGGCAGAGACATGAGCTGCCCGACGAAGTCCCAAACCCCTTCATCTGGGGCACGGCAACGGCTACGCCAAGTCCAAGTGCCTGACACTTTCTCCACACCGCCTGGGTCCAGTGAAACAGGCAACCCTTTAGCGAGACGTAGGGGAATACCGTTCTGATAGATGTTAATTTTGCATCGGGAATAAAGAATATAATTTTATTTTGCCTTACACCGATGTGTATTAAGAAGTGTATGAAGTGACCTGGGTATGATATTTTGGGTACGAAGTGACTCGGGTACGAAGTGACCTGGTATGATATTTTGGGTACGAAGTGACTCGGGTACGAAGTGACCTGGGTATGATATTTTGGGTACGAAGTGACTCGGGTACGAGGTGACCTGGGTATGATATTTTGGGTACCAAGTGACCGATCTAATTATTTTGAACATACTTGTGTAAGAAGAGCTATCTGCTTTTGTAGATTCTCGATGAGTTTCTGTTCCTCAAGTACGCTGGTATCTGCTCTAGAGATCTGCTGTACTGCCTCCAGCTGACCCTCTATGCTGGATTTCAGTTCTCGGTGTAATCTGGGAACACATCCATTTAGAGTGCAGAAATAATTTTACTCAACAGCATACACAAATAATGCGCTATTGTTTGCTTTCTTCTTATTGACAAACAAGTTGCAAGACTCTATGTTTTAACCAGTTTTATTAGGGATTAAAAGTCCTTTTTCCTGTTATTCGTGCGGAATTAGTTTCAGTCCAAAACAACTTTTTTTCTAGCCATAAATAATTTGTTTTGTCAGTGTTACTCCATACATGGACAATCATATTAGAGGATTTCACATTGACATTTGCCACTTTGTATTTTTTTCACGGTCTTGTTTCGGAATCACAATCACGCCACTATGTAATGGCTGATCATCAACCCACGCATAGTCCAAGAGACAGCTTCCTGGAGAGAGATGAAAGCCTCACGACAATGCTATATAACCTGTCTTTACAAAATCATGGCTGGTATATGAAAGGAACAGGTCTTAGACAAAGACATTAGGCACAAATCCATCCACAGAGTTAATCTGTTCATTGTTTGCAGTGCCCTTTGACCACGGCCACCAAACCATGATCCAAAGTGAATTGGTTATTAACATTGTTTGGCTTCATTTTTACTGCAGCATGTCTAGCCTTGATATTGATTTTTGTTTTTACTTTGGGTGCTGATGAAAATATTTGTGGAAACTTAAAGGGAGGGCATTGAAGGATCAAGTGCAAACAGTACTGACTGTTGTGCAGAGTTCCACATGTTAATTGTTCAAATTTTTGTTGATTGAGCTATAGTCTGATTACCTGATGCACTAAGTCTCCCGGTAATACTGAACATGCACACATGGAATTTACCTGTTATTTTCATTCACAAGCCTGTCAATCTTCCCTGCTAACTCAAAATGTTCTACCTGAAAAAAAAAAGATTAATTCAAACAGTCAAATACTAAGTGCAATACATGTATTGACCACTTTGCACCGGCGGCTACTGTCTCCCCATGGTCTGCCATTTTGGGAGTCCAAATATATGTGAAGATATGGTGCCCTCTAAGATGTGCCCCCCCCCAACTGACATCTGTGGGCGCCCCCCCCCCTAAATTACCAGAATAAATATTTCATTTTACAAGCCTTTAAGTAGTAGTTTCAATGTTTTTAAAACTATTTTTTCTATTTACCCACAGACAATGCATTTGTTTTGACATCAATGTCGGATTATCTTGTAAAATATAGTAAATAACATAACAAGAGTGTGATAAGGGGCTTTTTAAAGAAAATTGCAAATGAAAACTAGCACTTTAATTTGACAGAAGTGTCCCCCTAGAAAAAAATGACGCACCCTCTTGTGCCCTCTAAAATGTTTCCCTTGTTTAATCGCTAGAAGACATCTGAACAATTAAACAAGAAAAGGTGGCTACATACCAGGCCTGGAATTTCATCTCGGCAAAGCGAATTTCATCTTGCAAAGGGTACTTCCATTTGAAAAACTTAAAGTCTGTGGGAAACTTATGAAGGGGCACCAAGGCCAAGACCAGGGCAACAGAGGCCATGGTCTCCGTGTAATTCCAGAACTGACATACCTTGTATGTGTTAAGTTGCTGGCGAAGCGATGCTAGTTGATGGTCATACTCAGCAATAAGTGGTGATAACAAGCTGCAAGTAAATACAAACAATTATGTTTTGGGTTTTTTTTTTCATGAGTCGTAACATCAGGTTCAAAATTACACAAAAGAAAAATTTTCAAATCATTTAGAACAAAAAGTTGAACAGAAACTTGATTTAAAAAAAAAGAATATCAGGAACTTGAATTGCCTACTTTTTGCTGGTCAGCCAAGGAGCTGGAGGATCTCCTGGTTTTTGGAAACTTGCCTGAAAAGAGAGCAGGAAACAAAAATAAACAGGCAGTTCTTTTTTATTATTGTTCTGGTTCTTTGTAAAGTACATGTAGCCCACTGGGCTAATAAACTGTGCATTTTACTTGCCCCCCAGGAAGTTTTAGCAGGCTAGATTTTAAACATATACTGTCATAAATGTATCTTTCTGATGTGTTAATGGTAGCGATCACAACCAGTTTCATAGTCAGATGAAGTTACATTCACACACTCAACTTTAAAAACCCAAATATTAACAAGTAGGTTGCACAGGTTTTAGTAGTCCACAGGGTCAGTTGAGAAGTAGTGCTTACTAGACCAGTTTTCACATTGTATTGTACAAAACAGCGTACACCAGGCTAGTGTTACGGGCGAGCCCTGTCGTTTGTAATACCAAAACATTACACACTAAAAACAAGAACCATTGAGAGGCAAGCACGAGTAATGACCTTAAACACACAAATGTCTCATGGGAAATGTTGGGGTGTTTCGGGGCTTTTCTTTAGGGAAAAGGTGGGCAGTAAGTTAGATCAATGTGCTGAAAAAAGGATGGGGGAGTAAACAATGGCATAATGAGACATTTTCATTTAGGGAAGGGGGTAACAAATGGCAAAGACCTAATTTGGGGGCTATAAAATGTATCGCGCCATTCATTTGTGTATCTTTTTTATCTCATTTGGGGGGAGGGAGGGGCAAGGGTTCTAGGCAGGGCATTTGCATCCCCCACAATGCCCCTCCCATCTGATTACGCCACTGGATATAAACTGTAAAATCAGACAGTAATAAATATATAATATGAACAGTTATTTAGAAGTTGGTTGGTAGGATTTCTCATAATTAATCATAGTATTTTGTCACAGACCTTTTCACTTTCATTGAAGGCAAGGTACTTCTCCTGGTAGTGCTGCAGCTCTGCATTCAAGCGCCGAACTAAAAGGTACAGAAGAAAGAAAGAAACAGAAAACAGTTAAATGACGGCCTGTGCATGTAAAAACCAAACCAAATCTAAATGCGTGGCAGCGGTAAACGGTTCAGTTTAATTAACCTTAAACTAAAGTTACATCATTGGTAATTGCTGTATTTAATGAGAAAATGAGGATTTGTGGGGAAGGATTTAATAGGCCTATGAAATATTGTTCCAACGACCTGTTTACATTTGTCAGTCCATGACTGCCAAGAAAAACAAGAGTAAATTGTGACGATTTTAAACTGTCAGACAGATATTGTCATGCAAAAACTCAGTTCGTTAAAAAACTCAGACGTTCAAACGATGGTCAGGCGATAATTGCTTCAGAATGATACAAAATTGCATTTTTCTGTAAAATGAAACGACACCTGGTGAAACGATCTCACTGGATAATTGGTGTGCTTTTCAGTCAAGTAAGTCATTTTGAAGTAATTTGGACGTACATTTGTTTCATATGCAAATGATGTAATCTACATTTAAATGAAGAGCCAAAAAACAAATTCCATGGAAACATACCGGGCACTTGAGTAAACATATGCGAGCAAGTTATGGTTCCACACAGTTAAAGAAAGCTTGAACTGACTTTGATGTCATCAGAACTTGTCCGTTGGCTTTGAGAGATGCTCAGGTACATGTACAGTGCACACACAGTTTCCATCCAATGTATTACCCGGAAGCTACTGATAAGACCCAATTACATGTATACTGATATTGCCTAGTAGTAATCCCCAGCCAGAAAATGACTTTACAATCCATTCCAATTGTGAATGAGATGCTGTATGCATTATTGATCATATCCTGAGGTTGTCAAGTCTCTCGGTGGCCAAGACTCAAAAATGACAATCACAAGGTCATCAATACTGAGTCAATCACCATGGTTACCGCTGGGGAGGGGGGGTGGAGTAGGCACAAGCAACACCAATCTGCAGCTGCTCTATATGCAAAGCATTAGCCACGCTTGGATTGTGTCATTACCAACTATATGCAAACAACAATGGCATTTCAACAATGGACTCCACAGGTTATAATTTTATGCAATATATGAAGTTTTATAGTGCCTCCATGGTTTGTCAAAAGGCCTGAAAATTATCGTGTGCAATGCTTTGAATTTGAAAAGAGGAGTAAGTAGGGACACAGTCATAGTGTACACCTGTATGCACTACATGTCTACAACAAGGAGTGAAATTGCCACTTGACAATCTGTCTGAAGCAGTTTGTTTTGTTTAATGGAAAGGACTACATGATCAATTTTTGTGTTTTTTCCACAAGGCTTGTGGCTGAACATTTTAACTGGATCAGGGCTCGACTTCACAAAGAGCTCAAATAGATCTTGTACAGGTCAATCTTAAATGCAAGCAAAAGTGTGATGTCACAATAGGAATCACTATGGTAATACTGACAACTCATCTTCTGATGAATCTTGGTGCTTTGTGAAATCAAGCACAGAATTGTTTTTACAAGACTGGAATCAAAATGAGACAAAAAAATGTCAACACAGCTTAACATTGTAAACTGTTTTTACTTGAACAAGCACTACACATATTAAGCTGGGTTCATACTTCACTCGAATTGCAACAGTGAAGCGAATTTCCCTGCTTCACAATTGGAAAACAGTGCGTACCTGACTGATTGCGGCACATAATACGCTTCACATTTGCTTTCACATGAAATATGAACTGGGCTTTAGATCTCAAATATCTTCTTAAAATATATTTATCAGACTCAAAGTCAATATTTAAACATATTTTTGTTTTCGTTTTTAAAGACATTAAGCAGTGAGCTATTATTATTCAATTGAAAAACACAAGACTGCCGGACTTCCGGATTGGTCTTGTTGTGAGTTTACTGGCCCAACACTAACATCACAGGCCTCAGGCCTGCAGTCCAGTGTAAATTTGAGCCCAGTTAACATACATTGACTAAAGGTAATTACCTAGCACTACTACTACTGGTAGTACTTTCATTTCTGAGCCTTCTCAAGTGTTTTTTTATATTTTTTTATGTTAAAGTGCTGTAACAGGACTACCCAGTGTACCCAAGGTACAAATTTGCGAATCTTAATGACTCAAATTCATTAATGTCGATCAAAATAAGATACACTGAATTGTCGTGATAGTGCATAAACATTGAACCTCCTAAAATAGCGCGAGTAAGAAATTGTCAAAAATCTTGCTTAAAATAGACCAGATGTACACACAAAACCAGTACCGGTATACTTCGAGATACAACATTTCTGCACAAAGCAGAAATTTCCTTGTGAGATACAACTTTTTTGCAAAATCAAGATGCAGCGTTTTTACACTGATGCGATGGAATGGTGCTTGAAGCTTTAAACTTTTTTCACACCAAAATAACAAAAATTTACACCTTTCAGACATCTTGGGTTGCACTTCAAAGGGTACCATACATGGTGTAATCATGATGTTCATGTTTCTTGTCTGTCAGCACCCGCACAAATGCCTCATAACTAACAGCTTGACTGACAAATCCCAAATGATGTTTAAATTTGACTGAATTCTGTACGTTGAGGGCTGGATTAATAATAATAATAATACAGCATTTGTAAGGCGCACTTTCCTGTAAACCATTCAAAGGTGCCGGTCTAGTAGAAGCTTAAGTTAAGTTAAAGGGACACACCGGCTTACTGTTTACCTAATACTGTGATGTGGAATGACAGACAACAATTTTTAAATGGTTGTTGTACAAAAAAAATCATCAAAATATCACGTAATTAACGAAAAATGGGAAAAAAACAAAAACGCGGTCAAAGGTCAGCTTATACGCTTTTCCAGCCGTTGCAACTGTCAAATTTACGTGACAATGATGCGCGATGTTGTAAGTAGACTGGTGCTCTGTTTATGTATCAATTATAACAATGGCGAGGCATGAGGATACAGACTTCATATCCATCAAGCACAAATTCACGTGTAAATAAAAAAACAGACTGAACCACTGATCTCTATACTGTCAGTATAATAGAGATCAGTGACATAAACGGACGTCAGTCCATAGAGCAAGGTTCCTTGCTCTATGGTCAGTCCTAGTCGAAGTCCGCTCGCGGTCGTAACCAATAACTGTTTCGGTTGAACTTGCCATTGAAACAGTAGCCTTGTCCAAGGCTCTTTACGCAAGCACCCCGCTTTGAATTCACCAGGTAGCATAACAATACTGGCACGGTACTGCAGTACTTGATTTACAGTACACCGTGGGGTCGAAGCATGGTTTTTCAACCTCGTGCCAAAAAACGAAGCCGAAACAGAGCCTTGTTCCCACTGTAAAAAGGTCAGATTGTGGGCGGAGTTGCTTTATGCTAATATTTCCCGAAGGTGTATGCTCATTGGTTAATGTATAGTGGCAAGGCGAATACTACTTACTCATTACGTCATAACGAGAGTTTATGATTGGACGATTATCCGCCCAGTACAGGAAATGAATATTCAATATCCGATTCCAGCATACGTAATTAGCGCTGGAATCCCTGCGCAATGATAAAGAAAAACATAAACTGCCGTTTACAATGGGAACAAGGCTCTGTTTCGGCTTCGTTTTTAGTACGAGGTTGAAAAACCATGCTTCGACCCCACGGTATACTGTAAATCAAGTACTGCAGTACCGTGCCTGTTGTTATGCTGCCTGGTGAATTCAAAGCGGGGTGCTTGCGTAAAGAGCCTTGGACAAGGTTATTGAAACAGTTATTGGTTACGACCGCGAAAACTAACCCCAACCTGTATTCTGTGTACGACGACGTACTATATTCTGTGTACTTGCAATAATGGAGAACGTTTCTTCGACATCCAAGGATCGGTACAAAAAACATCGCAAGGAAAAACACCCAGAAGGTGGTCCAACGAAAAGTAAAAAGTAAAAAAAAAAAAACCACGATAAATCCAAAGGGAAAGCCAGCAAAAGCAGCAATTTAGGGAGGGGGGTGGACATTGTGCAGCTATCATAGAAGTAGACCAGCTGTATGGGATAAATATTCCCCGTCGTCGTCCCGCGTGTGTAGCGCAGGCAACACGTTGCAATAGTTAGGGGATAATAGCTAGGGGTATCAGACTAAAACCCTCCTACAAAAACCGTAATTGTTGGTCTGGCTCCCTACCCCTCCGACAAGCTCCCACGCTCACGGCTAGACCGGCAAGCTGGGAGTTCATGCCCCGGGGCTTGTCTCTCTGGCCCCACGAGACACGGCACCGGCTGTACGGGATATGCCCCAAGGTTTACGTTCCGCTAGCTCCCACGCTGGTGCGCCGTAAAACACGCTTCGGTTGCACGGACTCTCTGAATGCGAATCTTACGTTCGATTTTTCATCATTATTTACAAATTGTATCAATAATCTGAATACATAGTCTTTTTTGTCAAATACTCATGAATAATTTTTAAAAAACAGATTTAAATTTGGTTCAGTAATTTACTTGTATACGGCTGGAAGTAAAACTAACTCCGAAAATCACGTGATTTATCCGAACCACTTTTTTGGTTCGGATAAATCACGTGACCTTCGTTTTTTGAAAATAGCTCAAAAACGGCAAAAATTGATGGTTTCTTTTAGGAACCGTTCTTCTCCATTCCTGGAAGACCTTTGAAGGCATATGTTAGCCTATTTTGTAGCCCAAATAGCCCAACGAAGCCGGTGTGCCCCTTTAAAGAATTATCAAATTGTAGTACAATTGTAGTGGATTATCTCACTATAAAGTGACCCACGGAAGAATATCAGTTTGCCCTTGCTGAGTGATTTAACACAAAACCCTGACGCAGTGATATGAAAATTCAAATTTATTCATCCACCAGTCAAGGGGGAGTAATTGGTGGCTTTTCTGCTGTTTGATTGGTCAATGAAGTCAATGATGAAAAATCACTCATATCCACTTGAGATAAACTTGTTTTTTCAATACAATGCCATACAAGCCCACTTAAATACAGCATATTTCCCAAGGGCGGATCCAGGGGGCATGGGGCGCACGCCCCCTTTTCCTTCAGGAAAAAAAAGGGGGGAGAGAGTTGTACAGTTGCACAATCACCCGTCATGAATCATTTCATTGAGTGGCAGTTTATACCATCTTTAGATATACACGTATGGTGTGCAAAATGTCTCAAATTGTCCAAACTGTCACTGGTGGTTAGTGACACAAGTTAATTCATAGAATAATATTCATTGTTTATTTAGTAAAAGTAGTAATCTTTTTCTAACTTTATATCAACATGGCCTCGCGGTTTGTAGATCAAATGGTTGCATCACGTGTCCAGTTTGATGCTGATGCATTATGGATGTAAATCAACGGCTGTTTAATGACACACTGGTTACAGGCGCTGCGGCAAGTGTGCACTTTCAGTCGTGAGCAAATTAACAGGCGGGTTGCTTTTTTAATCGTTGACATGACTTTATTTCTGATGGATATTCAAACCGTGAAGCCATGCTGATACTTGGCGATGAACAGATGAATAAGTACGTGAACTTGACATAGTTTCCACGACGTGGAGTTAAAAAATCATCAGTTTTGGAGTACAAAAAATTATTGTGATTACAATGTAATGCCTGATGTTGCATCTTAGACGTAATGAGCATACAGTATACAGTCAGTAGGTGATTTTTGAGCTTTTTAAACTTTTTTGTGTGTGTTTTTTGTCATTTTGAGGCATTTTTCGTGGCTGGTTGTCATGAAAATCATACAAGTTGCCAAATGAGGCGGAACTTACAATGGTTTCTTGGGGCGCTATACTCCTATAGTACAACCGAAGAAAAGAACTGAAGATGTGAAATTTTTGTTAAAAAAAGGAGTGCAGTTACTGTACTGGGTCAACATGGTCAATACGCTGGACTCGCTCCGTATACGTTTGACTCCCTCAGCTTGTGGAGGCCGGGAGTCCTAACGTTGCGTTATATTAGCCTTTTTGAGGTATGGCGAACACCATAGGAGTATTTGGTTTGGGTGTAAGCGGACAGATTTACCCAAACCAAACAGTGCAATTACAATATCTGTCCACCACATCTCAAAATGGCTTATGGAGGCCGAGGATGGGGCGTGTAGCCGAACTGCAACTGGCCCACGTTGACGTACACAGACGTAACTCGCTCACTACGAATCCGATACTTAAATTACTTTACTTACCTTGGTCCCTCAAAAACTCCAGTTCCCCGGCCTCCATCTTGATCCTACGTAGTATTTTCAGATTACATACATACAAAATACTTTGCTGCCACAGCGTGCCCGAGATGAAATTCTTTCTGACAGGTACAGTTTGTTATTCTAGTAATATCCGGATTTCAACGGACGCGGTTCTGAATCTTTCCGCCATCTTGAGTTCAAAGCGAGGCTTCGCTAGACGTTGCCAGTGGAAACTTTGTGGACCAATCACAGTCCGAGGTCTTACTTTTTCACCCCGGGTGTGTGTGTAGGGGAGGCTGCAGATTTTAAAACTTTTCCAATAAAATCTGTTTTGATTTTGTTTTTGCTTGGTTTTAAGAGTGATTTCCTTAATTGTTGCCGATAAATCGAGTTACCTGGGGAAAGTATTAATATTTTATTTTTTTTAAGAAACTTTCAACCGCCTGAACTGTTCGAAATTCATAATCACTAAAGACATAAGATAAATTCCTAAACTCTAGTGGTGGTAAAAATGAAAAAAATAATTAACTTTACGATAGGCTTGTTTAGAGCTTTCCGATTTCGAGCAGAGATGTTTATGTTCCTACAAGTCTTTAATGACAGCTTTTCAATTACTCCGAAATAATTTTACTGATGATTGTTACAATTATTATATCATATTCGACCTGTATAATGTTACAAACTGCCAACAAATTCATCGTGATCTCCAGGTTTACAGAACATGAAACCACTTTACTGGTTTTCGATAGTATTTTGTGTTATTTTGTTTTAACTGTACTCGATAGATCTGCTGGTTAATAAACTTCATAGATGAGGCACTTGTTTTATATATTGTTTATAACTTTTATTATTATTTTGTATTGTTATTATTTTTTTAGAAGACACTGCGCAGCTAATTATAATAACAATAGAGCGGAGGTGTACCCGGGCCCGTTTTTCAGTGGTTTTTTCAAAGAGATCGTGGGGTCAAATTAAATTGCGCCACCAATCGGTGGATAATGCAAAAGGGTTCCCCTTCTCCGTCCTTACCTGGACTTCACAAGCATATAATAGGAGTATCTTAACGGAGGTACCCGACTAACAAATAACAGTCATTGTTTATGCCATTGCACTGGCTAAACTAAATTAAATTGCATGTATTGCATTATTCATGCCAGAAAACATAGCCGTCAAGTGCAACAGATGCACTTTTGTGTCTCTATTATAGTAAGTAGCACAGCAGTACTAAGTATAACGTTAGATTCAAAGTCAACTGAGCTGAGATCACGAATGTAATCTTGCACGGAAATGGAAATCGTAAGTCATTGTTAAAATATCCCCATGATCTGATGATTCGATTGGACAATATCACAATCTGACAACAATGAGAATTAGATAAAACATGATTTATTCGTTATTTTACATTTAGTTCACGTTATCGATCAAATGACGTTTTATTGGGGACCCAATTATAATACAGACAAGGTGCTAGGACCATCATATTCATAGGTTCACTTGAACTTTAAATATTAAAAGGAAGGAAAATTGGCAAACTGTATATTAAAAAAAGGTTTGTTACTTTTTAAAGTTTTTATTTCTAGCGTACGCCCTCTTTTAGTTTTAAATCAACCTCCTCCGGCCCATGTTAATTTCCCATACAGGGGACTGAATCTCCCTATGACCTGACACAATGTTCAGTGCCTTTTTATAAAGTGAAATCAAGTCCAACGTTCATCGAATAGGTGAATCGCACAAGCAACCATAACAAGTGGAGGTTGACACAGCTCTTTTTCCAGTGATGGAGTTACCAGTCAATTAAATTTAAACTATTTATGGTTGCCTAATAAAATAGGTATACACAGGGGTTGATTGTTGTAACATGCAGGTGTGTGTACAAACGTCCGTCGATGTCAGTTTTTTCCAATAACAGATATATCAGAAATTCAAGTATACTTGATATATCGATTATTTCCTGTGCGCAAGATGAAGCCTAAAAACAGTGCTTAATATACTGAAGATAGACAGTTTAATAGGGTTGCATGTATACCGGTTTTCGGCTTGATCCGCCGCACATGTTGTTAGACCAAACAGTAATTGCGCCAGCCCGCATGCTTTTGGTTTTACAACGAAGATAAGACATGAAAACCGTTGCCGCCTTCGCTTGCTAGGCGAATAGCATTGTGCAGAGAACACTCCCCGCAATTACCGTCTCGTGATTGGCCACACAAAAAAATGACACAGAGCCTTTGTGAGTCACCGACGTAAGGAGTCAGTCGCCGACAAAAGAAGTATAAAAAGAAGTGTTCAACAATGACAGTTGTGATTCAATGCGTTCTGGCGCAGAAGTGTCAATCAAGTTGTAGGGCGGCTTTGAGTCTTTGAGATTTGTGTTTAGGTGTAGTTATAAATGCAAACCTCAGTCAGGGCTCGGTCAGGGCTCAACTCTACCATCTGGAGGGTGGAGCATCGTGTACTTCAAAAAATGTCAACACTGAACGGAGTCCAAAGACAGAGTCCAGGCCAGGGTTTGAAAAAGTACACGGGCCTATTTAAAACCAAATTTATGAACAAATTAAACGAAATTTTTTTTTAATGTAGTTAGAGAGACCATACAAACCAATAGATTTCCAAAATTCGTTGTTTAATAGCCCATCATGTTGGCTAAACTGTTAACCACAGTACAACATGGTACGGTAATAAATAAAGGGAAGTAACATTAAAACAGCCTCAATGCCTTTAAAAAACAGCTCTCTTTTTATCTGTAAGGAACAAACGGGGATGTGGGATAACTTGCTACCCACTGCCCACTTCAAACTAAAAACAAATTTCCGATGTCTGTGGAGAACTTGAACAAACATCTTTAAGTTAAGGAAAAACGTGTTATGGACTATCCGACTTTATTTGAAACAATTTCCCACGGTTTGTTCACAAGCCATCACCCAACCTTAAGTTATAAACAATCAAAACACTGGGAGATAACCAGGAGACTACTTGACAAGAAGAGAGAATGGAAATTAAACAACCATCGCTCAACATTTAATTTTAGCCAATCAGATCAATGGAGGGTTACGTCCCAAACAACCGATAGGCTGGGCGGCAAGGCCGGTTTCTTTTGAGATTATACCACGCAAGCTGACGTGAACTATAGCGGCGGGCCGCAGGTGAACACAAAGAACAACTCCACAAGCGCAGTTGGTCGTCAAACGTATTTTATTTAAAAGACCTACTCAATGTTGTAAACTACAAATAAAGACGGCAGCTTTTCTAAAACTAAAACCCTGAGATTGTCTGGATAATCTGACACTCTTTCGGTGTTTTCGATATCACTTAGGAACACCGACATTTTTTATATATCAATTTTTTTTTTTGATATTTCGATATGATTAAAAATGTGACATCAGCAATATCGATGTCAAAATAGTATCGAGTATTTGAGTAACATCGATATATCGACGGACGTTAGTGTATATATTATTGCTCATCATGGTATCAGGGAGTTCATCATTTTAAGGTTTATTTTGAAACAATCGCCTTGTATGTATTTTATAGACCTGGCAAAACAATGGCACCATGTGTTGAGTAACCACAACAGAGGTTCATAGCGCTGTTAAAAGCACCATGGACGAACCAACCAGCTCCGAAGGGGAGAAATTCTGTTCTCTCAACCACGCCGAACGAACCTTCAAGAAGATGCAAGTCTACCTCCAGCGCAAACAGCTCACCGATGTCATCTTGACGGCGGGAGACGTTCGCATTCCGGCACACCGGCTGGTCCTGTGTGCTGTCTCCGATTACTTTGCAGCGATGTTCACCAATGATGTGGTGGAAGCCACAGCTGGTGAGGTGGAGCTACGAGAGCTCGATGCAAGGGCCTTGAAAGCATGCATCCAATACATCTACACAGGTGATTAACCCTAACCTAACAGCCCAAATTCTCCAAACTGCTTTAAGTTCCTGTTCATCTTGTCTTTTTCACTTTGCACATGCGCATTTAACAAGAATTGATAGAGCTTATGAAACTAGAAGAAGAATGTAGCATCATGGTGTTAGCCAGATTATGAAGTAACAGTGTAGAATAAAACATTTGCTGTACATTATAGGGGTAAGATCCTGAAAAGCTTACCTACTGTGTGTACAGCACTTTCAACAAGACCACGGCGGCTCTTCTCAGAACCAACACTTCTCTCAAAAGAGAAGTTTATACATGGGCCCAATTTCATAGAGCTGCTTAAGCAGAATATATAGCTAAAAAAAATTCTGCTAAGCAGAAATGAGCAGGATACCAGTCATAAATTGTACTTGTGGTATGCTAGTTTGGCTGTTAAACTAATTCTGGTAAGCATGTTTCTTTTTGTGCTTAGCTACTTTTTGTGCTTAAGCAGCTCTATGAAATTGGGCCATGGTGGGTACCCTCAAGTTCACATTTATAGTTAACTTATCATCAACACCATGCAAAGCATCAAACATCATGCACTTTCACATGTTAACACATGAAAGAGTGGGGTGTTCAAATTCAAACCATGCCCAAATCACTTGTTTGATAGCATACACATTTAGCACCTCTGAGTTTGATGGATCCAGTTCTCTGCAACCAAAGTAACCATGTTTGATTGTCATTGGGCCACTCCAGGTATTGACCAATCTGATGAGATTCCAGAATGATGATGTCCAGTTCATATTATTTTGCAGGAATTTAGCCAATATTATTGGGTAATGCTTCAAGTAGAAATGGAAACTGTGTATCCCAGAATGTTGCACACAGTCTACTTTAGGCCTAACAACAGAGTTGTACACATTTATACATTGGGTGTTTAGTGTAAATGGTCAGAAGTTTTAGGGTAGGTACAGGAGGTCAGAATTGTGGAGTTTTTTGTTGGTTTGTTCTCCTTTTTTCTACTTTTTTGTAGCTTTGCTTTTACATTTTTTGGGGGGTAGACCAGGTGTTACTGCACAATCATTGCAAATGGTTTTTGATTTCCACAAATTGCAAGAATCAAGGACTTGATTTCATAAAGCACCAAAATTCAATCCTAAGTTGAGTTGTCAGTATTACCATAGTGATTTGCATTGTGACATCACACTTTGCTTAGTAGTTAAGACTGATGAGATTCACAGTTAAGATCAATCTTAGCTCTTTGTGAAATTTACCCCAGGATTTGCTTGAGAATCTGAACGGATTTTATTTATGTGAACAGAGCAGTCAGATTGGCGTTGTGGTATCCTTGCTGTTCCATTCTAGCCTATATGGATTGTTTTTTTCAGTCCCTACCTGATTGCGTGGTTTTTTCCTGGAATAATTCTGTGGGGTTTTCCTCCCACATCTAAAACTGAAACTTCCTTCCTTGTCTCCTCGCCTTGGGGTTCTTGGCTAGTATAGTGATTGAGTTCGCTCATTCTGAGAATCCTTGACTTTACAGCTAAAATTAATAAATAAATAAGTTTTGTTAAGCATTTGTGCATACTCTGTAAACAAAATCTATACTTTGCCTACTGTAGACCCTGTCATTTCACCCAGGATTTTGACTCAACTGCCTGTTCAGAATAGTTCACAAAATATTATAATTAAAAAAATGAATACACAGGTGGAAGAAAGCCAATAGACAGGAGGGCAACTTGGAAAGCCAAATAAAAATGAGTACACAAACACACTTTTACATATTATGGACTTTCTCTCTCAATAGGAGAGATTTTACTCCAGGAGGAAACTGTAGAGAATCTGCTGGCCACAGCGTGCATCCTGCAGTTATCAGAAGTGGCAGAGGCCTGCTGTGGTTATCTCGTCAAGCAACTCCATCCATCCAACTGCCTTGGCATCAGATCCTTCGCAGACTCTCAGAGCTGCCCAGATCTACTCAAAGTTGCTCACAACTACACAATGGTATTGAAGTCTACTCTCAGTAGTTTTAGAGTTTTTCTATTAAATATGTTGAGATGCATATTTATTTTGTTGTACTGTTTTGCCGTTAAGTGGCATGTTTACGAGGAATCTTTACTTTCAGTCGTTTTTTTTTTTTTATCCAATTGCCAAATCTGAATGTCATTGGCTATTTTTTTGTTTTGACTAACTTTTCGTTTCCAACCATCCAGGAGCATTTCTGTGAGGTGACTGTCAACCAGGAATTCCTGATGATGAATGCCAAAGATGTGTGTGACCTCTTTGCTAGCGATGACCTCAATGTCCCTAATGAAGAGATAGTCTACTATGCCCTTCTCTCTTGGGCTAATCACAACCTCGCCGAACGCCGCCAGGACATTGCCAAAATCATGGCACACATCAGACTGCCACTCCTCTCTCCACAGGTAAAATGGGCAGAGGATAAAGTTGAAGCAGGAAAACTACATGTATGCACTCTTGTTGCATATTTAATTATGATTAATGATTTCAATACTGCTTTGATTTAAATTATTTATTGATAAAGAAAGAACAGTACAGCCTCATATATTTTCAGTACTTCATTACTTCTTAAGATTTCAAGCAATGAAATGCATAGCGACCCAATTAGTCTCCAGATTGGGGTGTCATGGTTGGGTGGCCGGGGGCAGTGGACTCACATTCTGTATGTGAGTTCAAATCCTAGTCGTGACCAGTGGCGTAACTAGACATTTTCATTTGGGGGGGGCAAATGGGGGCAAAGATTAAATTTGGGGGTGCCAAAGAAGTGCAAGATTATCATTAAATATGTTAACTGATGTATACATAATAAGAATATACTTTTCTGTGATTTCATATGGGGGGGCAAGAGGGGGGGCAAGGGTTCTGAGCGGGGGGGCGCAGGCCCCCCCTGCCCCCCCTCTGGTGACGCCACTGGTCGTGACACTTACACATGAGTAAAAAATGGGTACCAGTGACAGCTGGGGAGTTACCTGTGATGGGCTGGCATCCTGTCCGGGGGAGTAGAAATATTCTCAGTCGTTTAATGCTAATGAAACCGTATATATAAACACTGGTCTAATGAGCCATATTGGCTTGGGACAGACTCTGCTACTTTTTTGTATACTCTCTTCTCAGGTAAATGTTTGGAGGTTCTTGTTTTTTGCAGGAGTATTTGCAGTGGCATTTGCTTGTAATGACAGCATTTTAGTTATCAAAATACAGTTGGCTCTCGTCATAACAAGGTCGCTGGGACTGGCCAAACTACCTCTTTATAACAGGAATGCTGTTATAAGAGGACAGCAAGACCACAAAAAAGAAAAAAAAAAGAAATGAGATTTGGGACTTCAGAGTGTACTCTTTATATGCAGAACCTCTTTTTAACAGTGCTCTTTATATCGAGGGTTGACTGTAATAGTAAAGAAGTTCCACCCTGCTCCTATAATTAAAGGTTTGACTTTACACATTCACATTTGGCTTTTCCTGATGGCATTTTGTCCAATGAAGTTTGATGACATTTTGTTAAATTCTCACCTAGTTCCTGAGTGATATCATTGATAACAACACTCCCTTCAAAGGAGACGAGGAATGTCAGCATCTCATCTTTGAGGCCATGAAGTACCATCTCCTACCTGAACGCCGCCCTCTACTGCAAAGCTCACGTACACGACCACGTAAATCAACCGTTGGTACTCTGTATGCAGTTGGAGGAATGGACAGTACTAAAGGTGGGTGTGTGTAGTAGAGGTATAGAGTAGGGTGATTAGATTATCACATTGATTCGGACTCTATCGTTGAAACCACATGTTGCTTGAAATAAAAAGGTTTCAAATTGATAAATGGACAGGAAATGCCTTTGGTCAGTATAAACAGAGCATTTCATTGTTAATCAACAAATTTCACAATCGTCAAATAATAGGATAAATTTCAGAAACTTACTATAACAACATGTAACCATAGTTTGGTGACTAGATTTTCTTAAGAAATATAGCACCTGAATGCCCTTACCATGCTGCCACAGTCAGTTTTTAAAAGAGTAAGAACTTCATCCAAATTTTTGACTTGAGACTTGTGTAGGTTGATCCGAGTTTCCTGCTATAAAAGGTACCCCGACCATCTTTATTTCATGCGTTTGATGATTTGTGAAAATTTTCACACCCCAGGAGCCACGAGTATAGAGAAATATGATTTACGCACAAATGCCTGGACTCACATTGGCAATATGAGTGGGCGAAGGCTGCAGTTCGGCGTGGCCGTCTGCCAGGACAAGCTGTTTGTTGTTGGAGGCAGGGATGGACTGAAGACTCTTAACACTGTGGAGTGTTACAATCCAGTCGGCAAATCCTGGAGTATGCTTACACCTATGGGAACGCACAGGCATGGGCTGGGTGAGTTTGGAAACAAATTGGTTAATGTAGGTTTCAAACGACATCCTTTGAAAATGCTTACATCTATGGGAATTCACAGGCATGGGCTGAGTGAGTTCAGAAACAAATCGCCCAATGTAGGTTTTATACGTCATCCTTCATGGAATTCGAATATCAGTTGGGCATAGATTGAATGAAAAGAGAGCTGTATGTCAAATGTTAGGATGACCTGAGTTAGCTCAACAATGTGCAGAGTGTTACAACTCAGTGACCCTCGGCATTGTTCATTAACCCTGAAATTGACAGCCACTTCTACTATCCAGGACTATCCAGAAAACCCAATGTGGCTATGTTTTCATTCTCTTTATTCCAGGATTGAAACCAGGAGACACAAAATCCAATACATATTCAACTAGTTCTTTCCAATATTCATAATATCAAGTCCTCTCTCCAAAGATGAAATCACTTCCACGAGTATTTTCCAGAAACCCAAACTTTGCTTTTGATGGGTCATTACCAGCTCTGTTGTTTGCCTGCAGCATTCAAGGCACCCTGGAAGACCCAATATGATCCCATGATCTGATGAGGCTATTGGATCCAGGCCTCAAATTATCAGGGTGCACACATGCACCGCTGCATATAACTTTTCCACTGGCATGTAGCTCCAACAAAATACATGCACGTCTTACATGCAGATTGATTTTTTTTTATGCATGTGATTGTGAATTAAGTGTGAATTTTGTCCAATTTACCTTGCTGAGATTCCAGTTACCTTCCTCAAGTTATTCCCAATAAACTTGACAAGAATTTATTACCGTCAGGTGATTATCGCACATGTGCATGTACCGAGTTCTGTCTTTGCTAAGCATTTTCCAATTCCAAACCCCTGCACGAACGATCAATTGTGTACCCGATGCTGCACGATCTACCGATCGTGCAACTTACCCAACGTGATCGTTGATTGTGCAGGAAGACTTCCCTGTGTGATTGATAGATTCCACAAGGTTGGTCGCGCAATTAGGCAATGTTTGGATCTTGCAAGTTTTTTGCATTTGTATCATCTTGTTGAGTTGAATAGAGTTGGAATCCCAAAGAGGATGCAAATATGAAATTCTCACTTGTAGGACTTCATACATTTAAAGAGTCCTGAAAATTGTTTTATTGTTTTAAGTCTTTGTAGTTTTGAGTGTTGAGAGGTTGGGGACTTTCTGTCCTATTGAGGTGTTAGAAGCGATATGAATGCAGTTATTATTGTTGCAGGTGTGGGTATGCTTGAAGGACCGATGTATGCTGTGGGAGGACATGATGGTTGGAGCTACTTGTCCTCTGTGGAGAGATACGATCCTCAGAGTAAGCAGTGGAGCTATGTGTCTTCTATGTCATCACCTAGAAGTACTGTGGGAGTGGCTGTCCTGGATGGCAAGTGCGTATCTTTTCATGATTGCAAGCGGTTTTTTTATAGAACTGGATTCACATAGATTAACCTTCCAGGTTTGCAGCCTTTCCATATCCATCGCATTCCTTCACTTTAAAGAGGAAGGGAAATGACCGACTCAATTTTGTGATTTACTCATTTTTCTCGTAGATAGAGTCCTCATGTGAGTGGGGAAAAATTTACAAGTCTCTAAGCCTGTTAAAATGGTGTAAATTGCCGTTGTATTCGATACCCTTCCTGTGCAAAGTATGTCAACATTGAAAACATCAGATGACATTCTAAGAAAAATACAGGGGTGCTGTGGCTCAAAACTGACTTTTTTCTGAGTGACATTTGAAACATGATGTCATTGGATTTCAACAACTTTAGGATCCTTTCAGAGATTTTTTAAATTTTTTATTACACTACATTGTTTTGCAAACTCAATTTCCATCTTGATTGTCTCCAACCAGACTGTATGCAGCAGGAGGGAGGGACGGTAGTGCGTGCCTTCGTACAGTGGAGGTATACGATCCACATATTAATCGCTGGACCATGTGCTCTCCGATGAATAAACGGCGTGGTGGGCTTGGAGTGGCTGTCTGCAATGGCTGTCTATATGCCATAGGTGGACATGACACAACAAGCCAACAGTCATCCAGACAGTTTGATTGTGTGGAAAGGTAATAACTGTGCCCTTTGCTGGATTTTCTGTTTCAAGCAAATATAATGCAACTTTGAAGTGGGGAACAGGAGTTTACAGTTTGCTAAAACGTCTAACCTTTGCCAATGGAACTAAATCTGCTTGTGTCTCTGAGTAAGTTTGTTATCGCTGTGTCCTGTGTCCTTATGCAGAACCGTGTTTTTATTTACCTGAATCAGGGCTTTAATTGTACACTCCACTGCAGGCCCGAGGCCAGTGATTTTATCCCCAGGCCAGTAAACTCAGTACTGGACAGGTCCAGCGTTCTTGTGTTTTTCAAGTGAATAATGATCCCTGACTGTGTATCATACACAGTGGGGTATTGTTATTCAATTGAAAACAAAACCAATGATGTTCAAATGTTGACTTTGAGTCGGGTAAAAGGCTCTCATTTCTGCTAAGTATCAAAATATACTTAACCCATAAGACAAATGAGATAAATCTTTTCTCAATGCTTGTTCAAATAAAAACAGTTTACATATTAAACTGTGCAGAAAGGTCGTTCTTCTTAAGCTTCTCATCTTGTAAAATAAATTCTGGTCCAGTTAACATTTTGAGCTACAAGCCCTGCAGTGTTGTGGAATTTGACCCAAATGTTTTGCTCTGAGAATTATATCATTACTAAGAATAAGCTTGTTTCAGGGACAGTTGTTTTTTGAATCTATATGCTTGAATGCAATCAGCATTATTTTTATTGTTAAGTTAAATAATTTTCTAAGTCGAGATGATTTCTCACTGTTTTCTCATCCACAAATTGAAAGGTATGACCCACGTTCTGACGTCTGGTGCACTGTTGCTCCTATGAGTCTGTGTCGAGACGCAGTGGGTGTGGCAGTTCTTGGGAACCGCATTTTCGCTGTGGGTGGGTACGATGGTCAGAGTTACCTCAACGCTGTAGAGAGTTACGACCCACTTTGTGGAGAGTGGAACTACGTAAGTTCATAATTATGTCATGACTACCCAGAGGGGCTAAGAATTCAGTTTGAAATAAGAACATGATTATGATTGGGGGTTTTTTTTACCAGGGGCCGCTCATTGCTTTATCACTGAGTAGAAAACTCAAACTCATTGTCTGCTGTTTTATCAGTGAGTGGGAAACTCAAACTCATTGTCTGCTGTTTTATCAGTGAGTGGGAAACTCAAACTCATTGTCTGCTGTTTTATCAGTGAGTGAGAAACTCAAACTCATTGTCTGCTGTTTTATCAAGGAGGGGGAAGCTGAATCAAAGACCCTCTGTGGTCACTCTCGGACGCTCTCTTGTTACTCTCAGACCCTTTGTGGTCGGGAACATTGTCGTGCACAAGTGACCTTCTTTCCAGTCAATGTGTATATACAGTAATACATCGAGTTAAACTTACCTCAAATTGCTTTACTTCTTTTCTTTACTTAGCTTGCTCCTTTAAATACCGGAAGAGCTGGTGCTTGTGTGGTGCATGTCCCCATCACATGAAACGCCAAGTGCCATGAGGTTAAAGGGAGAAACTATTCAAAGCCAAAGAGAGGTAAAAAAAAAAGTGTGTTTAACTTATAGTGTGGTAACATTGTTAGAGTGTCCTTTTAAGGAGCCCATGTTTTAATTCATGGCATATATTGTCACTGTTTTCACAAAGATCCACATATCTTAAAAAAGGACAAATTATTGATTAATACAGGAAGGGGCATATATCCCAATAATCACATTTTGCGTTTTCGCGAAGAGCCACTCACCCCCAAGGATGCATGTTAACACATTGCAACAGAAGAGCATAGATGTAGGTCAAATGGTTTGTTCAGGTCGCAAGAAGAGCCAAATTGTTATGTCAGTGTGTGCTTGATCATGTGATGTGGGCATCCCTTTCCTTCGTAAAAACATGTCATTTAGATGGGCCTATCAGTAGGTCATCTCACTTTTGAGTTTTCACGAAGAGACACATATTTTCCACTAATTGCTAATAATGGCAGTTAGCCAATGTTTTGAAAGAAATGAGCTAGTCAATGGAGAGGTTAAACTTTGACAGAATCATATGAGAGGTCTTAAACTGCATATCGTGGCTTTAGTATTGACCTTTTGGAGATAGGGTGAACACCTGCCATAGGAGCAGCACTCAGTTTGGTTTGGGTGTATACATACAGATTTACCCAAGCCAAACAGTGCAATAACAATGTGTCCACCATATCTCAAAGTGGCTTATTTCAGAGTTGCAGGTTTAAGCCAAGCACAGTTGTGAAATCTCAATCTCAATCAGGCCTTTTGAAATATGTAACTCTTTGTGACAATGGTGACACTATGTGCTCAAGGAGTGAAGATTTAAAGGCATGTCCACCTTCGATAATGGGTCCAATTTCACAGAGCAGCTTGGAATGTAAGATAACGCTGAATGAATTTCTGATTAGGATAAAACACGTTGGGAACCAATCACCACAGCCTCGTTACCATGGGCAGCGCACCGTATAGATATCTCTTGTCGCTAACCCCTGGAAGGGAAACACTGAAAAACAATACTGATTGGCAACCCAAAATGACTGCACTGCGTGGACGCTTGTTAAAAACGTTTGAGTGCTTGTAGGGCGCTTAGCACGTGCATGTCAAAATGAAAGTGTTTTTGTGCAATCCACTTTCAAAGAATTATGTTTTACAAGGTCACCCTAAACTGCATACAGTTAGACATGTCACAAGATCAAAGAAGAACAAGAGGGGACAAGTTGCTCTATGACTTGATGCCTCTCTTGAAAGGGCGCTCTGCGTACATTTCTAGTTCAGAATAGAACAACCACTAATTAGATATATATGGATATATGAAAGTCACACTTCCAGGGGGTTAAAAAATGGCACGGCGAGATCGTACACCACTGGGATTGAGGCTGCAATCACCGTAAGCAGGGATGTGATTTCTCCGTTTTTTGCCGGAAATCCGTTTGTTTTTTTACACCCCCAAAACAAACACAAAAATAAAAAAAAGTGTGTGTTTTTTTTGTCGGTTAAAATCAAATTCATAAAAACATGAAGATAAAACCATATAAAACACCCCAGATTGCAGAGTAGGGCTTTTAAAACCAAAGATAAATGTATATAACTAGGTCACTGGCTCGCAAGCTTTTACACTCGTAAGCTTTTGTGCCTTGTGCTCACAGCTCAGTGTTTTATTTCAACAGCCTATCACATCCCTGCATAAAGAGTAAACTTGACATAGCATTATGGACGGTAAACCTTTTCAGCAAAAATGTTATGAGCCTAGCTTATTTTTTTGTGCTTAACCAGCTCTTTGAAATTGGGTCCCGCATGTTTATTCAGACACTATTATCTGAAAGCCTCATATTTCTTTACTCTGTTTCCAATAAATACGTTATAGATTAAATTGGATTGTTTGAACAGGAATATTGAAGCGGAAATGCATCATGGTTCCATTGGAAACTGCACAAACTTTTCCTCTTTTTTCGTTTTCATCTTTTAAGTGATATTTTGAACCACTTTCCCATCTTCCAATTATGAAAGTAAACTGTTTGAAATTCCCCCAAAAGTATTTCAAGTACTCAATGAAAATGTCAACATGAAAGGATTCTTCAATGGCATTCTGTGTATAGGAGTGGCCGTGGTTTATGCTGAAATTGTCAATATTAAAAGTCATGCTACATATTCATGTAAGCAGAGCTACATGCTTCGAATTGTAAAACAAAACATTGTGTGTAATTGTTAACGCTGAAGTGTACAGTGCTTGTCACGAGAGACTTACCAACTAAACGATGTGAAAAGCTCCTAAGGTTCAAGATTGGCATTTTGGCATCTTTAAACACTGATTGGATTTTGCATCTTTATAAACTGAGGAAACGTCTTATTCCGTCTTCATAGCAGTAATGAGCTTGTACCTTTTTGTAACACCTGAATGGAATTTGTATTTAATATTTATTGTAGACGCTGCTAAGATGATTCGGCCCATTTGTTTAAAAGTGCAGAAGATTTTGTAGGAGTAAATACTTATTACTTTGTACTTGTATACCCTCTCTTACTAGAATAGAAAGATGATTATATTTCTAGTATATTTTAGGAACCCTATCTGGTCTTCCCGCTTCCCCCAAAAAATGCATCCATGTGAATTGTTACTTAAAATAGAAACCTGGTTTTTGTGGTTGTAAGTGTACAGTTGCTGACATTCCACGCACAGCTTGTGATATCAAAATACTAGAACGGGAAATAGCTTTTCTAAACTTAATATTTATCCAAAGGACGTATAGATTAACTGCATACAGTTTGTTAATGAGGGGCTCCAGGTCAAGTTCAGGTTTGTGATGCACTCATTTTCCAAAAGAAGCAAAAAGTCTCTAACCTCACATTGAAATGGTGTAAAATTTCATTTTACTTGGTAATGTTTCAGAGCAAAATTTGAAACATGATGTCATTGGATATAAATAGCAAATGGGTCTGCACTTTCCAAAGAGGAAATGTTGCGACAGCCACATTGTCAAATTCAATGCCTTTCTAATTGAATACAATCAAAATTCAGGAATTAACTAAAAGTTTCACATACAAAAAAATGGACAGAATCATACATTTGATGGATGTTTTTGGATGTTGACGAAATTCACGCTGGAAGGGTATCAAATACAATGCCATTTTACACCATTTTAACCTAAGGTTAGAGACTTGTAATTTTTCCCTTCATTTTGATATTGACTCTATCTAATGGAAAATCAGTGCAGCACAAAACTGATTTCAACCTTGGAGCCCCTCTTTAATCAGGCCTTATATTATGAATGTAGCAGATTATTTCTTGTCTTTTAAGAAATCTGCCACATGTATCTTCCAAACACAATGCCATCATTAATTAGTTTTGTAAATCACAATTTTGCTGTGCTTACAGGATTCGCACAAAGGAGAGTTCCATAGACCTTATGCGCATGATGTCATTTGAGTAGGGCGCCCTCTGTTAGAGGTCAAAAGAAGGTTGCTCATTGGCTCATACTATGCGCAGCGTGCACAAGATGTGCGTTTTCCATTGTTTCATCGTCGTTTTACCTCTAAGATGGCGGCGTGATAACATCGACATGCATAAGGTCTATAGTGTTTTTTTATATAAACTACAACTACAAGAGAAATGTGCTGGACAGAAGTTAAAAGTGTTAAACTCTTGTAAACCTAATATGCGCGCATTCACATTGTGAAGTTTGCAAAATGTAAGTCATGGGGGCAGCATTTTAAAGAATGCTCACACATTTTGTTGACTTTTCTTTCAGGTACTTCTTACTATACTTTATTTTAGAGGCTCTTAATTTGAGATGAATATTCAGGCATCACCTTTTTTGCTTAAACTCAAATAAGTGCAATTTATACCATTGGCATTACTAACCTAGGTACATTTATGTCTAACTGTTCCATCTCATTTAATGCAGGTTTTGGTTTTTGTAATATGTGATATTATATACTGCACTTATAGATCCTTGTTTGATTTGTGGAACACGCATCTTGTGTCAAACTGTATTTTTCCATAAGTACTGTTTTGACACTCCCAGCATTTATATAGGAGTCCTATATTGATAAATATAGGATGGTTGGGACTCTTCGCAGCTAATCTTTGTGTGTATCAATAAATTTGCATTGAGTACCATATTGTATTGCATGCATAAGCTTGAACGCCAAAACACATAACAAAAATTATGGCTATGAAGTTTGAGCACGCTGTAGCCAGCCGTCTTAAACAGCTCAAGCTATGTCTTTATCAGCTGTTTAATACCTTACTGGTGAACAAAATTATATAATGTTTGCAACATTGTATTATTTATTGTTGAAATAAATTGTGAAAAATATGACAGATTTCAAATGACAAGGATCTATGTGTGAGGTATATAAAACAAATATAGGATTCAGTTTATTCATACAATATAGCAGAATATTAAAAACTTGTTGAAATGGAACAGTCCAGATTTCACCATTGATTATACATGTATTCAGCTATCATTATACTCATAGACATCCAATATTTTTATAATGTATAATTTTTCCATTCGAACATACCAATTTGTTACATCAGGTCATCATAAAGCACTGTTTATGCCTAGTTCCTACTCCTAGTCCTGGTTGGGGGGAGGGTGTGGTACTTCTGATGGGAACCTGTCACTAGATTGTAATGAGAAGCCAGCTCTAATCTCTCTCCAGGTGCCTGTGAATAGGACTAAGCATGCTGTATTTATAACTTGTTCATTTCAGTTTGTTCAGAGCTACTTGGGAATATTGTTTGCGCAGAGGCTTCGCTCTACTTTAAGGATATTTGTTATCAATGCAAGACATGTTTGAGTACTTATTTTTTAACAATTGTTGTTAAGTTTAACCGTGTATACAACTCTATGCCATTTTCCATTGCCAAAAATAACTCTTTATATTAATAGTATTGTACTGCTGTGTTTCATGTGTAACTAATTGATTTAATCGAAATGTTCAACTGTTACAAAAACTGGTTTTCTTTCAAATTGGTTGTTTATTTTTAGGCCACGAATTTCTTGTCAGTTCACGAATTGTTCAAGCAGCGTTTCTGCTGAGCATATTTTCGAACTTGAGCCATGCATGCCTAAAGTGGGAATATTGACGTGGGTTTGTTTGTTGAAGGAAGTGGTATATTTCGAATTCGTAGCATTTATATAAAATACAAGCTATTTTCGATTTGGGGTTATTTAAACATCACCAAACGTCCACATGAGACCCCAAACTTGACATTTTTAAACAAACATGAAACTTTCAAATTTCACGGATACCAAAAAAAAAAGAAAAAAAGACGTGGTTTGTTACAACATTAATTAAAACCTGTGTTTTGTATTCATGTAATCGAAATCAAGAACCGATATTTAGCAGATCATGAAAATAAAACGTGACTGTTACTTGTTACGGCTTTGATTGTTATAAAGTTGTTTGGTCGGTTATTATATGTGTAGTTTATGTTTCCGGACATTTTTCGGCAAAAACAAACTAACAAACAAAAACAGCCTACTCCACTGCCAAACCGCCCTGATTCTAAATTGTAAAGTGGGTTGGGCCGAATATTATCAGAACATGAAAAGATTGGTTCCTAAAAATAAACCAATCTTTCCATGTTCTGATAATATTCAGCCCAACCCACTTTACAATTTAGATAAGCTGGTATCTATATATGCCTACAATAATATTATAAAATGGCAATTTAGCACGATTAGCAAGGATGGACTTAGGGGTTAGAATAATATGGGCCATAAACTGGTCATACTGCCAATAAAAGCTTTTCAAGTACGTGCGTGTGGCTTTAGTGCGGGTTTGAAAATAAAGTAATACATGTAGATGTCACACTATGAACATTATCAGTTTCATGCAAATTCGGCCATGCGATGCCTTTTGAGAATGGTAAAGGTAGTTTATAGTTCGATTCCAAGACATTTCACATATAGGTTGAACCATGAACAAGTCTTCTCCAGCGGCGTAGCCGGCACTTTTTTGGTGGGGGCGGGGGGAATAGGTTTGTCCGCGGTGGGGGTCAGGGGGGGTTGGAAGGGGGACGCTGCAGGGGGCCACCATTCTCTTATGTTCTTGGCATTTTGTGGCCGCGGTAGCGATCCCAACTGCGATCGTTCCCTACATTAGTTTATACAAACACGCATTTTCCTCTTTTACCCTTTTCGTTTTCTTTTTGTGAGCACTATCGCGATTTTCTCGTGGGGGGGGGGGCACTGGAAATTTGTGGGCGCGTGCCTGGCGACGCCGATGTTCTTCTCCATGAACGGTATTTGAACTCGATTGTTCAGTTTTGAGGCCTTGCATTTTTTACTGTTTATGTCGTTGTACTATGTGACCCAGTTTAAATATGCATTATCATTTCCGGTGTATTAAATGGTAGTGATCACAACAAGTTTAACGGTCAACTTAAGTTATAATTACACACTCAAAAATAAATGAACACATTTTAAACATTTATTCACGCATGAAACTGAGAAATATGAGCATTTTAGACAAGTGGGTTACACAGTTTCTATAGTAGCCCAACGGGCAAGTTTAGAAGTGATGTTTACTAGCCCGTAGCAGTTTTCACTAGACAAGGTACGTCGGGGTGTGTCAAGAATGAGCCCTGACCTCTGTAATATTCACCCGAACAAGTCATTGAACGATTCATTGAACCATCGGCGTTTTTATCGTAATTATTCCACTTCATGACCAGAATACCAAACGCGCCTGGCAATTTATCACCAAACTTTATTATCAGCAATAGTGTGGGATAAATGTTTACATTGGTTCCCTTCACCAACTTGGGATCAAAGATCGTTGGCAAATTAATACAGCCCAGTTGCAACTATGTTTGCACAAAATACTCGTGATTATTTCAGATTTGTAATGATACTTTTCTTTGGGAAAAACACCATCTTTTCAATTAGAATAACAGCAACAATGTGGCATCAACCATAGCATTGTTAAGACATCAACAGTTTGGGATGCCGGGGCTTCGAAACTCTTGTAGAAAAGTTACAGTAACCAAACTTCTTAAATATTGGTCATTGTTATGTAATGTTGTCGTTAACCTTTGCTCGGGCTATCTACATGACAGTGTCCTGATGCGTTTTGAGTTGGACAATAAATGCAGTAGTCGAAACATCATTCAAAACGGTGAATTTGGTAGGAAAGGGTTTTTTCTGAAGCAATACCAGCATGGATTATGATGATGCAGCAATCGGGCTTGAAGGCTGGGATATTGCCATCATAGTGATCGTCTTCGTTCTTGTGCTGGTGCTTGGATTATGGGTAAGATATTGACACAAATGTTTCTGGAAGCTCTATAGCTCGCGTTGTCTGTTTCAAAATGACAGATTTTTGAAGTGTCAGGTGCATGATACAAGAAAAGACAAACACTGACGTGGTGATTTCTGGGTGCAGCATTGACTGGAGCCTGACAAACTCCTGGGTCAAAATCGACCCTGATTTTGTGTCCCAGGGGGCATGGCTTGTTTACGGGTCAGGCTGACCCTGGTTAACAAAAAGGAATTTTAACTCGGATTCTGTGTCAGTTTGACCAATTTCTGGGTTACTTTTCGACAGATTCCGGAATCTACTGACCCAGAAATGGGTCATGCCCCACCGGTGACCAATGCTGATGTTGCTTTGCTAGATTTGAATTGAATAAAATTAAATATTTCAACAACTCCGGATTAAAAATAATAAATAAAAAAAAATAATCAAACGATTCTGGAAGATCCGGGCATTGATCCCGGTACCTCTCACATGCTAAGCGAGCGCTCTACCATTTGAGCTAATCCCCCTCTGACTATCCTGACAAGTTTTCTGACTTTATACTGAAAGTTTCAATGACTCTTCATCTCTTACTAAGGAATGGGCGGAATGAACCACCTGAAACAAATGAAATTTAACCACACAATAAAAACAATTGATCAAAATAACAAAATACAAATTAAAATATGACGCAAAAGAGTCAAACATTTTGACAATTATTGTGTAAAAAAAAGGAAAAAAAAGACAACGACCTTTTAACCGTATCTATATTAAAGCCAAATACTGAACTTTGGTCAATGTGTAATAATCGCATTAAATTATACAGCCATCTCAGTCCCATATTGGTGTTTAGAAAATATATATATAAATATATACAAAATTAGTAAGGGAGATGGCCTTAGCTTTCGATCCAAACCGGACCTTCTTCAGAGGCATAAACAAGAACAAACACAAAAATATCCATTTACAGCAAAAAGAAGAGCAAAGGATTAAGGGAGAATATAAAAAAAAGCGGGATTTTTATATTGTTTTTATTCATTGTTTAATTGCAAGACAAAAAAAACAACAACAACAACAACAACAACTCAAAAAACAAGACAGACAGACATGAAAGACAAACGAAACAAAAGAACAACTGAAGACCAAGAGCCTATTAACATACAGTTTTTTTCTTCTCTTATCAGACGCTAGTACCGCATGACAACACATCCACGAAGATTTCCAAATCTCATACGATTCTTTATATCTTGCTAGTTAACTGGTCTCTCCATCTCTCTCAATCAACAACAATACTTAGAGTTAAAATTTCAAGTGAATAATGAATCATACTGGACCTGCATCCGAAAGATTAATCAAATCCAAACATGTTCTTCCACTTTTGTTTTACTTGATAATCCAAACCCTTAGCTATTGCCATACACTCTTCAGTAACATCAAAAGTACGAGTGAAGTTCTTAAAAGCTATTATATTCAGTATTTTTTTCATCCTGATATTTTGTGTTGAAAACGAACTTCTTTGCAAGAATTGTTATAAGAGTAACGAGCATAGACGAGTCTTTTGAAAATCCAAAACAAATTTCTTTCACATTAAAAGTAATGGGGCTAGTCTTAAATAGATATCCTTTAAATTTATAATTCCCTCCTTGATCCATGACTTGAACATTACACATATATTATTAACTTTTATATTGGAATTATAACCATATAGGCTAACCTCAGATTTAAAAAAATTTAAAATTCAATTCACCCTCTTCTAACTTGATTTGGTGGGCCCTTTTAAAACTCTAGCCATGCTCTTACCACATCAATTAGAAATTGATCCTTTAATACATGGAATGGGAACTCTTTAGGGGAGACGCTTATTTTCCATAACATATCTCTGAGACCAAGATGAGCCGCAGACCGGGTTCCAACTTATAACGGTCTACGGCTCATTCAAAAGCCTTTTGACCCATATGTACATTTTAGACTTTTAAACTATTAATCATGATTTTACGCTTAACCTTGTCACAATTATCATTCCAGATAAAACTATAGACCAAAGTATTCACTTCATTGATGAATTTTTGAGGAGGGTTATGCAAAACAGTTAAAAGGAAAGTTATTTGGGACAATGCTAAGCTTTTAACAAGAGTTATTGTACCAATAGGCGTAAGATCTCTCCTTGTCCATAATATAAGACAAATTGAGAACTGTTTTAATTTTATTGAGTATTTAATTTTATTGAGTTTAACTGGATCAACTCCTTTTCATTATGAGATAACAAAACACCAAGTATTCTAACCGGGCCTGTCGACCAATGCTTATCTTACCAGGCGGCTCCAAATTCTCATTTAAAATTAAAGAACTAACTTCATTGCTTCTGATTTTTAAAAATAGTTAATTTTCAATCCAGAATCCAGAGAAAATTTGTCTAAAAGATAAAATGTGGTGTTAATGGAGACGTCGCTACCGTCAATAAAAAGTGTTGTGTCATCTGCATGACTACTAATTTTCAATTCAGTTTCACCAATACTTAAACCTGAAATATTTTGTGAGTGACGTACAGCAATTGCCATTAATTCGGCTGCCAAAATAAAGAGATATGGACTAAGAGGACATCCTTGACGCACACCCCTTGTCAAGTTAAAAAAGGATGAAACATGGCCATTTTTAGTCACACACATATTATTATACAATGTTAGAAACCATCTGAGGATGTCAGGTCTAAAAAAATAAAGTAACGCAAGCTTTTTTAAACAAATGTCTACTCTAATGTATCAAATGCTTTTTCAAAATCTAGAAATAAAATACTCGCATAGCCTACTTGATACTATCTAGAACCAAACGAATATTTTCACAGATATATCGATTCTGCATAATACCGGTTCGGTCAGAATTAGTTAAAATGAGCAAGACTATTTTTATTCTATTAGCGATAGCTTTAGCACATATTTTAGAGTCAACATTTAACAACGAAATTGGTCTCCAGTTCAACAGCTCAGTTGGGCCTTTCCCAGGTTTTGGGATTAAGTTAATGACACCACGTCTTTGGTCCATACTTTGACCTGATTGAAAAGATAACTTAAAGGCATCCAATAAAAAACATTTTATATCTTTCCAAAAGAGTTTACCGGTACACCCAGGGCTCTTATTGAAAGCAATAGCACATTCCGCTTCATTCAACGCATTCAACCAAGCAACAAAACCGAACACAAAAACCTTAAATATGCGCAAAGAGTTCTTCTTCTTACCAGATACAACTCACTTATTCAGTTCTTGTACGGAACAAAAATCGTCTCTGATGCTGTGTCCATGGGGGCTTGGCTTATCAACGGGTCAGGCTGACCCTGGTTTAAAAAAAAAGAATTTTAACTCAGATTCTGTGTCAGTTTGGCCAATTTCTGGGTCATTTCGACAGATTCCGGGTCCAACTGACCCAGAAATGGGCCAGGCCCCACCGGTGACCAATGCTGATTTTGCTTTGCTAGATTTGAATTGAATAAAATCAAGTATTTCAACAACTCCGGATTAAAAATAATATATAAATAAATAAAATAAAACGAATTTGGAAGATCCGGGCATTGATCCCGGTACCTCTCACATGCTAAGCGAGCGCTCTACCATTTGAGCTAATCCCCCTCTGACTATTCTGACAAGTCTTCTGACTTTATACTGAAAGTTTCTATCATGACTCTTCATCTCTTACTAAGGAATGGGGAGAATGAACCACCTGAATAAAAGAAATTTAACCACACAATTAAAAAAATCGAAAAAAAATAACAGAATACAAATTAAAATATGACACAAAATAAGGGAGTCAAATAACTAAAGAAGCCCTATGACCGAACGCCTTTACTGCGAACAGAATGTTTCGACAATTATTCTAAATTTAAAAAAAGACAACGACCATTTAACCGTATCTATATTAACGTGCAAAGCCAAATACTGAACTTTGGTCAATGTGTAATAATCGCATTATACAGCCATCTCAGTCCCATATTGGTGTTACGAAAATACTGTTGTTAATTTCGGAAAATATTATACTATTATAGGATTGTTTTAATCATTAAAATGTTTGTTTTGTTTCAAATGTGTAATCGTATCTGACTTACCCTACATGCTGTAAAAAAAAAAAACATAGCGAGAATCGACTGACATACAAGACGTCGGTGTTTAACTTTATAAATTCCTCGGCTTTTGTTTGTTTTACTGTCTGACAAATTAAACTTGACTATCCTAAAATGATTGATTTCTCCCCCTATAGTCTGCCTGGGTCTCAAATCGAGGTACGACCAGTGGGTACTTCTTAGCGGGGCGAAGTATGTCTTGGTGGTTGGTGAGTATACAGAAAGACTTTCCCCCGCTCAGCCCCCGCCTCAAACGTTTTCGTGTACGTACATGATAGTTATCGTGTACGTACAAGATAAGAGCGGGGTTTTTGTCATTCGTGCGGCGACACAACGCCCCCGTACAAGTTTTCACATTTATAAACAAGCTGAATTCATCGCAAGGTAAATTTATTGAGTTTGCATTTTATTTTCACATTTAAACTGGAAATTCGAATGGCGATATCAGCGTTAAACTATTTTGCGTCTGATCATACAAAACATTTTGATTTGAATGTGTCTAAGTCTCTAGTCTTTGATCTGCCACCATGTTAAATTGTTTGCCCATTTCTAAACATTTTGGGTGGATTCTCTCAAAGTGTGTTTGGTAGAAAAACAAGGAAGGTAGTGGTAGCACTTGAAGACTAACTAATTACATAAAAAACCGCATGAGCTTTCGTAGCAACAACTATTTCACCAGACTTCATCAGATTTTAAAGTATTTTTAGTATTGTCAAACCTTGCATCAGAGGAAGTAGTTGTCGCTATAAAGTTCATGCAGTTTTTTTACGTAATTAGTTAGTCTTTAAGTGCTACCACTACCTTCCTTGTTTTATCTATCAGACTAACACGGCTATTTTTTAGTATTGGTAGAAAATATAATCAATTTATGCTAACTCCGTTTGTTAACCCCCCCCCCCCCCCCCCCCACCCATAGATTGGTTTATCTCTGTATGTGAGCAACATTGGGAGCAGCTCCTTCATCGGTTTGGCCGGTACGGCATCAGTCAACGGGTATGCAGTCATCGCCTATGAGTTCCATGTACGTTTCGTTGTCTTCTGTTTTCTTAATCCAACTACTTGTTGAGATAAAGTGTCATGCAAATCGAGCTTACCTTACAGTTGGCTTTCTCCTTGAAATGGCCTCAGTGATTTTAAGCGGTTCTGGCATCATTCTGTAAAATAAAAGCAACAAAAGTGACTCGAACTTACCGGTATCATTTTAGAACTATGGTGGGGAATCTTCGTTAAGTGTTCCATAGTAATTGTGGTAACATGCGTTCTGCAACAAACATTGAAGCTTAGTGACTTTAAACTAGATTTTGTTGGTAAAATATTTTTTGTTGGGTTATTTCCTTCATTCACAGGGTTTATTCTGTTTAATACTACTTGGTTTTATCTTCATGCCGGTGTACATCGCTGCTGGGGTGAGTCAACTTACAAATATCATTATAATTTGTATGTATATGTTGCTATCCAACCATTCAAGAACATAGGACAATAAAACTAATTGTAATGATTTATTTTGCTTCAATCCTTGAAGGTTTACACGATGCCTGAGTATCTAAAGAAGCGTTTTGGAGGAGAACGACTACGTGTCCTGCTCTCAGTTACTGCCGTAGTTCTAATCATTCTCACCAACATCTCAGTGAGTGTCAAAATGCACCCATAAAGGGCAAAACGTCAAGACGAACTAAACACGTAAAGATTATTCACGACGAGGATGGGATTCGAACCCACGCGTGCAGAGCACAATCGATTAGCAGTCCATCGCCTTAACCACTCGGCCACCTCGTCTTCTGTATGTGATTAGACAATTACTGTTTGTTAAAATTTACAAAAGCAGAAAAAGGAGTTGAAGAAATTAGACAAACTTTGTTTGTAAAAGTTAAGAGATAGAGTTAACGTGAAAAATAACGACGAGGATGGGATTCGAACCCACGCGTGCAGAGCACAATGGATTAGCAGTCCATCGCCTTAACCACTCGGCCACCTCGTCTTCTGTATGTCATAAGACTGATATTGTTTTAAAATTCACAAAAGTAGAAAAATGAGTTAAGAAATTAGACAATATATTGTTTGTAAAAGTTAAGAAACAGAGTTAACGTGAAAAACAACGACGAGGATGGGATTCGCACCCACGCGTGCAGAGCACAATGGATTAGCAGTCCATCACCTTAACCACTCGGCCACCTCGTCTTCTGTATGTCATAAGACTGATATTGTTTTAAAATTCAAAAAGTAGCAAAATGAGTTTAAGAAATTAGACAATATATTGTTTGTTAAAGTTAAGAAATGGAGTTAACGTAAAAAAATAACGACGAGGATGGGATTCGAACCCACGCGTGCAGAGCACAATGGATTAGCAGTCCATCGCCTTAACCACTCGGCCACCTCGTCTTCTGTATGTCATAAGACTGATATTGTTTTTAAAATTTACTAAAGTAGAAAAATGAGTTAAAGAAATTAACAAAATTTGTCCGAAAAGTTAAAAAAACAAAGTTAACGTGAAAAATAACGACGAGGATGGGATTCGAACCCATGCGTGCAGAGCACAATGGATTAGCAGTCCATCACCTTAACCACTCGGCCACCTCGTCTTCTGTATGTCATAAGACTGATATTGTTTCAAAATTCAAAAAGTAGCAAAATGAGTTTAAGAAATTAGACAATATATTGTTTGTTAAAGTTAAGAAATGGAGTTAACGTAAAAAAATAACGACGAGGATGGGATTCGAACCCACGCGTGCAGAGCACAATGGATTAGCAGTCCATCGCCTTAACCACTCGGCCACCTCGTCTTCTGTATGTGATTAGACAATTACTGTTTGTAAAAATTTACAAAAGCAGAAAAAGGAGTTGAAGAAATTAGACAAACTTTGTTTGTAAAAGTTAAGAGATAGAGTTAACGTGAAAAATAACGACGAGGATGGGATTCGAACCCACACGTGCAGAGCACAATGGATTAGCAGTCCATCACCTTAACCACTCGGCCACCTCGTCTTCTGTATGTCATAAGACTGATATTGTTTTAAAATTCAAAAAGTAGAAAAATGAGTTTAAGAAATTAGACAATTTATTGTTTGTTAAAGTTAAGAAATAGAGTTTACGTAAAAAAATAACGACGAGGATGGGATTCGAACCCACGCGTGCAGAGCACAATGGATTAGCAGTCCATCGCCTTAACCACTCGGCCACCTCGTCTTCTGTATGTGATTAGACAATTACTGTTTGTTAAAATTTGCAAAAGCAGAAAAAGGAGTTGAAGAAATTAGACAAACTTTGTTTGTAAAAGTTAAGAGATAGAGTTAACGTAAAAAAAACGACGAGGATGGGATTCGAACCCACGCGTGCAGAGCACAATGGATTAGCAGTCCATCGCCTTAACCACTCGGCCACCTCGTCTTCTGTATGTCATAAGACTGATATTGTTTTAAAATTCACAAAAGTAGAAAAATGAGTTAGGAAATTAGACAATATATTGTTTGTAAAAGTTAAGAAACAGAGTTAACGTGAAAAACAACGACGAGGATGGGATTCGCACCCACGCGTGCAGAGCACAATGGATTAGCAGTCTATCACCTTAACCACTCGGCCACCTCGTCTTCTGTATGTCATAAGACTGATATTGTTTTTAAAATTTACAAAAGTAGAAAAATGAGTTAAAGAAATTAACAAAATTTGTCCGAAAAGTTAAAAACAAAGTTAACGTGAAAAATAACGACGAGGATAGGATTCGAACCCACGCGTGCAGAGCACAATGGATTAGCAGTCCATCACCTTAACCACTCGGCCACCTCGTCTTCTGTATGTCATAAGACTGATATTGTTTTAAAATTCAAAAAGTAGCAAAATGAGTTTAAGAAATTAGACAATATATTGTTTGTTAAAGTTAAGAAATAGAGTTAACGTAAAAAAATAACGACGAGGATGGGATTCGAACCCACGCGTGCAGAGCACAATGGATTAGCAGTCCATCGCCTTAACCACTCGGCCACCTCGTCTTCTGTATGTGATTAGACAATTACTGTTTGTAAAAATTTACAAAAGCAGAAAAAGTAGTTGAAGAAATTAGACAAACTTTGTTTGTAAAAGTTAAGAGATAGAGTTAACGTGAAAAATAACGACGAGGATGGGATTCGAACCCACGCGTGCAGAGCACAATGGATTAGCAGTCCATCACCTTAACCACTCGGCCACCTCGTCTTCTGTATGTCATAAGACTGATATTGTTTTAAAAATTAACAAAAGAAGAAAAATGAGTTTAAGAAATTTGACAACATATTGTTTGTAAAAGTTAAGAAATATAGTTAATGTAAAAAAACAACGACGAGGATGGGATTCGAACCCACGCGTGCAGAGCACAATGGATTAGCAGTCCATCGCCTTAACCACTCGGCCACCTCGTCTTCTGTATGTCAGTAGACTGATATTGTTTTAAAAATTCACAAAAGTAGAAATGACTTAAAGAAATTAGACAAATATTGTTTGTAAAAGTTAAGAAACAGAGTTAACGTAAAAAATAACGACGAGGATGGGATTCGAACCCACACGTGCAGAGCACAATGGATTAGCAGTCCATCGCCTTAACCACTCGGCCACCTCGTCTTCTGTATGTCATAAGACTGATATTGTTTTAAAATTCAAAAAGTAGAAAAATGAGTTTAAGAAATTAGACAATATATTGTTTGTTAAAGTTAAGAAATAGAGTTTACGTAAAAAAATAACGACGAGGATGGGATTCGAACCCACGCGTGCAGAGCACAATGGATTAGCAGTCCATCGCCTTAACCACTCGGCCACCTCGTCTTCTGTATGTGATTAGACAATTACTGTTTGTAAAAATTTACAAAAGCAGAAAAAGGAGTTGAAGAAATTAGACAAACTTTGATTGTAAAAGTTAAGAAACAGAGTTAACGTGAAAAATAACGACGAGGATGGGATTCGAACCCACGCGTGCAGAGCACAATGGATTAGCAGTCCATCGCCTTAACCACTCGGCCACCTCGTCTATTTGTTTCCTTGCGGTGCAATTTGTTATTTTATTCTTTTATCAAAATGTTCACTGGACTTTGTACTGATAATTGTTTTACGCAATACATGGCTGTCGGACGGTTGGTTTTGATCTGTCTGTTTTAGATCCACCGACAGAGGTCCTTGCTCTTGGATTCATCTTTCAGTGATTTAATCTGAGTGGATTTTGTTTATTTTTAAATTATTCCTCAAACGGTGTGTAGTCAGGTCAATTGAATTTAACCTGAAAAGTTCTAAGCATTCAAAATAGCCATATCAAAGCTTTACTTTTTAGAATAAAAGATTGTCTAAATTGAAGAAACTTTAACACTTCCCAAAGTTGTATCCCCTTTAGTTGTGGAAGTGTACATTTCGACCCTGAAGGTCAAAGCTTTCAAAATATATTCAAAGTATTCAAAATAGCCATATATCAAAGCTCTTTAGCACATTTTACTACCAACAGTCGGAGATGTACGCAGGAACTATCATCATCCAGCAAGCATTAAATTGGAACCTGTATCTGTCTGTGTGTCTTCTGCTGGCAATGACTGCTGCCTACACAGTGGCTGGGGGTTTAACTGCGGTTATCTACACTGACGCTATGCAATCAGTCATTATGATAGGAGGTGGCATTACCCTGTCCGTCATTGGTACGTTAATGAATATGCAAATTTATTGAAATTTATTCAAAATGCTACAGTTGGGTCACAGTGAGAGAATTTAACTGAATCTGAAGGTGCTTCAATTCATTTGTTAATTAACGACTTCAGTCAATGGTGCATTTATTTTATTTTATTATTTTTTACTGATGACATTATGTCATCACAGCTGCAAATGGCGTTAATATAAACTATTTAGACTACTTTCATGTGTTGCCAATACATTTTTTTTCCAGCATCGATAAGAATTGGTGGCTTCGACAATCTCTATCTGAAATTCATGACAGCTATACCAAACACGACAGTGTACGCTGGAAATACGACATGCGGCATCCCGGGCGAAGACTCCTGGCACATCTTTCGTGATGCCACCTCCTCGGACCTACCGTGGCCCGGCGTTTTGTTCGGTATATTTCTACTGTCTGCCTGGTACTTTTGCACAAACCAGGTAAACTTTTCCTTGTGTTTATGTTTGTGAGATTGGTTTCGACCCACGCGTACAACGGACAATAATAATTTAGCATTCCATCTCCTTATGCACCCATCTCGTCTTCTCCTAAAAAGTTGACTTCATAAAAAATATCCCCCAAAAAATCTTTCGGTAGTACATCCAATGAATTTTTTACACAGGTTCTGGTACAGCGATCTTTAGCAGCTAAGAACGTAACGCATTCCAAGGCGGGAACTCTCCTTGCTGCTGTGCTTAAGATTCTACCGATGTTTCTTATGATTTACCCTGGCATGATCAGCAGAGCTCTCTGGCCAGGTGTGTCTCTTTTCTTACATTATATCTTCAGAATAATATTTCAACCCCCAAATATCCCTTTTTTCAGAGACAGAAGGCAAACACCAAGATTTGCGCGTTCTTCATAAAAATTATACCAGGGCCCAATTGCATAGAGCTGTAAGCACAAACAGTAGACAAGTACAACAACATTATGCTTACCAGAATAAGGTTACCAGCCAAATACCATGTCACCTGCACCATCTTTGATTGGTATCCTGCTAACTTGCTTGGCACAAAACAGGTTAGCAAAATTGTATGCTAAGCACCTCTACGAAATTGGGCCCCTGGCGTGGCGCTATTAAGCGACTGAGGAAATCTACAAACACGTGGTTTTTAATGTCATGTTCATCACTTTGTATGGCAATGAGCCTCGGCTAAATTATTTCGAGGGCACAAATTACGTCATGTTCATACTGTCTATTAATGTGTGCATTTACTTATTAGATTATGTAGCCTGCCAGGATCCCGGTATTTGCTTCAATGTGTGTGGTAACAGCAACGGCTGTTCTGACATTGCGTACATCAGGCTGCTTCTCCAACTTATGCCCACAGGTTTGTATTATTTATAACACATTATGGACTGGCAATGAGGTCACTAGTGCACGTCTATCACCCCGTGGGACTGTGAGTGACCAGAAGTTTGTTGTTTTGTTTGTTTAATTACCCGATGGAAGTAGGTTTTGTTTTTAACTGAACTGTTTTATTTCAACTGTTATTTCTTGAGTAAGTAAACCACTATTAAAGTATTTATTGCATGTCCGTTTAGACTTCAGAGGTATCAGTGGTAGGCCTATGTAAAACAAATGTAAAATTGCAACCATTACAACAAATTTACTGATAATAATAAGAGATGTTCGGCTGAATTCCGAACGCCTAAAAAATTTAGAAAAAAACCACACAACACATTTCATCATTGAAGAGATCAGCACCAGTATACACATGCATCTAATCACATTTTCGATACTTCAGGTCTGAAAGGTTTAATGATGGCGGCCATGCTAGCAGCTTTGATGAGTTCATTGACCTCAGTCTTCAACAGTGCCAGCTCCATCATCACCCTGGACTTGTGGGTAAAAGTCAGACCTATGTCCACGGAAACAGAACTGGTTATCGTCGGCAGGTAAAACCACAGACTAAGAAAAAACCAGAATTTCAAATCATATTAGCTAAGCCACACCCCTCCCCTCATTTGATCCAGGATTTGTGTTTATCCAGGAATCCTTTTTTTTCATTCCACCGTACAGATTATGCACCTTGGTTCTAGCTGGTATCAGCATTCTTTGGCTGCCGTTGATAAAGGCCTTCGGCACGGGTCAACTCTTCGTCTACATTCAGTCTATTTCTTCCTACATGTCACCACCAATACTTGCAGTCTACACGTCTGGAATATTCTCCGAGCGGACGACCGAGCCAGTAAGTCTAAGGTTCTTTTACTTCTAATAAAAAAAAAAAACTCATCAAACAATTTATTTCTACTTACTTCATTTGGTACTGACTGATTCATTAACAGTCAAACTTTTTGTTTGCATTTAATTACTACCGAAACGATATTCTTCATGTTTATCTTTCAGGATATAAAATGATAAAAAACAAAGAATTGCAGAAAAATATCAAAATGTAACAAAGTTGATGCAATTTTTTCTCTTTTCTTGTGGTAAAGGGTGCTTTCTTTGGGCTGATGCTCGGGGAGCTTTTCGGATGCACATGGATGGTTCTGGATTTTGTCTTCCAAGGGCCACCTTGTGGTGGAGAGGATATACGGCCCAAAGCACTGCAGAAGTTACATTATTTACACTTCGCTATCTTAAACTACACAGCAACGACACTGTTGATCTTTTGCATTAGTCTCCTTACGAAGCGTATTGAAAGAGAAAAGGTAAACATAGTGTATGAGTTTTGGTGTTGGTGTTTGTGTTGGTGAACGTGACAAGCGAAAAGAGAATGGAAAAAGGTATCAGCGATCATATGTGCTGATCATTAACCAGTTTACGGAGAGCCATTGCACGAGACGTTATAAAATTGTACAAAACGATTGCTTTGGCAATGGAACATGAGCATGGTTGCGATTTCACTGACATTTAATGTAGATCCTTTCTATAAATTAAGTAAGGCTTGCGGTAACACTATGTGGAAATCTCTTTTGAGTAGTGTAGGTTCTGAAAAGAACCGGTGGTTAACGACTCAACGTTTCGATCAGTATGCTCTGATCGTCTTCAAATCCTACTTTCTATAAATTGTTTAATAAAAAAGAGGGTTATAATCAAATTTATAAGGAGCTACGCAACAAGAGTTTGTGAATGCTGTTCTCATCGTTTATGTGTTGTTATCAGCTAATCAGACTGACATGGTGGACGAGAAAGAGCAAACTGCCGCGGAGACCCATGTCAGAGACAGAGAACAAGAAGGAGATTGCACGCAAAATCAAGAAGGAACAACTTTCATCGCACAAAGAAACAAGTAAGATGATTACATGTCTGAAGATTTATAAAAAAAATTAAAAAAAACATTTGACTAAAAATGGTTGTTTAATTCTGTGAGTTATGACAACCATTAAGTTCGGTTGATTTTATGATATGACAATCAATTTATTTATGGGTGTCTTTTATATTAACAATTTTACCTCGACAAGCCAATACTATTTAGGTACACTTTTTAAACAGAATTTGAGTTAATTGATAGTTGTTATTATTTGGGGCAATCCCAAGCGAATTAGACTGTTATGACGAAACTCTTATGTTCTCATGGAAAGGAAAAAACCAAAACAACAACAACAACAAGAAAACAAAACAAGAACAATTTGCATGGCTATTGGTTTTAAACTGATTAAAATATCCAAAATCAATCAATAATATTGATTAATAAGGGTATCTTAAGCAAAATGTCCCTGAGCATGCCACCAGTAATTTCAACATTCTCTCTTCCACGATAGCGGTCTCTCCACCGTCTACTATCCGCCGTGCCTGGAACTGTCTATGCGGTATCGATCCTTCGCCTCCATCCAACCTGACTGAAAATGAGATGAAGGAGATGGAGAAACGCATGACGTCATTGGTTGAGGATCCAAGATGGTCGAAAACCGTCAACTACGCTTGCGTCATTGTTTGCTTCCTTGGATTTATGGCCTTTGGATTTTTCGCATAGACGCAAAACCTTATACAGTTCCAGCATGCCAGCAGTGACCTGTGGTTCAATCTGTGTGATGCCACCATACAAATCACTGTGACAATAATATACAACTCATCTTGAGATGAAAAGTGTGCTTTGTGAAATCGAGCCCAGATGGCCCTCTTTTTTAAGACTCCAAAGGGATGGTTTATCATAATGAACCAAATGATTTGATTTATTCCAGTCCAGTCCTTAAGAGTAAGGACTGTAAATATCAAACATGGGCTGGCCATGATCAAAAATAGATTTTCTTCTTACTTTCATATTTGATAGACCTTGGCCCCAAACTAAAAAATATGGGAAATTTTTAAACAACTTTGTTGCTATGGCAACAGCCGAATTACTATTTCAGGGTGGTTTCACCACTTTGTTGGTTTTGGAGTAGTGAAATTTACCTATTTTCAAGGCCGAAAACAGCATATAGAAAATTATTTTCTTTAAAAGTTATGGATAGGTGGGTCCTTAGAGACTGCGTTGTATGTATATAAATAATCACAATGTAAGTGGGTGGCAACCAAGTTATTTTTTTGATTTGTTTTCTTCATATTTGTTAGTTTGGAGCCAAGGTCCATCAAATATGAAAGTATGAAGGAAATCCATTTTTTTGCCGTGGCCAACAGTTTCAAAAAATCGTTGATGTTTACAGTCCCTTACTCTTAATATTTTGTTCTGGTTGAAAAGGACAAAGTTGAACAAGTGTGCATTTTCCCCCCGTGCAACACTAATGCAATCTATACTACGAGATTTTAATTTTAGTTGATGTGTTATTATTTCTTATTTACAAGCTAAAAGATTCAGTTTATTAAAGCATATAAACAAATGTGTACAGATTGTTACGCTGTTCGAAAGGATTACTAGTAAAATGTATTAACTTCCCGTGGTGCTTCGTAGACCTGTGCGATATCAACAACACTATTTTGCTGTGAGAGGTTAGAAACCATGGAAAAACGCTACACGAGTAAAGATCGTGTTTTTGCTCAAGATTACTGTGTTTTCTATATTCTTTGGGGAAAGTTGGGGACAGTTTCATCTTTGGACGCGGGCAATGAATTTGTAGGATCGAAGCCCTGACCAGGAAATCGTCACTTAACTTCACACAAAATATATAAACAATATTCATTCGGGGTTGAAGAAACAAAAATTTACTAAAGTGGGACTCAAACCTGCGACCTCCGGATTAAAATTACTCAGTCAGTGTTCCCATCAAACTAGCTGGAGCAGAAGGGTCGGGAGTCCGGGCACGGGAGAGCAGGCGTGTCGGCCAAGCGGTAGTGGTGATCGAGGGGGCAACAGGGCCCGTGCCTAGAGGCGCGAGAGTCCTGCCCGGTGGTTACATGGTACAGAGTAATGTTCGTCAAGTTTAACTATGTTGTATTCAGACAAATCAACCGACATTCAAGGTAACATTTCAATTGTCATATCACGGCGGCATAATTTTTGCCCAAATGCCTTTGCAATTTTCAACTATCCTTATTACTGTTTTGATTTACATTTCATTCACTTGGTAATTAAACATGTAAATATTTGTTAGTAAGCGTGCATGGCCTGTTGTTACTGTTCTCGTATTTTTGGTGTAAGTATATACTAGGAGACTTTACTAACAGTCTTGTACCGGTTTTTTTCAAAAGAATGGTAATTTGCAAATCAAGCCTATGAACCTCCCCACCCCCCACACAATTTTATTTGGATGCAAAACATAATTAGCGGTCTGGCGTTTCGACCCCAGCAGAGTCTTTCTCGAAGGCTAATAGTTTAATTAGCACAAAAGAGATGGGGGCTTTCAAGAGCGACTCGGGGTTTAAATTCTGTTGGTGAAAGCAATTCTTACACTACGTGGTTTCAAGTCTTATCACAATGTAAATCCCCAAGATTTAGTACCGACACTTTGGCGCAGTGGGTTAGGCCGAGTGCCGGGACTGTCTCACAACTCAGAATGCAACCGTTCTGGGTTCGATTACCGTCTGCCCCTAATATAGGAACTTGGCATTTTGCTGGGACTGTCACCAGTGTGATTGGGATCAGCCTTGTTTCTCCCCTAAAGGGACAGGGCCCGCGGCGCTAGGGATCGAGACAGGGGAGGACATGCTGTGTGAGTCGGTCGACAAACCTGAAGGGAACTATATGGCAGTCGGTAAGGTACGGGACGGGAACGGGCGGAGAAACCGAAATCGCGACGCCTGAACGCCTGATAGCACAGCGTAACTTTTTGTTTTTTTTAACAAGATAGAAAGAATAATGCAAAATAAAAAAATACTAATATACAAAATAAAATGCTATTAAAAAATATACTCTAAAAATGTATCCTCATCGGAGAGGGTTGATCATACTTTTGTTACTATTCAAAAGCACTATGGAAACAGATAAGCCCAGCTTGTGCTCCAAAATGCCAACCCCCCCCAAAAAAAAAAAAAAAAAATTAAAATAAAAAATGTTTAACAGTTTCGTCCTTGAACGACGAGCATTGAATTCGCAGAATCCAATCCAATTTTCTTTTCTTTTTCTTTTTCTTTTTTGTTTATTTTTTTTTGGGGGGGGGCAAATGGTACTTATGTATCAAACCATTCACTTTTGCTTCTATTTTCGATTTAATTTTGGGGTTGGTTCTGTAAATGTGTTAGTTGAATGATAAACCAAAGTTTATTTTCACATTATGAAAATCGATTAGCTTCTTGAAGTTTGTGTTTAGTGTATGTGTGTTTTGCAATAGTATTTGAAATCGTTGGACCCTCATGGGGCCCGGCGGGTCTTTGTTCCCGTCGAACTAGCTGGTCAGAATAAAAGGGTCGGGAGCCTGGGCACTGGAGAGAAGACGTGTCGGCCGGCAGGGCCCCGGGCATGGGAGGCGCGAGGGTCCTGCCCGGCGGTTAAAGGGTACGGAGTAATATTCGTCAAGATTAGTTATATTATTACCTTGTTGTTTCGGCAGTTTTTCTTTGTTTATTTGCTTGTTGGGCTGTTTATTGGCAAGATAGGGGTGGGGTGGGGGAAGGGAAGTTGAAGCTCAATATGTTTAGAGTGGGCAAAGAGTACTTTGGAATGTAGCGAACCATGTAATTTTGAAAAAATCTATGTCATTTTGGTTCGGGAGCAAGAGGGTATAAGTGTTCTGAAAATGTTTCAATTGTTTGATAAAATGAGGTTTAATTTCACAGAGGATGGAAACTCATTAGTTTCTGGAGTTGACGTTCACGTAATTATGTACCTTTTTTTTGCATATTTGAGTATTTGAAACCGTAATGAACCCACCTCGTGGGGCCCATCAGAGCTCCGTTCCCAACGAACTGGCTGGACGGGGAGGGTCGGGAGTCCGAGCACGGGCTTGTCGGCCGAGCGGCAGGGGTGGTCGAGGGGCCGGCAGGGCCTTGGGCATGGGAGGCGCGATAGTCCTGCCCGGCGGTTACAGGGTAAGGAGCGATTTGCGTCAAGTTTTTAAACTTGACGCAAAATTTCTCCTTATCCTGTAAACTACGTTGTATTCAGACAAAATAACCGACATTCACGGAAACATTTCAATAATTCAACTTGTTGTTCCAGTAGTTTTTTTTAATTGTTGGCGTATTTGTTTGTTGGTTGTTCTTGTTGTTGTTTTGGTTTTTTTCCTTGTTGTTTTTTTCTTGGAGGAATGGAGGTACTGTTTTGTATCACACCATTCTTTTGAGCATTTTATCGATATCTTTTTTGACTAGGGGCAAAGGTCCAGGGTGGTCCAGGGGCCGGCAGGGTCACGGGCCTTGGAGAAGCGAGAGTCCTGCCCTGGCGGTCACTGGGTACGGAGTAATGTGCGTCAAGTTTGACTATGTTGTATCCAGACAAATTAACCGACATTCACCGTTCACGGTACCATTTCAAGTCTTCGGGATGTTCTTCGGGAAGAATAGTGTCTGACAGTTTCGTCTTTGAACGGCGAACTAGGAGTTCACAAAATCCAAACAAGGACAACGTATAACATACCTAATGGCATGGGCGTAACAGGACATTGGAATTTTTATTCTACTAGGGGGGGGCAGAGGGTAATTTTAATGTATAAAATTATGCAATTTTTCAAAATATAAATTGATTTAATTTTGGCGTTGGGGCAAGGGAGGTAAGGGTTCTGAAAATTGTATCAAACCATGCAATTTTTCCGATTTTTGATTAGATTTTGGGGTCTGGGGGAAGAGGGCGTACGCCCAACAGTTTATTTAAGGTAATCATGTATTTTCATGCTTAGTATTTGAAATTGTATAATCGTACAAATAACCCCCTTAGACCTTCATGGGGCCCAGGGGCCCAGCGGAGATCCGTAACAACCTAACCCTAACCCCAACTCTAACCCTAGTACATAATAAAAAAAATTCACCCACAAAAAAAGTATCCACAACAGCAAAAATAATCGCCGCAAAAAAGTCCCCTCTAACAAAAAGATTTCGCCGCCAAAAAAATCAGTCCACCAAAAAACAAGTCGCCTCGTGAAAAGGGGCTGCGAAAATAGAAAACTGAAAAAAGTGTCGCAAAAAAAGACTCCCCAATAAAGAAGAAGTTGCCCCAAGAAAAGTTAGTCGCAATTCCAATCCTTACCATGCTGTTTGAGTCGGTCGACAAACCTGAACGGAACTAATTGGCAGTTGATAAGGTCCAGGACAGGAACAGGGCAGAGAAACCGAAAACTGAACGCTTGATTTCTCAAGGTAACTTTAAAAAAACAATAATAATCAAGATTCAGTATTTTTTAGCTCTTTGCAAAAACACATAGTTTCGCTACTATTCAGAAGCACAAGTCTATTGTTAAAATTCAAAAGCCAAGCGAAGCTCCAGTAACACCTCACCCAAACCCCAACCCTAACCTTAGTACATTCATTTTAAAAAATCGCCACAAAAAACAAGTACGCAGGCAAAAAAGTCACCGCTACGAAAAACACAAGCTGCGATAAAAACAGTCGCAGCCAAGAAATCTGTCACCATCAAAGAACAAGTCACCTGGCGAAAAAAGATGGACGAAAATAAAAGTTTAAAAAAACAATCGCAAAAAATATTCCAAAATTAAAACAACTGCCCCCAAAAATATAAGCCGCAATACTAACCCAAGCCTTAAAACCTTACCCTAACCCTAACATACCCTTACCATAACCCTAACCCCTAACCCTAACTCTTTCACTTACCCTAACCCTAACCCATACCCATACCGTGAAACCTAACCCTAACTCTATCCCAATCCCTAGCCCTAACCCTTACCCATACCATAAACCCTAACCCTAAACCTAACCCAAACCCTAACCCTAACCCTAACCCTAACCTTAACCCTATAACCCTAACCCTAACTCTATCACTAACCCTAACCCTAACCCTAACCCACACCGTGAAACCTAACCCTAACTCTATCCCTAACCCTAGCCCTAACCCTAACCCTAACCCTAACCCTATCCCCATACCATAAACCCTAACCCGAAACCTAATCAACCTTAGCTCTAACCGTAACCCTAACCCTAAACCTCTCCCTAACCCTAACCCCTAACCCTACCTCTATCCCTAACCCTAACCCTAACCCATACCGTAAACCCAAACCCTAACCCTAACCCCAACCCTAACCCTAACCCATACCGTAAACCCAAACCCTAACCCTAACCACAACCCTAACCCTCACCCTAACCCATACCGTAAACCCTAACCCTAACCCTAACCCTATGCTCCAACTCTAACCAAGGGCGTCGATCACTACTGAAAAGTAAGGGGGGACGGGCGAGCAAGTCTTGAAAAAATACATCTCACATAATAGGCCCAAAATACCATTCTGCGCGTGGTCCATCAGAAAAAAAGATGAAAATGTTTGTTCGCTAATCTTTTATTTGAACAAAAAATTGTAATGAAATATTAAATCAAAAAATTGTTGTATATTTTTATATTTTGTTGCATATTTCTAATGAACAGTCAATCAAAAAGTGGGGGACATCTGATAATTATGCTGTCCCCTCCAGTCTAAAAAGTGAGGGGACATGTCCCCCTGTCCCCCACCCATCGACGCCCTTGACCCTAACCCTAACCCTAAACCTGTCCCTAACACTAACCCTAAACCTAAATCTTTACTATTACAAAAATAGTCGCCACCACACAAATGAAGTTGCCGCGTTAAAAAGTCGGGAAAAAGACTCCCCATTAATAATATAAAAAAATCGGCACCAAAAGAATTCGCCGAAAGAAGTCGTTCGACATGTTTATGGCTATCCACTCCTTCTAAACCCTTTTCTCTTACCCCACGCCAAATAAAATGCACAACTATTTAATACAATAAATACATTTAGGTTCTACCAGGGTGCATTATGAGACTAGTGAAGAAAATTTGTTTGGCATGAACGTCATCTTCAAGAAACTAATGAGTTTGAAGTTAAAACCGGTTATAGCAACGTTTTGACTTACTTTTGTTTCATAATGCTGTTTCCCCCCTTCTTTTTGTACTACTCTGTCTTTTTTTATTGTGTTGGTGAAATTTTTGTTTTAACTGAATTTGGTATCAAAAGGGGTGTGTCATAATATTGCTTTTAAAAAATAGAAAAAAACAATCTTTTATTGTGTTATCGCATAGAAGTTAACATATTAAACTTCGAAAAAGACTCTACCGCGCCTGGACACCTGAACCTTTCGCTCTAGCCAGTTCGTCGGGAACAGAGCTCCGCTGGGCCCCTTGAGGATCTAAGGGGTTAATTATACGATTTCAATAACTAGTGAAAAATACATGATTAAATTGAACATAAACTACAAGAAATTAATGAATTTCCATATCTGTGAAGTTAAACATGGTTCATTGACAAATTCTAAGAACCTTTGCCCCTAGTCAAACAAGATATCGATAAAATGCTCAAAAGAATGGTGTGATACAAAACAGTACCTCCATTCCTTCAAGAAAAAACAACAAGGAAAAAAAACCCAAAACAACAAACAAATACGCCAACAATTAAAAACAAACAAAAACTACTTAAACAACAAGTTGAATTATTGAAATGTTACCGTGAATGTCGGTTATTTTGTCTGAATACAACGTAGTTAAACTTGACGCAAATTGCTCCTTATCCTGTAACCGCCTGGCAAGGCTATCGCGCCTCCCATGCCCAGGGCCCTGGCAGCTCCTCGACCACCCCTGCCGCTCGGCCGACAAGCCTGCTCCCCAGTACCCGGACTCCCAACCCCCCCCCCCCCCCCCCTCGAGCCAGTTCGTCTGAAACGGAGCTCCGATGTGCCTCACGGGGGTCCACCTGGGTTCATTATACGATTTCAAATTCTGAAGTATAAAGTATACATTAATTACCTTGAACGTCAACTTCAAGAAAATAACGAGTTTCCATAGCTGTAAATAAACCACTTTTTATCAAACAACTGACACATTTTCAGAACCCTTACCCCCTTGCCCCGTCCCAAAATAAAATGTTTAAAAAAGCAAAATTGCATGGTTCGATACAGTAAAAAGCTAACCTTTGCCCCCCCCCTTTAAATTGTTAACGAATAAAAAACAAACAAACAATCAAATAAATAAAGTAAAATTACAAATGTCTGTTACGCCCATGTCATTAGATATGTTTTTATTGTATCGTCCCTGTCACTGTTTGGATTCTGCGAATTTATTTCTCGTCGTTCAAAGACGAAACTGTCGGACACTGTTCTTCCCAAAGAACATTTATTGGACATTGATTACATCGTATTTGTTTATTTATTTATTTATTTTTGTTGGGGGGGGGGTTAAACAATTACTAAAGTCATGTGGATACAGACGTTGATCTATTTTATACATATATATTTTGTAAGGGGGGGCATGTTGGATCGCATGCTGGGCTTACCTGTTTCCATAGTCTGTAAAGTTAAAGCTTGATTTAACAAACACATTTTCAGAGCCCCCCCCCCCCTCCCTCCGTCTCTCCAACAAACACCCCCACCAAACAGATAAACAAAGAACAACTGCTGAAAAAACAAAGTGAGTTGAAATGTTACCGTGAATGTCGGTTAAAATGTCTGAACAAGAATATAACTAATCTTGACGAACATTATACTCCGTAGGGCCTACCCTTGTAACTACCGGGCAAGACTCTCGCGAATTCCATGCCCGGGGCCCTGGCTAGCCCCTCGACCACTACTGCCGCTCGGTCGACACGCCGTCTTGTTACGCCCATGTCATTAGATATTATACATTGTTCTTGTCACTGTTTGGATTATGTGAATTCATTGCAGGTTGTTCAAAGACAAAGCTGTTGGACACTGTAGGCCCTACTTCCAAAATAATATTTATGAGACATTTGATTACATCTTATTTATTTTGGGGAGGTATAAACAATTAACAAATTCACGTGGATAGGGGCCTACAGATTTTGAGTTTGTATTTGATGTTGTTTGTCTTTTCTGTTTTGCTGTTGTTGTTATTGTTGTTGTTGTTTTTAGGTGGGCATTTTGGAGCACAAGCTGGGCTTATCTGTTTCCATAGTGCTTTTGACTAGTAACAAAAGTATGATCAAGCCTCTCCGATGAGGATAATTTAGTATTTTTTAACAACATTTTTTTTTGTATCTATTAGTGGGTTTTTATTTGGCACTATTATTTCTTTCTTTTATTGTGTTATTGCATAGAGGTAAACAAAATACAGAATCTTGTTTAAAAATAAAAACAAAAAGTTACGCTGTGCTATCAGGCGTTCAACGATGGTAGAGTAACGCTATTCATAGTAAGAAGTTTGCCAATAAGAAGTTTTTCAATTTAGTTGATGTGTCGTATTTATTACAAGCTCTTATAACTTTACTGTGGACATTTCATTGGATATCAACAACAAATTGGTCTTTATATTCCAAAGAGGAATGTTTGTGTCCGTCGAAAATATTATATATTATTATATTCTTCGGGTAATGAAACCAAGGATGCCTCATAATTGAACTTAAACACTGTAGCTCGCAAGCCTGAGGTAACCTATGAAGAATGTAACATTTAATGACGCCTTACTATGATGGAAATTCATGAATGAACTAAATATTTGAGTTGTGAGTTTTTGGATTTTGACAAATTCGCATTGGAAGTGTATCCAACAAAATGTCATCTTAAAACGCTTTATTGAGAGGATAGAGACTTATAATTTGTTCCCATTTTGGCATTTTTACAAGGACTCTATTGAAATACGAGCGCTGCACAAAACTGAATTCGACCGTGGAGCCCCTCATAAATGCCCAACTAGACGACAGTATGTACGTTTTGGGGTTCGACGATATATCCGCAGTAGGTAAATTGTGCTATGATCATGTTTACGGGGTGAATTTGTTCTCATGAAGTGGCAATTGTGACTTTCGGTTAGTGTAGGTATCTATACATGGAGCTTGAAGGTACAGTTAAAGTGTAAGAAAAACCTGCAAGCATAATAATATGTTTTGCTTTGGTTTCGTGAACCAATATTTCCACCAAATAACCGAAAAAGGGTTTTATTTTGTCATGTGTGATTCGACCGAGTAATCAGGTCGGCAGCTAACCGGGCAACGTTGATGATTGGTGTTCTATTTGTGCCAATCATTTTTCTTTCTTTTTTCCCCCGTCGCAGTTTTTTTTTCCTTTCCATCTTTTCCCTTCGCATTTATTTATTCATTCTTTTAATTATTTATTCAGGGTATATAGACACCTCAAACACGCATACATAATATCAATACACTGCACGCAGCAGCACTGCTACTAGTCATGCTAGTGCTAGCACACAAAGTGCTTTGTGTGAAATTTAGCCAAGATGGACCTCTTTTGATCACACTAAAAAAAATATAGTTAATCAATCACATTGTACCTGAGTGTGAATTGAATGTTACATGGAGTCAAACAATAAAACTTAAAACTTTGTACAATTGTCGTATAGAGCGAAAGCTTTATAACTAACGTAGGCTAAAAGTGAATAGGCCTACACGGTGACGCATGTTTCAACTTGCAAGTGTACGAACGCCGAACGAAACCAAAAAATCTACACGAGCTGCTGAGCACCATTCTATTACGGTCGACATGCCCGTTTGTGTACAATTCACAAGAATAAAGTTTAACAACTTACTTTCCAAAGTGTCTTCAAGCGTGTAGTACTTCCGAACTAGTCTTTCAAATGTGTCAGCAGATGTCTTCACGTCAAAATTCAAACGATCCCGCCAAAAAAATGCAAGACTGACCCATCTTAAAATGGCCGCCATTGTACTTTTCTTAAAACACAAGAGTCGGCCTCTTTCCAAACGCTCAAATTTCTCAACAAGAATAATCGGTTTTAATGAGTTTAATTATATTTATTAATATAAATATTTAAATAAATTCCCTTGACTGATTTATGTCATACGTATTTTTTTTACTTTTCCTTTTCTTAACTGTATAATTTCACGAATCTTAATTATGATTTCTTATCAATAAATTCATCTGCGGCTGATTGATGTTAATTGATGTGTACACACGTAATTATCTCTGCGTCCGTGAAACGGCAGAGATGTCGTCATCAGACATTCTTCTCAATGTCACCTTATAATTTGAAAACTAGGACGACCCTTGGGTTCAATGTTGGCAGATATGTTCTCCCTAGGCCAAGGATGTGCCTTTTGGATTTTTGACCACACAGGTAAAAAGGGGAAAATGTCACTGGGGTCGAAATGTGTCCAACTGTTGTATTTTTGAGTCGGACTGCATTGTTCTCATGTATACAGCGACGTCAACTGGTCAACATGGTCAAGGGGTATCCAGTTTCTTAATATTAAGAAATTTATACAATTTGACTGCCTATTCTAAAAATTTTAACAGACAGATGAATCTCATCAATATATGCAACAGGAACAAAGAGCACACAGACTCACCCATACAAAAACAAGTGTCATAAATGTTTATTCAACGTTTTCTGTACGATACATTGAAGGGCACTATCGTGGTTATCAAAGCAGGCCTTGCTGTACATGGAATTACGAACTCTCTCACCTAGACGGCTCTACCAGTAACTGCACACGACGAGCGCCCTCACTCCACAGTTAACTGTGGGTAGGATTTCATAAATCTATGTACGACCCAATTTCATAGAGCTGCTCGAGTACAAAAAGTAGCTAAGCACACAACATTTATGCTTACAAGAATAAGGTTAGCGGCCCAAATACATGTACCCTCTCCCATGTACCCTTTTGACTGGTATCCTGATTATGTTTGCTTATTAAGGAGAAATATATTAACCAATATTTTCTGTTCATGCAGCTCTAAGGAATTTAATCACATTATTTATCATTCATAGGAAGACCTCAGTTAAATTCCTTTCAAAGAGAGCCACTGATCGATTCAGTGCAGGACTGTCTAACGCTAGGGCCCAATTTCATAAAGCCTGTAAGCACAAAAACTAGCTAAGCACAGAAACAGTTTACCAGCCAACATTTCATAAAGTTTAAATTGTTGCCACTGGTACCCCACTCATTCCTTGCTAAGTAAAATTTGCTAAGCAGAATTTTCTGCTTAACAACTTTATGAAATTGGGCCCTGGTCAGTTCTTGTTTTTATTTCACATTAGAATGTTCAGGGCAAACCTCCATCAACCATCCTGTAAAAACACCAAAGCCCAATTTCATTCCATAAGCAAGATTTTTCTGTGCTTAGCAAGTTTTTGTGCCTACAGGCTATATAAAATTTTGGCCCATGATGCGCTTTACAGGGCATGGTAAGCGCGAAATTCTGTGGTAAGCGGTGCCATTAATATATTGGGCCCAGTGCCCAATTCCATAAAGCATGTAAGCATAACAAATTGCTTAGCACAGAAAATCTTGCTAGGCAGAAACGGGTAACCAGCCAAATTTCCATTGTTACGAATAGTGCCCCACACATTATTTGCTAAGCGGTTGACATTTTTATGAAATTAGGCCGTTTGTTGGTTAGAGTTTGTTGGGTGGGTTTTTGTTTGTTTGTTTGTTTGTTGGGGTGTTTGTTTGTTTGTTTGTTTGTTTGTTTACTTGTTTTGGGATATAATTTTGAAAATGATAAATTCGGAAAACATTGCAAAGTGAGTCTGAGATAACAAAGGATACCTAAAATTATAGTACTTTATACAAATATCAGTCTACAAGTTCATTTATCTTATATTGCGCATTATGAAATACAACTTAGAGCACCCTTTCTAATAAAACTAGGGCCCATACTTTTGAAACCATTTACTATAATGTTATTGGTTATTTTGATTATTTTACTATTATTATTATATTGTTTCGGCAATGAAACCAAGGATGGCTTATAATTGAACATAATCACTATAGCTCACAAGCCTGAGGAAACCAGTAAACAAGGGTGCTTGCTATGGGAACCCAAAACACCAGGGTTAACCTCTTCTCTTCCACAATAAGTGTTCTGGGTTCTCTTACGTGCACTACCAATGCTAGTACAAAGGACTTACCGCTTAAGGTTCCATCCGAAGGACAAAGCCATTATGGTAAAGTATCTTGCTCACAAGTGCCACGACCGGGACCCAAACCCAAACACTGCTGATCAGAAACAACAGAGCTTAGGCTCGGTGCTCTTATACCACTCGGCCACAACACGCGATAAAACAAAATGCATGAAGATAATGATTCTATTAATTTTACTATATCTCCTCTCATTAAAGACAGGTGCAACGGTCAAATTAGATTTTGCATACATTTCTCAGTAGATAAAGTCCTTAACAAAGTGGAAAAAAGTCTCTAACCTCACCTTAAAATATTGTAAAATGTCATTTTATTTGATACTCTTTTGTAATGCAATTTGAAACATGACATCATTGGATATCAACAACAAATGTGTCCGTACTTTCCAAACAGGAATTTCTGCATCAATCAAAAGTTAAAATTCAATGCCGTTTTGATTGAATATCATGGCATTTCAGGAATGAACTAAACATTCCAGTACAAAAATGTAGAGACCCATATATTTGAAATGTGACGTCAAATTTGTTCCACTTTCACAAGGACTCTATTGGAAAATGAACCAAGTTCAACTGTGGAGCCCCTTTTAATGGGAATCCCAACTAGATGACAGCACACTTTGAAAATAAATAATTAAAAATCTTAATTCAATTTACGACTGCGTGATCCAAATATTATTTTTGCCCATGTTTAACCCGTACTCGGCCTGCCTTTATGTCAATAGGAAAATGATATTGAGCATGTCTCCTAAGTGTACAGCAACTTGCAGTGAAAGTTCTATGGGGGAAGTGAGCTTGACAGAGTTCTTCGAAATTACACAGCCTTATAGTATTCACTTGGCCCTTGAAAGAAAGTAGGGAAATGATATCAAGTAACCAGAGCTGACCCACAGTCAGTGTACATAATATTAAAGGGGCTGTGTCATCATGATCAAAGCAGGCCTGCGGCTGTACCTAGAGTTCTGATGAACTCTCCCCCAGTTACTGCATGCGCGTGCCTTCCATCTGTATCAAATCTATAGAGAGCACACGCTCGTGCAGGGCCTGGGTGACAGTTCATAACTCCATGTACAGCCACAGGCATGCTTAGATCATGATGACACAGTCTCTTTAATAACATTAACAATATTATTAAAGTAGGAAGTAGGTCTGTACTCTTTGCATCAACATCAATTTAACAATTTGAAATAAACAAGGAAAGAGGGGTGGTTGTGGTGTTCATATTTTCACTTCAATAAATTTGAAAGGTAGGCCATAGCCGTCTGTAAGTGGCAGTTGGACAATACAATTTAAATGCACCCTACTACCCCATTCAACTAGCGGACACTTTCTTTGACATAAAGATAATTATCTCCAGCAGTTTCATTAAGGGAAAGTAAGTGGATCATAAGGCAAAATACATTTTACTCAAATATACTTAACTATAATGTTTATTAAATATCTTTTCAATTTCACTGTCATGAGCAGGCAGTCATCTTCCAAATAGATCGAAAAAAATAAATAAAAATAAAACACAAACAACAAAAATGAATAGATTTTTTTTTCTCACCCGCTTGGTTCATTTGGAGGAATTCCAGGACCCACTTTCATAGAGCTGCTTATGCAGAAATATTGCTCAACAATTTTTATGCTGAGCAAAAATGGGCTGGATACCAGTCACAGATGCTTCATGTGAAATGGTATTTTGGATGGTAACCTTATTCTGGTAAGCATAATTCTGTTGTGCTGAGCTACTTTTTGAACTGAAGCAGCTCCATGAAATTGGACCCAGAGCGTGAGTGCCATTGATGATGTTTAAATTTACAAATCAATAAACATTCACAATGAATGTCTTTCACCAATAACTATTAATAATACATCCATCATACACAAAAATACATACTCTAATGACACACAGATTGTTTTCTGGGATTGACAATTATTTACATACATTTAACCACTTGAAAGAATGCCCTTTAACTCTTTTTTAAATGTGTTACAATACATACACCATGTAACCGTTCTTTACAAAGTGACCTTCCAGGTCTTTTCCAGGCAGGCAAAACACAGCACTGGTCATATGGGAAATTTTTCACATTTCGTGTCCTAAATTCCAGAGTTAATAACATAAAAGTTAAACATGTTTTGAGATGCACCCCCCTTTCTTCATATCAAAAGTTGCTAAAAATCAGTCGGTGCGATCTCGATAAAATATAAGATTTTATGTGTTCTTTCAATGAGCTACGTGCCTGCAGGAAGTCCAGGCTCTGTGGCTCTTTTGTAAACACTCGACATCACAGGTTACAAGGTCTGTACTCAATCAGGAATTGAGACAACTGGGCCAAATTTAATCATAAACACTGGTGTTTTAATATTCAAGTGAAGACTAAGGACACACATAAAAAAGGGGAAAACAAAAGGTCTCCATAGGGGAATTCTAAAGACAGGGGTGCCCCACAATGAATACCACAATGCAAATGGGAGGATGTTAAGTTCATGGAAAAAGGAAAGAACAAAAGATGTCTCCACAGGGATGTCAAATTTAGTATGTGTGAGCACAAACAATTACTTAACACAGATCAAATAGTTCTTTATACAAAAAGGGGTTACCAACCAAAATTCCCCATAACTCACATTGCTGTGACTGAAGCCTTGGTATTTGAACAAGTTATATGATAACGCAAATATTTGTTCACTTTTATCGCCATAACAGGTCAATTTCAAAAAAGCTATTTACAGCAGAAAATACTGCTCGGTAATTTATTTGCTAACCAAAAATTGAGTGGTGCACCAGTCGTAACAATGTAAGCTTTATGGAATGTCGGCCAGTAAACTGCTGCTGCTAAGCAAGACTTTTCTGTGCTTAGCAAGTTGTTTGTGCTTACAGGCTTTATGAAATTGGGCCAATGTGGGGGTTTTGGATATTGAAAAGCAAGGTGTCCATGAAATGACAAAGTTTGACACACATGTTCATGCAATTTATAAGTCAGGGATGATCGACACTTCACAGTTACAACAAACAATGCATACATGTATTTGGCACATATCACACATGCAAAAGGAATACCATAGTCTTACAACATTTGCATCAAGTTTTGTGATGTGTTCTTGCATTTCTGTTTTGTGTGAACAGAAGGATGAACCAACTAGCCATTATGCTAAATGAATATACACCCTAAAACTTCCTGTTGATTTCAATTTCACTGAGAAATGATTTATCAAAAGACAGTATTCTTAAAATTGATATTTACATGAGATTTGGTCCATCGAAGATGCAAGGTGTGTTTTTTGTTTTTGCAGAATTGACCTGAAAGTCGTAAACTTTTCATTGAGGTATTGGACACAAAAATCTGCCAATGATAAGTGGTAGTTAATTACAAATTTAAAAGGAACTATTGTCGGGATTCTGACAATACCTCACGCCCATTAGTCATGTGCAAACAGTTCTGCATTATATGTTTTGTGCATTGACTGTGGCAAACACAATTTTGGTATATATTTTTTCCCTCGAAAAAGCATCATCTGTCAAAATTCTTTCAGACAAAAAGATTCTTGCAGCAAAAATCAGGCCGTGCATCTTTAAGGGACACATCTCAAATTTAACTTAAATGTTTCAGAAACCTTTCACAGGAGTGCAATTGACGTCTGTGAAAATTCCTGAAATGGGCTTGCAGCCGTGGGTCGCCCTTTCAGTTTGGAACCTCACACTCTGTGCATCACCACAAATACAACACATTGTCTGGACACAATGTGGACTATTTCTCTCTAGCTTTGGTGATTTCTGTACTTCTTTCAAGAAAATTTGAAAGCTCAGAGGAGATTTGGGAAAAATCCCGAGATCAGGAAAAATCTTGACAAATCACACCCCTGCCTTTATAGACGGTGGTCCATTACTATGTGGCATGTCCCTGCCTCAGATGCAAGTCGCACATCCTAATTGTTAGATAAACCAAATCAACCACACACAGCTCTTCCGCATGTTAGTTACTCAAATGAAAAAGCTTAGCCTCAACCTTAACCCCAACATTCATTTTACCACGACTGTCCGAGGAATGTTCAGCAGTTGGTTCACACCACGTTTGCATTCTACTGCAATAGGTATGCACATACCTGACTTAAATCAAGCATGGGCTCAGAGTAAAAAGAAATCCACATCTCCACTCTTGACAGATTTTGGAGAGGTAACGATTTTTGCTTTGTCCAGTTAATGAGTGATGAAGGCCAAGACTGCTACCAAGCTCCTCCAAAATATACATCATTTACAGTATTTAGTGCAAGGTAGACCTCCATGTAGCCGCTGGAGGGGGGGGGGGGTTCAATCACTCAGTGCCCCAACAATTTTGCATACTTAACTCGAAAACTTCCCTGGGCAAAATACACCAACTGATGGGTGATAGGTAATGCCAAAATATTATTCTTTATCCGTCCCCCTTCCCTGGAGCCATTAATAAATGAAATAACAAATACCCACCTTTTAATTAACAAAGCGATTCTTTACATCAGGAATGTTGAACAGTTTTTCAACATTGTTTAACAATCATGCAGTAATTTGTAAATTATGGTGGCAGTACAAACATAAATGGTGCAATTTACATACAAATCTGGCCAAGTGTCATAGAAGCTCTACAGGAACTCATCTCGCCGAGAATTCCACACAAGGTGTGAGAAAACAAAAGGTGAGAAAGTCAAGTCCATACACATGTAATGCCTCTCTGTAGGATGAGACAACTTCATTACAAATGGAAGCAGGTCATCCATATCCATACAAAATCACCTTCCCAAGTGATTGTTTAGTAACTTTGAGATCAAATATGTCCTCATTTCCCTGAATAATTTGGGGTGAGATATCCAAGAGAATATTTGAGTAAATGCTGTCTGCTGTCTAAAAGTATAACGTGCTCATTTGGGTCTAGATTAACGGTGATTCATGTGACACAAAAAGCACCAACGTTTTTTTTAATGAAGTACATAGGTACATGTACTTGTACTTTCAATTTCCGACTAGATTCTGGTTCTCTTTCTTGTTCTTTAAGATCTCAGTTTAACCGCCCTTCTTCAGCGTCACTCAACAGTGTGTCAGTCTCTGCAGTGATCAATCTACTCTCATCTTGGTTATTACTCGGTGATGACTGTGAACTTCTGATCAGTCCGTTCTCCCCTCGGCGGGACACCGCCGTGGGCAGATCACTCATACTCATGTTGGCATCCTTGAACGCGTGTAAGAGGAATATACCGCATATTATGGTGGCAAAACCGGATAGGGTTCCCAACACCGAGGGCGCATCCATCTTCATCCACTCCTGGAATAATATTGCTGAGGCCACAATGACACTCGTGGTGAAGAAGACATAATAAATAGGCGTTACCACGGAGGTGTTAAAGACGTCCAGCGCACGATTCAGGTAGTTCATTTGGATGGAGATAAACACCACTAGACAGCCTATGAACAACCAAATCAGAGGGTTGGACAGGCTCTGTTTGCCACTGAAGAGATCCTTTAGGGAAATTCCAAGTCCTTTGGCTGCCATGACGGAGAGTGAGCCAATGATGGAACAGATGGTAACGTAGATTAGGATGTTTTGTTGACCGTACTTCGGAGCATAGTAAAAGATCATCACGCCAGCTACCACAAACACCAGACAGATGTAGGTGATAAACGCTATGTGGAAGACAAACAAACGTTAGTAGTAATATTAACTGAAACTATAAACCCAATAAATATGCCACTACAATTAGCCCTTCCCATGAAATGTGCAAATTACATTCACACATGCGTACAGACACTGTTGGTCGGCAAATGCCATGGAGTTATGCACTAAGCAGATGCACATTGGAAGGTATTTATCAGACTCAGAGTCAACATTTGAGCATCATTCTTATTATTCAAATGAAAAACATAAGACCACCGGACTCGGTCAAGAGTTTACTAGCTTGACCCTAAAATCACTGGCCTCGGGCCTGCGGTCCAGTCTTAAATTCACATTTGTGATGCACTAATTTTCCAATAGATGGAGTTCTTATGAAAATGAAGAAAAAATATATACATATATAAGTATCTAATCTCATGTTAAAATTATGGCAAATGACACTGTGTTTGAAACCCTCCCAGTGAAATTTTTGTCAAAATCCAAAATCTTTTGACGGCGTCACATTTCATATAATGGTTTGTTCATTTTAGTACATAGAGTTTTTGGTTCATCCCTGAATTCTAATGATATTCAATCGAAGCGCTATTAAATTTAACCTTCTGACTGGCGCAAAAATTCCCATTTGGAATGTACTGACCCATTTGTTTTTTATATCTGATGACGTCATGTTTAAAGTTCCGCTCTGAAAGAGTATCAAATAAGATGGCATTTTACACCATTGTACGGGAAGTTGGAGACTTGTAATTTTTTCCCACTTCCATAAGGATTCTATCTATTGGAAAATAAGTGCATCACAAAACTCAATCTGACCATGGAGCCCCTCTTTAATTGGGAGCCCTGACAGGTCCATACCATACCTGGATCTTTTAGTCTTTCTGCGAGGACATCAAGAGAGTTCGCTGCCTCTTCTTGAGGAGCGTGGATGACCATGACAGTGGAGCCCAGGATGCAAAGTAGGCACCCCACCTTGCCTAATACGTTCAGTGCTTCATTAAGGAGATATGAGGACAGTACAGCTCTGTAAAAAAAAGAATGAGGGAGTAGTCAGTGAAAGAAAATGGATCGATCATATCGGCAGATTGGAGATTTAGATAAAGGATTTCACTTGTTGGCTTGCAGTCTTGTAGCTGTAGTAGTTAACTTGCGGATACAACAATGTTTGAGACTCTTTTGGGAGAGTTGTGGGTTCTGAGAAGAACCGGTGTGGTCTTGATGTTGTGAACAGTACACTCTGCTCGTCTCCACACCAATTCAGAACCCACACTTCTCCCAAACGAGTTTTATATATGGATGTACCCGCAAGTTTAGTTTTTCTTATGGTCCACACCATGCAAGGAAGGCTTCACACACCAGCATAGCTTCACACATCACTTAGTCTTGTGTCTCTTTCGACCCAAAAGCCATGTTGAATAAAAAAGATCATTCCATGAAATGAATGTAGTAAAGGTTTGAAATGTTGGCTTTGATATATTCAGTAGACATTCTTCAGAGTAATGGATACACAGAGATGTATCTGAACCAATTTTGAGACTTATTAATAAACCAACATAGCCTTCATGTAGCCAGTTCACTTTTGGATTAAAATTTGATTCCATTACCCGTGCAGAATCATTTTTAAGTCAAAGGTAACTCTCTTAGTTTCTAGCCATTAATATATATTTTTTTTTCACTAAAACTCTTTGACACCCATTCAAAGACATTTTCTCATTTGTAAGTAATATTTTGGTTTACATTCATGTTTCTGAAGCGCAATCAGACCATTGGAAAGCTGTTTTATGTAGCACGGCAAATCATGAGCCCACGCCTACAATCCGTCTTTACAAAATCTTGGCTGGTATATAAAAACCACAGGTCTCTGATAAAGGCATTAGGAACAAATCCGCCCAATAAGTTAATCCGTTCATTGGTTACAGTGCACAAAATAAATAAAGTTTGAGATAAATAACTTTTTGAAAATACCAGAACAAAATACCTTTAAAATCCCCTCAAACGGATTAAACTAAACTTAACCAACTCCTTTTACTGGTTTGCATAACTGGATTAAATAATGGTTTTCATACTTACGCCACTAATACGCTGAGAGCACCGAGTGGAGTCACAAGTGTCGCTGGGGCGAAAGCGTAGGCCACAAAATTAAATAACTCGCCAAATCCCACTGAAATAAAATTGTATTATTTTTCTACAGTGAGACAGGTACAACTTTATTTTGTCTTCGCATTTTCAATAAGAACTACTCCCACTAAGTGCAAGCAGTGTTAATATTTTCTCACAAAACAAAATATCATGCAAAGCCTTGTGAGGCTAATATGCATTGACGTATTGCTTACTTTTATGTATGTACATCAACCATTCATTTTGATATGTTTTGTAGACACAGTAAAAAAAAATGTGTGGGAGAATGTCACATCATCATAAATAAAGGAAGTATAAAGAGAAATGAAAGTTCCTGTTACTTATTAATAGAGAGGATTCGCAGGGCTACAGAAACATACATGTGTAGTACGGGTACAGATATATCAATTCTTTTGTGTTCAAGTGACATGTAACCGCATCTACCATGTTTTGCATGCATGTTGAGAACAGATACGGGAGCTCATTACACATACGTTAAAAAACAGATACCGTTTTGCTGATTTTAGTTGTATTTCTGCCTGATATTAAAAACATTTTCCCGGGTATTGCTTTTAATGGTATCATTCATGATAAAGATAGAAATGTGTAAGTCATTTGTAAGCAAAAATTGAGTAAATTCAGTTTAAACAGGGTCTTTATTTTGACATGCTTGCAGGAACCTTTTATTTAAAAGCGCTTAATATGTTGGTCCAAAAATGAACAGTTAAACAAAAATACTATTCAGTCAAATTCTCCGATGCAACACGAACATTATACACAAAATATTTTTGGATTTGTTTGCTCGCACAACCTATGTATCTATACTTTGGCTTCGGCCTGACACATAACTCTATGGCTGCGAAACAAAGTCTGACGCACATCCAACGTGAATGAGTACAGTTCTCCAAAGGGACCTGAGATGGTTTAAGGAATGAAATAAATGGCCCAGTGACCAGAGGTAATAATGATGTAGCGTCATAAGCATTACCGAGTGACAGATTTGAGCGCTATATAAGAAGCCAATTAACAATTATTATTACTTACAGAAGAAGAATCCTGTCCACCACAGCCATTCTTTCAGATATCCATAACCACCATCACCTAGGTAACCACAACAAAACAAACATTAGTAGGTCTTTTAGTTAGAAGAGTAATGTACATGTAGATTACTAGATTAAACGTGCATGTGCATCAATCAAGTCTTAATTTATGATAAAGATATGTACATCATATGGAAAGCGTTAAGTGTCGTTTGACAATGAGGTACTACATTTAGGGCCGAAATCCATGTGTGGAAACAACAATAATTGTGTTTCAAGAAAATTAGCCTTGAAAGCTTTTTTTTTTTAAAGCGCCCTCACGTGGTCAAAAAGAGGGTCAACTCAAGAATGAAGTTCAAGGCTTCATATTTACCTGCTCTGGTGGAGTATGTAGATATCTTAATCAGTGCTTTCTTCTTGATGATAAAGCTGGATCCAATGAAGATGCTGGAGCTAATAGCCAGCGCCAGACCAATGTAGAAATCTCTGGATGCGGCTTCGTCAACCTCTGGAGTCATGGTGGTGCCGTTAGTCGTAGATGAGATGAGATCCCAGATGGTTGTCTTGTTACTGGTCACAATATCCCACAGGAGGGTGGTCTGCAAGTCTGTTGTGGATTCGGTGTTACTGGAGTTGTCGAACCACACTGTCTGATTTTGCTCAGAATCTGCCAAAGAAAATGAAAACCACTCTTTAATGAGTTTACAGAAATTTCACGTTTGCATGGGACAGTTGTAGCCGACTAGCTGGTCATATTTTATGTTGTTTTTCGTGTGTCTACATGTATGCCCTGTCTTGTCTTGCCTTATCTTCCTTACTTTTTCTGGAATTTTGGAGACATACACCTTTTGGCGACAGTTAACTTGTTTAATGTTAGTTTTCAAATATATTTTAATGTTTGTACATGTACATGTGAAGTTGTTTTGCCTGAATAAATACTATTACTACTATTGTCTTTATTATAATATTTTGAACATTTTAAGGTTTTTTTTTCAAAAATTGTCAAAGATTAGAATGAAAGGTTTGCATGGTGGTTAGTCAATACACATTAAAGTAATCATACATTGTACAGGACTTTGAATCCAAATAAGACTCTTTATTAGCTTATTGGCCATTTTGGTTTGCATACAGCCGGAAACTCAAATGTGCAGCATCCAAATAGGCTAGCTTGTGCATGAGGTAACCCAGACATCTATTGCACAGTACGGCCATAAAAATCAATGTTTAATTTCACAATCAATGAATGTACACATACAACCACATAACCTGTTTTCTGTTTTCCCAGCACATGTAATGTTTGCCAGATCTGCCAAACCTGTTAAGCATGTGGGCGTCATTCCAGTACAAAAAAGCAAAACATACATGCAAATAGTATTCAAACATGCATTGAGCAAGCCCTCTAAGCAAGTCTGGAGAATGCACAGAAAAAAAACCTCAAGAAACATGGAAAATGAAATACAAGATGTAAGCGATGGGACGAGTTGTCATAGCCAGCAACTTTGTAATGAGCTTAGCATGGTCATAACTGTACAGCACACGCATTTTGTCCCCGATGGTAACCACAATATTTGTTAAACGTGACTAACTTTTATTACTTGTACAAATATTGTACAGCGCAAAAAATACAGGGTAATTGACTAACAAGTGCACTTCCAATCAAACACTGACTGTCAAGTACTTGACGTTTTAATTACTGCACTATTTTTTGGTCTGCTGGCCAAATGCCACTTCAAACACCTGAGGACCAGTCAAAATAGACTCCAAGTGGTCTGGCTGACTAGTTCAGGGTTGAAAAGCATCCATTGATATGAACTATGGACAAGTGAAAAAGCTGACGGATCAGTGAAATGAAAAGCAAACTGGTCATGCTGGCCAGTCAATGAAGAAGCCACTGAAGGAGCAAACCCTGTAGTACCATTTACTATTATTATTATTATTATTTTCATTACATATTTCTAGTAATGATACCAAGGATGATTCATAAGTGAGCTTAATCACTGTAGCTCACAAGCCTGAGGAAATCTGTGAACAATGCTGCTTGGGGTATCAGGACAAGCATTCTCAGTTCTTTCACATGCACAACCAATCATAGTACACAGGACCTAGCAACTATGGGAAGGACAAAGCAACTATGGTAAAGTATCTCACGGACACAATTGCCATGACCAGGACTCAAACCCACACTCTGCTGATCAGAAACACTTCTCGGCCACAACACGTACATGTTTTATAATCAAACCTGTGGTTCTGTATTAGTTAGGCCTAATATATGCCTTATATGCAGGTACACAAACGTGTACAATTTCATAGGAATATGTCATTGTGTGCATACATCAGTACATGATTTCCTGCAGCGCGCAGGACCCATGCAATCTACAAAACATTGCACGCTGCCTCTTACCCCATGCCAGGTCAAGTGAAGTGGAGCTCCAAAACACTCAACTGCTGTTTCGACTGTGACATGCACAGGCTTCATCACAACATTCGCTCAATTTCATCGCTCAACTCTTTCAAAACTTCCCCTCAAAACCCACCTAATAACAGTTGCCTACAACAGCACAGTGTAATTTGAATGTCCTGGGGTTTTTTCCCCTGTAAATTGTTCTTTATTGTCGCGCCTCGAGTGCCTACTTGTTAGGTGGATATGTTGCGCTTTACAAGTGTTATATTATTATAACATATAAGGCAGGCCTGATTTTCCAAGGAGGCAATGGACGCAATCGCCTCCGCTGTCCCTTAAAATGTTCCAATAGAAATTTACAACTAGAGGTGCCCTTTACCGAGGAGACAAAGCCTTGGTGCCATTGTCCTTTCAAAAACGAAGTGTCGCGCCTGCAAGGCATAAACAACATCTCCTATACACCTACAACTGTCAACCAATACGGCCTCAGTCAGGACATGGTTTGAGCAAAGAGTGCACAAGTTGAGAAGGTACACATGTAATACTAGACTGGATCAATCACTGCAGAGCTACACATGTATGGATAATTTAACTCCCAGCATAGCCAGGGTCCACAAAAACAAGACCTCCTATTCATTTATAATCTTCGCTGCAGCTAACATCCCAGCGCAATTCCTTGGTCTACGAGTTCGCGTAAACATAATCCCTTCAAAATGATTTCTCCCACACTGATTAGTATCACAAGAGTCCAGGAGCCAAGGCATCCGAAAATAAACATGACAAACACCGTCTCTTCTGAAAGCTATCCCATAGTGTTAGGGTATCGAATTTTACTACAAATTTCACTTAAAGGTATTAAATACAGAATTGGTATGGATAAAAAACATAATTGTTTAATTTCAGTCTGAAAGCTTACTGGTTACTAGAACCATTCTTTTCTGTGAAATATTACCATCTGAAATGAAGTCATATTTGAGAAAACTGTATCTGAAAACCTATTTTTAAAAAGGAAACTGCTGGTTTCCATTGTTACAACCAAAATTAAGAGCAATGTGTTTACATGCTGAAAATTGTGCATGGGTTTTTCATAATTTTCTCCTGACTCACACAATGGATTAAGCCCAAATTTGCACAGGTTTGTTATTTCATGTATGTGGTCGATCACACAAAACATGAACACTGTCTGCGACTATTTTGTCAGCTCTACCAAACCTGTATAATACCTTTAATGACAGTGGTGTCACTCTCTCCTACATGTATGTTCTGATGACTTTATAAAGTGAATATTACATTTAAGAGTCGCATTTGAAACTTCAAGAGTACCCGTTCTGAAATTCTCCACCCTAAGCAATACAACATTGAAGGCTATTTTAGGCACCAACACAGTACACTTCTGAAAAAATAATGTGATAATAACCTGATTATAAGTGTACTCTTAGTGGTTAACCATAGAGAATAGTTTTACACTGTAAACTAACTATGGCATCATTGTTTTGTACATTTGTAAATAAATGACAATGCTCATGTTCATTGAGTACCACTTACTGTATACATTGTAGCCACACATTGTCGATATCAATCTGCAATTGATATGTACAATAAACCATTTGCAAGTTAGATTTGAATGACGTCTGGTACAATGCCTTGTTCAGTCACAAGTGAATGCCCAACCAACCCCTGTACTCATGACATTACGGTTTGTTTACTGCATTGCATAAGTGCTGTAACTGGGTACTGCATTTCTGATAGTTGCACAGAGACACAATGGTTTCCAATTGTCTGCGTAGTGGTCAACATACTAAACTGTACTAATGTCTATTTCAAGGTCTATTTGAAATCCCCAAACTAAATATACTGTTTAGTGTATGTCAGGGCTTGAAGTTAACACTGGACCGCAGGACCGAGGCCAGTGGGTTTTTTTTAGTGTCAGGCCAGTAAACTTACAACCGGACAAGTCCGGCAGTCTAGAGTCTGTGAAGAATAGTACCTCACCTCATGTTTCATTTAAAAAATGTAAGGTTCAAATGTTGATTTTAGGTCTGATCTGATAAATATCTTTCAATTCTGTCGAGTATGAAAAATTACCAAAGACAAATGGGAACTATAAATAAGTGCTTGTCCAAATAAAAACAGTTTAATTGTGACTGTGTAGACAGTTTTTTTTCTCATTTTGCTTCTGGTCTTGTGACAAATTTTCTGGTCCAGTAAAAGTTTTGAGCTACATCTACTAGCCCTGCAGTTTTGTGAATTTTGTCCCCAAATTCAAGCCTTGTACATGTATGTCACATGGTTCAGGCAAGCCTTGGCATTGCACCCTTCAGATCAGTAAAGACTGTTAAATCCTTGTGCCACGCATTTTCATTGAAAATTGTGCATCCTGAGTCAACCTGGATGTAGTCTGAGGAACTCAACTTGAGGCCACACATGGCATTGCACCAGACATCATTCACAGTCATATTTGCAATGGCATATTTAATGAACGATGTAACTTGAAAGTTTAATGAATAACTTTGATAACTAGAGAGTAGTTACATGTATCACGTACTATGGCAAAGCCATGATGCTTTGCAAAACGATCTGCATGATTAGATATTCAAATCGTGGCATGGTGCGCCCTTCCTATTGTGTCTTTGTTGTGTTTTGAAAATCTCAGGAATTTCTCTGTGACTCTGTACAAAAGGGGAATAGTGTGTTTATATTTAGGGGAGGGGCATCCTCTGCCACCTATTGGGCATGGTATAACACTCTGATTTTATAAAGATGCTCAACAGACCCGTGTGCTAAATTCCAGATTCACAACAAAACATTACAGGCAAATCTAAGAATTTGCAGACATCTGTTTTCTGAACAGGACAGGTTGTCTGGCAGCTCCATGTAGCATGCCCTTTGGCTTTTTAATACTGTCCAGACTGTAAGGGGATTACTGCTGTTATTGATTTATCACCATGCAAGTTGTTTGCTCTGGCTGAAATAAAGGGGCTGTGTTCAACAACATGTGTACATTACGTACTTGTATGCACACAAAGGTGTTGATGGAATCACTGAGAATACTAGTATCAAAACTAGTCGCAAGTTCGCAATATTTTTGAACATGTGAGGGCGTGTGTGTGAACTGAATTTACGCGATGCAAAACAAGTAAAACAAACTTGTGTTTTTCTCTTTGTTGCTATTGTTTTATCCATTGATTCAAGAAAACAACATAGGTAGTCAAAAATGATAAAACTGTTATTGTGATGCAAGGAAATTCGCTGTTGAAAGCGCCCTCATGTGATCAGAAATACGGTAAATTCCCCTAAATATCCCCTGGACACAGTTCAAGGATTCTGAACTGCTTCTCAACATAATTGCCCATAATTTGGTAATCATATTCACAAATTTTTAATTCTGTTCAACCCACCCCTTCCCCAACCCAAATAATTAAATGAATCAAAATAGCCCCAAGACGTGTTCCAATAATAATCAACCACTCATTGCACGTCTAGACATTGGCCGTTACGAAGCAATCCAGATGTGCCTTAAGCCAATATTTTATCTTCTCAACGGGATGACGTCAAGCTTGCCAATCTGCCTGGCAGTGTAGCAGATATGGGCAGACACGTTCAGACAAGAAGGACAATGTATACATGTACTTCTCATGAATTTTGCAACTCAGGCGATCTTGTTTCAGTCAACTGTGGAGTATTAAACTAAGGGGAAGTTAAGCTGGATTATGCAGCAACCAATGTACTATACCCATAGCAACCAGTGTACTAGACCCATAGCAACCAGTGTACAATACTCGTAGCAACGGCAGCTTCTTAGCAACGGCTAAAACTACAACTCCCTCGATGATCCCAGGACCGCTCCATTTTCCCTTGGCTTCACCTCGAGAAAACAATGCGCTGGGGAATATCTATATTTACTGTACCATAGCCATTTTATGTTTAACACCTACAACTGTTGTACAACGGTTGTATTCTGTTACATACATTTCGTCGGCCGTGCCGGGTATGGATGTATGATTGCAAATCTGTTTTTGTACAAATTATTGATATATTCATTACTTTTAATGTTTTCAACAAGTTCCAACATGTATAAATTTCACAAGTACACTAATTATTACATGTAGCATGACTAATGTATCACTAGATTTGCCTGTAATCCACTAAAACACATAGGCCTGGCACTGGCATGGTGCAAAACATTGTATTACAACTTTTGCATTTTCATGAAGCGGCGTACATGTATCTGTTGACCCATTTAAGTTAAGTGTTTTCACGAAGCTATATATATGCATTGGTTTGTACACAGCACTCAGCGGGCACATCTTGTTTTTTCTATTTCACAAAGTGACGTATGTGTTTCGGAATTAATAACTCATCAAATTAGTTGCAAGATTGAAAACACTGACACTTCCGTACTAATGAATAAGTCAGCTTTATTTTGGTTTGAAAGTTTTTGTTTAAAAATAGTAGTCTCCGAAACGGCAGTTTAAAAAATAGTTTCAACCGCAATTTTCTCCAAACAAGGAGTTTTGACTGTGGAGTATCGTTCGGCAGTTTGTGGCACGACCAATGATTTGCAAGGACAACATTTTTTTCAAATACACTGTAGATGATTTTTTCCCCTGATAACAGTAAGCAAGTTCAGCTAATTTCCATACATGTTTACAGTACCTGTAAATTTACAAGTACATGTACATGTATGCTATGTAAATTTTTATACAGGAACGAAATGGTGCTGGTCCTTTCCACCAATGCAAATGGATTGTTAGCTCTTCTTCCTCCATGGTTAGTGTATGTATAACCAATCCTCCAATGGAGGAATGAAGAAAACAGTTACAACAATGAAACTACAGAGTACAGTTGTGAGAAACTGTCTTGCTTTCAGTTTCATCTTTATTGTGAAATGTGCAAATGGTCAGTTACACCATGGCAAGAAGGAAATCCAGATGTCAATCCCACTCTAGTCAATTTGTCTTTGTTCCACCCCAAATTATTGAAAGGAAATTAGACACGGATGTGTACTGTCATCGCTCAAGTGTACATTGTACACTGTGCAATAGTGTTAACAGACATTTTAATTGCTTTCATTTAAAACAATGCTTTGTTGTTTGACTGCTTTGATAAAGTACTGTCCAATGTATGTACAATTACATGTATACATGTATGTACCATACTTATTAAATGGTCTAAACGCAAATCATAATGTAGCTGTGGGCATGGTGGAGAGCAGTACATTAGCCAGCTAGACTTCTTCGGAAAGAAATTTTAACTATTCTTGTACTTCAACTGGGACAATCCCCTTAGTTCAAAAAAAAATGGGAATTTATGCAGAGATTTTGATAAGCATGCAAATGACTGAGCACAAAATCCTTAACAAACTATTTTTTTATGTAAACCATTTTGGTTTTTTCAGTATTTTTTTTAGGGTGGGGGCGACCTTATCATACAACAAAAGAATTTGATGAAACTTTCTTAGTGTATGGTGTATTTATTGAAAAGTAGAGGATGAAAGTGAATTAAATCTTTGAAGAACAAAAGATGAATTGACCTTTAATAAATGTAGACAATGTCCATGCACATTATTCTAAATGATTATGTCAAGGTACGTTCATGTATACAAGCCTGTACATGTAAAAAGGTCTTATTAATGCATGTTAGGCCAAGTTCACACAAGGACCATTTGTCGACTAGAGGCTAATACTAACTGGTACTCATGCTCAAAAACATGTGTGGGGAACCAGGCAATATCGGACACTAATTGACAAATGGTCCTTGTGCAAACTTGGCAATGGTGTTAAAATTCTCTGGAAAGACCAGTGTCAGTGCAAACTGCAAAGATGCTAAATATGTTTGTCAATAGAGTATGTAGAAAGACAAGTACATGCAGGATGCATTCTTGTTTACTTACCTGATGAGATGAATCTATTCTTAAATAGTGTAACCCAGTTAATGGCAAAGTACCAAGTTAAGAAAACACCCGTGCATACAGTTGCTGAAAGAAAACTTCACGCTCCATCTATATGAACGAAACACATCACGGGGAGAATGATGGTAATGAAGGAGAAGGGGATGATTGGGAGTGACAGGGGGGGTATGCACAGTATGAGTGAGGGAACATGTTCGGGGGAAGAAAATAAAAATACACCAATTATGTGAATTATGTACGAATATGTACCACATGCAACAAGAACCAAAACCACAGCTTTAAATTGCACTCTTTATTCATTCAATTCACACCCATTGTAGCGTTGTTCACTATACATGCAGCTGTGCTAATCACCACTTGGATACTGTACATATGTATGTGTGTGTCTAGAGAGTTCCAGGTTCCCTCTTGACTTCACACAATGTTAAGTAAGTCGGCCATCTTTACGGGCAATGATAGTAATCTTTAGAATGCGTTTTGATGTTGGTAAATACTGCTTGGGAAATCTATCAGATTCCTTGTATAATAGGTCGACCTTCCGGGAACTGCTTGACTGCCTAGAAAAAATTGGCGTAGCTCAAAGCCAAAACGCAAGTTGCCCATGTCATGTCATGGCCGTTATGTCTATTGTTTCAATAGCCGACCTCTGTGCTTGATACCGGATGGCAAAATTTTCTCAACTACAAAGTTGCATGCTGGACACCAACATTGATCTAAAATATCTGCTTCATTTGAGATAGACTCACTGTGCATGCAAGGAGTTGGTTGTACGTACACAACGCAACAGTTGAAAGTGTACAAAAAACGTCACCGTAAATTGTTTGAAGTACCCATAAATCAAGCAAACATTCCACCACCTACAAATGTAGCTCTATGTGATCACTGTATTGGCGTGCCTGACTGCTAGTAGTACACGAGAGTAACCATCAAGTTTGGACAGGCACGCGCATGAATTTCGACACGTTGTCTGAGATCCTGGTAATGAGCTTCTATTTTAACATTAGTGTGGAGTGCTATTGTCAGAGAGTTATGAGAAGACAAATAACAGTTTTTGGGAAGTTTTATTATTCACATTGGGTTGGCACGATTCATTGCACCTTTATGAATTTGGAAATAACAGTGCGAGGACCCAGTATTCACTGCTTGGAAGCCACGTCCTTTACAAAAACAAATTTGTAATAAACTATTTTGGGGGTCCCTAAAAAAGACTAAAATTTTCATGATTTTCACCTCATCTTGTCACTATTCTTTCGAGGATTGATTTAAATTACACATAATTTAGACAAGTTCTAAAATGCCGCAAACTTTTAGTCTGGCTCTGTCCTCCTTGAAAATAAATAGATGAAAAAAAAAGGTTTTGTTCCAACTTAAATTATTGATAATATTTTTAAACCATCCAAAACAACAAAAATAACAAACAAATAAAAATTATTTTATAAATAATACTGACCTACATTTACCAACACCAAAAAGCACAGTTTTTGTTTTTGTTTGTTTCCCCCCCCACCATCTTACCTGTCAGATTATTAACGTGTGCAAAAGAAGGAAGGCAAGTTAGAAAGTGTGTAGATGGAATGATTTTTTTCTAAGATAAGACACAATGGACTTATAACAATCAAAATGTCAATAAAATGATTACATGCTCAATACATAGGTATGATCCAAACTTTGCAACAAAAAAGAAAGGTCAAGAAAATAAGGGAAATGTGGACAATGAATGGTTTACAGCAGAACTATCTACAACCGAAAAGTTTGTGTGACTTTACCAAAAGCGGTCTGGGAAAATGACATACCGGGGACAGTCCAAACAATGGGAGAACAAAGGGGTGTCCTCGGTCTATGTGTGTGTGTGTTGGTGTGTCTGGGGGAGGGGGAGGGGGAGCTTTAACACCTAATGTGTGTACGCACAAGCTAGTGTATCTGGCTTATGTATGTGAAATGTGAGCCAATACACATGAATTGTGGCCGATGCACACACACAAAAAAACATTAAAAAAACTTTTTACAAATAAGATCAACCGATTCATAAAAAACATACAGACACAATATATGTAAACCATTCAGAATGACCCAAATTGCACAGTAAAACCTTTAAACAGAAGATTAACACCAGGAAAAATACATTCCCGAGGACCTCATTTTAATTTAGCAAGCTTTTAGGCCAACAATCTAAACTTTGGGTCCAGAATGCCCCAGAGTTTTGAAAAATACTAGAAAGAACCCAGTTCATGTACCCCCCCCCCCCCTCAAGTGTTCAACTTGTAAGTCAATACATCTGTAAGTCTATTTGTCTATTTGACCAAGAAAAATGCTGTAAACATTGGGTAAGTAGCCCTGTTGTGGTGCGAGTGCAGTATTGTATGATCAGGAGGTTTTTGATATGTAGACTTGTAGACTGGTCATTAAATGTTTGTCCCGGGTGGAAGAGTAACAGCTCTCACACAACTCTCGTTAGACAATTTTGGAGAGCAAAAAGTCTTGTTAGAGTGAGACTGCTGCAACTATGGCAGTAGTTGGGAGCCAGCAGCCCAAGAGAGTCGTGTGGCAGCCGTTACAATATCACCTCGACAAACACTCAAGACATGTCCACATTTCTATGATGACTGGGGCTTAACGAATGGATCTAATGTGAATACAGAATGAACTCTGTACACCTGAAGTTACATAGATTAAAACTATTTTGTTGGGTTGAACAAAGTCCTGAAAGACTCTGGCTGTGAACTGTTGTACAAACTACATGTACTACAGTACATGGATGGACATTCATATCCATCCATGTACACAACATGTAATGCACATATGGTACCGGTCAACTCGGTCCGAGGTCAACTCAGTCCGAGGTCAACTCAGTCCGAAGTCAACTCAGTCCGAAGTCATCTCAGTCCGAAGTCAACTCGGTCCGAAGTCAACTCGGTCCGAAGTCAACTCGGTCCGAAGTCAACTCAGTCCGAAGTCAACTCGGTCCGAAGTCAACTCGGTCCAAAGTCAACTCGGTCCGAAGTCAACTCCGTCCCAGGTCAACTTGGTCCGAAGTCAACTCGGTCCGAAGTCAACTCGGTCCGAAGTCAACTCGGTCCAAAGTCATCTCGGTCCAAAGTCAACTCAGTCCGAAGCCATCTCGGTCCGAAGTCAACTCTGTTCCGAAGTCAACTTGGTCCAAGTCATCTCCGTCCAAGTCAACTCGATTTGAAGTCAACTCAGTAGGCCCCCTATTAGCGATGTGAAAACATAATAAAAACAAAATAATAGAGGCATGTTCCTCATCATATAAATATAATTCTACCTCCATAATAAACCGGCACAACAAGCTACAAAATTTCCAAAGCCTTTGTAGATTTTTCTGAATTAAGTATTGCTTTCCCAATTTCCTAAATAGATTTTGTATTGTTTTTTTAAATTCTTTTTTTATTAAATGTAAGTTTACTTGAAAGTTGTGTTTATTTTATTTTCAAACTAAAAAATTTCCTCAATTGTCCAGCATTAATTTTTAAATTATTTAATTAGCACTATTATGATATTATTTATAGTATGTGTTTTTCTTATTTTCGAGAAAAAACACCCTACTCTTACCTTACACAAACTGCAAAGGAAAAAAATGTCTGACACAAACTGCAAAGCAAAGTTCATTTTCTACCATGTTGTAGTGTTTCACTTTAGTTTATCTAAACCATGCTTTAGAAACATGTCTTTTTAAGGTGATTATTATTTATTTCTGAGATAACATAGTGTTTAAAGTGCACAATGAATGATACATCGGCACAATACAGCCAATTACTTCCCTCCACTTCCCCGCCAACCACACTTGTTAAAATTTTCGGACCAAGTTGACTTCGTACCAAGATGACTTCGAACCGAGTTGACTTTGGACCGAGTTGACTTCGGACCGAGTTGACTTCGGACCGAGTTGACTTCGGACCGAGTTGACTTCGAACCAAGTTGACTTCGGACCGAGTTGACTTTGGACCGAGTTGACTTCCGACCGAGTTGGCTTTGGACCGAATTGACCCAAATCTTGCACATACTCACATCACAGTACACGACACAATATGGATGGATGTGGGATGTGTAACTTACTACACTCCTACACTTATAACTTAGTCTTTTAGATTCATTATTCCATACCATGTGCATGTGTTTGTACTGGTGGGTAGCCTACAACATATTATATTGTACAACACTTCACCCCTACTCACAATCACTTGTTATGATGTATATGTACTTTTTCACAACTCAGTTAAGTGAGTCATTGACATGGAATTCTATTTCAATTTCCACACGCCTCCATCGTGTTGAATCGAATGGCGTCACGGCGTAGTTGTTGGCATGACGGCAAATTTTATTTTGACGGTACGAAATACACAAAATAATTGTACTTACCAGGATCTAACATCTTCGCAGGTAATCATGGAATTCTAAACCACTGAATGATGTCATCGGAAATAAACTTCACAAACCGTGATAACTGAGTATTTCTGAGGGGTTTTAGCAAGCGGACGTCCAACAACTCGCGATTTCGTCGATCTAAAAATGGCTTGGGGACTTGAATGATTTTACAACATGTATGAAGAGCCCCTCCTTCGAGTCCATTTGCGAACTGGACCTTATTCGGAATGTGGGTACCATGGTTGCCGCATCCACGAGAACAATGTAAACAAGTTATTGTGTGAAAAGAAATAATATTTAATCACTACATGCACAAGACTAATGATTATTCAAAAAGAGTATGATTTTTTATTAATATGTTTGGTTTCAGCGGTCTTGTTTTTAATTGGGTTGTATGAGTTCAATTCGGCGGACTGATGAAAAGGGAGCCCAAACTGGCCAGGCTGAAAGGGAAATACTGAACTGGCACTAAATTTGGTGTTGGCACTGAATACAAAAAAACGTTGTCAACGACCGTCACTCATAGTGCGAATAATGGCATCTCAGAATTTGTTCGTGTTTTGACCGAATTTTTGACCGCATGTGGGCGCTTTCAATAGCAAAATCTTTGTATGGCTTTATGCTTATTTTGACTGCCTGTATGTGTTGTTTTCTTGCATCAATGGCTAAAAATAAACACTAACACTGACATCAGTGACAAAGACCACAGTTTGTTTTACCTTCTTTGCATGCCGCCCTCATGCCGTCATACCGTCTACGAATTGCAATGTCAAAGTAAAATATTAAATCGTTTTTTTCTTCATGTGTCGTCTTTATATCCCAAACCGTCTTGCATAGGCACCCCAATATTAATCAAACACATAATTAGCTCAGCCCAATAATTTATTTGCAAAAGTATTCTGTGTGCGAATTTACTATAGACAACTACCTAATTTGAAATTAGAAGTTGTCGTAATAACATCATGTGTTTTTCCTTTTTCATGGATGTCTTTGTTATACATCAAACCATCATGGATAGGTACTCCCAATTAATTAATCCACCAATTAGCTCAGCCCAACTAATTAAATAATTGCACTAAAGTAGCCAGTGCACAAAAATTTTATTATACAAAAGGGACGCCTCTTGCCTATGCATTATGGTTTGAGATACAAGAAGACATCATTGAAAAAAAAATAAGAAAACAAGAATTAAGAATTAGTTATTTTACGATGAGAACTTTTCAAATTAAATTAGTAGGTAGTTGTGTGTTTAATCTAAAACTATATTATAATTATGCTTTATGTTTTTGGATATCAGAATATATAAAGACTTAATATTTTTATGATGACAACTTTTCAAATGAAAATTAGGTAGTTAGGGAATTCGGAAGACATCTGTGAAGAAAAATAAGAAAGATTTCTTTATTTTACGACAACAACTTTTCATTTGAAAATATTAAGCGTGTTAATCTAGATTCTAGAACTTGTGGTAAATTGGGCTGTATTAATTATTTGACATATTAGATATTTAATGATTTTATGATGACAACTTTTCAATTGAAAGTTAGGCCATGGCGGAGCAATAAACTAGTTTATTGCTCCATGGTTAGGCGAGGAAATTCGCAGGAAATAATGCAATTAATTAATTACTTGGGCTGAGCTAATTAGAAACCGATGAAATCGTGGTTTGAGAAATAAGGAACACATCTATAGAGAAAAGATAACTTAGATTTATTGATTTTACGATGACAAGTTTTGAAATAAAAATGAGGTAATAACATGTATTATTTTGGGATTCCGATCTGTTCGAACATTGAATAACGGTCGTTGACAAAGCTTTTTTGAGGTTTGGTGCCAGCACCAAGTTTCGTGCCAGCACCAAATTTGATAGCGCTACACACTTGCACTGATGCTCCTCTGCTATAGCCATAGCTTAGCCTTTAGGAAGGCTAGTTGTTGGTGTGGCGCGCAGAATCGTGTAAAATCGTCATTCACGTCCAACAATCTTGAAATTTGAGGTAAGGTTCATCTCCAAAATCACTCAGTATCACACGGAAGCGTAGTACCGCCACATGTATAACAAAACCCCGCTCATATCATGTACGTACACGAGAACTATCGTGTACGTACACGAGAACTAACGTGTACGTACACAATAACTCCGGACTCGTCGCGTGCGTATGTTGGGGCGCATGTTATCGGGGATCGAATCATGTTATCGTGTGGGAGGGGTGCGTACACGATAGTAATCGTGTGCATACACGGTAGTAATTGCGTGCATACACACAACCTTACGGATCGGGTTTGTGGGGTCCTGCTAAATTGTTGTTCTATTATTCCCTTTTCTAAAGAATTCTCTTGTGCTGTGGCTGTGTGGGGGTCCAGGTTGAACAAAAAATTATCTTGTGGAAGTTATCATGGTTATTGGGTCCATTGTTCCATCGTTGAAAATACCCCCACAAAAGGGCGCTCGCTCACGTAAGCCCATGATAGTTATCGTGTACGTACACGATGTACTAGCTAACATGATAACTATTCATAATCATGTGCGTACACGATTTTCTAGCTAACGTGAACATACATTACATGACATGGTAGTTATCATGTACGTACACAATTAGTCTAAAGTTACAACATGATAACTTTGTTTAGACTTTTCAGATATACACGCACTTGAGAAGTCTAAACAAAAGTTATCGTGTATACAAATACACAATAACTGTCATAAATCATGTATACTTATACACAACATTTTGTATAACTATCATCATGTACAACTATCATCATATACATACACAATAATTATGTTATGTACATACACAATAATTATGTTATGTACATACACAATATTTATTGTGCCCTCGAACTGATGTCCGTCAAGCACAGATAATTACAAACACAAAAGGTTTTTGTTGAAATGCCATTGTTCATATGTTTTGTAGTGACCAGAGTGATGGGCTGCACACACGCTCACACACATGTTATGTACAGTATGACAAAATAAGTTCATTGAGAGTAAACTTTGTGGAAATGACTTATAAAGGATGTCACATTTTTATTCATGTTTTCAAATTTGTTTCTTGACAGATTCAAGATGAGCAGCAGTGGCAGTAAATCTGGTGGCAAGGCCAAGAGTAAGTCACCATCTAATGCACGACGATCACCAGCATCAAGTAGCAGACCAAGACCAGGTGGCAAGTCTAACAGCAGACCTGGCAATAGTAAGCCTGGCAGTAGACCAAGCAGCAGGCCAGGCAGTAGACCAAACAGCCGTGCTGGAAGTCGGCCTGGGACAAACCGAAATGGAAGCAGGTATGTGTAGTACAGAGAGCTGAAATAAGAAAATGGGTATTCAGATCAATTTGCCGGCGCTCTACCAACTCTACCAACTCTACCAACTCTATTTTGGCGGTTTCGCTATTTTGTCAATATCTTTGCTTGGAGGTGCCAGTCAGAAGCCATTCAACCTGAAACTATATATAGCCAGGGATAACACCCCAGTTTTTTTTTTATACAACCTTGGAAGTGACAGGAGAGGGATCACATTAATGGAATGCAACTTTTTATTTCAAATATCAAGTTATAAACCACAAGGGAAACTGAATTGGTAATTTAAGTTTTATAATTTGGTTACATCTACCATTGACAATTAGACATACCAAATTTGTAAACAAAGGATGCTGGCAGAGTTAACTTCCTGCCCCCTCCTGACCAAATCACTGACCTCTGTTGATTGACACCCCCTCTAGGATTTGTGGCATAGTCCAGTTTAGGATATCATGGCATGTGAGCTTAGCCTAACTGGTTAGCCTGGACAGTGTTAATTATTGAGCTCTATTACGGAATCTCTCTTAAATGTAGACCTAAATTGCTCTTTCGCCAATAGGGCAGGAACTCCTAAAGGCGGAAACAGTGGAAGATCAACGCCTAATAACAGACAAGGTGGTGCCGGCAGCAAGGCGAATCCAGCGACACTACGCAGAGATGAGCATCTACCAGAGCTGGAGAATCACTTCATTCTAAGAATGCCACAGGTAACCACGCAATTACTTCAAAATGTTGTCTAAAGTTTTTCTCAAATTCATTTTATGTGAGAATAAATCCAAACCCCTTTGAGAGAGGCTCTGTTTGACTGTTGGAATTTTCTTTTCACAGCACGCAAGCGGGGAATTGAGGAAGCTGGTGCACATCGGGAGCCAAACTGTAAAAGACAAACTGGCCATAGAGGTCATGCGTAAGTTTTTTCCAAACCAAATATTTTCAGGTTTGTGAAATACAGTGTACTCCACGTGCAAGATACATGTACGATGTAGGTGGTATACAAAGGGGTACATACATATTTTGCATTACCCTGTTTTTTAGTTTGAGTAGGGCGCCCTCAGCTGAAGGTAAAAAGCAGGGTTCTCATCGACAAATTCTGTGCGCTCCACAGACTTAGATGTGCGTTTCCATTGGTTAATCATCATTTTACCTCTAATTTTACTCTCAAATTAATTTTATGTGAAAATATATCCCAACCCCTTTGAGAGAGGCTCTGTTTGACTGTCAGTACTGTTTCTCCTATGAGGGGTTATTCTTCATGCATGGACATATCCGCTCTGGATTTTCGGCGATATCTAAAAAATTTGACCACTTTTTGAAAAGAAATTTTCACATGTTAGTTTTATTTTATATATCTACATTTATGTAGGATTAAAACAATCGAACGGTTCAAACAACCAAAGGTATACTCTGCCTTTGGTGCCATGTGTCCAACGTGCATGTTGTTGTTGTTTGTTTTTGTTTTTGTTTTTTGGGGTGAGGGTTGTTGTACAAGGCATACAAGGTTTTGCTTTTATGGATCCTGGGGCTGATTTCACAAAGAGCTAAGATTGATCTTAACTCTGTATCAATCTTAATTGCTAAGCAAAGTGTGATGTCACAACACAAGTCACTATGGTGATACTGACAAGAATCTTGGTGAAATCGAGCCCCGGTTCAATACAGATATATACATAAACAACTGATCAATTTGAATACTTTGATTTATTTATGGAAATAAATGTTGATGAATTGAAATTGAATTGAAACTGAAAAACAAAACATCGAAGAAAAAAAAATAGTGATTCATATTGTGCTGATAAGGTTTTTAATGCTTGTAATCTTTCCCTTTTTCCTGCAGCTGATATGCGCCATGGAACTGTCAAATTTAACGATGAAGTATTCTCTGCCAAAGTAAGTAAGATTAAACGAGTTTTAAGAGAGAGATTCATTCCAACTTTAATTACCTAACCCATGGTTTAGGTGTGGATCAGTTGGGGGGGGGGGGGTGTTGGGAGGAGACGGAGAATTTCTCCTTGTTCCTCTAGAAGAATATTACTGTACCTCAACTAGAAAACCCAAAGATTTTTTCCATGATCAAGTGTGTACTAAAGTGATTGTGATTCTGTCTAACCCATCCATACCTTTGGTAATTACTCCAGAAATTAATGACCATAAAAACTTACTCGGTAAGAAGCACTGCAGCTGCCGATAGTGTATAACATTCTGAGAAATGATTCCCTTCTAAGGAATGTGGTTTTAAGGAAAGAGATTCAACAAGATTTCAATCTGAGAATTCATGCATGAAACATTTCTCCGATTGTGTATTCCAATTACGATTATTGTTCCTGTGTGAACATAACCGCTCCAGATTTTCGGTGGTATCTCAAAAGTGTTTTTGAAATGAAATTTTTCACAGGTTAGTTTTATTGGGACTGCCTTCAGATGGGACATTAAGCTGTGTATATCTATATTTGTATAGGATTAAAACAATCAAACGGTTCCAAAAACCAAAGGTACATTTTGCCTTTAACTGTGCCCTGCAAGTGGGACTTTTTCAAGCTGGATGACTGGGATAGGTGAAAAGGTAGGATGTAAGTCTTCTTGGTCAGGAGTATGTAAACTGTTTATCTTGTTAAAATTTAAATGGTATCTCATGAACTTTCCAAAGCTGTAATGTTTCATGTTCATGTAGTGTGCCATCACTTTGTTTTCTGTGGACATGTCACATAATGGAAGAATTAAAGTGCAGTTTGTCTTATTGTGAATGTATGTTTCATCCTGACCCATCATCAGCTGATGGACCTGCCCGGTATTCTAGAATCTCACAAGACGATTGATAAGAAGACATTTTGGAAGACAGCTGATATTTGCCAGGTAATTTACATCATTGCATGTTTGTCTTCTAAATAACTAGTGAGCATCGAATTAGGAGATTTGATTATTCAGTAATAACATTTAGAGTGTTTACATCAAGTTATTTGGGGGCGTGTCATGGCCGAGCGGTTAAGAGCACCAGACTCGAGCTCTGGTGTTTCTGATCAGCAAAGTGTGGGTTTGAGTCGTGGCACTTGTGTCCTTGAGCTAGTTACTTTACCATAATGTCTTTATCCGTTGGGTGGGTTATTAAGCTGTAGGTCCTGTGTTGGTACTAGGGTTGGTGGTGTGCGTTAAAGAACCCATAACACTTAGCCTGGTAGAGTAGGGGGTTAACCCCTGTGTTTGTTGTTCACATAGCAAGCACCCTTGTTTGTGGGTTTCCCCAGGCTTGTGGGTTACAGTGATTAAGTTCACTCATGAGGCATCCTTGGTTTCATTACCAGAAATATACAATAATAATAAAAGTGCTGTGGCCAACAGAGTAGCACACCATACTCGAGTTCTGTTGGGGTCAGGCAAATTTAACCATAGGCTCCCATGCACTGCATGTACATTTACAGAGCTGACAGCTCTCCCTGATTCTGCAGAAAGTTCCCTAAAAGTAAACAAATCTTTCCATGTTCTGATGAACAAATACAAAAATCTCCCTGATTATGGAAACCTTTTTCCTATTATGTTGAGCCTAATTCCAAGTATTGCCCTGATTGTTGGACAAAATCTCCCTGATTGCAAGATGCAAATGTTGCCAGCTCTGCGTTTAGTAGTGCTCAGATAAAATAACCCCCAAAAATTGATTGTAGAATAGAAGAGTTCAACCCAAATTATTCTGGTTCACAGGGTAAGTTCACTTCCTACCAATCCTATAATTTACTGTAGTACTTGGTGTTGTAAGTGACAACTAATGCCTACATTCCGTCCTTTCTGTAGATGCTGGTGTGCAGCACAGAGGAGCAGACACTGGAGACGGATCAGAAGGAAAAGGAAGCGGAGGAGAAGGGATTGAAGAGGAATGACCGAGTTGATAAGAAATTTATTCAGAATCATGGAGGTGAGGAGATTGTCACAGCTGCGTAAAGCTTGACTATAGTGCAGCCATTTTGAATTTCTTCATTTTCAAACCAATGTATGAAAGTGAGGCTGGGAGGAATAATATCCTGATCCCTTTTTGGAATGGTAGTAGACCTTACATAGGTTTGCATGATGTGATCAACGTGTTTGCCTTGCCATTGCTGGCCAACTCTTCTGAGACCACAGCATTTGCAGGTGGCTGGTACCAAAGTGACCATTGTGGCGCAAGTTCTGGTGCTAGCCTTCAGTCAATTTGCAGTACAAATCACACATTATGTGGTCTGTGTTTCACTCAGACAAAATCGAGTTCGCCCAATGCAGCAACAAGGCAATGACGACAGATGGGCAGGTACAAATGTAAGGGCCTGTCTTTTCATTTTTATAAATTTCTCTACATAACTTGCATAATATAGTGTGATAACTATTGTGTTAAAAAATGAATGTGCACATCAAAAAATGGTCTCTAAAGGGTCAAGCTAATATTACTTGTACTGAAATTTTGGTGGCATTTAGTTTTAAATAATCCTTTTTCTTCCAGTTACTCCACCACTGAAGAATGTTAGGAAAAGGCGATTCAGAAAGACAGCCAAGAAGAAGGTATATGAATTGAGTTGAATTAAAAGAGGTTGGAATTGTTTCTCCACAAATACCATCTTTCACTCTGTATAGTAGTAATAATAAGCAGCTCTTATCTAGCGCTTTATCACACCCGATGTCGTTGGAATGAACTCATTATTCTTTTCTGCAAGCAAGGTATGCAGAGCTATGCGTGTAATATAAGATCCATTTGTTTACATAGCTCCATGAAACAGTTTACAAGGTGCTGTGGTGCAATCTGCAGCCAACCATACCACTGAACACAGGTGCGAACCCCTTCTCTCAACAATATGTGTACTGGGTTCTTTGAAGTGCATTATTCAACACACAGAATCTGTGGCTTTACGTCTCATCGAAGGATGAAGCAATCATGGTTAAGTGTCAAGACCAGGACTGAAACCCACATTCTGCTGGTCAAACACCAGAGCTTGAGTGCGCTTGCCTCTGTTGGATAATGAAATAATGTATGAAGAATGATAACGAACTGCTTGTTTCAATGGACATTGTGATTTATTATTCTTATTCTTTCCACAAAAACTCTGTCCTGTTTTCCCTTGACAGTATATTGAAGCCCCTGATGTAGAGGAAGAGGTCAAGAGGTTACTGAGAATGGACAGCACTGCAATCAAGATCCGTATCCTTTACACTAATCTCCATTCTTGTTGGAATTAACAAATAAGGCCAAGTAGAAGAAAAAAAAACAGTTGATCGATCCCGCCCTCATTGTGGCTCTTTCCTCCTTAAAAGAAATAATAAAAGGGCTCCATTCTCCTCTTTCTAAAAAGAACCCAGGACGATCAACTGGTGTTTGTTTTTTACTTGGCCTTATGGACCAAGTAATAAATAAAACTGATGTTTTGTTCTGAATTTGATCTATACACAAACTAACTCTAGAATTGACCTGTAAACAAGGCGTTAGCTTTACATATGAAAACATAATTTTGTAATATTCAATTTGAGGCTACTAAATTCTTTCTCAGCACAAAACTCAAATGTCCATGTGCATTTGCAATTACAACATTTTGACTGCCAACTTTGAATTGACATCACTAGAGCAAACGCATGGTGCACAATGTGGCTTTAATTTCACACATTATTTTTTCACCAAGGGAACTTTCGAATACTGTTTTATTTTGTAAGGCAGTTAACCCTGAAAAGAAATTGTGCAATTTTTATCCGAAAGTCTACTGGTTATAAATATGGTAATGGTTGTAAGCATCCTGCAAAATTATTTGTCTGAAGTGCCCCCTGTTGACTAGAAATCAATAAAAGTATTGTGAAAAATTTGAATCTCCAGCTGGGGAATTTGGGAAATATTCCTGGTGTCCATTTGAAAGCAGCCCTCAACATGGCCAGAGATTCGGTTGGTGACCACTGTCACTCACTAAACGAGGATAGATTCAATGTTTCTTAGAAAAATACTGTGACAGTTTTTTTATGTTTTCTCTCTAAGTAGGCACTATAATCAACTGAAACTTTCTTGAAAATTTTGCCTAAAAAATCACATTACGTTGACATAAATTGAGTGATGGCCTGCCTTTAACCGTCAAGTAAAACCAGCACACAAGTATCATTGTCAATGACATTGATTTTTGCTAGTCTGGAAAATATCTGGCATATCTGGAAGAGTAGCTAATGAAGGTTCTATTGAAGCATTATATTCCTTATGGAGGCAATTTTGCAATTTGATAGGCTGGGAGGTTTTAGCAGAAGAGGATGTTAAAGATGAAAGTCGTTTGGACCCTACCTTACCTGGTGTATCTCATGGCTCTGGTAAATACAAATATATCTGGTTTTAAAACATTTCACGCAAATAGAGTAAATTTTCAGATTGTGTCTTTTCACATGCACAGCCCACGCTTTTGGTTTCTCTGCAGCTGAGGGTGACGATCTGACCCGCATCTTCGGTGACGTGAGTAGCTCTGAAGAAGAAGATGAAGACATCAACATCTTGGATATGGACGAGGATACGCGAGACTCTGCGATGATGGGAGAGGAGCTACTGGGCGATCAAGAGGACGAGGAGGATGGAATGGATCAAGAGGATGAAGATTCCAAGTTGGGAATGGAGGAGACAGAGCAACCAAGTAAGTCAATATGATTTAAATATCCAAATATCATCAAACTAGGTAGTAGTCATATTTTCAGGAACAGTTTATGTTTATTCAGGGATATTTGTGTATTAAAGTGAGTTTGTTTTAATTTTGCTATTATTGGAAATAGGACCCTAGTTTGGATGGTAAATTTTTCTCTTTTATGGCAATATTTCAGTTAAAGCTATTTCTCAGGAAAGTGTTACAGTGTGTATCTGTCATTTAAATGTAGGGTCATAGATTGGTAAATACTCCAAAAATGAATGACCATAAACACTTACTCGGTGAGAAGCACTGCAGCTGTTGATAGTATTGACTATTTGAGAAAGGATTCCCTTTGAAGTAATGTGGTTTGGATAACTTTCCACTCGACATTTGAATCTGAGAAACGATTGATATATGAATTGTTTCTCAGGGTTGTATCTGTTCGCGAATGCTGTGGCCAGAGATGCGGTTGGTACCCACTGTCATCTCGCTAAATGGGGATGGATTTCAGGTTCTTGTGGAAATACTGAGTTTTTGCCGTTTTCTCAACAAGTAGACAATATATTCAGCTGAAACTTTCACATGTGACTTTTATCGTATCTTTCCTTATAATTGGCTTTATTGCGTTAACAAAAACCAATCTATGACCCTACCTAAAAATTGTATGTGATTTTTGCAGTTGCAAATCCAGTTACATTCACCCTTCCTTTATGTGATTGATCACTCTCCTCCTTTTAGACGAGTTTATGAATCGCCTGGAGGAACTACGGAAGGAATTGGCAGACTTGGAGGAAAGACAGCGAGCCCATGAGGAGTCCATCCGAACAGTCGATAACATGTTACTAAAGGTAAAGCTGCAGACAAACTAAAATGTTCCATTCTTGATGACTGCCTGAATTGAGGAGTACAAGACTATGCACAAAATGGACTGTATAGTTAAAATCCAATGTGGGAAGTTTCATATGCCTGACTATATCAATTGGGATGAAATTAAATAAACAACTCGAAGAACGTGCAATCAAACGAAATTCTGACAACCGTTTTTTATGAAAGAATTTTATTGATGATTTCACTTAATGTAACACAATTAATATTTACAACAAGAACAAAAATTAAAACACTGCAATTAAAGTTTTAGGAAATATGCTCAAATTACTCGTCCACTTATGGGAAAAAAAAGAGCAACTTTAAGTTAAGATGATCAACAAGCTTATTTGTCAATTTGATTAATTTTCTCATGTGAAGTTATGTCAAACCAATAGCAAAGTATGAATGGAATTGCTGTATGAAATTTGGCCACCAAGGTTCAAAAAGTAAGTGAGTACACAAAATGTGCACAAACATGACAATTAGTGGAAATTAAATTTAATGTTGCCCATGGTTCAGCAGATCTAGTAATTTGACCAAAATTTGTTTCATCACTTTCTTTGTTTCTAGGATCGGTTCCAGGCTCTATTGGACGGTCTTCTTGAGGACATTCAAATCAGACAGAAAGAGGTAACTCCATCTTGCTTTGGATTCCCCGGCCAACAGGCCCTCCTGCCATGGACACTTTGTACAATCCTAGTAAAAAGTCCTAGACAACAAAATGGCTGCTTTTTAAACAAGAATGCATAAAAGCAATATGTATGTCAGGTTGCTGGAATGATTCTCTACTTGCGTGGTCCTATTCGCTGCCAGAGGCATGATGTCATTCCAAAGTCACAGAACCATAGCAACTGGTTCACACCATACGATACACATAAACAGTGACATATTGTAATCAGCATTTTCCCTCCTTCGAGAACAGAAACTAACTGCACTTATGACTTTCACTAGTATGATTACAACCTGCTGCAAAGCAGTTTACCACATTTTACTGTTATTTGTGCCAGACTTTTGGTCACAACGATAACAAGTTTAAGTTTGTGCTCTATGTTGAGTTTCAATGGAATGCGTTGTTATGGGAGTGGCATGAACCAGTGGTTAAGGAAGTGAGCTTGACCTCAGGAGGAAACTGACGTCAGACTAAAATGGTGAATTCCTATCCCGATTTTAAGTTTCCTACATTGACTAACAATGTTAGAGAATCTTTAATTTCCATCTTGGTTTCCTTGCAACACAGTTTGCTTATGCCCTTCTGCTCGGCAAACAATGATATTTCTCTGCTCAGGTTTGTTCCCCCGCTTAATTGTTATCATTAAGTACAGTATCAAAAACACATACACTGGTCCTGCGGGACCTTTTGATTCTATTTTTTTCCAGTTGCTGTTCTTTGAAAACAACTCGGTTTCTCTTTTTTGTAGGTGGAGACATTGGAGGCACTTATCGGTGATGGCTGAAGAAAAGATGAAACCAAAGACCTGCGTTTGGCTGAGCATAGTAATGCAATCTGGTTCTCACAAATGAAATGTACATGTATTTTATAACTTATTATGTACTATAGGTACCACATGATTTAAGGACATTATTTACAGCAAAGAAAACTTGGATCGTGGTTATTTACAAAATGTGACTCCAGAACGGAACTTTGATCAAGTATTCCTTTTTCTGTACATTTACTTATCAAACAGTAATATGGTTTAAGGAGATTGATGTAAGTGTAAATAATTGTAGGAATAAGACGGACTCCTCAGGAACTAATCTTGGATAGACCTTGACATGGCTAAAATCAACCCCAAATAATGTCAATTGGCTCTCAATAGGCAGACGAGAACTCTGTAGTGTGGTGCTATGACAGGATGTGATCATTCAGTTGTAATACCACTGGGTACTAGACAAATATGGCCATGTCATTTTATAAAGAGGCTTGTTGGAATGAAGTAGTCTGGTTGTTAGGACATGCTACCTCAATTGCATGTGTTTGTACTGGGCTCCAGACAATGCTGGCTGTGGAATCCTTCCTCCTTTTGTAACATGTTAAACTTGTGCCGTCTGATGAAGGGCTTTCAGCAATGTTGGTTGAAACATCAACAAAATGATGACCCCCAAGAGAATTTTAAAAAGACAGCTTGTTCTGATGATCTCAGTCATTTGTTTTGCTGTGTTATTTACAGTATCTGTCAGCTTTCATTTTCTCCCTCCTGCAAATTGAAAAAAAGAAAAAGTCATGAGTGAAACATGGCTCTGCTTACCACTTGGGCATGTAAGCGTTAAGCACAGAATTCCACGGGAAGCAGAACCGTTATGTTGGATCATGTTTCTCTACTCCAATGTACCAGGCTGTGTAGTTAAGTTACTCTACCTTTAAAAAACCCAGTTTTATGGTTTAACAAAAGTAAAAGGTGAAGTTTTTACTCATACTTTTCAGATAAGCAAATCTCAGATTGTATTTGTCCTCTAAATAACAGAAAGGTTACATAAAGGCACATTAAGGGGCGGTGCTTGACCTAAAATATGTCAAATATGAAAAAAGATACAATAAATGGTTCTTGTGATTGATTTAGCTTGGTGGGCTACATGTTTGGCAGTATAGTCTTTATACTCCCAAGGGAGCGGAGAAGGTTTTCAGGAATGAAAGCGATGGCCCAGTGACCAGGGATAATGATGTTGGAGGGCCATGAGCGTCACTGAGTGACGGATTTGAGTGCTGTATAAGAAGCGGATATTATTATATGCACTCTGTACATACCTATCCAGTAACGCTTCATGGAGTTTACCAGTCGTCCTTGCCTTGGTCAGACTGCCGCGTTCAGTGTCATTCACACGCAGTTTGTGATCCTGAAAACTCTGGAACTTCTTCCTGTTGGCAAATCAACATAAACAAAACTGTGGATCAGCATCAAAGTGCTTCAATTCAACTGAACGTTTACTTCCAGTAAGCAATTCATAAATAGTTCAATTACAGGCAAGAAATAAGCACAATTAAGAGGCAGCACATGCAGGCAAGGCCCAGGATAAGCCAAAATTTGTAGCAGCTTGCCTTTGTGATAAACTTAATAGATAATGTTGGGTTGAACTTGCCAGCGCTCTACCAACTAAGCCATCTAGCCCTACGTTGGTGGTCTCCCTATTTTCTCCATATCTTTGTTCAGGGGTGCCAGTCAGAAGCCATTCAACCTGTAACTGCCTTTTAGCCAGGGATCACACCCAAGTTTACGATACTGAGACGTAGCAGCAGAAGGATCACCTTAAGGGGATGTGACTCTTTATTTCAAATATCAAGTAATAAAGAGAAACTGGTTAAACTTCAAATAATTTTGGGTTGAACAAAAAATAACTGACAAATCGTAATACCGAAAATAAAAAAGGACAGACAGTAATAACACAAAGTTAACTGTCCATAGACTCAAGACTAGACACTGACCCAAAGATTTACTGTAAGACATGTAAAGCGTGTGAAAAAGACACAATAAAAACCAGTGTTACACATGCAGTGACTTACACATAGCTAACTTCACACTCTGAGATGTCCCCTTTATCTTCTGCTGGTGTAGTGTCTTTCTTCTTCTTGATTAGAGGAGCACAAGATCGGATCTAAATATAATAAAGGCAAAATAGATAAAGGTAGGTACCTGAAGAACAGTGGTTTAGATTCTGACAGACTTTTTCTGTAAACTACACATACTGTACTGTCCAAATATTCACTTACTAATTATTATTATATATTTCTGGTAATGAAACCAAGGATGTCTCATAAGTGAACAAAATCACTGTAGCTTGCAAGCCTTAAGAAACCTGTACACACTGATGCTTGCTATGTGAACCAGAAACACAGAGGTTAACCCCTACTATTCCACTATACAAGTGTTATTTTACGTGCACTACCGATCCTAGTACATGGAACCTATGGCGTTAAAGTACCATCCGAAGGACAAAGCAATTTTCTTTCTCAAGTGCCACGAACGGGACTGGAACCCAGACTCTGCTGATCAGAAACACCAGAGCTCGAGTCCGGTACTCTTAACGGCTCAGCCAGGACACTTACTAACCACACAACAGTGAAGTCACCCAAAATTAAGTGCAATAAATTTGGGCCTGTCTCATGTATAAGCTAATCACTCGTAAATTTGAACACCATATTGCAGCTTTTACTTGCGAGGACATTGACCCAAGGAATGGGTTGCCACTGCCAGCAGAGTGGCCGGCCACCTGATATAAACACTGCTCCTAGGAGATATTTCCATGGTGTTATACCACTAATCACACTGAACTACATTACATTGATTCTTTACCTTCATCATCTCAGCTGGTCCAGCTGTGCTACTTGAAGCCACGATGTCATCTTGCTCGTTGCAAGACATAAAACAAGAGTTGCAGCCCATCAGAGCCAATTTACCCTACGAAAATTAAACATAAAAAAACCCAGTATGTTTTAAATGTTAATGCAACCTGAAGATGACACCACTAATAAGAGTCTTACATTAAGACTGTCTTGTCTTGTCTTGTTTTGATGGATACTGCACCAACACCCCTCTTCAGGGTTTGCAGGGTTGGTTGTGCGCATAGAACAGCCAACCATGCAAGAAACACAGGGACGAACCCCTTCTCTCAACGATAAATGTACTCGGCTCTATTACGTGCATCGAAGCAATAATGGTTTAACTGTATCGCTTAAGGACACAAGTGTCAAGACCAAGACTGGAACCCAAACTCTGCTGATCAGAAACACCAGAGCTTGACACAAAACATGCCGCAACGCATTCCCACTGCCTTTGCAATCTCCTGGCTGGTTGGTACGTAAGTCTTATTCTGAATCACACACATTTTTCCGTAAATGTCAAATTGAGTTGATGATCATAATAGCATCTTTGCATGGTTTTACATAAATTAGAATCTCGGCCTCTCAAATTCTCTTTTTCAATAATTAACATTGTTTTATACACAAAATACCAATGGCAAGTGAGATTGATATTCGGGGTTGGGGCTGAAATAAGTAAATGTTATATAACTTGTACAAATTGTTTAGTTTACCTATCAAAAACATTTTCATTGCAAAAATGAATAACATCTTAAAAGCCTCTTTAGCCAAATCGCGTAAAAACGAAAACATCCCAAAATATGGAAAGGAACAAAACTCTTGAGTTTCGTACATCTTGGAAGATCGGTTCCCACTGCTCCCTTGGCCCGATGGCATCGGATCGACCAATCACCCTCTTCTCGTAATCAACAGAAATGTATTTATCAAAGCCTGTTTTCAGAGCAATCTTTGAGTCCGACAATTTGATGGCTGTCAACTGCTCTGGCGGTGCTGGGCCCTCTTGAGCTGAAAGAGAAATGAAATTGTCAACACACATCTTTAAGTAAATGACATGTTTGAAGGGTTAAGAGAATCTCAATAATGATTGTGTTATGCTACTCAACCAATTCACCTGAGAACATCGTTACAATAATCTTGGCTATGCTATTGCGGGAGTCAATGTCCCTGGCATGTGTTATACAGTGTAGTGCACATTTAGGTGATGCAGCGTCTACGAGTTGAGACTCACAATGGCCAGCGTGACAGCAGCAGCAGCCGTGTGTGAAGGGGTGGTGCCAGGGGTCAAAACCGTATACATTGGATAAATGCTGCAAAAGTGCCCTTAACTCTTTCAGTGCCAAGGTCGTACATGTACGATCTATTTCATGTATTCTGTAAGCGCCATTATCGTACAAGGCGTTATCACACAAGAAGTACTACTGACTTTGGGATGTGCCAAGGCAACACAAATCAGCAAGATACATTTAGTTTGGTGAGAAAGATTTATAATTTTTATTTTTTATTTACAGAATTTCAAAAAACCTTAATAAGCTGGGCATTTTAGGTTCAAAGCATTAAAAAAGCGGCCACTAAAAGAGTTAAGGTATGACCTATGAAAAGTACTGTTTCAACATTTAAAGCACAAATGACAGTAAAACACATGTTACTGTTTACTGGTACTAAGTGTACAGTGTGCTGAGATAAGTATGTGGTGCACTAAAGACAATAAATGATTAGATTAGATTTGATCAGTAATGCACTTACGGTTTGTGTGAGGAGCCCCGAGGGTAAACATGCCAGTATCCTGCGCAAAGATGAAGGCATTGGGTGCCATCTCGATGACAACATCACCGGTAATCTCATCAAAAGTCCTAATGGCCCACCATCCTCCTAGCCGGCAGGAATAGAATCAATGTGAACTGAATTACACTCTGAGAAAAGGCATCAATTGGCAAACTCAGAAAAAAAAAACATGAGTTAGAAATATAGAGGTAGACCCAGATGAGTTCAAGTACATTGTTCAGAATGCTAAATTGCCAAAGAATTGACCCCTTGCATTGGCCCCCATCGCTTAGGTCAAACAGATGGAAACGTGCCACGCACAACTCTCATACAGTGATAGGTCTTCACTGGACTCGGCGAGGGCGCTGTTTTGGGCTTGTGACGTCAAATGCAAGGGGTCTATTTTTTTAATTCTACAAACAGACATAATTCATGTGTATGAAGAGTCTTGAAAGTAACTGAAGAATGAGCACCACACACAAGTAGAAAATAATATCTGCAAGGAATTTGTGAATACAACAAGCACACATTGTTAGTAAAAAAACACAAATAAATGATCTTGTACCTTATTTTGTAGTATTTTATATAAAGTACTCAAACTCATAGTACTCAGAGATCCAAGTACTTGGTACTCAGCTGTTGGACTCAGTACTCCAATAGTATTAGATTACTTGGTCCCAGTACCACGTCACTTGGTACTCGGACACTTGTACTCATAATTAATGACCCAAGTACTTGTTCTTGAGTACTACTCGGCCATCCCAGCACTCGGCAGCACTTGATACTCCACTGAAAATTACTTGACTACAACACTACTTACAATATGATCAAAACCCCTGCCATTGGGCTTGATTGAGATCAGTAGGGGGCAGGGGAATGTCTTTATTCGTTGTTTTTTTTTGGGGGGGGGAGGAAGGTGTTTTGATTGGTTGGTTACATGTGACTCTTTTTCTCTCACCATGACTTTCGGCATCTGGAAGTCGTTCATCTTTCTCTTCCTCCCTCTTTCGCTTTTTCTTGTGCTTTTTGCTGTGATTGAAAGACAAAAGGTTAGCAAGCTATTAAAGCGTATTTCAAAACCAAATCAAAGAAACGAATATGATGGCTTTTTAGTCTGCCTTAGAATGTCCAAGTACACATTGAACTTGACCTCAGTCGCAGCACAGATCTACAAGTGTGATACAAAATGTGTCTTTAAAATGAAACAGCACCTGGCGAAACAATTTCTTCTACTTCAATACAACATTTCTCATCAAAGCCTGTTCAGCATCTACAGATGGGGGACTGGTGTGTGGGTGTGTCGCCGTCCAACATAAGTGGACAGTTTTTTAAGTTTTAAGTGCTCAGAGTCCGATTCCCAAATGATTGTAATTTCTTTAAATTGTTTTTGTATGTCTACAAATGATTTAATCTACCGCTCCAGCCTGCCCAGCCCAGTCATGTTATGGTGGATACAGTGTAGGACGTCAGTTTCCGTCGCACTGCCACGGCCATTTGCAGAATGCCAGTGGCACGCAATGCCAGGGCCATTCCATTACTGACTGAGTGAGTGAGTGACTCAGTCTCAGACACAGGGCACTGACTGACTGACTGAGCGGACAGTGGCCAACTACTACTACTACCAGCTGACCAGTGTGGCCTGCAAATTGCAGGCCACTGGCTGGAGTGGTAGTGCTTGCTAGTGGTAGTGCTTGCTAGTGTAGTGGTAGTGCAATGCCATGGCAAATGACATGAATGATGTCCTACAAACTACAAAAATACACTACCGGTACATTCCCATTAAAAATACAATACATACAATATATTTAAACAAAACATTAACAACAACAAGCAGTAGTCACACACTAACATTAACAAACCTTTTACGATCACTGCTAGTAGTGCCCTTTAGTTTCAGCTTCCCTCCCTTTACAAAATTATATTCAGACATAGTTATATCCACACCTAGCCGACTAGGATCCAATTGTTGTTTCTGTCTGTCTACACACCTGCTGCCAGCAGAGTAATTAATTTAGTACCTTAATTTAGCGGTCCTCATAAACAGTGCCTCCTAGAGGTTAGGCAAGTCTAGTTTAGTTAACGGTCCTCTTATATAGCGCCCTCTTTAGTTTGAGAAGTGTCCATTTAGCCCAATTGTAAATTTACGTGACGTGTGTATGTAGTCAGCAATGTGCCGTTTTCGAAACTGCGGCTTTTATTTCGGCTTGGGCTCCGTCAGTTATTTGGAAAGCGTGTGCTTTCCTTAGGGGGCAGCTCGACCAGTTGGACGGAGAGCCCAAGCTAAATCCATAGTTTCGAAAACGGCCATGTCTCCAGCGACGAGGAGAAAACACACACAGCCAGCTATCGTACCTAGACTCTAGCTAGTTCCAATTCTAAGGCTGGGATAGCAGACTCAGTGCTATTTTCTGGTCTGTAAAAATCAATATGGCAGCGCCCATTATTCACGGGAACTTAGCTGTGGAAAAATAGAAAAAAAACTAGAATAAAGTCGATGTTTTTCGACTTGTTATTGTTACCAATTTTACACCATACCTGAACACTGACTGAGGTCTGGAGGTTGTTGGCAGGTTGGCATTCTCCTCACTCCTGTCACTGATTTATGATTATGGCTTTTAATTATTTATGCGACATGGAGAATTCTGGTGAGAAATTGTTTCTATTTATTAAGTTGATTGTAAAACTTACCCCTCACCCCCACCCTTCACCTCTCAACCACCAGCCCTATAGCCCTGTGTTCTTGTGGATTGTCACCCAAAGTCTAGCCCTGAAACTGTGCATTTTACTTGGCCCCAGGAAGTTTTATTAGGCCCCCCTACAAATACTACTACTAGTTTAGTAGCCCAGATTTACATGTATTGTCATCAATCAATGTATCTTTCTGCTATGTCAGTGGTGGTGATCACAGCCAATTTAATGATAAATGAAGTTACATTCACACACTCAAAAAACTAAATTAACACATTTTAAACAGTTATTATTCTCATCTGAAATGGAAGAAATGTGAGCACAGTTTTGAGGAGCCTCCCATATAATAATATTATAGGGCTCAAGTTGAGAAGTGGTGTTTACTAGCCCGTAGCAGTTTTTACTACACAATGTACACCTGGTTTGTGTTATGTGTGAGCCCCACTTTCCAGTTTGTATCCATAGTTATGTTCAAACATGCTAGATAGATGTATTTTACAATGTTGATTATTATTTAATTTTTTGTTATCTGACAGGTGAAACCAATGTAATAAAGTTAGACTGTCATCATGATCAATAGCAGATCTGTGGCCAGTGTGCACGCAGTAACTGGCTAAGAGTTCATAATTCTATTGCAACACTCACAAGCCCGCAATGATCATGATGACAGCCCCCACTCTTTATGTTGTGAGTCTCTTTTGTGCTTGTCAAAATGCCTTCAAATGTGACAACAGTTACCTTGGGATTACCATTTGGTTTGAAGACAATAATGTTCACCCAAATCCATAAATTAGTAGAGCTTTGATGAGTTGCCATATGATATTATGTATTTGAGGTTTCATAGAAACCCTTAAAATGCTCAACATAATGTATGCAGCGTACAATGTTAATTCACACTGTCTGTACACAGGGCTTGCCCTTAACCCGTTAACACCAGGCTGTTGTGCATTGTCCAGTAAAAACTGTTATGGGCTAGTAGGCACCACTTGTCAACTTGCCCTGTGAGCTACAGTACTAAAACCTGTGCAACCTGCTTGTTCATTTACGAATTTATTGTCAAGTTATTTTTTAGTGTTGATTTATTTTTGATTGTGTAATGCAACTTCACTTGGCCAACTGGTTGCAATCGCAACCAAATATGTCAGGTATGTAATGCTTAATGGTTGATACAATGTTTAAAATCTGGGCTACTAAAACTTCCTGGAGGCAAGTCAAATGCACCTTTTACAAGCCCAGTGGGCTACCTAATAAGAAGCTAAAAGTGCAAGGCCTGGTAGGCCTGTAAAAACATGCTGCCAGACATACACAGTGTGATGGACTCCGGCAAACTTCACTACATGTTTACGTTGTACTCGTGTATTGTTTTAAGCTTTTCCACTTTAGAGCTAGGCAAAAAGAGACTCTTACATGGTGTCACCGCAAACATTACTTACTTACATGTAGTATTTTTCCACCATGCATAGCCTTAAGTCTTATCTTAGGCAAGGTGCACGTCAAAAACATTAAAATGGTCAAGAGTACCGGTACTTGGGGTAGATACAGTACTTTATTGAGAGTGTAAGTAAAAGTTTGGATTACAATTGTCATTGATTTAAAATGTACGGGGGAAAAAACAAGGTGTCTTTCTTTCACGATGGTTATGATGGCAGAAGATAAAGTGTCTTGTGTCTTCATACACGTATGTTTCGCAAACTGAACAGTTTTGTTTTTGTTTGTTTTTTCAACTGAGACCAAATTTTCTATTTACCCCTACCTTTAACCTCTCTGGATCCGGGTTCGAATCCCACCTCAGATCAGAGCCTCACATGTAAATTGGCTTTCCGTTTCTAAATGACTACGCGGGTTTTGCCCTGCATCTAAAAGTGAACAAATTTTAATCAAGTTTTCTTGGTCGCTAAATATGGATCTCTTGGTTTTGTTACCAGAAAACCATACATATTTTTCTGATGTGTTCTCAAATGAAACTGCAAAAATTTACATTTTGGTTTTGTTTTATCTTTGTCCTGAATTAAAATTTTTAGAAGCAACAGGTTGCCAACTTAAGCTCTGTTTATTCTTAATAATTTCATAATTTTAGAAACAAAATTTATGTGAACTGACAGAATAATTTCTGATGTTTTCATTAACTTTTCATTATTTGTTCATCAATATATTTCACTTTTTTCTGGTCATTGCAGATACCAGCCTTTTGCCATGCAGCATGTAGCCACAACTCTCAGCCAATCACAAGCCATGTACCGTAACTCCTTTCAACACTAAGAGGTGTAGTCGTGTTCAACCAATCAGACATCATGTTCTTCGTGGTGTTTGTGTCGGTGCTCTTCGGTGCTTTCTGCATGCTACTGATGCAGATGTTCTTGGTGTTCCTGTACTACAAGAACCAAGAGGTGCATCCTATTCCACATCGGACACAGTATGAAAAGGCCAAAATTCCTGAGGTAAACAAATAAGGAAGTAAACATTGTTAAGCTGACATATCACATAAGACTTGGTTCTTCTTTTATGAAAGGGAAATGTACTATTTTTATGTAAATCTCTCTGAGCACTGAGGGAAAGTAACAAGTTTAGCCAGAACATTTTAAGGAGCACTAGGACTTTGGCTCCAGCTTAGGCCTTAGTGATTTTGAAATTGGGGGCTTTTTGTACCTGAATGCTTTCTTGAAGGCGGATGGAGCCCAAGCCAGAACTGGAACCCAGGCCATGGTTTTTAACTCGGATGACTTGTAAATCCGCCAAATATTTCTGGACTGACTTAAGGGCGGACTTTTCAATACGACTGAAACATCTTCGGATTGCACTCACTTTTTCGCTGGCAGCCGGACGGCTGACGGAAATATCTACCTCGAGACATTCCATTGTGTAGCATGCACAGGCATGCACCTTACCGTGCTACACTTTGTTTACCCATTCAAAGAGGGACACAAGGAGGTGGAAAACGTGCATTGTAGTATTCCTTTTGTTGGGGTTACATGTATATATATGTTTTTCTGTACATGTATGTGCGGATTTAAAACTAATTGTGACATGTCTTATCTTTGAAACAGTGAACAGCAAACAGCAAAGCAACTCTCATTGCTCTCACAAAATGATCAAAATATCAAGTAATAAACCACAAGTGAAATTTAACCAATCAGTTTCCCTTGTGGTTGAAACATTAAGTCGCATCCCCAGGTTGTATGGTAAACTTGAGTGTGATCCCTGGCTATACGGCAGTTACAGGTTGAGTGGCTTCTGACTGGCAACCCCAAACAAAGATATTGACAAAATAGGGAGACTGCCAACACGTTAATCTGGAGGTTACAGTTTCAAATCCTACTCTAGTCAATTTCTCTTTGTTCAACCCCAAATTAATTTGGAAATAATGCAAATACTTTTCCATTTAGTTTTTCTTTCATTTTTTACGTAATTTTTTGTTCCTATTTTTTCCCCAGAACATTGACATCTCCTCTATGTTACACAAGACGGAATCCTGCAATGCCCTGAACGTCTTGATATCATTCCTCTTCCGGGAACTGAAGGATGCTCCATTTATCCGTCGCTGGGTTGTGAGGAAGATGAACGTTGAGTTTGAAGAGCTTCTGACGACCAAGGCAGCGGGGAAGATTCTGGAGCAGATCACTGTAAGCATTTGACAAGAAATTGTTTTGTTTTTAAGTGTGTTTCTATGAGAAAATGTAATATAATATTAATAGTACTTTACATTTATACCACGCTTAATACAACGTTTCTAAGTCCTACAGTATTTATCCTGCAATGTGGCGCTACGTTTTGAAGTATGAGACCTATTCCTTTACATAGCACAATGTATTGGTTTACAAGGTGCTGTGGCGCAATATGCAGCCAAACAAACCAGGAATACTGGTGCGAACTCCTTCTCTTTATGATAAGTGCTCTGGGTTTTTACGTGCAATACACAACACACAGAACCTAAATGTACGGCTTTACGTTCCATCCGAAAGAAGCAGCAATAATGTTTAAGTGTCTTGCTTAATGACGCAAGTGTCATGGTGGGGACTCGAACCCACACTCTGCTGATTAGAAACACCAGAGCTTGAGTTCGGTGTTCTTATACGCTCGGCCACGACACGCCAATGTAATGTTCATGTGCGTGTAAATGTTCATGCTGCAAAGTCGTCTCTTGTCTTATGTTTATGATCTGGAGCATCTTATCTCTTCTCTCCCATCTTTGTCAAGTTCATTTTGATTCAGCCTTGTATTTTAGGTCTGATGTTATTCAGGGCTCGAAAGTTACACTGGATCACAGGCCCTAGGTCTGTGAGTTTAGCATTGGGCTAGGATACTCATGACTGGTCAAGTCTGGCGGCCTTGTGTTTTTGTTTTAAATGTTGACTTTCAGTCTGATAAAGTGCTTCCAATTCTGTTGAGTATTAAAGAATGCTTATTCATATTAAAGACAGTTGAAATAAATTTTTACTTAGTACTTGTTTTTAAAATTAAAACAGTTCAAATGTTAAACTGTGTAGATTTTTTTTCAATCTCATTTCAATTTTGGTCCTGAAAAATGTTTGGTCTGGACAGTAACTATTTTGAGCCTCAAGCCCTGGTGCTCTTCCCATACATGTATACCAGGCTTGGAATTAAACGTAGGCCACAGAGGCCATGGCCTGAGTTGCCCCTGTTCTTGGCCTTGGTGCCCCTTCAAAAGTTTTCCTTACATGTAGGCTTTAAGATTTTGCAGTAGAAGTGGCCTTTGCCAAATTAAAATGGCCTTGTCCTCTCAAAGATGAAATTCCAGGCCTGCAAACACAAACATGTAGCTGTATATTGTACTTGTATCTGACACATAGATCCTTGATAGGTGGACTGCCGTAACCGTCGTATATGGAAATAAATATAGGATATGTATATTGATTTTCGTAGAAGATTTTCGTTGCAGAATGTACTCACTCGATGAAATCTGTTTTTTCCATTTCACTCTGCTTCGCCTTGTGAAATGGAATAGTCCAGATTTCACCTTGTGATTATATTCTGCAACAATGCACTCATACATGCATCCGATATGTGTATAGTATGCACAGACATCGTCTTTATTTGACACGAGACCTACTTCAAGACCCGATGAAATCCAGATGGTATTTCATAAAGATCCATTAAGAATTTATGTGAAGCAGTACATTATATAATAACAGATAATTGGCTGTGACATGTGCCTCAAGGCGAATGTTTGAATACATGACATGGTGTTCGCTTATTATAATAAGGAAGGAATCTACTATCATAATATACACGGCTACGGTGCATTGGTGATGTGTCAGTTGTCACTGTCAGCACATTTTACACTTCACATGTGCTGTACTACATCCATACATGCATTGGACATATTGACTGTTAGAATTATATAGTGTATTATTAAAAATATTATTGCATATTTTTCTTGGTGCATTTGATATCGTGCATGTTGTGGATAAAGGAGCAAGCTTTATATTTTTGTGGGGTCATTACAAAAGTATGACCTTATCTTTAAGTACAAAAATATAAAATCAACCGTTATTTTTTGGAGTATCCTCTCATAAATTTGTTACTTTTTATGTAAAATGGAAGCTCAACTGAGAAAAGTTGCCAGAGAAGATGACAGTTTGAAACGTAATAAATTACAGTAGGATAAGAATACAACCCAGAAGAAAAAATATTGTGTAAAATACTGTATTCACACTTGAGTTGATGCCCTCCCAATTCTGGCAAAACATCGGGGAAATTGTATGCACAGCAAGAAGAAACAGAGTTGGACAGAGAAAGCAGAACACTTTTTATTACAAATTGGTACTTGTGTTTTTAATTTTGTAAAATATTGGGCAAATCAATCCCTCTGCCGCCCTTACCCAAAGAGTCCCCCATACACCCATGGGTGTCTACAACGCACATGCAGACCTGCCTGATTCTGCAGAAAGTTCCCTGAAAAATATACCAATCTTTCCACATTCTGATGAACAAAATAATTTGAAAAAATTTCCCTGATTGTGGAAACTTTTTCTCCCTGTTCCCCTGAGTGCTGCACAAAATCCTCCTGATTGCAAGATGCAAATGTCGGCAGCTCTGCACATGGTGCATCTTTAACGCATGGGAGTTGTTTTTGCGTCGAGTAACCAGTTGAAAATGTACACATGATCCATTCTCAAAGGCGGTACCCAGACGGATCATTATTAAAAAACAACCGCTCTCTCACCCCCCACTCATGCTGTGTCCGTACGCCTATAATAGTCGCCTACCTTCCCAAGTGGAACTAACGCGGTAATTATATCGCTGGACAAATTTAGACAGTGGCAGGTGTTGAAAACCAAGCCAGCTCTGTCGACTGAGGAGGCAATCTTTTGAATTTCCCATACCTGTGTAGATTTGGTTTCCTTTGTAGAAAGGGAAAGCGCTTGATTTTTAATGCCTGTGAGCGACTACATTTACAGTACTTAATTATCATAATGTGTGAAAATAATGATTTGATATTAAAGAGACTGGATTTGTAGTGAGGCTTTACTTACAGTTGGGTTTGTGTTAACTTAATTCATAGATTTGTCAGATGATTCTTCTTCTTTTTTTTCAGAATGTGAACACAAATTTCAACAATTTTTTTCTGAAGCAGATAGCGTACATTACAGTACACATATAAACATACCATTTAGTATGCAAATTATCATGATGAATAATTGCTTGTATCATTTTTTTGCATAAATGTACATGGGTTAATGCCAGGCCTGGGAAGATTTCTCAAGATGTTGCCCAGATTTCTCCAGGAAATCATCCTTGCTGGCAAAACACATATTCAGTGGCAATACATAGAACTGGACATTGGGGTGGTCAGGTTTGAAGAGGACCTGCATGTGAGACCTGCATGATGTACATTTACCCTGAGCATGTACTAGTACATTGTTCTACGTACACAACACGTGTAGGGCTAATTAAGGTAGTCAATACCTCCCTCTTCCCCACCCATGTCACAGGGCTTGAATTTGGGGGGGGGGGGGGTAAATCCACAATACTGCAGGGCTTATAGCTCAAAATGTTTACTGGACCAGAATTTTTTCTGCAAGACCAGAATCAAAATGAGAAATACCTTCCTGATTCCTGGCAACATGCATTTAAATGTTGTTATTTGAACAATGGTTGCACTAAGACGTGTGTAAGAGAAGTTTGATCCCAGCTGTCTCTTAGGGTATTAAGTATACTTCATTACTCAATAGAATTAAAAGGTGTTTTTAAGACTCAAAGTCATTATTTGAACATAATTGGTTTCTGTTCAAGATATAACACAGTGAGGTACATGTATCTTTATTCAAAGATAACAAAAACACAAAACCGCCAGACTTGTCCCGTCATAAGTTTACTGGCGCAACACTAAAACTACTGGCCTCAAGCCTGCGGTCAAGTGTAAAATTTGAGGCCTGGATCACCACAATGCAAAGCTTACAATTCTACTCACTCGTTAATTTTAATTGTTTTTATTTGTTATAGGTTCAAGATTATTGTCTTGGGACATCTTTTCCGACAATCAAATCGGTGACGTTGATGAAATGTCTTCAGGATGATCCAAAAGAAGTACCGGAGGTCAGTCCTCAATTTCTGTTCTTTGAAAGAAAACACTTCATTTAAAAAAATTAATAGAAGTAGTCAGTTTTTCCCAATGGCGTAGCTCCTCCCTACCTGATTGACCTACTGTCAATTCATGTCCCAGGTAGGTTAGGGCTTTGTTCTTCATGCGATACTTCCCGCTTACATGTTAACATCAAATCTTGTAGTACAGGCGTCCAGGCTTTTCATTTTTCAAACACCTTTCATTGTTTATTGACCTCATTCACCTGACGCCATCATCACAGCATCATCACATTTGGGGTCACTGTCCCAGTGTGTTATACAGTCTAGTGTGTATTTTAGACAACACTGTGCATGGCAGACAGTAGCTTCTTGAGATGTTAGGGTTCAATAGCCAGTGCAAGTCTCTCGCATTGTGAAATGTCAGGTCAGGTTAAAGCGGGCGATTTTGTTTCCATCACACATAAAAGCTAGGGTTATGCATCTCCGTTTCTCTTCCTCAATGGTCAAACAGAACTTGTGATTTCAATTGAACTGTTTCTGCCAATTTCAATCCAAACTGAGAATCGAAACTATAGTGCAGGGTACCCATGACTGTTGCAGAGCATTCAAACTTAATACACTACTTTTTAAGGCAAATTATTTATCTGTAATATGTTTGAAGAAGTTTATGTTTTGTTCTTTTTTAGGAAATTGATGTTGCAGCGGACTTGGAATACAACGGTGGTTTGAGGGTCTCAGTTGACGTAGATCTAGTCTTTGGAACAACTGCTTATGTGTCAGTCACTGTCACCAAACTCAAGGGTCGGATTCGACTTCAGTTTAGCAGAAACCCATACACACACTGGTCAATGTCTTTCTATGATGTGAGTGCATTGTAATAATAATAATACCAAGAAGGTACTCAAGGCGCTTGAACAAAGAGAACATTTTTAAAGACAGTTTTTCTATTTATTTTGTTATTATGAGATCCATTTATGTAGCACCTTTTTAATGGTTTACAAGATGCTGCAGTGCACTCAGCAGCCAATGCCAGAAACACCGGGCCAAACCCCTTCTCTTAGCAATAAGTGTAACTTGGTTCTTTTACGTGCATTACACAATGCATGGGACCTTCAGTTTTACGTCCCATCCAAAGGATGAAGCAATAATGGTTAAGTGTCTTGCTTAAGGACACAAGAGTCAAGACAGGGACTCAAACACACACTCTGCTGAATAAAAAAACACCAGCGCTTGAGTCCAAATTGCTTGACTTCTTGGCCACGACACGCCAATGTCTTTTTCTTGCATGTGCATACCTACTTTTTGTATCTTGTAGGGAAAAAATCTTAAGAAATTGCTGATTTTTGAACCAATTTTATAGTACAAATATGCACCAGCCTGTATGCCAGGAACAACCTCGTATATACAAAAATCACTCCTTATGTTGTGACATCTGGCTGTGTGCTTGTACAAATATTATCAAAGTTTATGTTATTGTAACTTTTATTTATTAACTTTCCAATAATATTTTTATTAGCTTGGCTTACAATTGTTTCTACTATACTCATCAAATGCTAGGGACATGCGAATCTTGATTTCACAAAAAACAATTTTTTTGTAATAAAATTTGCAAACACAAACAAGTTGCACTCACTGTGATGTTCATTCTTTCAAGTCTTTACTTTATTACAAACATTGCTTTTCTGGCTGATACAGGAGCCTGAAGTAGAGTTTGAGGTGGAGAGTCATTTCGAAGGTCGTTCTGTACCGAAGCTTGGATCTTTAATTGTCAGTCAAGTAAGTTAAATGTGCAAAGTCTTAAAAAACAAAACACCCCCCAAAAAATATGTCTAATGTGAAGTAAATATAAATTTAAATGTTTATGCAAAATAGCAGTGAATGGCCCATTAGTTTATCAACCAAGCAGCTTCTTCCTGAAATTCAAGTTATTGTTTGTGGTTGTGGAATGTTAGATTATTAAGTAAACTAGTATTCCATAACTCCACTTACATTGTGTAGATCTACAACCAATGAGTTATTTACATTCAGTAAGCACATTCTTTTTTAAATGTCAAGGTCATTATGGCTAAAACAAAAGAAACAATTGTCTGAGCAATAACTTGAGAGGGACTTGGCATCATCTCCGAACTTGGTGTGTGAATTGATCTTGGGATCTTGTTTTTGGACCACCTAGGTCAAATGTCAAGAAACGGACTGTTTACCAAGCATGTCTTTTCTTGTTTAAATCTCAATACAGCTCAGGAAAACATTGAGAAAGAAGCACACCCTTCCAAACTATAAGATGCGCTATCAGCCCTTCTACGTCAAACCGGCGCCGCCTCATAGCAGTGCAGATGTCTACGTTCACGATGGCAAGATTACAACAGGCAAGATGGCGGTCACAGTGATTGAGTGCAGTAGGTTATCAGTATCAGCAGCGCAGAAGGGACTGTCGGAAATCTACTGCACCTTGTCAGTCAGTAAGTCTTTGAATTTATTTATTTATTTATTTTTCGTGCACTGACGTCTCACGCGGCACTACTCTCCGCCCATGGTCTTCCATTTTTGAAAAAAAACCACTTCATGTCACGGTATTCTGAAGACAAAAATTTTGCCCATTCGCAGAATTATTTTTCAGAACTTTTTTCTTTTGAAAATATTGTTGCCACAGTTACACCTTGACTTGACAAAGGAAAGACAACAGAGGTTTCATAATTTGCTCTGTGGTGTAATGTTGTCGTGTGTGAAAATGGAGTAGGCACCCACCATGATACATAGAACCTCGGCCGTGAGCCACTGCTGGAAGTCTGCCGTGAAATGGTGGAATCTCAGAATACTCGAACCTTCCCATTGAGCCGAATATAATGATGAACAGTTTTGGCAGCCTGTCCATTCTTGTATGCCACATTTGTACAACAACAAGACGAAGGCCTGGAATTGGGGGTTACACAATAACCCAATGAAAGGGATTTTACAAGGCATGTTTTCCAGAACCTGTTGTCTCTCTTTGATACAGGTGAAACATAGGTGCATGCCCGTGCACGCTACACACTGGAAACTCCGGGTGGATTGACGTCAGCCATTTGGCTGGCAGCAAAAAGTTGTGGAAAATATTAAGTTGTTCCGGGCGTTGAAAAACATTCGGCGTAAGTCAGTCAAAAAGAATTTGGCGGAAAAACAAGTCAAACTTGTGAAGTGGTTAAAGAATCGGCGCTTATAAAAGTAGGCAATTCAGCATTTGCGTCAAGCGTGTTTCACAGGCTAGCAGGGAAATTGTGCATACACCACATTACTAGGCATGTTTTTCACTAACACAGCCAGCGTTATTACTCAGCCCTTGCCCTGTAAGCGAAGAATAGTGATCACAAGCGCAGATTTTGATGCTAAGCAGAACCATGAAATTTGGCCCAGTTGAATTCCCCAGACCGTTTGTTTGCTGTTCCATGCTGATGAAAAACAGAGCCCAATTTCATGGCTCTGCTTACCGTGGAATTCTGTGCTTACAGCGCCATATAAAGTACATGATTCTATGGACTGTAAGCGCAGAATTCCACAGTAATCAGAGCCTGGTTGAGAAGGTGCAAGTGTCCTTTATTTATAATGGTACTCTCCTCAGAGAGACTGACTATTGTCTCCTTTTATTTTCTAATGACAGACCCAGATCCCTGGAACCAAGAAGATATTGTCCGCCGCTTCCCAGGGGAGACATTTGAGGTGGAGTTGCCCAAAGGCGGCCCCCGTGTGGGCGTCACATTTAGGACTGGGTACCACGAGTATGACGTGGTCATCGCGTCCATCAATCGAGATTCGCCGGCTGGCCAAACGGAGCTCAAAAAAGTAAGTTAGCAGGTGACACTTTGTCATAGTTTTTCGGCGGGGTTGTATCGGCAAAGTGTGGAGAGGTCTGGTGTTTGTAGTATTGCTGTGTTGCTGTGGGTTGTGAAGGGATCTTGTTGCAATGCCATCAGTGGGAGAATTGAAATAAAATCAATAGGCATGGTGTAAGCTTGTTGGTATTTTGTAACTAAAGTATTTTCTAAGTATGAAACTTACTTTTGACATTGTTAATGTTACAATTTTAATATATCGTGCTATTTGTTTAGCTTCATAACAAAATTACTGCATTATTTAAATAGTTTACCCATAAAAGTACATAGTACTTGTATATTTTAAAATGTGTTTTTCCTTTTTGGACCTTATTTTAGGGGGACCTTATTCTTGCAGTGGAAGGAATTCGAGTGACATCAACTAAACATGCCGCCAAGCTCATCAAACAAACCAAGGACAGGTATAACATTGTTTGCTAAATTTGTGTGCACACTCATTTATTTAGTACAAGAAAAACTTTGCATAGGTGGTAGAGAGCTTCTTTCAGTTGAAAAATGTAATGCCACATCTTTTCTCTGTCAGGTGCTTGCTTAAAGTGCAGCGTCCTGCCCAGCCCATTGAGATGACCCAAACAGACGGCCAAACAACCACAGACAGTGGCACCCAGAGGAACGTTGATCTGGTGGAAGTGCAGCTAGACGACAACGACTACGAAGATTTCATCAACGTGAAAATGATGCAGACTCTGGGCGTGAGTGCTGATGAGGTGGACCTCTTACCACGGGCGTCCAATGCTCCAGGTGGTCTTCAAGTCCCCGCGACGGACTCTCCCGTACTTCGTCGGCGAACTGGCAACTCTGATCCCACTTCTGCACCCGTTCGAAGACTTTCATCCAGTCTGGACTACTCCACCCTGAGGAACCTAACGACAGCTGTGGATCGAGAGAACAGACTGCAGAGCATCAAGATGCTGTTTAAGGAATCTATGCAGGCCAAGCCGGGTCCGAGGAAAAAACAGAAACAGGTCAAGAATCCAGTCATTTCCAGTTTGCAGGGACAGGGGGACGTGGACAATCAAGAGGTTGACCCTGACAAGATCAGTCTTAGCAGCTTAGCATCTTTGCCTGATGAGACTGATATGGCAGGAAGTTCCAACGCAGCATCTGTGGTGACTGGATCCACTGCATCCATCGGTGGAGGGGACCAGGCAGCAACTTCTGAACCAGCAAACTCTGAGTTTTCAGGCTATGAGGATTTGTATGAAACATCGCTAGTTCCTGCTTTTGATGTGAGTTTATTAGCAATAATTAATAGTTTATTAGCTACATGTATGTGAAGCCTTATTGATCTACGTGTACTTGTACATATTTAAGGCCATGTCACACGGGCAAAAAGAAGAAAATTCATTCATATTTCATTTTTTCTCACTATTTTCTTGGGGAAAGTTATTTTGTAGGGATAGTTATTTTTGGGGGATAGTTATTTTCTTGGGGATAGTTGGTTACAGCTAGACGAATGCCTCTTGTGCTGCCGAAGTGTACATTTTGCATACAATGCAGTTAGTTGCCTCAATATTGCCTGAAAAAAATTGCCCTGTGTGACAATGACCTATAGTTGACCGGCTATGAAAATCGTCATTACATATTAACCCCTTGCACGATGTAGAACCCACCTCGCACAATGCATATCTACCATTTCCACCATTTTCTTAATCACTTTCTTTGTGTATATTTTGACCCCCCAAATGGCAGAGAGGATAGGCGCATGTAAGTTGAACTGCGCATCATGCAAGGAGTCAATACCTTTTTGTTTACAACATTCAAGGCTATCAAGAAGAAAGGAACTGTGTCGATAAAATTAATCAGCCAAGGAATACCTTTTATACATAAAGCACGCAGAATTGTTTTTATTATTCCATTTATTCAAATAACTTTGGGTTGAACAAAGACAAGTTTACTAGAGTGGGACTTGAACCTGTGACCTCCAGATTAACATGCCGGCGCTCTACCAACTGAGCTTTCTAGCCCGAATGTTGACGGTTTTCCTGTTGTCAGTACCTTTGTTTGGGTGCCAGTCAGAAGGTTCTGACTGGCACCCCTGGTCAACTGACCACAACCAAAGGACTAAATTTGTTCCAGGTGTTTATAAATGCCACTATACTTCAGTTTATAAAAGTTTGAAAACAAATAAAAAGACGTCACCCGACGTGAAATGGTTAACACACAAAAACCATCCAATTTATTTTTACCAGGAACCACTCTGGGATGAAACGTTCACTTTTGAGATTGACGAGTACGACCGGTACCTCAACGTATGCGTATGGAATCGCATCCCGCTCTCCAGTGGAACTAAAGACATCTTGATCGGTTACACGTGCGTGCCACTCATGGACGTTGCCTTACAGTGCCTGAACACCAAGGCTGGGGAGCATCTACAGCTGTGTAAATTGCATCCTCCAGAACAGAGGGCTGGGGCAACGTAAGTGGCAATTTGAACCCATAGAGGGCTAACTCTTATCGCACAAACAGGCTCTCAATCGTTTTGAGCATAGATTTGTTTGAGGTTTTTGCTTGGCTCAGGTATAATTTGAGTGTTTGGCTCCTAAACTGGCATGATGTCAGTGTATTGTGCCGGTGTCTGCATGAACATTATTACGCTGGTCATTTGGCAAGTAACTTAATTCCTTAAACCATCTCAGCTTCTTTGGGAGTATGCAGCCTGTGCTACGGTAACCACCTCTGCCCTCACAGGTACCCATGCACCCCTGGGTGCCAAGAAGCAATGATTTTTAAGTACCTTGATTAAAGACACAAGAATCATGACCAGGATTCGAACCCACATCTTGATGAGTTTGCCACCAGAATTTGAGTCCGGTGCACCAGACTGTTTGGCCAAAACAAGCCACATTGCCCCTTTTTCCTTTTCCCTTTTTCCCGGGTCATAATGCCCTTGTCTTACACCATTTAAAAGGAATGACAAAAAGGGGTTATAGACTTTGAATAGATGTTGAAACCAAAAATGTGTAAAGTTGGCATGATTTGTGGTGGTAAACATTGCAATTATCAACAAGATTATCATTAATACCCTCCATGTGTTATCATTTCATTCTGCCCAACACTTTCACTGGTTCTCTGTATGTAGTCGGTTACCAGGCCAGTCCCACTTGTACCAGCACTCTGGTTTCGAGAGCCGGCTTTGCTACGGTGACATCACGCTCTTCTTCAATCACACGCCCTCTGGGGAACAACCTCCATCCCAGGAAGATCTTGACGTGACTGAGTCTCTACTCAAAGAGCTCCAGAGCAAACACAAGACCATAGCCGAGGAAAGATGGAAGACACTCAATAAGACGAAAAGCAACAAGTACACACGGCCGGATGAACTCAAGTAAGAGTTCTTACTGACTCTGTTTTTAAGTTAAACTTCATTGTCTCCTCTAGTTATGGTTTTTCACTATTTCTAAAAACTGTTTTAGTTTGATCAGGTTGGCTGAGTGGGGTTTTTTTTCACTGCCTTTCACCTTTGTGAATAAAGAGGCATCAGGTCATAGAGCAACTGGTCCCCTGTCATTTTTGTGACATGTCTAACTTTATGCAGTTTAGGGTGACCATTTTGACATGCATGTGCTAAGCGCCCTAGAAGGGCATACAAGCACTCAAATGTTTTCAACAATTGTGCATCACTTTTGTGAGCCAATCTGCATTTTTTGTCGGTACATCCCTATCAGGGATTAGTGATGACTGGTAGCAATACCAAGGCTGGCATTTGCAAGATTGGATCATAACAATTTTCCCAAGGTGCAAATGGAACAAAAAACTGAATGAATGTGGGATAAATTGAGTTTAAAAGGTTTTTGTTTTTGTTTTTTCATTTCTTTGCAGTTTATTTCCAGGGTTACAGCACAGGTTTGTTGGAACTCATTTTTCAGTACCTACAAGATGTGACTTCTGCTCTAAAAAGGTAAAAAGTACATGTATATCCAAAAGTCCTTATTGTTGTTAAGTTGTTTTTGTTAGTCTACTTCACTCAACTTATCCATAGAACCGCAACTAATGCATTTTCCCAAAGCCTAATTTGCTATTAGTTTTTTAATATACACAACAGCATTTGCGTATATATTGTTCCTTTCATTAATTACAATAATTGGACAGCAACCATTTTTAATTGTTATTAATCATTCAGGGTGGTGTTGTTCTGTGTAAGAAAGTGTACTTTTTATAATATTAAATTAATGCCTATTTGCTGTAACTGTTGTATTTATAATGTCATTTTTGGTTATTTGTTCACATGACCATTTGATCAATCAATCTATATTAAATATTTTGGGGGTTTGGTTTTATTTTCCTATAGGTTTGGACCAAATATGCTCTCAAATGTCAGATTTGTCAGTTGATATGTCATAAGAAATGTTCAGAGAAGACGCAAGCTCAAGTACCGTGTGACAGGTACAGTGCAAATACATGTTTATGCTTCATTTAAATGAACTATGCTAACGTTGTATGCTGTATGTCTTAATGTTAACTAGTTTTGGAACCATGGCATTTGTTGGGCCTCAATGCGGATTTGACTAATGCCTGTATTTTACTTTCCAGCACCTTTTATTTCAGTAGAGATATCTGTCTTAAAGAATTTGAACAGATTTTTTCGAGATTATAGAAATGAAACATGGAAAATGCTGTGTGTAGTTATCAGTGTGTGTGTTGACTGTTATGAGGCAGTCAGTGTACACCGCCATTTTAGCTGTATGGCAAATTTCAGCATTCCCATTGGTCGATCTGGTTAAATTTATCGTGCAGGTATGTCACATGGTATTGATACTCTATGTCCACAGCTAACAGAGGGCGTGCAGAGCAGACACAGTCGACAACTAAGTTCAGCAGTTTCCGTGTTGTATTTCTATTTTCTAGACAAAGAGTTGTAGGGTCTGAAGACCACGGCCAATTTTCATAAAGCTGCTTGCTAAGCACAACAAAATTTTGCTTACAAGAAATAAGTTTACTAGCCAAACTACCATAGCACATGTACAATCAGTGACTAGTATCCTGCTTGTTGTCGCTTAGCAAATGTTTAAGCAGTATTTTCTGCTTAAGGAGCTCTGTGAAATTGGGCCTGGTCTTTGTGTTGGCCCTAGTTTTGAAATGTTACTATTGTTGAAGGAGGAACTAATGGGTGAGAAAAACAAAATTTAATGTACTGATTTTGGTCAGAGACTGCATTTGTTTTTACATTGTTGGCAACATTCATGTAGTGCATTTTCTCAAAAGCAATTTTATTGAATTGCAAAATCTGTCCTTTGGGAAGAAAATGGGGGACTTCTATTTGGACTACTGATGAAACGTATAACACCCAATATAATTGTTTATTTAAATCATTTGTTTTCACTTTGTCTTATGTACTTTACATTAAGGTCTTGATATCCAGGACTTATCGGCTTTGCCTTAGTTTTTGTCTCGGCTTTTCAGCTCTTGGTCTGAGTCCTAGACTTTCATGCCTAAGCTAAGTAATTGCCGCATGATGCAGAAATTGAAGTTGTAACAGCTTTTTTTGACTTGCAGGCCATGTTCGAATTGGTGGTTTTGGCAGTGGCCATTTTTCAATGTTGTCATTGCAGCCAATGGCCCATAGCCGTAGCCAAAGTCGAATTTGGACACGGCTTAAATATTGCTCATTTTGATTTGGAAGAAGCTAACAATGGCTTCATTATTAATTATTTTGTTTTCTTTCACTTATTATTCTTTTCACTTATTTTTACAAAAGTGCTAGATATTTTTGCCTTTGGAAAAAAAAACTGTTTCGAAGATGAAATACTCTCGCACCTTATTTCAGAACTGTTTACGGAAATGGTCATGATGCCTCGGGACTGGAAGATAATGTCTTCTAGTTGATTGCTTAGCGCCCTCACGCAACGGTTGGTGTCCCTTGTATCGTGCACAATGACTGTTGTGCATTCTTGCATGGCATGACCCTGTACAATAATATTTCATCTTCCGAAAAAGGACAAGAATTTAACATGTAACACATTCACAAGTAACTGATTTATCATTTGGTGCATAGCCCACAAATTAAGGCTTTCTTCATATGGTGCGGTGAATTGATTGTACCATCACGCTTCAGTCCAACTGCACATCTTGAGTAATTTTGCGGGGGTTTTGGGATGCGTTTCTCCATCTGAAACCTTTTCAGCTAGAATTCAATGCTTAAGATTCATTTATCTTTCCAGTGGCTAAGTTTCTTTCCACTCTAAAGGGATGGTACATCATTGCCTCTAGGATGAGAACATTCTGGTTTTCAATAAGGAAATAAAAGACGAAGGTGACGAGGTCTTAAATAGCCGTTCAAAACCGGCACAGTCAAGGCCGTGTGATAAAAGAAGGGTTTATTATATGCATCTGCAGGGGGGTCATCCAATTACCCCCCAAAACTCTCTTTGTAAGCATTCTCAAGAAACAAGTGGAAGCTTTCATCAGCAACTGTTTGTAAAATCGATGGTACCTGTAGCATAAACAGACCTTGGTGTGAGCATGTTTTGTGTGGAAAGTTTGGAGGATTTAGTCTACATGTATGTACTACCATGGAAATCAAATCAAAAGTGTACCTTTCCTTTATTATAACGTACATAAACAGGTCCCAGTGCAGTACGTCCATTATGCAAATATTGGATGCATATGAGTGAATTGTCGCAGAATATGGTCACGAGGTGAAATCTGGACTCTTCCAGGTCATGATTTGATTGTATTCTGCGACAGTGCACGAACTGAACGCATGCAATGTCTGTTTTATGTAACTCTCACATAGATCCTTATCATTTGAAATTGTTTTCCCAATACACACAAAATAGGCACAAAAACTTGTCCGCCCCACACTCTGAATATTCTTTATAAAAAACCTTCTAAACAATGTGGATGATTCCATATACATGTTGACACTAACCTTGTGTGCCATAACATGACCTTGCCTTATTGGAACGAACGAGCGGGGAGCAATTATTTTGGAAACGCCTCTGTGAAGTGTCCAAGAATAACCCATATTGGACTCCAATATTAAATTGTGGAGCGTTGCAGCAGTAAATACATAGCAAAATAAAGGATGACATGTGACACGTGTTCCACCAATCAAATGATAAGGATCTATGTGATGGTAAATAACATGGAATATAACTTGTATAAAAGCCAAGTTCATACGAGACAATAAAATTGATGTGACAGTGAAGATAGTTTTCTTTGGAAATTGGCATGTTCTGATGTCTTCAGAATCAATGTCACATAAGTATGAACCTGGACTTTGATTGATCTGTAACCTTCGATCTCTAACCTCTTGACCTTTTTGGACAAGTATTTGGTAACTGCACTACATGTTATAATTGAGCGTTGTTCAAGGCATCAGGTAGCACTCTGCATCATGTTATACAGCCATTTTATTCCAATCTTGTGTGACCTTTGACCTTTGATGATATGAATCTACTCAGTATTAATGAGCATGTATTTTCCATCGCCATATGGTGTTACAGTTCACCATCTATTCATTCATGATTTGTTACTCAAGGGGAGTCAAATCTTGCACTGGTCCTCATATCGGTGAATAGTTCACTTAACATCAAACCTTTTTCTTTTGTACATGTACAACATAAAACAAGTTCAGGCATGACTTTTAAAAATTTTGAAAGTATATCTTGTCATCTGTTTCTGAAATCTTCTATTTATTACAATGGCTACTGCTCCAGCATTCATGACAGCTCTGTCAGCCATGTACTTTGCCTACGATATCTTATGCAAAAATCTCATTTTATTTTATTGTTGTTATTTTTTTTCATGGGGCAAAAGCCATTGCTTCGAAAAGGCACCTTTTAAATTTCTCCAAAACAACCTCAGTAGTGGTACCAAACATTACTTTCCAATTTCTTTCACAAAATTATCAATATACTTACAGTTGGAGAGCTAAAATGTGATGCCTTATCCCAAAATCAGGCACTTGTCAGGAAAAGTGATGTGATGTCTTAATCATTGTGTATCTTGAGAAATACTGACTTTATAGGCTTAAAATCAGTTCTAATTTGAAAGCTCCTTTTCTTCTCCATTTGATGAGGAGGAAAAATCTAGTTTTGGGATTCGGCATCAAGCGTAACTATTTTCCCAACGAGTAATAAATCTGAGGAAGTAGCACGTCAGAACAATCAAAACTCAAATTATTGGCCCAAAATGGTTTTTAAAAAGCAGTGAAGTTTCATTGTTTGAGGTAATTAATCATTCGTTTATGAAGGAAAACAAATAATATCTAGGCTTATACCTGTCTTTAGAAGATACTAATTAATTAGCAAGTAATTTATGATGATCGTTATTCCGTGTTCTAATTCTTCTATTGTCTTCTGATTGTAATGTTCACCACATCACTTCAGTAAAACACTCCCTGACATTTCTCTCCAGAACCAAAGTTTGGCGGAAACCGGACCAGTCCTCCCCGCAGAAGGATCTGAAGAATCTAGACCCCTCCCCTCAGACCACACCCACAACACAGCGGCGGGGCATATCCCCGCAGCCCTCCCCCAACCCTTCCCCAGTCCCGTCTCCTCATGACTCCTCCCAGTCTTCGGATGAAGATGAATACGATGATATCAACACGGCCGTGCGAGGTCTGAACAGACTCAAGAAGGACCTCAGAGACCTGGCAAGAACGGAAGGCAATCGCATCGATGACACTGATGCTGTATTCATGACAGCTGCAAGAGAGGCAAGTGGAGTTTCAGTTTTAACAGTGACAAGAAATGGGGTGTCATGGCCGAGCGGTCGAGCAAACTGGACTCAAGCTTTGGTGTTTCTGATCAACAGAGTGTGAGTTCCAGTCCCGGTCGTGGCATTTGTGTCCTTAAGCAAGACACGTAACCGTTATTGCTTTGTCCTTCGGATGGGGCATAAAGCCGTTGGTCCCAAGTGTTGTGTAATGCATGTTTAAAAAAACCAGTTACACTTATTGCTAAGAGAAGGGGTTTGCCCCGGTGTTTCTTGCAGTGGCTGCTTAATGCGCCGCAGCACCTTGTTAACATTTACAAGGTGTTATACAAATGGGTCTCATAATTCATCAACTTTAAAAACCTGTCTGGAAAAAAATAAATATAAACGCTTTGAGACGCCTGAGGATAAAGCGATATACAAAAACTAGTTATTATAAAATTAACGACTTGTAGAGGCTGAGCTTGTCTCCATCATATACAATGACATAATTATGGCTGTTTTTTTGTTTGGTTTTGGTTTTGGGTTTTTCCTGATCAATTACAAATCAGTCTTTAATTTTGTTCTAATGAAAATATTAACAATATTCTGTCAGAGCTGTCCAAATCCTACTGGGCCTAAGAGATGAAGCCAAATGATTCATAGATTTTTGTTTTTACCAGTCAAGTGTTCTCAAACTTCTTTCATACTTATGTTGTATCACTTCTCTTAAAATTTTTTTGTTTGTTTTAAATTTTTTGTGTCAACTAACTTGGTTTACTCATTTGTGCAATTAAAGATTAATGTTATGTTGAGAAAATAATCCTCGGACCACAGACTGCCACGAATAAAACATAAACAGTAAGATTTCAAAAGATTTTCACAACATTATTTTTAAATTTCATTTTTTAGTCTAAAAATGCAAAGAGCTCTCCTTGATACTTTAAAGGCATGGACTACTTTTGGTAATTGTCACAGACCAGTATTTTGGCTTAGTGTATCCCAACATATGCGTAAAATAACAAACCTGTGAAAATTTGGGCTCAATTGGTCATCCAAGTTGCAAGAAAATAATGAAAGAAAAAAACCACCCTCGTTGCATAGAACTGTGTGCTTTCAGATGCCTGAGAAAGGCTTCACGCCTGAAGCCTTTCTTAGATTCAAATTTTTAGGGTGAAAAAATACATCTTTCTCTAAAACCTCATTACTTCAAACAATGACAATATTTTATGATATCAACAGCTCTCCAGTGCTCTTTACCAAGTAAGTTTTTATGGTCATTAACTTGTGGAGTAATTACCAAAAGTACACCCTCCCTCGAAGGGGAGCAGTTTGTAGCAATTCTCATAGTTTCTTAAAATGAAGGAACACGATCAATTTGTTGCTGTTTGTTCTTTTCAGCTCGGCCGGGAGTTATATGTTGATCTTCCAAATGATGAGAGAAAGGAGAAACTGGAAGCAATGGTAATGGGGGAGCGAGGAGTGATGATTTTTTTTGTGTGGGATAATTTAGGGAGGGGTAGGTTTTCACTTTCATAAAATCAATGGGAGAATTTCAGTCTGCCAAATTGCCGATGGAGATTAATGTATGATCTTCTGATTGTTTTCACTAGGTGAGTAAACTTCAGAAGGAGATAGATGCAGAGGTCGACCGACAGCTCCAGTTGTCCCAAGAGATCCAAGCCGACCAGCACCGGCCCCAGCAGCGCCTCAGCCAGCAGCAACTCCACCAGCGCCAACAGCAGCAGCAGCGCCAACAGCGCAAGACCAACAGCATGTCCCGTAGTGAAGAGCGCATGCAGATGCTGGCGGTCCTGATGCTGCACTACTGCGCCGGCATACAGCACTGCAATGAGATGCCGTCGACGCCTGTGGAGAAGCAGAATGGGGAGGTGAAGGAAAGTGGGTAAAGTGTTGTAGGTGGTTCACATCCTGGCAGTGTGATGATGTGAAACAGGTAATAACGCTAGATAGTCTCTCAGGCTTTGTCATAGACCCTTTGGCACATTTTATAAAGTAAGGCTAAATGTATTGCGTTTGTTTTTACCATTTCTTCTAATACAAAATTGAAAATAACAGATTCTGTATGACATCTTTAATTGCAAAAACAAGAGTACTCCAGCTGGACTTGAACTTGAAAATATGCCATACCTTTACTGTTGGGTGGTATTCACCTTAAAGTCATGTTGTTCACATGTAATAGGAGTGGCGTGTTAGGGCCGAGCGGTCAAGCGCACCAGACTCAAGCTCTGGTGTTTCTGATCGGCGTAGTGTCGGTTCGAGTCCCAGTCGTGTCACTTGTGTTCTTAAGCAAGGCACTTCACCATTATTGCTGTATCCTTCGGATGGGACGTAAAGCTGTAGGTCCCTCGTGTTGTGTATTGCACGTTAAAGAACCCAGTACACTTTATCGTTAAGAGAGGGCGTTCACCCCGGTGTTTCTGGCATGTTTGGTTGCACTTCAACCAATGTGCAGGTATACTCCAGAGGATTCGTTGGTTTTGTTATTATTATTATTATTAATAGGAAAAATTTAAAGGCAAAATTACTTTGAATTTACAAATAAAAATTGACACCAGAAATCTTTGATAGGATTGGTGGAACAAAAACAGTAATCAATAAATTATACAACAAAATTACACACTTAAAATGGAGTGGATATACAAAATAATGTAAAAACTATGTTTAGAAAAAGAAACAAAAAATCGAAAACACAGTGCAGGAAGATGATGATGATGAAGTGGCAGTCACTATAGACTTGATTCTGAAAATTTATGGGAATGTGATGCGTGCATGTAAATTTGACATACATTATTGCTTTGAGAAATTTGCACAGGCTGAAATCTTTGAAAAATGAGTTGTCAATCTTGTCAATTGTAAAAAATAAATACTCCATTTATAAGAGGATGGTGTTTGTTTTTGTTTTAATTTTCTATATAAATATATCAAAGAATATCTAGAACATATTATTTAAACTGCCAATTACTAAATTATAACAGTTTTTGTCTTGGACGGGATATTTTTGTACTTGTTTGGCTGTTATTTCATGGGTAAACAAGCCCTGATGATCGAATCATCTTTGATGTGAGTCGTTTGAGAGAACCAACCCATTGACACCTTGCACCAACGTCACACGCGACTACTGCTGCCACGCAGGAGTCAACTCATAAGCACATAAACACTGCTTCGCTTAAAATGCACACTACACTATACAAGGTGGTATCCGGCTATGGCTGCAACTGATGCTATGGGTGTTGCTAAGGACATTCTATACTTCAACGTATGATGACACTGTGATCTAGCCATAGCCTTAGCCATAGCCACCAATTCAGACAGCGCCAAAAACATGCAGGACATATCCCAAAATGGTTATTGCAATGGTGACGCCGGGTGAGTTTGGTCAGAGGTAACTGGGTAGACTTGCTGGTAAATGAAGCTCAAACACTAACAGGAAGACCTGTTTTATGTAACTGCCAACCTCTGCTAAGTTGTAGTTGAGTTTTACTTGTAATTTATTTGAAATAAGTTTTTTTAACATGAGCTGGTTCCTATTGTTAATAGTTTGTTTCCCCTTGATGATAAAAAATGTGTGGAGAAACCTTGATGATTTTTATTATATATTATTGTTAATTCCAATGGCAGTCTTTTGGGGACTCTAGGTGGCAGCAGACTTACCGGGTAAATACATTGTTCTTGATAATGTGCGCATGAACTACATAAACAATGGAAATTTACCTGGTAAGTCTGCTCCAAAGTCTCCCATTGGAGCCTAAGTGTCATTTGCTGATGAGGCCACTGATGGAGTGCGCCGCAATAGGCCTATTTCAAAACCGCTGCTTGGGCTTGGGCTTGGGCTTGGGCTTGGGCTTGGGCTTGGGCTTGGGCTTGGGCTTGGGCTTGGGCTTGGGCTTGGGCTTGGGCTTGGGCTTGGGCTTGGGCTTGGGCTTGGGCTTGGGCTTGGGCTTGGGCTTGGGCTTGGGCTTGGGCTTGAACTTGAACTTGGGTTTCATCAGCTATTTAGAAGATGTGTGCTTTCCTTACGTGGCTTCAGTCAGGCAGACGGAGCCAAAGCCCAATATAGTGGTTTTAAGAAGGGCCATAGAGTTATGCTTTGAATAAAATTTTCCTGGAATGTGTGTGCTCTCTCTGCACCCTCCAGATATGCCACTAAAATAACATTTTACTTGTGAACTGTTTGTACAGGTTGAATTACAAATGGCTATTTTGTTTTGAGAGCGTATTTACCAGGCCAACCTCGTGTCCCCCTGAACAGCAACATACCTTTTTTGAAGTCCATTCATCTTTAATTTCCTCTCATTCAGAGTCACCTGAACCCACAAATATCTGGAAGGTGATCTGGCTGCTGGTACATGAAGGTACTATTTGTGATGGATAGAGTTCGTTTAGGCTTTAGTTCCAAAATATGTCAAAGGCCACACATATAAATTGAATATTAACTGTTTCCATAATGTATATTTTTTAGTAGTTTAATATAACAAAAATAAATATAATTGTACATGTAATGTAAGAGCTTGTAAATTAACTTTATTTGTAGTTAAAAACAAAATGGTCACATAGATATACCAGATGAGTATCTTGAATAGTTTTTATTTTTTGATGCAGCCTTGATATACTAATTTATAATACATATTTAACATTTTTAATTAAGCTGAGTGACTGTTAACAGCTATGTTTGACTGATTGATTTGTATCAAACAGCAGGGGAAACACACCAACCCTTGTTGTGTTGTAGAATGAATCATAAATAAACAAGCTGGGTCCTTCTTTTATCAGTATTAGGTAAGAATTAAATGCCAGTGTAGAATAATTTATTTACTTGAAACTTTTGAATACAATCCAATGGGGTGTACGAATAGCGTCGTGAACAATATATCTCTTATGAGTCAGTGGTGATTAGGAAATAAGAATGCTGGTGGAACAATTTTGCTAAGCATACTTTTGATCATCTTCAGCACTCTCTCGTTGATTGGTTTATTTTTCCACCTCATTTTAATTCAGCGTGCTCAGGCCCAACTTCCAAAAGTTGGGTCCAGACTGCCCCATAGTTTTGACAAATATTGTAGAGAACCCTGAACTTTATAGCAAGGGTTGACTGTATTTAGAGTTGATCTGTCTTTCACTGAAGCCTGCCTAATTTTTTCTATTTGTATACTTTAAAAAAAAATATATATATATATATAATTAATAATGCTCTATAAATGTACGTGGCACAAATACTGTGTGGTACAGTGTTGACTCAAGTATCGGGGGAAAGTCAGAAGCTCAATTATATTCCAGAAATGTGTTCCAATTTTTTGCACTGCTCTATAAGTGTTTTTGTTATTCCAAAATACAAACACTTGCCATGTTTTATTTGTTTTCTTCCAAATTGACTGAATTTTCTTGAAGTCATCAAATTGGTTTTGGTATTTTTTTTTTCTTGAGAATTCTCCATTAAAATTATACTCACATAGCATTTATAATGATTATTTCTCATTGGACAGTTCAAATGTTGAACTTAAAGTGCATTCCGCTATCATAATTTCTGGCACACTTAATTCCTTAGGTATGCAATGGCATGCTTATTAGACTAGTGTCTGTTTGTGGGGGGGCGGGGGGGGGGGGGGGGTAGTCAACCTCACTTTGAAATGTTGATGGGTTAATGCAACAGCCAATCTCTCTCATACAAACCTTGGTTTATTGTCCATGGTTATAATTTGCACAAATTAATAAATTGTGATCCGATAACTAGATGGCAATACCTTATTTTAGTCATTGTAAAATTGCCATGAGAAGATCTTGTCATGCGAACAAGGCTGCATAGCACAAAAAAGAAAACTTGTTATGTCACGTATGTCACTTGTGTACGGTATTTTCGCTTACCACAATTACTTGTAAAGCATGTTTTTCTGCTGACCAGCTTTATGAAACTAGACCCTGCTCACTTCCTACGTACATGCTGTACATTTCCAGTCAGGTCTTGTGTGGTGATTTCCCATCAGTATGCTTCATGCACTGTTGTGATTGTTTGTGTACAAGCCCTGCTCTCATAGCATGTGGACAAAGTCGTAAGCAAGCTAACCCCCCCCCCCCCCATGGTTCTTCAAACTTTTGTGTTTGCGCATGTATTCCATTTTTCAAGTGATTGAGATCATGAGATACACGTGGGCATGAAGCCCCAAGCAGGCCGTGATCAAGTCACTTGGGCTAAACTAAAGGTGACTGTTTGCTATGATGTATTCAATGTGCAAACTACTGCGCTTGGGAAAATACGGAGTGAATTTTCTTCTTCTGTATTTAATGTGAACAAGTATCTTTGGCTGTATTACACTTTAATGGAAATACACAGATTAGAAGATCCCAAGTTGTGCAAATGTATGTCTTAACATGTAAATATTACCCGTTAGGCCAGAAATTCATGTGTCCCATCATCCTTTACAATGAAAATACATACCAAGCAATGCACATAGTTTTTACAGATAACGCAGTACGCAATACAGATACATGGAATTATATTAATAATAGTGGCTTCTTATATAGCGCTCAAATCCGTCAGTCGCTCATGGCATTATTACTCCTGGTCACTGGGCCATTTATTTCATTCCTTAAGCCATCTCAGCTCCCTGGGGAGTATACAGCCTGTGCTGCCAAATATGTAGCGCACCAAGCTAAATCAATCACAAGAACCATCTCTGCCCTCACAGGTATCCATTTACTCCTGGGTGATGAGGAGCAGTTAAAATTAAGTATCTTGCTCAAGGCCACAAGTTTCATGACCAGGATTTGAACCCACACCCTAATGACTTGGCCACCAGAACTTAAGTCCGATGCACGAAACTGCTCAACCACGACATGCTACATGCGTTTACTTTATTTTTTACGCATTTGCGCATTACGCACAACGCATGAGGGACACATGGGTTTCCGGCCTTAGATATGCATTGTACACCTGTTGTTGTATCTTTGAAGAATCTTCTTATCAAATGTTTATTTATAAGAGATTTTAAAAACGTGTATGCGCACAGTAGCATGGTGAGGTCATGAACTAGTAGTACAGTGTAAATGCTTGCCTTCTGTGTTAATATGCGTCTTACAAAACATCACACATTGTTAGGTGACCGAAAAAAGGACATCTACAAGTGTGCCCAGCTGAAGGTCAGCAGAATACTATTGTGCAAAATTGTATTCCAGTAAAATGACGATGGAGAGGTTTATCATTTTTTAGACATTCGATATTGAATGTACCTGTAGCTAATTTAAGTTCAGCAGAAGAAAGGAAAAATTATGACTTGAGAGTCATTCTAGCAACATCACAGCTATGGCTTAATAGCGACACAAGTTATCACGTGCACAGAAGAACAGTGTAAGGCTCTAGGCCCTTCTTCTAAGCACACAAAGTACTTTTTCCAGTAACAGAAGGTCGTGAGCGATAAAATGGCTCTCGACAATAATGAAAGTGTTATTATTAGAAACACAATATTAGAAACGTCAATTGCTTACGCCGTTTCTCTGGTAACTTTTTGTTACCTCCTTCCAGGTACACAATGAAATGTGCCGATGTTTCGCGTAAGACCGATGGGAGGAGTGCTGTATGTGGTTGTACATGTACATCACCCTGTCAGGCACGCGAGATGTATTTGATACTTGGTGCATTTAGTGCAGAAACATACCACACATGGCAACTAGGAAAGTAGGTTGAAGTCTTACTGGCAAAGTTTGTGAATCAGACTCATTTCTCTTTTCTGTACCTAAGTTGGTTAGTCGAGGAATACACTATTTACGCTGTTTGTGAATGGTACATGTACCTGTACAGGTAGGGTCAGAATTAAACACCAGCAGTAATAATTAAGGGTCATTAAGTCAACAGGTCATGTCAAGGGCAAAGTTCACAATAACAGGTCAAATGTCACAGCAGGCAAAAGTGACAAGAAACCAAATGCTTGATGGTAGGGTATACCTTTGGTAGTTACTCCATGCAATCATGGATGACCATAAAAACTTACTTGGTAAGAAGCACTGCAGCTGTTGATAATGTTCAACATTTTGAGAGACGATTCTCTTCTAAGGAATTTGGTTTTAGAGAAAGGGATTCAAAGAAAGTATCTGGGATGAAACGTGTCTCAGATTGTTGTATTCCAATCACGGATTGTCCTGCGCGGGACATAACTGCTCAAGATTTTAAGTGACACTTCGAACACGCTGCCACCTTTTGAAATGAAATTTTCAGAGGTTAGTTTGCCTGTATGTATCTATTAGATTAAAACAATCGAACTGTTCCAAAAACCAAAGGTATAATTTGCCTTTAAACCTGTCTAGGTATTGTACTGTATTGTTTACTGAAACTATTAGTTTCTAGCCATCTGGACATTTATTTTCCAGCCAAATTATGTAGTGTGATAATAATAAGTGCAATAATGCTTGATTATACTAAACATTTAGTACTCCATTTAATTTTAATAGATTGTTATATTTTATATTTGTGTACAAGTGTTGATGAATGACGTGCATGTTTATAGTAAATTGGAAATATGAGACTGCCAATACTACTAAGTTGTCTTGAGGAGTGACTATTTCATTCTTGAGCCTTATTGGCCTTGATTCAAGAACTTAAACATTTACTCGAGTACCATTAACACAAATCAATAAATAAAAATTCCTTGGCATTTTGATTGTTATCTTACTGGATTCATAAAGCTGACGTCTTTCTGTTTTCATGCAACAAAATGCTGCTGATTCTGATTAATTACAGAGGGGCTCCAAGGTCAAATTCAGATTTGTGATGCACAAATTGTTGAATGTAATTGTGTGTGGACAAATCCGTTTGAGCTGATGTCCCGTACCACTGTTTTTTCGCCCTTACTGGATGCAAATACGCCCAGCATAAATTCAGAACTGATACTTCATGGAGGCAACAAAGAAAATTGCCTGTGTTGCCACCGATCATTGCTTTGGTTTTCCCTTGCAATGTTCCAATTGATAACTTCCTCACAGAGGTGCCCTTTACCAAGGAGAAAACACCTTGGTGCCCATGCCCTTTCAAAAAAGGAAGCATCAGGCCAGTAAATTTATTTCACGAACCACAGGAATATCCAACCAATAATGTAGACAACAGTACAAAACACCAGTATGACATGAGTTAAAACCTGCGCCTAGCAGGTATGCGAGCTTACGAGCATCCTGGGAAATGGACTGAAATGGATTGGTCTAGTCCTTAAGGAAGTTTCCAGGTGAGAAAACCAGGCACAAGGGTCTGAATTCTTCCTTCTTGTTTCATGGATGAGTCAATTTTGTGCAGCACCTTTCATGTGTGGGAATAACCCACCAAGTACACCAACTTTCTTGGTCGCAAGTGATTGTTAAATTTGAATTCCCCAGACCATTACAAGCTTTTGTATATGACCTCCAGATAAGACAGACTTGTGTACGGCTGTTCACTGTCTCTCACGCACAATGTAACTATGTGAAAGCTTGCCCCCAAATCATGTGACATAGCAACTGTGTCTTTAGTCTGGACAATTCAAATTTAAGCTGTCACTATTGAAATTAAATGCACAATAGACTGTGCAAGTCTCGCGCATATCCAAAACAAAAAAAACAACTTAAACGCAGACTACATTTTACTATGAAATCAAGTCTTCTTTTTAAATTCTATTTATACAAAATTCTCAAAAATAAAAACACTCATGGCAATTTGTTATAAGACAAATATTTTTGAAAAATTAACATTGAAACGATTACACAATTGAAAATTGGGACAATACTTTTTTTAGAAACCCATTTGCCAGTCACGCCTGGAAGTATGCGACCATTAACTAGGTTTAGTGATAACATAAACGTCAGCTTTGCAAAATTTTTAATTGTTCACAAGTAACCAGTAATTGAGGTCAAATCATATTCTCAAGTTTTCCTCGTTAACTTGTTGATTTATTTAACTTTCACATATTTCATGGCTAAATTTTACTTTCCCAAAAATATTACATATTTTTTAGCCATAAACTATGGTAAACTAAAGTAATTGACGAAACAGAATCGAGCACACAAAAACTCATGGTTGGGATCCGGAAGTTTGAATAGGTGCGAGGCTTGCATAATCTACTGGCTTATCACATAAATGTTCTCCCAACTCGCAATACACCAATCCATTGAGCAGTGGGTATGATAGCAAGCGCCTAATTTAACCCACATGTTCGAACAACTTGTCTCTATTTACCCCTCATTCACATCAAGCATTTCACTGTCACTTACAAAAACAAGTACCAGTTTTTATTTTGGAACTGTTACAAAGATCCATTTTGTACTGGATTTTTTTGTTTGCTGGACCTCTTGGCGTGCATGTCTGGTTGCGATTGGTAAAGGCAATAAGAGGAACGGAACTTGAATGATTAGTCTGTTTTACTGGCAAGCTCCTTGATTCTATCCATCAATCTCCTGATTATCAGTCACAAGTATTCCAAGCTGTGTTTTTCGGAGTACACATTTCCCATTGTAGTAGAGATTTGCTGGATTACAATCGTCGACTGTGTATTTTCCCTTGTTTCTCCACAGCTGGATGATCGCTGACTTCTGTTGCCTTGTCCTCTTTTTGATGGGGATTCTGAATTGGCCCTTTAAGACGTCCACCATGAGAGAGTAAGAGGCTTCGTCTAATGCTGGAAACTGAGTGGGGTCATTTTGGGGTCTGGATTCCTTTTGCCGTTTGCTTGGTGATGCCTGGGCCTCATCGTTCCTTCCTCGATTTGAATTCTGTGGTGTATCACTCCTGAAAGTGAAGATACAATTTACATTGTTAGAATGTTCGCAAATCCAAATTCCAGGTAGCTGGCATCAAAAACTGCAATTGCTACATTTACCTCACTAATTGTCAAAAAGAAGCACTGCATGGTGTGGCTGAGAGGTTTAGCGCACCAGACTCAAGCTCTGGTGTTTCTGATCACCAAAGCTCTGGTATTTCTGATCACCAAAGCTCTGGTGTTTCTGATCACCAAAGCTCTGGTGTTTCTGATCACCAAAGCTCTGGTGTTTCTGATCACCAAAGCTCTGGTATTTCTGATCACCAAAGCTCTGGTGTTTCTGATCACCAAAGCTCTGGTGTTTCTGATCACCAAAGCTCTGGTGTTTCTGATCACCAAAGCTCTGGTGTTTCTAATCACCAAAGCTCAGGTGTTTCTGATCACCAAAGCTCTGGTGTTTCTGATCACCAAAGCTCTGGTGTTTCTGATCACCAAAGCTCTGGTGTTTCTGATCACCAAAGCTCTGGTGTTTCTCATCACCAAAGCTCTGGTGTTTCTCATCACCAAAGCTCTGGTGTTTCTCATCACCATAGTGTGGGTTTGAGTCCTGGTCTTGACACCTTGTGTCCTTGACACTTATTCATTATTGCTTCATCCTTCGGATTGTACGTAAAGTCGTAGGTTCTGTGTGTCGTATCAAAAATCAGTAGAGCACTTAAAAGAACTCAGTACACTTACTGCCAAGTGTACATCAAGATCCAGATTAGTTCTAAAATTGTATGCAAGATAACATGAGAAGCTGAATTTTGTGTAAGGTCACGTAATGTATAGTATTTTTGTCTTGTCCTTATAATGCATCATTATGTAAGTTTTTTCTTGTCTTTAATGCATCGAGAACTAGTCCACTCCTGACCTGGATGACTGAGATTGAAAACTACACTGAATTACTTCTCTATGAACTCTATGAAACAATCCAGGACACATCTCTGAACCCCTTTCTTATTTCAAGATGTGCATGCAAAGAATGGCCAGGTACATTGTTATTCTACTACAATGGTTCTATATTTACAAACATTACCTAAATGACGGCATACTGCTATCTCTCTGATCCTTCCTCAATTCTTCACAAACGTTCCTCTCTGCTAAAGCAACAAAATCCTCCCCAAGTGTCCTCTTCAATGGCCGTACTCCTCGATTCTTTCTTTCCGACCCTTTGGAAGTGATCTCTCGGTGTTGTGATTTTCGTTGCACGCATTTTCCGTTGTAGTAGAGATTTGCTGGGTTGCTATCGTTGACAGTAAACTTTCCCTTGTTTCTCCAAAGTTGGACAATTGCTGACTTGTGCTGTTCTGTCCGTTCCTTGACGGGGATGTTGAAACGTCCCCTTAAGACATCCACCATGACTGAGTAAGACGCATCGTCTATTGCTGGGATTTCATCCTGAGGTGATGAGCAGGCTTCTCCTTGCGTTGTGCTTTCTGATTCTACAGTTACATCATCCCTTCCTCGGTCCAAATTTTGATTTCTATTACACCTGGAAGTAACAGAGTTTGCTGTTTTAGTTTGTAGGGTTTTTTTTTTTTGGGGGGGGGGCTCTTATAGAAGATTGTGTAAGTGTTTATTTGTTACAGCAGCAGCTATGCAATATCTTTCTTACTCAGGAAGATAACCTAAATCAATAATTTCTTAATCCTTTCATGGTAAATAACAATAGTAACAAACAGATCCAGGGATGATGGTGGTGGTGGTGGTGGATGGAGGGGGGACTCTGTTGGAATCAAACCCTGGTTTTAACCCTTTCGTTACAGATTGTTTTAACATAAACAACCACTGGTGACCGAATTGTTTGACCTCTTAAGGGTGAAGCAAACATTCTTATCCAATAGAAAGCTTTCATTCAAATGCCATTTTTACAAACTCTATTATCACCTTGAAGATATTGTTTTATAGCAGAATAAGTAATACAAATATAATTGAGTTTCCTTGCAAGTTTTTGTATCTGTTGCCTCTGTGTGTCCTGTACAACCATATCATACTCCATAGGTGTTTGGCATTTTGGATCAATCCACTCCATTTTGAAAGGATTGCATAACAACTTTATTTTATTTTACCATCATTGGAAAGATCCCATCTTTTTCTTTCCAACCATTGTAAGATTGGGTATGGAGAACATGGACAAATCTACAGCTCTAACAATGGCCTCTGTGCTCTGGTTTGGGTGGTTTTTGTCTGTAAGCTTGGTCACCTAAGTCCCCAATGGTAAAGCAAAGGGGCTATTAGTGTTACACAGCATTTTGACTTTATAATCATGTAGCTACAAGCACATGAGACCACAATACTTTTGTTTTTCACAGGTAAAAGGTTTACTCGTACTGTTTAATGAGTTGTTCATCCTGACGAACAGTTCCACACTGAAGTAAAATTTCACCTCCAACTGCAGTTGTCTCCAAGGTGGATTGAACTTCCGTTGCTTTGTTCAATGGTATACTGGTACCCATGCTACTTGGAAGACGTTGCTCAGGTGGCTTTTCCCATATACTGCACTGTATACCAACTGTACTGGTGCCTGGTCTTGTGTCTATCATTGTTTCTGTGGGTTTATATTGAAAAGAAAGCAAGATTTTATCAAACTGAGTGTTGTCTCAAAGATACAGGGCTCTTTCCAACTCAAGTCTACTGAACCCCTTGCACCAACGTCACATGGGGTAACTGTCCACCACACCATTTTGGGTAGTCAGATTGCATTTTTAAGTTATGGTAAGTGTGGAAATAGGCCTACTGCATCGCCTACAAAAAACACACTACTCTGGAATTACATGAGTCTGTTGCCCCTGGGCTTGGCCTTGGTGCCCCTACAAAAGTTCTCCCAATGGAAGTGCCCTTTGAAAAATGTAAATGACCTTGCCCTCTCAATGTTGAAATCTCGGGCCAGGACTCGCAACATGGCAACCAAGATTAATTGTGATGATGATGTAAGGTGAATGGGGTCAAAACACAAAAATGTCACGATTTCACTTGCCTGGATTGACTCTGTTTTGTGGTTGAATGAAAGAGTTGAACTGTCCAACCATGGAAGAAGGAAATAGACCTCCATGGTCCAACTGTAACCAAATTTAATTCTATCATCAGTTTTCCCCCGTTAAAGTGACTGACCAGGGCCCAATTTCATAAAGCCTGTATGTAAGCACAAAAACTTGCTAAGCATGGGAAAATATTGCTTAGCAGAAACAGGTTACCAGCCAACATTCCATAAAAATGGCATTGTTGCCACTGGTAACCCCGCTCATTTCTTGCTAAGTAAAGAAATTTGCCAAGCAGAATTTTCTGCTTAACAGTTTTATGAAATTGGGCCTGGCAGGACCAGTTAGCTTGTCATTTCACTAGTCTCTCAGGTTTTTCACTTGTCCGTATTTCAAGAAATAGGGATGCTTTTCAACACTGAACTAGCCAGCCAGACCACTTGGAGTGAATTTCAACTGGTCCTCGGGTGTTTTAACCATCCCCCTATAGACCCTTCTTACTGATCACGATGCCACATTTCTATAGCGTCACAGGACAGGAGGTCTGCCATTTTGGATTACTATGCCCATGCCAAGTGCGATACATTGCATTTCTTAGCACATTTAGTAGATTAGTAGTATGTGATGCTGTGAAGGGCACGTGTAAATACTCCAGTGGAAATAGTGATGCCATCTCAAAAAAATCCGAGGAAGCTAAGGATTCAATAAAACATAGAATTAGAAACAGGAGAATGCGGTGTGTGCATCTGTGGGTAAAACGTGCTTTTTTATTAAGCCCCACCAAGGCATATATTAACTTCTCTGTTATAGTTCCCATTGATGAAGCGTATATCCCCCTCCTCTGGACTTTCTCAAGCCAAGGCTGTCAATTTGATTTTGCCGGTATGGGTCACCGGTCCCATTATTGCTGCCCCGTATTCCAGCCGCGACCTGTGAATGACAATGGTTGTGTATGCTTGTTTCTTGATGGAGGAAGAACAAACAACAATATGCAATTTGAGAGTTCACGGAATAGAAAAGACACAATTTTCCCCTTCATTATACTCACCTTTCGAATGCATTCTCACCGCCATCATTCCACTGATTGGTGTCCTTTTGTAGTTTTTATAGACACAAGTTGAAAGGAAACGAAGGAAATGCCACTATATAAACCGAGTGCTCGTCTTGTCGTGCACACTCGTTGTGTACGTCTGACTGTCACGATTTCTGACTAGAGAGGGCGCAATTGAAGTTTGATGATCGAGAGTGACGGTTTATCAGATTCTGTCAACTGGTTGTAACCCTTCTGTTCCTTGCTCTGTGTGGTCAAAATGACTTTCGTTCAAGGCCGCATGTCAACTACGTTTTTATAAAAGAAGCAATTGTAAGAGATCAAGACCCGCCCCCAAAATACAAACAACATCAGAAATAAATACATCAAATGCATGAACAGCTGTTAATTTTATTACTAATAATGAAACCCAGGAGGAAGCACAACACAACGGCAAGGATTTTTTATAGGACCAAATCGGCTCATACTTCCAAACATTTTCAGAAACGTTAAAATAGGAAAAAAGTTAGCAGAGCGAGGTTTCGATCCTCGGACCTCTGGGTTATGGGCCCAGCACGCTTCCACTGCGCCACTCTGCTGCGATGAAAGGAAGAAAATAAGTCGGCATAAATACCTTTAAAATAGATGATGCAATCGCAAGTAATTATGAATAAGATGAGTTAGTGGCCTTGCGGTGAAGCGCTGTACAGTGTGTTGTGCAGTAGGCCAGAGGTATGGGTGTCATCCTCTAAACCATAAGGGTTGCAGGCAGAAAAGAATGAATGTAGAACTCGCCAGGCACAGCAATGCCTTGGGATCATAATACTACAAATTTAACCCTTTATGTTTTACACAATCTCAACAGCAGAATCAATTATTCAAACAAATTAAAATCAAATGCACTGCTGTTTTAAGTCAATTACGTTGTATAAACTTAACTTGCTCAAATTTGCAAATATTGCTATGATAAAAGGGGGCTGCTTAAGCAATCCACTATGATGGACCTAAATGCATATGACGCGTCACCACACCGTGCCAACTTAGAGGTACAAATTAATGATGATGAACCACTCAGATGTGGCTGTACATTCGTTGGGCGTGGGGGTTTACAAAATTAAAGGGGTTTCTAAAACAAATTGTTTAAATAATAGTAACAAACTATTTGTGTTCTTATAATGCGAAAACTCTTTTTTTTAATTACTGTAATGAGTATTTTTCAGATTTGTTTCATTATAATCTCAAACAAAGATTTGATTTCAGAAAAAGGTCTTTGCCCTATGTGTTTTCTCGTTCCCAAATAATACGCGCGACTTGCACAGTCTGTACAGAACATAGCGATAGGTGTATTATAAAAATGTTCGCTAGCAAATGCATCGCTTTCATAAGCCTACATAGGCCTCAATCGTAATAAGCAACCACTCAGGCTCGGCTCAGCTATAGCTGAGTGAACCCCCCCCCCCCCCCCTCAAAAAAAAAAAAAGAAAAAGAAAAAAAAGAAAAGAAAAGAAGAGCACCCACGATGAAGATTACGTTTAGCCATGGTTTAGCTAAGCTGTACTTAGTTGCGGAGCCGGTGTCAAATCCTGTTCCCAGATCCGAATTCACGTGGGCTGAAGAAGGTTGATTCAAAAGAGGGCGCTATCCGAAGAAGTTTGTTTACAGTTGCCGTAATATGAGGGGGGGGGCGCAATCTCCGGGGGGGGGGGGGGACACACAGAATCTCCTACCACACCGGGTCTGCCTGTACAATATCAGACGACGCCAGTCCCTAAAATTGTGTTCTTGACCGCGCGTGCATGCGTTTCTTAATGCGTCACAATAAAGTAGAACATTAAAGGTTCAATTGTTTAGCTGCGCGTGGTAGCGGGCGGGCGTAGCCGCACTGCCGTTTTGTTTATCACCACTGCGCAAAACAATACATTTTGCGTTGCTGTTGTGTAGGCTTACAGCAAGTATCGTTTTGTGACTTTCTTCAAGCGAATTCTGAGCGAATTTTCCGCATTTTTTTCATGAGTGAAATATCATCTTCCTTTTGATGAAACTAACTTGAAAACAATGGAAAATGCACCATTAAACACCCGTGCATTACAGCTGCTGAAAGAAAACTTCACGCTCCATCTATATGAACGAAACACATCACGGGGAGAATGATGGTAATGAAGGAGAAGGGGATGATTGGGAGTGACAGGGGGGTATGCACAGTATGAGTGAGGGAACATGTTTGGGGGAAGAAAATTAAGAATACACCAATTATGTGAATTATGTACGAACGGGTCAGATATTTATATTTAATTTGTTTTATTTATTGTCGAAACTCAATTGTCAAAGATATTGGCTCAAAAAGTGATTGAATTTACACATCTTTGCTATCGTTGCGTATAACTCGATCTCCGCCTGTTAAAATAAGTTTTTTGTTTTCTTTTCTGGTTGCAGGAAGTAGGCCTATTACAAAGTACTTAATATTTATAGAATATAGATAATAAATATTCTAATAATAATGTAGTATAGGTTACTTTGTATGCAGGACCCCATCCATTTTAACAGTTTCCCCCGGAACATGACCCCTGCCCCGGTTCAGAAAATGTAATCAAATAAATACACAAATAAACACAGACAAACAGAAAGAAATGATGCGTTTACTTTTTGTTACATTCAACACGTTCACCCCGAATGAATTTGTTTTCTGAATAGTTGTGTTTTCACAAATTCACTTTATATTTTGGGAAGAGTTGTTGTCTTACTGGCCGTCTGTTTACACGAGTTTATATGAAAGGGCGACTGTACCGAATCACTGTACCGCATGTATGTGTATTTGTATTTGTATTTGTATGTTTGTATAATGGAGGGGCGACTTTGATATGTGGCGGCTTTGCTATTGTCAACTTACAACCTTGTGCATTATGTAGTTCCGCACTTCGCTCGTCCCCATGAACATGATGGTCGAAGGGACGCGCATAGCATCTGCCGACATAATAAGCCTGGGAGCGACCTCGACAAATCTACTTTCAGCGCAGATTTTGAAATGACAGTTTCCGTTCCCCAAACTCAGAGTCAGCAACAAGATAAGAAATGTAGTTAAATGTACGTAAATGTAGTAGTATTACAAATTGTGGGTTTATTCAACAGTGCTGAATATCTTGGAAGTAGGAATCACCCTCATTGGTAAGTTATTTTGATCAACACTTTGAGGCAGACTTATTAACAAACGCCAACATTCATTCACCTGTACGGGATACGGAACGGATCATCACCACCTACCTCGGCGGGATCGCCCGGGCACCGATCCACCGGGGCACCTACCTAGCCATGGGTAGGACGCCGATGCCAGACTCCGTTGTACTGCATTGACGCGTTGTATGCAACAGAGGAGTACAGCCCGGCCGGGCGAACGCGCAACGGTAAAACGGGACACCCCTACTCCTGAGGTTCGTTCCTGTAGCTCTACTCTACATGCTCTATCGTCTCCATGATCTTGGTTGATGACGATATCGGAACGAACTTATCACAATTCTAAGATTTAGGGATTCGGGGTAGGAACACCCACGCCGGTTGTACATCATACATATGTAAAGTTCATGAGTTTTTCATTTTTACTATTTTAGTAAATTTTAGTTATTTTTGGACGAATCGGTTTTGGACGAATTGGTTTAACATTTTAAATAGTAACTCATTAAAATTAATATTAACTGACAATCCATTGGCAAACTCACTAAAAAAGTTTCTCCTAGCCTAGAGTTAATTAAGACTAGAGTAGGGAGTTCGGTGGTGTTTGCATTTGTACAAATTGTTTACAAATTTTGTATCAATGGAAAGCTTGTTTTAAGAGAAGTTCATTGGTGCTTAAATCAGCTTCATAGCTTAAAATACAATAGAGTTATGCCATTTTATGGAATTGGAAGGATGACCCGTTTGTGTCTGTAAATTTTTGTCTTCATGTTGTTGATGCAAAACTGGTCAGGGCTTCATTTTGGGTGACATTCTGCTTGGGACTGGGAACTCCTGCATGTCGCCATTTCTCACACTGAACGTGTCATTCTTGACTAAAATTTTCAAAGTTTTTCATTTATGATAAGGGAAAAAAAGCTTGTACGGCATGGCATGGTGTTCATTTAATTTTCTGTTATATGTTGTATAGGGAATGTCACATCAATGGCAAACCAAAGAAGTACTCAAATGTACTGCTTTGGATAGGGCTGTACTTCATATTGGCAAGTACAAACATTTATACTTTGTTGAAAATCTGCAGAAGGAATAAATAGGCCAGTTTAATTTTAAAAGCTGGACATTTGTGTGGCGTCAGAAAAAGAGACAATTTTGCCAAGAGATCCTGAGTGTCGGACAGGTTTTCCAGCACTGATCAGGTTGCAATTACATCATAGAAGTTTACTTCAAAAACTAGGAAGAAACAATTAATAATAAATATTGAAAAAAAACAAAACAACAACAACCATACAGGGGTGAATGCATCCAATATTTGTGTTGTTGGAAGGTGTTCTGAGAGCGCATATGTGGATACCCTTTTCATTTTAATTTTTTTTCCTCATTTTTCTTTACAGACGCAGAATGGATCATGGGAAGCTGAAGAGCTTGGCTCATTGGGTAAGTCAAAATTTTGCCTGACAAGGTTTAACTGAGAAGTGATACTATCAGTAAAATTTGTTTGAATGCAATTTTTTTGTTTCCATTTTAAAAGATCTGTTGACTCAATGTACAAACAGCAGGAATAAAGCATCCCCCCCACTGGGCTTAGTATTGTTTTACTCTATCAAATAGCTACATGTAAATGAACACAAGATACCTTTTGTACATGTATTATGTACTTAGCAGGACACAACTACAAAACCAGTAGGTCGGCCAAATGAGAAAAGTGGGCTCTCAGAAAATAATACTCTGCCAAAATGAATTGCCCACAGTCTATTGATGACTAAAGTATGTAGTTTTTTCTTTTGTCAACATAGGTGAACTCTGTTGGAGTAGGCAACTGTGTAGAGTCCCTGCAACAGCTTCAGGATGGAGCTCACTTCATCAGCATCGTCAAAATCATGTAAGTATACAAGTTAGTTAGTTACTGACAACATTCTCCCTACCAATACAATTTTTAATGATCATGATATTGTTTGCGTACCTCGCCATAGTATGCAGTGGTTTATAGACGGAATTGAAACAATATCAATTATGAAGAATGGATGGCAGGGCCTTGTGCTAACTTTGTCACTTGACTCGTTGTCCGGGGTGACTAGCCCGCATCAATTTCAATTGAACAAGGAGGTTTGGAGGATTTTACAGGTAGATTCAGGTTGGGACAATTTAACCGGTTAACCAAATAACATTAAAAACAAACAAACTAACAAACTAACAACGACCATTGAAATCCATTTCCAAATTTCCTTAATGGTTCCTTAAAGGAAGCCAACAGTTAAAAAAAAAGGGGGAGAATGATTGACATCCTTCTTATTGGTGGAACTACATGTATCTTATCTCAATCCCCAACAATTTGTTATAAATTTTGCTTTGTGGGCTGCCACACCTGTGTTTCTTGGTTTTGTGACTGAGAAAACTTGGTATTGTGTAATCCTGATCCATCCTGGAAAGTGTGCTCGTTTTGCATGTGGGCTGATTTGAATCGGTAAAAAACATTAACTGGTAGTCACAAGTTTTGTTTAATTGTTTGGAAAATAAGCATATTTATAATGGAATAGTTGATAAACCATAACTTTTTTGTTTTCCTGTTTTTCTCACAGCAATGGCGACAGTGGAACCCAGTTCTGTGATCAGCCTGTGCAGAGGTTTCGACTGATAACATCATTCCTCCAGGGTGAGACTGAGTTCATAAACAAAATGTCACTGGCTAAATTTCTACAGTCCCGGTCGTGACACTTGTGTCCTTAAGCAAGACACTTGACCATTATTGCTGCGCCCTTCGGATGGGACGTAAAGCTGTAGGTCCCATGTGTTGTGTAAAAATGCACATAAAAGAACCCAGTGTACTTATCGTAAAGAGAAGGGATTTGCCCCAGTGTTCCTGGTTTGATTGGCTGCATATTGCGCCACATCGGATTGCAAACAATTTCATGGTGCTATGTAAAGGGAAAAGGTCTCATACATCAAAACGTAGCTCCACATACCTTGCAGGATAAATTATATTAATGTTCAAGCACCATAAGCGTCACTGAGTGACAGATTTGAGCACTATGTCAGAAGGCACTATGATTATTATAAAATACTTATTTGTTATTACTGGGCCTGCAGTAACATCCAACAAAGTCTGACAGTTCTTGGAGAATTTTGGGAATGTTAGGGTAAACTACATTCAATGAAGCCAATTTAAGCAAAGAAAGAGTTTTTATTACCAATGATGTAACTTTACTCCAGAGTTTAATGGTGAGCCCCAGTTTCATTTAGAAATTTTAAAAAAGACCTCCTTTGCCTGCAGAATTTTATCGGATCTCACTGGAGCGGCATTTGGACCCCACCAAAATCCTCCTGCATGCTGACATTTCAGAGCTGGCCAAGGTTGCGGCATTGTTGCTGTGCGCTGCCATTCAGGGACCCAAGCTGGAGTTCTTCGTGGATGCCATCACCAAGCTGGACATTTCAGTACAGACCCACCTCAAGGAGATTATTGAGGCAATTGTAGCAAGAGGAAGTGGCAATCAGCTCCATACAAACTTTGACAGGGTCCTCTACAAGAAATGTAAGAAAGTAACTATTTTGTGTGTAACAAATATGATACTGTAACTCTCACACTACTATAATTGATAGATAGTGGCTGTGATGATAGGCGGGGCTTAGTGATTGGGCTATCGTGATCTTGTCTTCGTTCAACTGACTATTTTATGGGCAGGGGCTATGAAGTTTTTCTATTGAAATTGTTCGCTTATTTGTTTTGTGGTTCTGATTTATTTCCAGTGAATGAAGAAGTCAGCACATCATCTCCCATGGAGCCCTGTACTCCAATCATGACTAGCTGCAAAACCCCACTGTCTGCTGGATTCTCCCCAGTTAAGGCTCTCTTCAGCACGCCTAATATGGTATCAAAGGTAGTTAAAAAACAAATAAAGAAATAAAATAAACTTTGTAAATAGTTTCCAATAAATGAAAATATAGCAGCAAAACCACTGTTAAGTGTTACACTTGGTGCTTTTGTTGATGGACAAACCACAACTGACTTCGATAAATTGTCTACTGAACAACTTGTTTTCATATGACAAATAACACTCGATTGTACTCATTGAAATAGACTCATATTATGACAACTATCAGTGGATTAAATTTTACATTTTATCCGCTGTGATTACGGCAAGGCCTATTTTCTTAGAGCTGAAATGCCACAATATCTAAAATAGAATGGTTTAAGTGAAAAAGCAACTGACTTGTTGAGAAAAGTTGTGACACTAACAGCGCCCTATTTCATGGTTTTACGTTATACCATAGTCAAAGCTGAAGGTGTAGCAGGAAAATTCATGCTTAGCGTAAGCTTATTTCACATGTTCATAGGGAAATTCTGCTTGTTCGTGTGGGTACTTCATGCAAGTTAGCATTCTTTTGCCTGGTAAGCAGGAAATGTTAGACATCAGCGCAGAGTTCCGTAGTAAGCAAAGCCACAAAATTTGGCTGCTCTTTTCTAATCCCCTTCCTGTTTTCCCCCCATGCAAAGTCAAAAAAGTCTTTACTCGTAAAAAGTTTGCAGTTTCATTTTTAACTTTCTGCTTTAGCAAACTTACAGTTTACAAATGTTTCCTCTTGTTTCTATTCCAAGATCAAAGATCGCCAAATGCATGAGAAAATAAGAATGCTGGAGTCGAGCGTGGCTAGGGAGAAGTCACTAAGACAGGATTTAGAAGCAGAAATCATCGAGAAGAACTCTGCCATTGTTGAGAGAGGTAAAAAAGAAATACAAGGCTTCTAACTTTAAAGATTTCCAAGTTTGTGTTGTTCTTGGAGAGAATTCAGGTGTTTGAGGAGGGGTACAATATCTATAAAACAAACTGTAACTGGAGTTAAAGCTCTTGTAAACATTTTATACTTTGGAAACCCTGGGGTAACGCCTTAGTTTAACCATGCTGTATATTGTGCATTCCTCCCTTGAGAATGACCACGACCAAAAATAAACACAACCGGTTTAGAAAAGAGAGATCTTGATATTTTTGCCCTTCAAACTTGATTGTCATCGAAAGATATTTAAGATAATTGACTTTAAAAAAAACTGTGCCTTCTAGTCAAAACTTGTCTGTATTGCATCAGGAAAGAATCACTCAAAAACCTCTTCAAATTTCCTTGGGTTTGTTTTCAGATGTCAAAGTAAAAGAATTGGCGCAGCGTGTATCTAACATGAGAAGCCTGGTTGGCAAAGTCGATACAATGCAATCGTCACATGACCAACTGCAAGCATGTCAATTACAAGTAGCAAGGTATGTATCAGTATGTACACAGGACTTAAGTAATTTTGTTTTGCTGAACCATCAGACTGTGTTTGAACTAGGGTCAGGAGCTCATCCATAATTTGACTTTTCTTTTATACATTGTAGTTATTGTCATTATATATTTCTGGTAGTAAAACCCAGGGACCCTCAAACGTGGCTGTTGCACTGTGACCCGTAGGTGTGGACTGAAGACAATAAAGAAATGTCACTTATAGATGTGGGAGGAAACCCTCAATTAGGGAAAACCCACGCAGTCAGTAGGGATAGGATTTCTCCAGGTTTTTTTCTGGAAATCTTTTCTTCTTTTTTTTCTTTTTTTTCTCTCTCTCTTTTTTTTAAAAATTAAGACCATAAAAAACATAAAGATAAAACCAAATAGAATGCCCCAGAGTGCAGATTAGGGCTTTTAAAACAAAAGATAAATGTAACTAAGTAGGCTTTGAGCTCAAAAGTTATCGTCCTCGCAAGCTTTCGCGCTTAGTGCTCACAGTTCAGGTTTTTTTTTTCAACAGCCTATCACATCCCTGAGTCAGGTAGGGACTGAAAGCCCACTTGGTCCAAAGTGGGATTCAAATCAGGGTCTGCAGAGGTGAAAGGCAGGGACAAAAAAAATAATCTAGCTGAAGCCCCTGTAAATTGGAGCTTTACATGGGGATGAGATGATGCCTTATTTGAAGAATGTGGTTAAAAGACTAGAGCCTTCAAGAGTTGAGAAAGTTCTAGAACTGTTTTGATGGTGCCTGAAAATCAGGGACAATGTTTAAGTACTGTGGTGGTTTGCCTTGTTAGCAGTAGTACACAAGTTTTTATCATGACTAGGTTTTTTCTTTTGCAAAAAAAACCCTTTACAAATTTAAGAAAGGTCATTATTATTAGCATTCCCAGTTGTTAATACTGTTTTGTCCCCCTGAAAATAAGTTTTTACTTTCTTACTATATTTTGTTTATGCCCATTGTAGATTGGAGAAGAGACTAGCTGAAATGGAACCAATCCGCTCAGAAAATAAAATTCTGGTGTGTCAGGTTGAGAGGCTAGTCAACGAAAACAATGAACTTCAGGCTAAGGTATGTCATTTAACCCAGTTTGCTACCACCCACAGTATTCATTTTCAGCATGAACCAACCTGCGTTTTGTTTGTGTAGAACATTGTGGTGGAATTAAAACCCTGACTAAACAAAGTATAGGCAACAAACATTGAACATTGCTGTGTAACCATTAGAGCTAGGGTGTAATGACAACTCACGGTGAACTACATGAAAGTTTAAAGCCCAACTTTTTCGACATCCACTCCATTTCTGTGTCCTTTTTAAAGTAACCGTAACAGCTTAGTGTTAGTTCACAAAACAAACACTTGAACACTTTTAGATGTTAAATTTGCATCGGGGATAAAGAATATTATTTGGTTTTACCCTTACACCGATGTGTGAAAAGCACTGCAGTACTTTGCTCAGTACTTTCACAGGACTCGGGAAAGTTACAGTGCTTTACACACATCGGCGTAACATTAAGGGTAAAACCAAATAATATACTTGAACACTTTGACTGTTATTGAGATGTGTCATCATGTAACGCTTGCTTTTTGAGAAAAGTGCATTGATCCAAATCAATGGTTGTAAATCTTTGGCAGGATTGTGTCTTGTGCAGAATTTTGCACTTTAGAAAGATGGAGGCATTTTCAAATGTTGTTTTTGTTTGTTTGTCATAATCAGATGCGGGACTATCAAGCACTGAAGGAAAAAAGCAACCATCGCAAATCCATCGCAACGGAATCACAAATGAATCTGCGTGAATATCAGGACAAATTCCTTCAGATGAAAAAGGAAAAAGAGCTCATGGTGGCCGCCCTGAAAGAGCAAGAAGTGGAACTGGCCCAGCTGAAAGAAATCGGAGCAGAGCGCCAAGATATGATCAAAGAACTAGAGGAGAAGCTGCAGCAACAACCTGGTAAATATATACATATTTCTACCCCCTCCCAATGACTTTTGGAAAGCTCATTCCATAGCAAGTCACTTGCTAATGCATCACTGCTATGTCACTTTGTTGCACTGCATATCTAAACTGAAATTCTGTTTTTGAAAGAATTCAAACATTGCCTTCTTGGAATTGACAGCTCTTCTAATGCCAGTTGGGAGAGGTATATCTCAAGCATTGCAAAGAGTGCTTCCATGCGAGTTGTCTTTGTCGAACTCGGAAGTTCTTACCTCCTGATGCTACTCTCTACCTGGACAAGACAACTATCTGTCCCCTAATGGTGTACTGTTGTCATACTTCGCCTGAGCTTTAATCTGTCATTTATCTTTATTAGATAGAGTATTGAAGGGTATTGTAAGTTTTGTTGGTGAAGAGTTGAGATCATAGTTACAACCTCTTTCTTACCATGTCTGGTAAACGTGTAGCCCATTTGACATAAGTAGGGGCATTACCTAGGGGCATTACCGAGTCTGATTGTGGCTATAATTTGTTTCGTTTTACATTTGACAGGAGGAGAGACTCTTAATATAGTCCCAGAGCGTCAACTTGCAGAGATGAACGCCGAACTGCAAACACTGAAAGAAACATGGATACAACCCACAATGCATCAGCAGGTTGAAAATCAACTTCAGGCAGCCGTGGAGAATGTGAGTTGATGCAGAATTATTGCTTTGTTTGAACTTAAAACATGACAAAGAAAGTAATCGCTCAAAAACATAATCAACTCCAATCATCTTCCTTTTTTTGTTTTGCTTTATAGATGAAGCAGATGAAAGAGACATTCCAAAGAGTTCAAGCTGAATGTAAGAAACAAAATGGTTTTTACTCATTAATTATCAAACTTGGCTTCTTGTATGTAAACAAGGACGATCCTGTTTGACCAACCCAAGCAGTGCCTTGCATTAGCCCTTTAACACTCACACACAATTGAACTTAGAGGCATTTACTCCTTAACCGCGGCACAGAAATTCACAAGATTTTGTGCAGTACCTAGAAATCCTTAGATAACTTTCACTTGGAGTTTTTTCTTGCATTACAAGTTTAGTTTAGTTTGGAAAGGATGAAATTATCCTTTGGGTGATTTGCACAGTTGTTTTGTTTGCTTTAATACTGAATTAAAACATTGAGGTTGGAAAATTTTACAAAGATCATTTTAAGATCATGTGACGTATTGCAAACAAGACAATCACGCTACTAATGGGGCACTAAAAAAATAATAATTTGATCGATTTAATCGGTCTGGGACACTGCTTGGGTTTAATACACATCTCTCCACCCTAATTGATAACACAAATGTAAGAACGTAAGATGTTATATTACGTCACTATCTTTCTTGTTGTTTCCCCCACTTTTCTCTATTAATTGCCATTCTATGAAACCTTTTATCCATCTGTGATCTCATCTTTTGGTTTCATGACCAGTAGCTGCTCTTTAATTGGGTTCAGAAGTGTTCATTGTCTGTTCTCTCATAATATTTCCAATTTAAAATTGTTTACAGATAAAGAAAGGCTGACTACCGAAGGAAACTCGGCTAGACAGGTAGGGTCACTCACCCATTTTAACTAGTTATTGCCGGGGATCTTCCATTTTTGTTTCCAACCAACTTGACAGGATTAGTTTAGTGAAATTGTCAGAAAAAAATTTCTTTGAGAGTACCTCTGGCACAAAAAACATGGCTCAACAAAGCCAAGAGAACAAAGATTCTATTTGAAGCACCGGGATTTGTTTCCTTTTCAAGAAAATACCATATTCACACACTGTGATCAGCAAGACCTCGACTGTGAGACACAGCTGCCACTTGGGCCCATGACCGGAACAAAGGCTGGAATCTTGGTCCACTCGGACTTACCTCCAGTGGGTGGCCTTTTTGGGGGGTCCAAAATGCACATAACCCAAATCAGAGCAGAGAAAATATTGGCGTGTTAACACAACCAAAATGCACATAACCCAAATCAGAGCAGAGAAAATATTGGCGTGTTAACACAACCAAAATGCACATAACCCAAATCAGAGCAGAGAAAATATTGGCGTGTTAACACAACCAAAATGCACATCACCCAAATCAGAGCAGAGAAAATATTGGTGTGTAAACACAACCAAAATGCACATAACCCAAATCAGAGCAGAGAAAATATTGGTGTGTAAACACAACCAAAATGCACATAACCCAAATCAGAGCAGAGAAAATATTGCTGTGTTAACACAATACCCGGAGTCAATTGGTTAACAGCTGCCATTTATGTTTTTAATGCTCACTTTTGTGGGGAGTAAAATGAGTCTCTGTTCCAAATAGACTAGTACCTATCAAGTTACATTATTTATGTAGATTTTTCAGTAGCACTCAGTAGCACCAAAGAAAATGATTGTACTTTTTGCGTACAAGATATTGATAAACTTGTACCATGGTAGCAGTTTGAACTCTGAGTGACGTTGCTGCATTTATGCACACTTGTACTTTTAAAAACAAATTAATTAAGATCTGCAATTAAACAAAGTTGACAGTTTTAAATATGCATTTTTGTTTTTGTATTTTTATTTTTTGCATTATTTGTAGCGCTTTGAGGAAATGGAGACATCTGCTTTGTGTAAGGTGAACAACCTGCAACAAAATCTGCAAATACAGACAGATAAAAACATCAGCATTGAGGAGAAATTACGTGAGCATGCCCAACAAATCAACGGTTTATTGGAGGTCAAAAACCACCTCACACAAGATATCAGCAGCGCTCGTACGGAGATAAGTCAACAATCTGAAGCTATTGCTTTCTTGCAGGAGGCAAAGAGTGCAAGAGAAGAAGAGCTCAAGTCAGCCAATACACAGATTGCAAAGTTCAAAGAAGTGATTGAAGAGTTGCAAGAGAGTGACAAGGTCTTGAGAGCAGAGGAAAAGCGTCTTACAGGAGAGGTTGCATCTGCTTGTGTCCTCATGAAGCAACAAGAAGAGATCATTGGTGGTCTAAATGAGAGAAAGCAGTGTCTAGAAGATGAAGTGTTAGATGCCCAGACTAATGCCAAACAGCAAGCTGAGTTTATTGCAACACTCCAGGCATCAAAGGCAGAACTTGAGGGTGAGGTAAAGTCATCTTATGAGAAGGTGAAGAGGTATGAGGAGGTGATACAGGAAGTTGAGCAGAGGAACAACGACTTGAAGATGGAAGAGAGGCGTCTCTCGGAGGAGATTGAGTCTGCCCAGCTACTCGCCAATCAACAGAAAGAAGCTCTGAGTAGTCTTAATGAGGAAAAGAGGCATTTACAAGACGAAGTCTCCAATGCTCAAACTGAGGCTAAGCAACAAGCTGCCACTCTACTGAACCTCTCAGCAGCAAAGGCAGCATTGGAAAAAGAGGCCCTGTCTGCCAATGCACAGATCAAGAAGTTGGAGGGAATCATCACAGATCTACAGCAGAAAAATGATGACTTAACGGCAGAAGAGGGACCTTTAACTGAAGAAATTTCATCTGCTCGTTTTTTCATCAAACAGCAGGAAGAAGTCATTAATGCGCTCACTGCAGACAAGAAGGGTCTCGAAGATGAAGTCTCCAGTGCTCACCTCAAAGCCAAAAAGCATTCAGAAATCATCACTGCTCTCCAAGCAGCAAAGACAGCATTTGAAGAGCAAGTCGCTTCAAATAATTCTGAAATCCAAAGGAGTAAGGAGATGATTGTGGAGCTGCAGCATAGAAATGAGGACTTGAAGACACAGCAGGAGTGTCTTTCAGAGGAGGTTGCATCTGCTCATTTTATGACGAAACAGCAGGAAGAAGTTATCAGTATGCTAAATGAGAAAAAGAAGCAAAATGAAAACGAAGTCTCAAGCATCCGTACTGAAGCTAATCAGCAGTCCGAGGCAAATGCCATCCTTAATGCAGCAAAAACAGCATTAGAAGATGAGGTCAAGGTGACCCATGCGCAGATTCAAAATTTCCAGGAAATAATCCAGGGGCTAGAGAAGAGGAATGAGGACTTGAAGACTGAGAGAGTGTGTCTCACGGAGGAAGTTTCATCTGCTCAGGAGAGAGCAGAGCAGCAGGGAAAGATCATTAGTAGTCTAAATGAAGAAAAGAAGGTTTTAGAGAATGCAATCCTTGATGCTCGTACTGAGGGCTCCAGTGTTCAAGCTGAGGCTAAGCAACAAGCTGTCACTCTACTGAACCTCTCAGCGGCAAAGAAAGCATTGGAAGAAGAGGCCCTGTTGGCCAATGCACATTTCAAGAAATTGGAGGGAGTCATCAAAGACCTGCAGCAGAAGAATGATGACTTAACGGCAGAAGAGGGACCCTTAACTGAAGAAATTTCATCTGCTCGTGTTTTTATCAAACAGCAGGAAGAAGTCATTAATGCGCTCACTGCAGACAAGAAGGGTCTTGAAGATGAAGTCTCCAGCGCTCACCTCAAAGCCAAAAAGCATTCAGAGATCATCACTTCTCTCCAAGCAGCAAAGACAGCATTTGAAGAGGAAGTCGCGTCAAATAATTCTCAAATCCAAAGGAGTAAGGAGATGATTGTGGAGCTGCAGAATAGAAATGAGGACTTGAAGACACAGCAGGAGCAACTTTCAGAGGAGGTTGCATCTGCTCATGTTCTGACAAAACAGCAGGAAGAAGTTATCAGTATGCTGAATGAAAAGAAGAAGCAAAATGAAAACGAAGTCTTAAGCATCCGTATTGAAGCTAATCAGCAGTCCGAGGCGAATGCCATCCTAAATGCAGCAAAAATAGCATTAGAAGATGAGGTCAAGGTGACCCATGCGCAGATTCAAAATTTCCAGGAAATAATCCAGGGGCTAGAGAAGAGGAATGAGGACTTAAAGACTGAGAGAAGGTGTCTCACGGAGGAAGTTTCATCTGCTCAGGAGAGAGCAGAGCAGCAGGGAAAGATCATTAGTAGTCTAAATGAAGAAAAGAAGGTTCTAGAGAATGCAATCCTTGATGCTCGTACTGGGGGCTCTAAGCAACTTGAGGCTCTTGCTAGCATTCAGGCAGCAAAGACAGCACTTGAGGAAGAGGCCTCATCAGCCAATGCCCAGATCAAGCGCCTCAAAGAGATGATTAAGGAGTTACTTCAAAGGAATGAAGACCTGAAGACTGAAGAAGGCCGTCTCTCAGAAAAAGTTGCATTCGCTCACCTCTCTGCAAAACAGCAGGAAGAACTTCTTGGTGCCAGCAGGATAGCACTTGAGAATGAGCTTTGTGCTGACAGGAAGAAATGGGCAGAGACTGAGATGGAAGCTAAACACAGGGAGCAGATGTTGCAAGGTGAGAAAGTGTTAATGCAGATGTTATGTATTACTACTGCAGCTTATTTAGCAAGTTAAACTTCGTAAGCTAATTGCCCAACTTTCTGTTTTGTTTTTCTGTTTGTTGGGGTGTTTGTTTGTTTGTTTGTTTCGGAAGAAGGTTTTTTGTTTTATTTTGGTTTGGGGTTTTTTCCATTTATTGTAATTGTACATCTATGAGCAATTCAAACCTAAACATTTCCATTAAGAAAAAAAAAATGTCTTCAAGTTTTGACTTACTTCTTAGAACCACAAAACAGTATTGCACGTTGACCGTTTTCAAATGTTAATTTTGATTTATATTAAGATGAGATCGAGAGGCAGAAAAAGCAGCTGCAGAGTCAGATGAAGAAGTTTGAAGAGACGGTCACCTCAAAGGACACCCTCTTGGATCAGATTCAAACGCAGATGGAAATCCAACAGCGGTGAGACCAACTTGCAATCCTATCAAAACAAAAGAAGATAAATGCACACTAGGCTTTTTATCAAATTATACGTCTTTAATGTCATTGTATGCGTGTAAACGTTATTTATAGCTTCTATATGTTATTTTGATATATTTATAGCTTCTATATGTTATTTTGATACATTTATATTTTGATATATTTTATATTGATATATTTATATTTTGATATATTTTATATTGATATATTTATATTTTGTTATATTTTATTTTGAACATATCATCCGTGAAACCAGTTATCGAGTAGGGACTGAAACCCAATCCACATACAATCTCCGTTCATAGGTGGGATTCAAACCGTTGCCCACAGAGGTGAAAGGCAAGATGCCACCATGACAACCTGATTCTCATATATGTCACCTTTGGAAAGCTAGAAAAGCAACTCGTTTTGATTTATGCATACAATCTGTTTGGTTTGATTTCTCAGCGTTCATAGAGAGGAGGCGTCACTCCTTTTGGAAGAAAAGAAGGAGGAGTGTGAACTTCTTCAGGCTAAGATTCAATTTGAGAAGGACAGTCACAGCAAGGAGATAGACATTCTGCAGGAAGAGGTAGGCATGCCCACTAACTGTTAGTAATTACGTTTAATTTTTTGTAATCAAAGATATGGCTTAATTGTCAAGAAAACCGTCACAAGACAACAGGGCTCATTTTCATAGAGCTGCTTATGAGCACACAAAATAGCTGAGCACAACAAAATTATGCTGACCAGAATAAGGTTACCAGCCAAAGTACCATGTCACATGTACCATCTGTAATTGGTATCCTTCTCATTGTTGCTCAGCAGAAAATTATTAAGCAATATTTTCTGTTTCAGCAGCTCTATGAAATTGGGCCTTGGGCCCAGTTTTGAAGAGCTGCTTTATACAAAAAAATTATGCTAAGCACAAACAAAATTCTGCTTAAGATTACCAGCTAAAATAATATGTCACACTGTGACTATCCTGCTCATTGCTGCTTAAGCAGAAAATTGTTAAGCAATATTTTCTGCTTAAGCAGCTCTATGAAATTGGGCCCTAGTCTTATGAGTATTTTGATCCCGAAATGGTAGGCACTCAGAACCAACCCTACATTGTGTAATATTCTTTCCATATTGCTCCTCCTCACTTAGCTGGACCACACAAAGCATCTTCTGGAACAGCAGCAGTCTTCAAGGTATGGTCTACCCCCACCCCTGGAACCCTTGCCGGTGGATGTCAGCATGCACAGCCTAGACAGCCTGGATGATGGTGAGCTTAACCTAGCCGAGCTGGACACAGGCTCCAGAGCTAGTATTGCATCCAATGCCTCAGGAGACAGCATCCGATCTACCGACAGTGCCAGATGTGAGTGAGATATTAGAAATAATTGTTCTCATTTGTCTTGAAATTTATCTTTGTCGTCATGTTTTATTCATAAATACCTTGGACCTTTGATCCATTCTGATTGTCTGAGAGGATATCACATGGCCATTTTTAAACATGCGATATAAACACGATCAGAGTGTTTAAACATAGCCTGACAAACTTGTGACAGAAGAGCGGGCTATCAGATGATTGTATGGAGCTTACAAATTTCACAGCCCAATTTAAGCTGGTAGGTCTCATAGTTTGTCTCGTGCAATTAAGTTTGAAACTTGTGTACGATAGTTTGAAACTTGTGTGCGATTGTTTGGAACTTGTGTGCGATAGTTTGAAACTTGTGTGCGATAGTTTAAAACTTAACTGCACAAGAAGTTACTTTGCCCTCTGCATGGATTAATTAATGCAGCAGAGTCGAGGTGAGCTGAGGCTTAACTGTCAGATTTGTTCTGAACTTTTAAAAGTTTTTTATGATTATGACGAACAGTTTTTTATGAATTGGAATAATTGCTCTTTCTATTATGCTGGTAAATTTGTTTCCCTTCTACATAGGCAAGTATACAATTGAGATACACAGCCGTCAGGCCACACCAGTCCATGAGTCGGTCACCACAAGCCAAATGACCACAACGCACCTGTCCACCAGTCGACAATCCATAACCTCCAATCAGCTGCACCTGTCCTCACACAGCAACCTGTCCGATAGCCTCAACTTAAGCCACCTCGGGCCTCTCTCTGTGTCCCGGGCCAGCAGCATCGGCACTGACCGCGGGGATAACCTCCCCGATAAGGTCTCGCAGACCATCGATGAGCTACAGTCCAATCAGAGCAAGACCAGAAAGATTAGGGCTTCCATGAGACAATCCCTTATCAGCCGCAAAACAACAGGTAAAATATTTTTTCTCTCTACAGTTTCATATACCGGAATTTCATAAACGTCAAGCGTATTTCTTCCCAGCAAGTTTGCGTGTATAAGTGGTTAACACAAGTTTAAGTCAGGGTACTGCTAGGGTTAGCGCCATTTCATAGTTAGGGTAGCTGGTCAATAATTACACATAGGAAGTAACTTGCGTATATCCCAAACGAAACTACATCTCCCACTACTTTACATGTAGGCCGTGGCCGTTTCTTCATCGTAAATAACTGTGAAGAGGAGCCTGACGTCTTTGACTGGAACCGCCTGTCAGAGCTGCAGCGCAGAAACACCCTCTGTCTGCCACACCTGCAGACATCTTACCCGGTGGAGACCCAGACCAGACCCCCACAAGAAATCTCGGATGATAAGCTGAAGGTGGGGGTCACTATGGAAGGTTCTGGTGCAGAGATGATGACACGCTCCATGCGCAAACGAAAGAGCGGTGATTTGGAGCTTCCACCTGGGGGTGGGCCGTCAAAGGTTTGTGACACTTTTTTAGCTTTGTCCGTTTGCTTGATTTTGTCAGGCTTGTGCTTTGTCAAGATTTTTCCTGGTCACAGGCTTTGTCACTGATCTTCCATGGCCTTCAGATTTTGTTGAAAGACTGCCCTTGTTAAGACCTACAGATATCTATTTGAAATGACACAAAGAGTCTGTAAACCTCTGAAATGTAACATCCTATAAATTCAAGTAAACCACAGGGGAAACTGACTTGGTAAATTTTACTTAATTTTGGATTGAACAAAACAAAATTGACTAGAACTTGCGTCCTCTGGATGAATGTGCCAGTGTTTTACCAACTGAGCTATCTAGTCAACCTGTTGACGGTCTCCCTATTTTATCAATACCTTTGTTCGGGGGTGCCAGTCAGAAGCCAGTCAACCTGTAACTGCCATATAGCCAGCGTCACACGCAAGTTTACGATACAACCTGGGAAGCAGTAGCAGAAGGATCACCCTAAGGGGATGCAACTTCTTGAAATGTCAGATTTGAAGAAAAAAAACATTTTATGGGTTTTACTGGTTTTACTAGACATTTTATTTTGTCTTAAATTATTTGTTATAAAACCTTTGAAGTACTTGGAGTTGCATTTTGTGTTTTCTTTGTTTTTGGAGTGGACTGTCCCTCAGTAAAAGTCGTTTCTGTCAACTTCTTTGTTACTATATGTAGATGAAAACGTCAAACTCTTACCACGCCATGCCACCTCCTCCCCCACCTGATATGAACAACACAACCAAGAGATCAGTCTCGTTGCAGAATATGAAGTCAACAGCAGCTGGGTTGCCTTCAAGCTCCAGCCTCCATAGCAAGGTAAGATCATAGAGCTATATATATTGACTAGAGCACTCACTCCCTAATACACAGACACAAGATTTTAGAAGCCTTCTGGGCGCAGATATGTTTCACATTTGTGCGTGACTATGGAACAGTTTTAAGTTGATGAGAACATTTGTGAGAGTGAAATTTTACATTAGGCGTGTGCACTTAATACGCAACTGCAAATCCGCGTCATCACCTACGACTAATCTTATTTGTGACGCTGTATGTGGGATTCAGATTCCTTGTGTATTACTATACTGTGCAGCGGGATATTTTAAAGCTATAAAATGATAATGAATGCACTGCTTTTTATTCAACAAGTTTATTTGTGATTAGGAGCAAAATGTGCCTCAAAAGATGGCACAATTTTTGCAGTCACGTAATGGCACTGACAGGTGAGCGTGCATTAAAAATTTACACACTGGTGCACACAGGTGGGTCACACTCGCAGTCTTGGAAGCATGTTAACATAGTGTGCGTTCACATTCATGGCATACTTGATTCAACGACGCATAGAAAAGAACAAATGCACTTATATGAAAATTGCCATGCATCTGTTGCACAAAATTTCAAGCGTTTTCATAGGTTTGTACACAAACATCAATGCACCCACAGGGTTTCAAAACACAGGGCAAGTTAGCCCTCTAGTCATTGATGCAATGATTACTGCACTCACACAAATTACTTCTTATGAAAAGTTTCAGAGGTTGCTTATTTTGTTTTATATAACAGTTGCTGTCATAATATTTACCACTAAGAACTTGTTTGTATTTTCTTTTAGCCACAGGATAACAGCAGAGGATTAACCAAGAACAGCAGCAGCAGTAGTATAAGCAGCAGCACAAGCATCAGCAGCAAGGCAAGCACCCACAGCACAACTAGTAACAGCAGCAGAACAACAACAACCAGTAGCAGTAGAACAGAACGAGGTGGCGTACTGCGAGCCAGCACGAAGTCCAACAAGAAGCAGGGGGCAGTCAAGACTAGCACCAAGGCAGTAAAGGTAAAACTGGCAGCCAATAAACCTTGCAGGCCGCCTGCATGCTCGGTGCTTTTCACATCCCCAATGCAAATTACTACAGTTTTTAAATTGCTTGTTGTAACCGCTGCTGGGATTCGAACTGGCTCTCACTATAACGAGCACGCTAGATGGTCTAGTGGTTGAGATATCTGTTCTAGAATGAACGGGTCTTATGTTCAAATCCCACCCGAGTAGTATGCCTGCTGATCTGCAGGACTCAGGAAAGCACTGAGTATACAGTGCTTATCACACATTGGTGTATGGCAAAATTGTATTCTTTATCTGCGATGCAAATTATTACATCTGTTGAAGCTTAATTTTGTTGTGCTTAGTTGCTTTTTGTGCTTAAGCAACTCCATGAAATCGAGCTCAGGACTTAAGAGGACAATTCCGTTAAAAAAAAAAGTTTTACCTTTCTAAAATTGTTCTAATTTTGTTCAATTCTGCTACATACCAGAATGACCCACGTCGGGATAGCATCGCTTTCAGTATCGGCTTCTCCCCCAAACCCCAAGTCAGGCGCCGCTCCTCCAGGATGTCTCTATCAAAGAAGGCGACCAACAGCCCCAAAGTACAGGCAGCTGCACCGGGAATCACACCCAGCAAGAAATCCTCCAGAAGGGTATGTGTCAATTTCTCATGAGCCAGGTCCACATGATGAAATGTTTGTATCAGGTCTGAGAGGGGTTACTTTGTTATTTCTGAACTAAACTGAATTAGTTTGAAAAAGTACATACAAGAATTGTACAAATCATCGGCTGTAGAAACTGATTATGATTATATTGGAGACCATTATCAGCCGCAAGTGGCTTGCACCAAAATGCCCTCAGCGGCTGCAAACAAGTGGACAAAATTAGACCTACTTCCAATTAATTCAAAAGGTCAAAGTAAAGGTCATGTCTTGACTTGACGTTTCTCATGTTAACATAGAATCTACAACCTCTAAAACCAAATCATGTATTTCTGTTTGCTTTGTTGTTTTCCAGACGTTTTGCCTGAAAATTTGAATCAAAAACTTGACAACTTTAACCATGTCCGGAAGCATGGGGATGACTATTCATAAGCGAGTGGTCTCGAAAGGGTTGAAGAGTGCTGCCTTGTCACCCCCTCCTCCTACCCCACCCCACCCCCACTTCCTGAAGTTCCACTTCTCAAAGTCTACCCTCAACAAACTTCTGCTAGTTTTTTTTACATTAAACTCGATACTTACTTATGGTTGGTTTGTGGTTCTTGTTTTTTCTCTCATTTTTCTACAGAGATCTATTGCTAAGTGGCTCGCCAAGTAGTTGTCCACACAGGCCGGTCCTGCTCAGTTCATTACAAGGTAGTCCTTAATCTTTATTAAGGTAGTCGACCACACAGGACGAGCATGCTCATCAGTTCATTACAAGGTAGTAGGTTTAAGTAGTTGATGAAGCATAAACATACGCTTAGCAGAGAACAAGTTTTCAAACTTTTGGATAATGATTTACACACCATGTGCCAAAACCAGGCACCTCCTGCCAATAAACAAACTGGGTTTATTTGCTCACCAACATCAACGGGATGAGACGAAGAGTGTTCAAATAACACCTGGGCCCTATGTCATAGAGCTGCTTAGAACTAGCAGACAGTTTTTCTTTCCAATTTTGTGCTCAGCAAAACTAAGCAGGATACCAGTCAAAGATGGTGCATGTGACATGGTGCTTTGGCAGGTATCCTTAATCTGGTAAGCATAATTTTTGTTGTGCATTGGCTCCTTTTTGTGCATAAGCAGCTCTATGAAATTGGGCCCCTGATTGGGGTCTTTACAGGAAGTATTTCTCAACATGTAGAGTGTTTCAGACTTCATGCTACACTAATATTAAGAGTTATGTTTCAGTTGTCTTCACTTCATAGGATTGCACTATTCTTAGAAGTCGCTGTTTTTGCTATGGGGCATTACATAGAACATGAGGAAGTCTCACTTTCTCTCATTATAGAGTTTAGTGTGTTCATAATTTCATCCTGATTGTGTAAGCTATAAAACATTTTGTCAAGTTTGTGTTGGCATTTTTACACAAGTTTATAAAGAATCATATGTAATGCCATTGGGTTTTGGGTTGGTTAAAATTCTGTTTACCCCCCCTCCCCACTGTAAATATGCTCTTTTTAAGGTAGATATTTAAGTATCTTCACTATCGACTTGTATATATTGTGGTTATGGTATCTATGCAAATGGAACATTAGAGAACAAGACAGAGAACCAACTGATTTATTAATACCATCCTGATTGTGTTACAGTGATTGTACATATTTTTTATTAAAACCACAGATGTTTTCAATAAATATTGCTCTAAGAAGCTTTGCTCTGAAGACGGTCTGGTATTGATCCTTTACACTGGTGTCACACGCCTGACCACGGTCTGCCATTTTGACTGTCAACTTGTATGTAAAGATATATGGTGGTGTAAATGTGCACGCTTTACCTTAAGTAACGCACAGGAAATCCTAAAATGTTGTAACTTAATTTTATTGTGGAGATAGACATCAGGTGACTATGAAAGCAAGCTTGGGGTCTAATTTTGTTTTTGTTTTGTTTTGTTGGGGTGTTGGGGTGTTTGTTTGTTTGTTTTTCAGTTCAGTTTTATTAAGAGCAGCTTTCACATCAATTCAGGTTTTAGTAGAAGAAAAATGTAGGTTATTATTTACTTTATGAGAATTGTTTACTTTTTGAGGATTGCAGAGGAATTGATTTGGGCTTTTAAATGTATTTTTCAATCAAAAATCTAATCAACCGACCATTGTTTTGAGAGGTGATTCGAGGCAGATGTACTTTGTTTTAATTGGTCATAGTGATCAAGGCAATCGAGTTTGTTCATGGTGGCAGTCATAAGTTATTTTTTAGTTCGGCAAAAGTAAAACACAAACTTGTAAATAGCAAAAATGTCCATCATAATTGTAAATAATACATTTTCTAATGCACACATTGTTGATTTGACATACCATGAGTTTGTTGTGGGGTTAAATACTGATACTGACATTGATTTTTGGGGCAAATTTAGTCGAAACTTTACTACGATTGCAGTTTGTCTTATACTATTTAGTAAACGATACATTATTGATGCAGACAATCATATGTGGTTTAAATTTTGTGTACTGCAAGTAATGTGCCATAAAATAAACAAAGTGATTTTTAGACTGACGTCTTTTTCAACCAAATTTTCTTCTGTTTTTGTTTAGTATGCTGGGTTAAACTTTGTACGGCTGCTTGGCACACAAATGTACCATGTACAGTAATATTGCCTAATAGAGGTGCCCTTTACAAAAGAGAAAACGCTTTGGTGCCCTTTTCCTTTCAAGAACGAAACTTTTTGCCTGGTATTAGCTTGTGGTGTGTCAAAGTCTAGTTCTGATGGCAGAGTCAATGAGTTTTGGTTTGAATCGCAGTCACGTCACCTGTGTCCTTGGGCAAAACACTTAACTGTAGTTGCTTCACTTCACCCTTGACTCAATGTGTACCAGTTAGGTTTTCATGTAAATGCTTAGCAACCTTAGCTGGCATACTGCAAAGGTTTTTAGGGTTTTTCACAAATGCTTGAAGACCAATGATTGGCAGGTAGTTGAAGGTGCTTGAATACATTGTGTTGGTGCCTAATAAGTGCCTTATATTATTATTCTAAAATTTACCACTGCAGAAATATCCATAACATTCAGCAAGAATGCAGTTATCAGCTCTGTCAAATTTGGCCTGAGAGAATATCTTGTTTTTATAGAGGAAAAGTTGTACTTTGTATATTTTAGAATAACATTATTTGAACTTTTTATGGGCATTTCATATTGTATCCTCTTTTCTTCCATATTTTCATTTTTTGTGAGCACATGTAGAGTTAAACAGAAAATGTCACCCATGATTTTGTTGATGAAGATTGAACTATTTGCATACACAATTCCCTCATTTCTTCAGATTGTGCCACTTTGATTTGAAGTATGGCGCTAGTTATGAACAGAGCCGTGTATTGAGAAAGTTGCAACTGCGATTAAAAGCCATTTTGTTTCCCCAAAAGTGCATTGGTGAATACAGGGTGCCAGACTAGCATGCCCATTGGGTTGTGCTGCATTTGGACCGAAAGTGGCGTCCAGCAACCACCTGACCCAAGAAAACTGGTCCCTCTGTCACAACTCTCTCAATACAAGCTCTGGCTCGGGGGATAACAACCTAATTGTTAGAAAAGATCTTGTGCACATGACGTCATTTGAGTATTAAGGTGCCCTCGGCTAAAGATGGTTACCCATTGGCTCATACTGTGCGCCGCGCACACAAGATGTGCGCTTTCCATTGTTTCATCATCGTTTTCCCTCTAAGATGGCGGCGTGATGACGTCAGTGCACAAGGTCCATTGCTCATCATGGCACATTGTCATTTACTTTTACTTTACCGTGCAGAGGGTTTCTTGGAATGAACAAAAATAATAAAAATACAACTTATTTTTATTAGAAACATCTTACATTTATTTTGTTTATTGCTTTTGTGTTTCTCATTAGTATACATCAACAGATCGTTGGTTTTGTTGGGTTTTTCTTAAAGGGGCTGTGTCGTCATGATCATAGCAGGCTTGTGGCTGTATATGGAAATATAAACTCTCACCCAGTTACAGCAAGAAACGCACTGGCCGTCACATTACAAAGGGTGCTGACATTATGTTGTGATGTGACAGCCAGTGTGCATGTGCAGTATCTGGGTGAGAAGTCATATTTCCATGTACAGCCACAGGCCTGCTATGAATATGACGACAGACTGCCTTGATTATGGAATGTTTGAAGACTGTATTAAATGAAAATCTCAGATGACCAAATAATTGGTTTATGGTTCTAGCATGTTTTGTAAATAACAAAGCATATTGTCCTTAGTTCCTTTATACCTTGCAATATTTTGGATACAACTAATTAAAGGTGTGTTCCATCCCTGATGTGATACAATTAAATTATTTACAAAGATATCTCCCTCGAAAATAGTAAAGTGTTACTTTTTTCCTTTTTATTTTAGGGGGGTGTGACCTTTTGCTGAACCAATTCAGATCTGTGCGTTTACCATGGTGTGCCATGTTAATTTGATTTATTTAATTAAATGTTAATGTCCAAATATAGAATAATCATACTTAAACTGATGGGTGGGTTTTTGTGGGTTTTTAAATAATTTGTCTTTGTGTTAAATAAGAGAGCCCAATACACTTGTTGCCAAACGAAGGGGTTCGCTTGTTGTTCCTGGCATGATGGTTGGCTGCCTTGAGTTTGTGCCGCACCACCGTGTAAACCAGGTAATATAGGTGTATGCGAAATGGGTCTTTTAATTTCAAACATAGCTCTGTATACACATTAAACAATGAGCACAATGATATGAGACACACTACGGGTGTGATAAAGCATTTCATGGTATACCTTGAGCTTCATACTTATTTATTGAGAAAATGATAGTCTTTATGCTTAATTTGACTATTTAAAAAAATAGCCATGTTCTTGTTGTTGTATCTTTGTAACATCTCATTAAAGGTTTTTAACATTAAGTTTAATGAAACTGCTAACTTAGTTCTATGGGCTTTGGAAGTTGTGAAACTTATTGTTTGAACTTCGTCCCTTTAAACATAAAGCCTGCCCTCTTGCGTCAGATCTTGGCCAGTAAAGGACAACTACACTGGTAATCTGTATAGGGGCCGCAATAACAAGGCTATCTTAGGTAAATTGTTTGTTGGCATTGCCGCACACCAGTTATACATCAATAGTTCAATCTCTTGCTTAATCCTTCCGTGGTAAATAAACGGACGCCCATCTGCCTGGAAAATAAAAGATTCTTTAACATAGTCCATTAATCATTTTCTCGATGATGTCAGCTGTACCCGTGAAGGTAAATATTGTTTCTTTATAACTTCCAAATAACATACTTACTTGTGAGTTATAAGTGTAAATCATTTGTGTATTTTGTGGGTCAGTGTTTGTCTTGCTTGGTTCCGTTAGTCCCGTCATCAAGGTTCCGTTAGTCCCGTCATCATGGTTCCATTTGGCTGCCGATGTTATTTGACTGTTCTGTTGCACTGTAGGTAGTGCTGAGTGTTTTCATTCGGCGGGCCCGGCCCACACAGCCGGCCAGTCAGTCAGCAGACAGCAGGCAACTGCTGCGTGCAGTGTGTAGTGGGAAGAGTGCATGGTTGGTATACATTCTGAAAAGCTGTAAAAAAAAAATTATTCTGACAAGCTAGCCCTGGTCATGCTGGTAGCAGGTAGGACGTCTCAGTTTTGTATGTTGCACTACACTGACATGACTGACGTCCTGGGTTAACTGGTTAAAGCTTCTTTAACATTAACAATAACATGCGAACAAAATTTGGACTAATGTTTTTTCAAATTTTTACCAAATTTAAGAAGCTGAAATTCTGTTCATATATTCTTCATGGCCTTAGGCGTCCAAAAATTACAAATATATCCATCGATGATATTATTCCAGAAAATACATCGCAGATCCACGACCACACTTACGTTTTATACTTTTAAACATCATGTACCGATTGACGATTAAGCACGTGTGTACATGTGCAAAATAAATCGACTTCCAGGTTAACGGGCCTTTTAGCACGAACAAATGTAGTCTTGGTGTAACTTGTAAGACTTTGTTTTGATTTGTCAAAATATTTTCCAGCGAGATGGCACTATCATTTGCAGGTGGTTCGTGGATGAAAGTGCCCTCTAGTGGGGAAATTATGACAAATCAAAACAAGAGGAATCTTGCACCAGACTAGAACAAGTGTGACGAACTTGCTATGGTTGCGCTTGCGTGCGAGTATTCATAAATGAAGTCAGAACAGAAAGTTACAACGAAGACGTCAATATCCATATTATTTTCCAAATAATGTAACCCATGGTTAAAATTAACAATTCTGAACCCAGCAGGCTGGGAGTTCCGGACCGAGGAGTATGTGAACGAAGTTTCAGCTTCCTCCATTAGGTATAAATATGAAAAATGCTTGTTATAAATGTTTTCGCAATGGTACGGGACCTTCATACCCTGGACTCCGTCACGTTGTATGCAACGGAGGAGTCTAACCTGGGCTACAGACAAGCTTGTGTTAAATTAGAGTCTAGACCCAGTAACTGGGTGCTAGGGCGGTGTTAGAGTTAGACCCAGAGTGCCAGTGTAGTTAGCCGCAGTAACTGGGGCGCTGTACTCCTTTAAAACTAATTTTGACATCTTCAGTCATACTAGCGCCCCCGGAATCCAATCAAAAATGGTAAAAGAATACATAAAAACCTTAGTTTCCTCACTGATTGAGACAGAACAAAAAGCACTGTAAACTTCCAAACCTCTCTCTATCAATATATGGTGGTACTTTTCGATTAGAACTCAAGAGAGGGCGGTTATAATTATAAACGATGACCCCATTTAATCTATTGAAAAAAGTTCTAAAATGGCTGCACCCAAGGTAGTCGTGTTAGTGACCAATGACCATGCTCTGAATCTTTTTGGTGTCAGAAAAAGAGAGGTAGAGTTTAGTCTTTTTTCAAAAGGATTATGAAAGAAGAGAGTTTTATTGACATACAATGAGTAATTTGAAGCTCAGAGCATGTTAGGTTGAAGCGATATAATTTGAAAAACTTCTTTGAATCTTGAATTCAACCCATTCAAATCATTGTAAGGCCGTGTCTGTATTGATATGATGGTTTTGGCAATGGCTATGGATTGATCCAATGTTGTCATTGCAGCCAACAGCCATAGTCGCATCCGAAGTCACTAAAATTTAAACTAAGGCTGGCAGATTTAAAATATTCAGGTCCCTTTTTGGTATAGTAAGAATTGGTGTCCACAAACACACAGGGAACATTGAAATGATGACAGCAGCGTGACTTTCCATTATGAGTCTAGTTGTATAACTATTTAAAATGTAGTACTATACTTGAGTTCAAAGTGCTACTTGCTTACAATTTTGCACTTGCTCTATACTTTACACCTGTGCCCATATGTCATCTTGTTTACTTAGTTTATGAGGTTCATGTTAAACTTGTACACTGACACTCGTGAATATTATACTGTAGATGTTCTCTTGGAGATTACAGATATTTGTTGTACAGTGTAGATTGTACTGACACCTGTGCCTGTGTGTCATCGTGTTTATTTAAATTCTGCAATTTATTAATTGATGGATAATGGTTCCTGGTTTTCATTTAACAACAGGATGTAAAAGTCTGAAACATGACAAAGTGGTTTTGGCACACTGCCAGAATGGAAGTCAAATAAGAAGTCGTTGTTGTTGGTGACTTACATGTGTACAGGCTGTGAATCTGAAATCGCATCATCATGAGTCGATTAATCCGGCGCTTATCCAGCGCTTCAATTTCGTCCATTACCGCCATTGCGGGGTCGACTAATGGGGCACCTCTGCCTGGGGTTGCGGGATCTGTCGGGCCCATGGCTATCCCTGCAGGAGCTGATCCCCAAGCTTGTTTTGAAGTGTTCTGCAGTCACTGGGCTCAAATAAAAGGTGAGTTCAAGAGTCCCTGTTTTTATTTATTGTTCCAGAGTTTTTTCTTGTCTTGTCTTTCTGCAATTGTGTGTGTGTGTGTCCAATAAAGGAAAGCAGTTTCTAACAGGGATGATATTCTTTTGACTTTTGTCAGAAAACCGAACTTGTAATTTTGAAAATATGCATACATTTCAGATCCAATTTTTTGCCTTGGAATTTTTTTTTTTTAAGTGTTTTTTTTTATCCAACTTCCATAATTTTTTGTTTAAAAAGTTGTAACGTCAAAGTATAATGGATCAATAAAGTGTTGCGAAATCGAACTACAATGCAATCACACATACACATTCACTTGGAGCATGGAACTTAATGTTTGAGTGACACAAAAGTAAATGCATGGTCATTCCATTTCCAATAACTGGAGTTGGTAGTCTTCATTAAACTCGCTACAAGCAAAGTCAAGAACTATCGTACGCTAGTGGGTGTTTTTGTAACGTGATAGATAGCATGCGCCCTCTGTTGGTGAAATCTAATAGTGCATTACATAATAACGTTTTTTTTAAAACTTGAAAACGAGTTGATAATTAAGACTTAATCGTCGGCACATGCTTTGTGAAAAACATTTCACAAAATTTTAAAGAAATGTTGGCCAGCATGGTCAGCGGCGCACAGTTGCAACATTTTTGTAAACTCCAAATTTTGGTGAACGCTCCAATTATTTACAATCTCATTCCTGATCTAAATTCCGCATCTCATTCATTTCTTCCATAAAATCTAAGAGATATTTTGCTTTTGCTTCATAACTCTATTGCTGTTTTCTTTGTTAACATTTTTTACTATTCATACGTAAACCATTTTAATTCTAATTTTAATTTTTTTGTATGGTGGGGGTGGTGGTCTTTTGTCGAGTGTCTTTTTAGTCCTTATTTGTATCTTGTCAGATTTCACTGGGTTTTCAAAATTTTATTTATTAACTTTTTAATCACATAGCAAATACATTTTTTACTGCTGGTTGCTAGATGATTTTGGATTTCGTAAAAAAACAACAATAACTTGATTTTGTACAAATGTTTTATGAGAGTCTTGTATTACATTGTCATTTTGAAACATATTTACTGCTGTTTGCTGATCTTTGGTGTGTTATGTACATCATGTAGGGAGGGCACTGATAAATATAAATGGTTCTGTATTACGTTGCCACTCCAGGAATCATCGTCAAGCAGAATGCCAGTGGTGGCCGCTTCCCAAGAACTAAAGCCAGCTTCGACGACATCCAAGCAGTGGCTAACTACACCACCCAGATGATGTACCTCCTGGTAGAGGAGACCCAACCAACGGAGGGAGTCATGGGCCATATGCTGGAGCTAACCATTGAGGAGAACGTGATGGACCAGCTGCTGTCGTGGGGCTTAAAGTGCGGTGAGCATGTTGAAGACATGAAGAGGGAGCTACTGCGGATCTATGAGATGATGCTGTCGCAGGCCAAGCAGGCCGTGTTGATGCACAACGCCCTGTTGAACCCACTGCTGAGGTTGCTGATAGCATGCTCCGAGTACTGCTCAGATAGAGTTGAGCTGCATCTTGTCCTGTTGCTACATCAGCTGTGTGTCTCCTTATCAAAGGTACATATTTCAAATAATCAGGCCTGGAATTTTATCTTTGAGAGGGCAAGGCCATTTTCATGTTTCAAAGGGCACTTCCATTGGAAAAACCTTAAAGTCTATGGGAAGCTTTTGAAGGGGCACCAAGGCCAAGACCAGGGCAACGGAGGCCATGGCCTTCATGGCCTCAGTGTAATTCCAGGCCTCTGATAATATTAATGAAAATAGTATTGGGTTCTTATATAAAGCAGGTATCCTAGTACATGTAGCTAGATCGTTGTGTATTAACAATATGGAATAGGGTATGCGACTTGAAACCGGTATCATGCCAACCTTTAAGCTATTGATTAATGTGACTGGAAACCAAGTTGCAAGATCAATACAGGTATTTTTTCTGGATGGGTAATGCAGTGAATCACCAAACAGACATTCCTTGATGTATTTCCTGTGTTTCTTTCTTTTCCCATGTAAATTGTTTTTAACTCAAATTGGTAAAAGTCAGAATTTTTTTCTCTGGATTTGCCGTCTTTTTCCCCCCTTTTTGTCTTTCTTTGTGATTGGTTATTAATGGATTTTATTGTTGTTGGTTTTTTTCTTTTTAAGCTGATTAAAAAGTTTAGGGTCATGCCATAAAATTAGGGCGGTTTGGGTAAATGAAAGGAGAACCTTTTTTAAAAGCCTTGTTATTTAGTAACCCTCCGTTGATTTAATGCATGTTACGTGCATGTCATCTTTACTGTGGGACAAACATAGTATGCTGCTTCACGCAAAACAATATGTTGTATTCACTTTTTGTCTGGGCATTTGATTTTCCAGTCTGACTGTAAACAAATATTTGAAGGCTTTTCATTCAACCTCTGGGAATTTGGATTTGCAACGGTTCACATGAACAATTCTTTGTGAATGTTTCCCTTTCACTTGGCGTATTTGCTCCATCATTGCTGTATTGAGTAAACCAGAAGCCTCGCTTATTGAATGCTTTGCATTCTTAGCTTAATATAATGTGAATTATATATTTTGTTTAATTCTATTTATTTGAATCTAATCCTCGTTGCAATGGCTGCATACGAAGTCGTCAAAAGTGTTGTTTATTTTGTTTAGACTGTGGCATTACAATAGATAAATCCTGAAGTCCTAGTCACATTCAAGAATTTAACTTGTCTAGTTTTGATACACAGGTGGTCAATATTTCTTTCCAAGTTTTTGACGTGCCTCTCCACGTCTTGTGATGGTGTAGAACTAGTTGAAAATAAAACAGATCAATGTATATTTCTATCAAAAACCTGTCATTCCACCAGCCATGCAATTCGTGATCCATATCCTTCCCAATAATTATTTAACAGTAACCACTAATAGCTCAGTGGTCATGGTAGGCTACAGTCAAACAGCGTTAGGGTAATGAAAAAGAACTGATTGATTAAACAAACGGTCAACAATCCAATGCAATAGTCCATGTGGCTTTGTTTACAAAAAGAAGGAGCTAGTGCAATCCAGGGCAATGCCTGGCACTAATCGGCAGGCAAGATGCTACGCTGGGAATATGAGGAGAAATTTTACATATTGCATATATTAGAAGATCAAGAAATTGTAAAAGTTTATGAAATTTCATGTGCATTCTCCATGAAATGTACTTGACTTGATGTTTTCTTCTATTAAGTGCTGTAAGTTGTGCAGTGCGAGGCTCTGTGGCTCTTCGGTAGGCTAAATGTGATGTCCTGGGTTACATCATAATAAATGGGTGTACATGTAGCACCTTTAACAAAATCAAATCGCTTCACCACCCACCGCAAACCTAGAAACCTAGCAGAGGCTAAACAGAAGTAGAAAAGAGGAAGGTTTTTGCTGGTAACCAGGTGGAGTTGCTGCAAAAGTTCTGTGGAATCAGAGAACCGGCCAACTGAGTACATGTAAAGTGTATCAGCCTAGCAGCTCCATTTTGGACTTTCTGGAGTCTGTTAATTTCCCCTTGACTGACACCGAATTACAGGAGTCAAGGCGAGTTAGGAAGAGTTGTACTGCATGATGGCAAGTGTGCTGATTAATAGGAGAGATCATATTGCAAGATGGTGTGTTGGTTGATCAACGTCTGCGAATACGATTTACACACACATAATGTACATGGTCTGTACATGTAATTAAGCAGTTGTCATCTACAAAGAAAAATATCTATTCAACTTGATTTTGTTAATTCTACTATTACAGGACCCAATGCTACTGGAATATCTATTCCATGCCAGCCCTAGCCAGGGGCCAGCCAAGTTCCTTCTCTTCTCTCTCCTGATTCCGTTTCTTCATCGTGACGGTAAGGTTGGCCAACAGGCCAGGGATGCCCTCCTTCTATGTATCTCTGTCTCTAGTCGAGGGAGTAATATCGCCAAGTACATTTCTGAGAGTACAAACCTTTGCCCGGTAAGTACTTATTATTGTAATTAACCTTTCCTTCCTGGGATTCTAGAAATGTTGATAAGTTTGCAGGAATGTGCAATTTCCATGGTTTACTCATGATATATTGACCACAGAAATATTGATTTGTGAGTTTTATGGTATGTTGAGATGTGTCAGTATAAATAAAAAGATCTAGTAAATTGTTTGTATATTTCTGGTAATGAAACCAAGGATGCCTCACAATTGAACATAATCACTAGCTCGCAAGCCTGAGGAAACCTGTAAACAATTTTATAAGTGCTTGCTATGTGAACCAGAAACACTGGGGTTAGCCCCTACTCTTCCACGACAAGTGTTCTGAGTTACTTTTACTTGCACTGCCAGTCTTAGTTCACAAGAATCTTCTTAATTTTTTGTTTAAACCTACTGAGTCTTGTAATGTCACTTTACCATGGAATTGACCGTAAAGTAACACCACACGTAAATCTTTGCTAAACAGATTTGTTTGGCCTGTTTGCATTTATAATTGGTTTACAATGTACATAATGTACATATGTAACTGAGCATAAAAAGAAGTGAAACAATGATAATAGACCATAGTGCATATCACTGCTAAGTCTCGTTGTGATTACAGGAATAGAGAAAATAACAAGCTACGAATAAAATACCAACGGGAGAACAGTTACTAATAAACCGTGAATAGATTAATTTTAAGGCGATTTTTTAATTACTCAATCGTGACTGCCTCCTTAACGAACTCAGATGGCATGCAGTTCCACAGTTTAGCTGCAGCAACTTAGAATGACTGAGCTCCATAAGGTTTTGTAACGGGGTGGGGTGTATGTCCTTTATATCTTAGAATTATACATGTTTTGGGGGATCTTGGCCAATGTCTCGGCCACACCTACAAAGTACTAACATGTAGAAATAACTACTGCAGAGACCATTGCTTAGTTCTAGAGTATTTTGAGTTTTATTTGTTTTCTGGTCATTCTTGTTTTTACAAAAGGGTCACCATACGTGTACTTTCTTTTGGACGGTTTATTTGACTTGGTACACCCATCTTTATCTTTCACTTTCATTAACTCAAGAATGAGATTAATCTCAGCAAGGCATTAGTGTTTGTCAATACACCATCCTTGTTCTCTACATACACACACATTAAAGACATTAGAAAACTAGTGAGTAAAATGATACTGTACAACAACTGTTTGTCCCTAATGATCTGCAGGACTTGTCTCAAATTTCTTGCAGGTGTTCTTTTCAAAGAATTTATCGTAAGCAGCTTTCATCTGTGACGTTATTTCATGGCCCAATTTGTTTGTTAGCCAATGTTGCCATAGAGATCATTCAAACTAGCCAAAAGTATGAAAGCTTAGTTGGAACCCCCCCCCCTTGTTTTTTTTTTTTCTTTTTTTCTTTTTTGGGGGGGTAAAAGAACTTTACAACGTGTGGGAGTTTGGGTTCAAGTGCGAAATAATAAGTTGGCAGATGGAATGCTCCATCATGTTCTTGAATATCCAAGTTGTTTGTGGCTGAATATTCCCCTAAGGACACAAATGAATAATGAATGCATTTTGACTGATAATAAGAGAGTATGGATCAAGTGCTTAAGTATCTAGTAGTCCATTCAAACACATCCAGTCAATGGGAAACACTAAACACGTATTGGAAAGAATGACTTCAAATGTTTAAATTTGCAAATATTATTTTTCAAATTGTAGGGCTCGAATTTGGGGAAAAAATCCACAAGACCATTGTATCTCAATAGTAGTACTGGATCAGAAATGTTTCTAGAAGACCAGAATCAAAATGAGAAAAAAATCATTTGCTTGTTTTGATTTGAACAAGCTAAAATGACATGTAAGAGAAGATTTATCGTCTTTATGGGTATTAAGTTTGTTTTCATAACTCAATACAATTGAAAAGTGTTGAACTTTGAAGTCAACATTTGAACATAACTACCATATTTACATTTACTTGTTCATGAAAGTCGAATTCAAGAAGGAAAACCTGAAACTCTGTATCAATCTACGCTATTTATTCTTGCTTGGTATCAGTTCACACGATGGACTATGGGTGTTTGCACAAATCTTGCAACAGGATCCACAGAAAAACAATCCTGGTTTCAGCAGAGCGCATTAATCAGAGTGCACAATATTATTGAGCTAGCTATTGAATTACCCTGGAGGATGGGCAGTCACTATCTCAACCTGTGTATACCTGTGTATCTCTCCACAAGTGTATACAAGGCTTGGAACTCTACCCAGCAGAGATTAAATCAAATTACTCACTGCAAATCACTGGGTTCAAAAAAAAAAAATCTATGTTGTACATCAATATGATGGGGGTTTCAACTGGTAATTGATTTACCTAGTAGTAGTGAAGAGAGGTTGCCCAGCGGGCATCTATCATGAGTTTATTTGGCTTGCTTGGTGACTTCAGATTGCCCGGGGCATCACTTTGTACCACACCAGCACTCACTTGCCTTTTTTAATGTGAGGTGTTCCACTTCCTTCATTGCCCTAGCTAATTTCTGTTGCCAAATATCTCTGCCAAGGATTGGGCTGTAAAGGAAAAGGAGCTTGCAGAGATTACAGTTCATGGCTTGAGCTTTTCCTCTTTGCTATGGCTTGGATCATGCTTGGATGTAGGCCTACATTAGAAACACAGTGTTGTTCATGTAGGAAAAGCCTGTATTGACCCATTTCGAGTGATGTAAGAATCCCTGTGTTTCACTGTGCATGTTACAATGGAGTTGGCACATTTACAGTTAGATGTGCACGGTATCTTTATACAATTTGACTCTCAAAATGCAGACCATGGGCAGCTAGTAGCCGCGTGTGAGGTCAGTGCAAGGGTGTATCAGCTCTGCCTAAGCGTCAGATAAAAATAAGAAGAAGAATACGTAGTTCTCATATAGCGCTTTATCACACTCCGGGGCATCTCAAAGCGCGCATTATTTTTCTGCAGTGGTATGTGAAGTTATGTTTGAATTATCAGACCCATAATTTATTTTCGTAGAGCTATTTACAAGGAGCTGTGGCGCAATCTGCAGCCATCGATACCAGAAACAAGAGTTGAACCCCTTCTCTTAATTTGAAGTGTACTGGGTTCCTTGACATGCATTACACAACACATATCTACGGCTTTGCCTCCCATCCGAAGGACGAAGCAATAATGGTTACTAAGCATCTTGCTTATAAGGACACAAGTGTCAAGAGGGGAACTCAAATCCGCACTCTGCTGATCAGAAACACTAGAACTTCAGTCCGGTGCGCTTGACCACTCAGCTACAGCCTTCTACATGTACATGTATGTTACAAAATACATACGTTTTTCTTTTGGGGTTGTTTTCCACTCAATAATTTTTCAGGCAAAGAAAACACTGTTAATTCCCCCCCCCCCCCCTTCACTTCCTTTGGCAGGTATTAGCAACAGGCCTGGGGGCATTGTACTCACGACTGCCACGCAAACTTGACATCCGGGTTGACCATTGGCATTGCTTGACCCGTGAAGACTGGACAGTCATCCCTGAGCTCTGTATGTTCCTGCACTCGTTAGAGTTCTGCAACGCTGTTGTTCAGGTTAGTATTGTTCAAGTTTCACATGTGATGTTTTTCGGACATGAGCCAATTCTAACGAACTGTTATTTGGGTCTTGGTGCATAAGTTGATATCTGATTTCTGTAGTCATTGGTTTGACTCTAGCATGAGTTTGTTTTTACTCACTGGTTGTTGTTTTTTTTTTGCAAAATGTTGAGTGCTCAGTGAGTACACACAGTGCTTTATGTCTCTGTTTTGCAAAGAAGGGCATTAGCCAACAATAACCAGGCTTTGTTTAGAAATGTTTGTATTGAGTCTGTGAAACTACAATGCCTCATCTTTTTTTCATATTTATTCTGAACGTATGTGTCTTTTTATCATACTCATTCTGAATTCATAACATTGTTTTATGGCATTCTGTTTTTACATCCATTTACAGTTGTGTCGGTTATTTTGATGATCTGATTTCATGTACAGGAAACTGCATGTTTGTATTCTGTTGAATTAATTTGGATGTAACGTCAAAATATGCCATTCACTATGTAATGTTGTTCTAGATCAAATCAAGTGCAATGTATTTGTTTGAATGCATTGTGTGCATAGCTTTGTCCTTTATTTCTGTGTCTGGGCAAAATAGACTTGATCAATAACTCAAGGACGCGAAGAAGATACATTAAAAGTACAGCGTACAGAAGTGCTGCTTTGTACTTTAAAAAAACAACAGTACCCAAACATTTCAGTATTTTCAAACACTCAAATAAGTTAAAGGAGACATGACACTATTTTCCTTGAGAAATGTTTCTGCTTGAAATGCTTTCAGAAAATAAGTTCTTGATGCAATTACTGTAAGCAAACTAACTTTGCTTTGAGCTCAAATGTTCACGAACAGGCACAACAAACCTGGGGTTACTGGAAGGTGGAAATGTCATCATTTCAACATACCTCCTAAAGTTTGGATCGTTGTTTCAGCCATTTTTGTCTTGTGGCACGACCCTCTCCCCTGAAACTAAAGTATGGGAATTGGTCTTTGAAAAACCAAAGGCCAGAAAAAATCAGACCAGTATCACCATAGAGAAAAAAACATGCTCACTCATCAATTTAGTAATTGACCAAAACTGAAAACAATAGCTCTAGTCACAAAGATGGCTATTATGTTTGTGTTGTCATCCGTAATTCATGCTAAAATGTTGTTGTGGTTGAACAGCACCTACTCTTTGTTCTATTTTACTAGGTGGCACATCCGTTAGTCAGTAATCAGCTGATACAATACTTCCATGATGGCTTCTTGGTACCAGTCATCGGACCAGCACTACATCAGGTAAAATGACACAACATTCATGGGTTGAATTTTGTTCAGCAATTTTTATATTTGTAATTTTATTTGATTATTTGTCTTTATTGGAGGATGGGGAAAGATGAACGTGTATGTTGTATTTTGTATTTATTTATTAATTTTTTTTGATTTACAATGTGAAAGTGTCGTATTTGTAGGACAGGTATTTTTATTTTATTTTACCATTATTAATGTCGCCCTAAATTGATTGGGGGGGGGGGCCATGGACACGTTTTCCATTGCATAAGTTATACTTGTCTGTTTGTTTTTCAGGTAAAATAGTAAGATTTGAGTAATTTGTGTTTACTCTCCATGTTTAAATTATGAGTTATGTGTTTATGCATGTCTGGCAAAGCTACACACCGCCTAGATTAGAACCCAAGGGCGAAAGTCAACTAGCTTGTCTAAATGTATGTAAATGGCAAGTGGAACCATGTCGCTGTTTTATGTAGAAGCTGTTCAGGACATCAAACAGTCTCAGTTTTCCTCACTTTTGAACTGACAGTATTGTGTGTTTTTTAGGGATTTTGTTTCTTTATTGAGCATGTTTGTCATAATGCCAGTGGCTTTTCATGTAAAAAAAAAATTGTAAAATTAAAAAATAGCAAGAAGAAGAGAAAAGTGTGTGCTTAAAAGTACTGGGAGATAGTTTTCTGACATGTTCAGCTCTATGGACAGCAAGTAGTCGGTCGTGAGTTTACACCAGGCCATTGGGTTCTTGTATTACAGTTATGATTGAGTCAGATGAACAGCCACCGTTTTGTAATTTTTGTAACCTAGACCCCCCATGATGTGTGCTATGTGGCCATTGAATGCCAAAGAGGGATATCTCTGGTCTGGTGTCACTTTCTGTGTGAACACTTTACGTACGTGTTTGCATGGGGGCTTGATTCCAAGATCATTCAGAAAGCATCTTCACTGTGAATATTACAGCAGTGTTCAAATCAGAATAGTTGAAAGAGGTGTCCAATTTTGTCATAAAGTTGAGACTAAAGGGTTAAATACACAATACTACATGTGCCATGTATCATGTACACAATGTAGAATGCTTGATTCAAACACTTGCATTACATTTACATGATTTGGGAATGACGAATAAACCAGGGTTGTCTGAAAAAACTGCTCCAAATCATAAAAGGATGTGAATGGTGTCCGATCAGTCGATACACAACCATGCACTGTTAAGTACATCATCTTGGAGTGCACAAATACAAGAAGAACATTAAAAGTGAAATTTATTAATGTTAAATAAACAGTGATATTAATTTTATTAGGCAAACGTTTTCCATGTCACATAGACTTTGATCTGAGTCTCAAAGATGCAGAGTTATTTGTTTCACGATCAAAACTGTTCTTGCATTTGCGTACATACATTGTAATTTGTGAGGCTGACATTAATAGTATTAATTATCTGCATCCATGCGATATCACGAAATCAAAAACCTGTTCCCTGAAGTATTCGAAGTACATGTTTATTGGGGGAATCGGATTCAGTCTCCATTTCTTTTAGCTGCTTGTAGTTCCTTCCAATATTTCACACTCGCCGGCCACAACCCCACCCCAGTACTCACTCCAGGAAATGAGTGTAACATCTCATTAAATCAATGTCATTGTAATGGTTAAAAGCATATAGTGATGTATTGCTGCAGATTAGTGCTGGAATATGACCTTATTATAATCTGGTACACTGTGTAAAGTTCACTCTGAAGTTCATGGCTTATTTGACTTGAAATAGACTGAATTGAATTACCCAGGCATTTGTAAGGGGGGGGGGATTCCTCGCACAAGTTCCTTGAAGTGAATTTAAAGGGACTATGTACACATTGGTACCTTGTGTAAGAAACCCTCGTAGAATTAACTCGGTCATTTTGGTGAATCGGTAATGTATGCATTGTAGATTGATCTCTCTGACAGTGATTTATTCTGACATAACAAATTAGAAAGAAGGGAATTGTTAAAGGAAAAAACATGTACATGTGTGAAGTAGAACGCCTCGATAATGGACATAAAGCAAACATTTGGCTAAACCGAACATAAACTTTGGCTACTATAAGTAGGGCCAATGATTTTCCACGATCGCGGAAAACGGACGGAACTCGCGGAATCTGCCCCTTGAAACGGAAAACGGGATTTGAATTGGAAGTCAAAAAATATAAATATTATTGACAAAAACGTTGTTTTTTCCTTGTTATTAAAGCCAAACCTATTGAAAATTAACTAAGAAATCGAACAGGCAAGCGAATTAAACAAAGTATTCTTCATTAAGCTTTCTTTTTTTAATTTAGAAAACATCAGAAATCAGACCGTAAAAAGTTACATGTACGAGATCGGCACCATAGGGCCCATGTAAAAAATAGATATGTTGCTTTCTGCAGCAGACGGAGGACAAAATCATCACATTCACGGCACATTCTTTACAGTTTTTTCACCCAAATTGCATTTTCTCCCTCCTTTTAATCAACAACCGTACACAAACCAGCTTACCTCAGCTCTTTATAAACACACACATTGATTGTTCACTCATAAAGTTAAAAAAATTTACCATAAACTTTCAACATTTTGTCGCCAAAGCGAAAACGAAATGGCTGATGATCCGTTTTTTTCTTGAGAGAAGTACACGATCACGTGACGTACAATTTGATATTCCAATGGCTGTTAATGTTTATGACTTGTTTTTGTTGCAGTGATCAGTGCAGTATTTGTTTGAGAAAATGTAATTGCCAACTCCGAAACTGAATCGGCTGTTGATTAATTGAAAGTTGAGTTTATATTGTTTAAACAGATTTCTTTTGTTAACATGTAATGTCACTATGGTCTATACTATGTACATGTACAATGGAAAGCCAACTGAAAACTGAAGGTTTGAGACTTATTGTTTCTCTAGTTGGCGTAATGTTCAGTCAAGTTCATACTGAAGGTGCTCTTCCACTGATTGAATGTATTTCCTGGAAATTGTTTTAAAAGGAAAACATGTACATGTACTGATGATTGGAGTTTTCAGGGGCTGGTTTTGTAAACATATTAACATAGGATATTGATCCTATATCACGCAGAAAGGAGAACAGTGGACAGCTTGTGTTTGATTTGCCCAGTTTTGATGAAAGTCTTGGTTTTATCAGAGCCTATGGACATTGTGAGCCTCAAGCACCCAATGAAGACAATAGACAAGTTTATACGTATCATATACACTGAATCAGTGGTAAAAACATGTACAAAATTTGTCATGACCAAAGTTCAGAGATCAGCTTAACAAATTTGTCAGGACCAAAGTTCAGAGATCAGCTTAGCATTAATGAACTTGTGACCTTAGCAGCCCTTGGAGGTAGCCCCACTGGCTACCAGGGCCCAATACCATAAAGCTCTTAAGCATACATGCTGGTCACTTGTTAAAGATTACAATGATGATGATGATTGTTGCTGTTGTTGAAAAACAGCATTTAGAGAAACTCTGACTAGAGAAACTTCTGGGTATGTTGGTTTATCTTTGTTAAGAAAACAAAAATGCAATGTGGTTTTTAAATATGTTCGTACATTCAGTTTATGCTTAAATTTCTTGTGCTTTGCAAGTTAAGAAATGTAAGAGAACAGAGGTCAAATTCAAATTGAATTCTCTCAATAAGTGAGCTACAAAGAAACTTTTTTTTTTGGGGGGGGGTCTCAATTTGGTACTTGGCAGTACCAACTTTACGACAAGCAGACTTCAGCTCTGAAATCTTCCACTTACTTCACTGGTTTTCATCCGAAGTGTTCATGTCCACAATCAGGTGTCCCACAGCTTAGTAGTGTACACAATGTTCACTTGGGCCTTTTAATTTTTTTTTTTAAATGTCCATGGTATTGAACAGATGTGGAAATACTTGCCCAGAGCAACCTCCCTGGAAACAAATTAGCGCTTCACTGAAAAATGCAAACCAGGCTGGTAGAAAGTTGACAGATGCTTTGAAGGAATTTGTACAGCTGGTGATATTGAGCGTCCACACTCTAAAAGTGTTGGACATGATTTATTATTTAATACCAAATAACTAACAAGCTTCTTAAATGTAAATTCGTCTTCTCAGAGGAATTCAACTGCATTTTGTCTGGGTTTAAAAGAGGGGTGTCGGATTATGCTGTGATTTGAAAAGATACATATCAAATTTGCTGATCATATAGGTGGTTTGGTATATTCAGTTTTATTTGTTTAGATGATCTTCCCGACAAGGGAACTTGGCAAAGCTCCCACTGGGGGATATGAACACCAAGCTGGCAACAGCCAATCTCTTTCATACAAGCCTTGGTTTAACATCTGTGATTATGAATTGCACAAACCAATACATTTTGATGAACTAGATGACAACACTTTAATCCTAGACATTGCGAAATCAGCGGTAAGCTTGGCCGGATTCGAACCCACAACCTTGCGACGGCAAATCCTGCATTCTAAGCACTTAACCACGGTGACATCTTTAACCCTTTAAAGAAAAATACTTTGTTTTTTAATTGGTGATTAATTTGTATTCAGGCGTCGTTTTTAAAAAAGTGACAGCTAGTAAGAGTAGCATTTGCTTGTGTGAGGATTTTGAACTGGCCAATTGAATGATTCACTAGAAATGTGAAAAGTAGTAACTGAACTTCTGGAAACTTTGATATGTTCAAAATAAATATTAGTTGCATTTAATTTTCATTCAGAAGCACACTTTCATTGCATGTTTTGCACACTTTTTAAATCTTGTTTTAGATAGCAACTGAAAAGTAGCATTTTTCATGTAGTAGAAAGGAGCGATTTTTCACATTTCACATAATTGTAAAAGGCCCACGTTATAGCTGTGCGTTTGGAAATAAACCCACTGAATAAATAACCTTTTATTGTATTTATTTACAATGACAGCTAGCAGCGTTCGACTCATGTATAGTAAGTCATCTTTATTATTATTATTTTTTTTTTTTTTTTTACTTTACTTACTCCTTGATTAGTATGTTTTGTTAATAAACTTGTCAACCTTGTTAATTTTTTTGTTCTAACATCTGATGAAAGCTTCTCATTATTCCCTATAGAAAACAAATCGTACAGCAACATTTTAGGGAGTTGGTTAACATGTTTGGGTCATCTTTTTCAGTATGAAACTTTCCTCATTTCAGCTCCATATACTTATAAAATGCCCTTCCTGTTTGTCAAATTCCTGGAAAAAAAACTGTTTCATCATATTACATGTGTTAAATCACAAGCTTTCAATGCTAAAGGTGCTATTACACACTTTCAGTTTTCTTTGGATGCAGACAATTTCTGATGGTAGAGTAGGGTTTATAAGCACATTGCACAATCTACAAAGCATAATATATTGAACACTTGTTATGTTTTATGTTCTAGCTACATGCATACATTATACTTCCATGCATGCATGGGATCTTGTCCCAGCACACTGCACCAGGTACACGTACAGCTCGTCGTTGACTTATAAACCTAGTTATATTAACCTATGCAGCAAGGTTACATGTAAAAGTACCAATTACTATGACAGGTCTAGTACCTTCCAAAAATGCTGGTAGGCTATCAGGGAAGGTACATGCATATTTCTTGTTTTGGAAATCAATAGTGAATATGGTAAACCAAACACACCCAATGTCACGCCACTGCTTATTTCAGCATCTTTCCCATTTTTCTGCAATCAGGTTTAGTGCCAATTTTCTTTGCATGTACGTATAGCCAGGAATCTGACATATATGTTAAGTTGACACAACTTTAAAAGAGCAAAAGTTCTTGCACTACTTCATTTTCCAGGCCATTGGCTCCGACTTATGCAACTACTTTGCATGCTTATGCAACTTCTTTGAATATTGTACAACTACTTAGCATAGTTATCCAACTACTTTGAATATTGTACACAACTACTTTGCATAGTTATGCAACTACTTTGTATATTGTACATTTACTTTGCATACTTATGCTGCTACTTTGCATACATGTAAATTGTGTAATCAATACCCAAACCTGGTCTTGTTACCATAATAGTTATCACGTGAGTGCTAGTCGAACACAGACAAATATAGCGCTTCTGTGTCCCATACCTAATGGTACCAAAGGCTGAGTTGGATATGGGATGCAGACGTGCTATATTTTTCTGTACTCCACAAGTGCGTGTGTGATAATGAATTTATCTTCATGTAAACTTGACACGCAGTTTTAAAAAACACAGTTTGCAGAGTTAGAACATCACTTCAGAACAGGGTTTGATATGGGTCGTGCAAAATAGGTTAATATCACACTCTTGTTGCTATGGATCGGCCAATCAGAATCAAGGATTCAAGGTGGCTTGAAGATAATATTTCTTTAGATGACTAAATAGCAATCTTATAGTTAAGTCTTCAAGCCGAGTCTCAAGTCTTCAGTTTTGAGGTCGAGTCCCAAGTCACGAGTCACAAAGGTCGAGTCCCAAGTCACGAGTCACAAAGGTCGAGTCACAAGTCACGAGTTATAAAGGTCGAGTCTGAGTAACAAGTCACTTAAGTTTAAATGCATGGGGAAAAAATAACCAAAAGCTAACTGATATACACCGAGGTTTAAAATTCAATGGAGAGAGAAATGTGGGCTTTACTTATCAATTGTTACTAAACTTGCCAGCTCTGTGTTCCTTTCACACCCTTCTGTTTGCCATAACTTGTTGAGTGTATCAGTTGTGGCCCATTTTGTGGTTATCCCCATGCCACTCTCCCTTAACAAAAAATTATAAAAATAACATTAAGTGTGAGTCGGTCGCTCATTTCTTTTTGTACAAGAATGAATGTCACTACATGTTACTGTCTTACACTTCCATCTGCAAATTACATATCGTAGCACAATTGTTTGAATTCTGAAAATGGATTTGTTTTTTCAGAAAAAGTGCAATACTGAAAAAAAAACGGCCTTTGCAATTTATGTGTTTTCCAGAGTGCCAAACTCTGTTCGTTTGTAATACATTCGCAGGTGTAACTGTTTTTGATTACCAATCTGTGCAGTTTGACCTTGTTTGTTGTTGACATCTCTACAATCTACAAACAAACGTCCTCTCAGACGGTGTATTTATAAAAAATAACACTTGACTTTTTTCCACCTTTGTCAACCACCAAAGTACCATGATGTTGTCTCAGTAATATAATTTAAACAATATAGGCCCTAATACGGCTTTATAAATAATAACTGTATGGCATGGTTTGTCCACTGTTGTTTAGTGTTCATTAATGTATTTCACGCAATGTACCAATTAGATCCTACAATGTACTTGGTTATATGCGTAGGCAATAATCCTACATGAACTCTGCATATATATCTGTATCTGTTTCTGAACAGAAATCCGTAGGGACTATACATTGGTCTTTTATTAGATTGGTGTTTTTGGATTATTTGTGGATATCGTTATGTAACTTGACACAAATCGGGTGAATTTCTAATACACCAACTTAATCTTTCTGGCAATTTTTCCAGGATCTGTAAACAAGGTTGTCCCTGAGCATGACATTTAACCACAATTCTCATAATTCAAACATAGCTCTGTATTGCAGTTGCCTCCAAATTTTGCCCACTTGCATTACTTTTAAATGTGAATGAAAGATAAAGCAAGATGTCAACATTTTCAAAAAGACACTCGTGCCCCCACCTGTATTGTACATTTACTTGTGCCATTAAGCAATTTAAAAAAACAGACTTTGGACAGCAAGACACATCTCGACGCACAGTTATTGTATTTTAGAACAACCATACTGTAGACGTATAGTGAGGCAACATCTTGTTGTTTTGCAACTAATAATGACAACAACTCTGTTTTGATTGTTACACAAAATTTATTTAGCAGGATCTAGACACAAAGTTTACCTGAGCACCTTGGGTCCACAATGCAGTTCCATTTTAAGAGTCGAAATCCATCGTGTAATCATAAAGCTGGTATTCAAGCATTTGCTTAGCTCACAAAAAATCCCACCATCATCTCATCAACACTTTGTGACCGGTGTTTACAGTATGTTTGGCAATTTTGTGTATTTCATGTTATTTCATAGCAATTTCATAAAATTTGGCCCTAGTTGTGTTTGACCCACACATATGCTCCTGCTGGAGGATCCATGCTGCATGTAGCAAGTCGCACACTCTGCTGTATTGGAACATTCAGTGGATGCCTGAGAAATACTCAAAGGATGCAGGGTTAAACTTATTGAACCTTTTTTGCTTTTACTTTTAAATAAATAAATTTAGTACTTGGGATTTATCCACCATTACATGTATGTTAGCTCATATAAGCTAGAAGGTTAATCTAAGTTTATGTCTGAATGTGAATATGTCTGTGTTTAGTTCCATCACAGGTTATTTGTTACTCGACAATAGAGGGCCTGTGGCCCACAAACCATGGTATCAATCATTTCAACACACTTTCTTTTATCACTCATGTTAGTTGTCGTGTTTTTTCCCCCTTCCCCTCATTCCAATTTCATTCATAGTTCTCTTTTGCCGATGGCGACACTGGTGATGTAGATAATCCGGTAGGTTTTGATTTATTCTGTTTTTAGGATGAGCTTTTTCGTAGACGCATGAGTTTGGAGGCAGATTGCATGGGTGTTGCTGTGGTTTAGTTTATGCAGATTTATGCAGATTTATGCAGATTTATACAACTTTCTGTTTCTTATTTTGTATTGTTTATTTACACTGTATCACTTTCTCATTTGTTCTGAGCCACTTGTAATCACCTTTGTATTTAACAATATATCTATTCCTTTAAAAATACATTTTTCAATAGTTGTTTGAGGGATTGTACAATGTTGTTTTTTTGAAGAGTGCTTTCATTCATATTTCTAAAAAAAATCTCGGAAAAAACTTGTGAAAATTGCATCAAAATTGCTGTTTAAGTTTTGGAGAATACGTATGTGCAAAGCTCCAATCGTGGGTATTTGTTTTTTTACAAACAACCAACAAATATATGAAAACAAGAAATACTGTATAGAACAAGTCTCTGCACATCTCATATGTTGGAAACTGGTAAAGGTGTGTATTATTTTGGGTTGATAGAAAGCTGGATCATTTATTTGAAATCATTTGTGTACCCACTGGGGAACGATTTCTTCCAGCAATTTTTCACTGCAGAATGATTAGACGGAACATGTTTTGTGCACACTGAAAGCTAATGGTGACTAGCAAACGATGATTTTTGAGTGGCAACTGATGCATTTTGTGGACTTAGCATTTTGCCTTGCTGTGCATGGGAGATCATTTGTCAATACATTAAACAACTAATTGGTTTTCAGTCTGTTCAGAATTGGACAGCAAAAATAGTATGTAGCCATGATAGGAGCTGTGTACTGACGGTAATACATTTATAGCCTACATGTACAATGAAATAATATGCATTGATTAAAAAATGTAAAGCTATATTCTTTGTTTTTTCTGCTCTCTCTCAATCGTGATGGAATTTTTACACAGAAACATTTCTCAGGGTAATGTTTGTCATTTGAAGTCAGTTTTACTCTTAGAAACGTTTCTGATAACTTTGAAACTACTCAAAGTACTCTAACTATTCCTGGTGCAGCTATCTTGGTCAGGTTTCCTGCATACACAGTGCTGTTGGTGGTTCTCATTCTCATCATGTAAACAGACCTGACTTTTCTTCTTCTTTTTTTTTTGGTTCACTGGTACATGTGCACTGTACCAGCCTTGGAGCATTTTCCAAACCTTGACCTAGGCTGCGAAGGTTTTTCCCAATTTGTGATTTTTTTTCTCAAATGCTTTGCTGACTATGTATAATTCAGATTCAGAAGATAAGAGTACATGCTACGCAACGAAATATTTCAACATTAAGACTCCCTGATTGAGAGTCTCTACCCAATTAGGAATCCCTCGTCTAAGCCCATCAGAATCAGAACAAACCATCTACCTGTTTTTGATGGATTTGTAATGGTTAGAATTCGGTTAAAAAGAGAATTCTTTTTATTAAGTGTCTAAAGAGAAAAATCAACTTGCGGTTTTGTGTGATTTTCGTGTGGTTTTGTGTGAGTGTGTTTGTTTTGTACTATAAAATGTGAGTCATGCACACAATGTATGTGGGATATGGGTTAATGTTAATTTAAAACTTTGGGTTTTTCTTTGGGGTTGTTTTGTTTACTTTGGGTTTTTCTTTGGGGTTGTTTTGTTTACTTTGGGTTTTTCTTCTTAAAATGAGGATTTTTGCGATGGTTATTAACATTTACATTAAACCCAGCACAAATCAAACACTCTTACCGGCCAAGTCTCTACACCTTTTGCATGGGCCAATGATTAAACTCTATATTTATTTCAAAATTCTTTGACTCTATGAAATTGCGTTTTTTGCATGGTGAAAGAGCAGGCACCAGGAATGTTCAGGTGCAAGATTTAGAAAATTATTTCTTTTTCTTTGTTACACCCAGCTGTTAACTTAATCACAGCATGAGAAAAGCATGATGTTGTTGATAGTTCAAAGGGAAAATTGAATACTTTACTTGGTAAGAGGAGATTTGCACGTTGCATGCGGTGGAAGGGTCATTACTCACTCACTGAAAACAAACAGTTTAATTAAACATAGTGATCAATAACAACATGGTAAACACCAAAACCAACCCATCGCTAAACTTGACTTACACTTCCTATTTCTCAAACATCCTGTTTGTGTACGAATTCTCCAATCTTGAACCAGATTTGTAAGATCTGCGATTAATTGAAATGTTACACAATTGTTCATAATTAACTGCAGACTCGTTGTGTTTAAAACCAAAGTGTGCCGTAAGACCATTATAGAGACGTCAAATAAAACAACGGTTGGTACAGAATGCTAATTGAATTGAATCCTTCCATTTTTTATTATTTGTAAAAACCCATGTATGTGTATCTCTCCTACTGTAACAAAAAGTGCAATGTTTCCCCTGGCTGATGAACCGAGTGAGGTGGTATCAAAACTCAATTCATTCATGATTGAAGCAAAACTTACACTGTTTGCAAACTGACAAACATGTTCACCTGTTTTTGCCATGGTTTCCTACACAAATTGTGAGCTAGTGAAACATGGAGGCCAAGGAAAAAGCTCATCAATGACACAAAATGAGTATTTTTCATTTGGTGTTTCCTTTTATGGCAAATCTTCACAGCAAGGTGGTGGTTTTGGCAAAAAAACGAGGAAGGTGGTGAGGGAAAGAAGCGAGGTGGGCTGCCTCGGTTTTGAATGGGCAGGTGAAACAGATGTAACACAGGCATGCAATTATTCAGCTGATCGGCTGATTTCTTGTTTATCTTTTCCATGTTTACTACCATTGCCGTAGAAAACTTTAAAAAAACATTGTACAGAGTTAAGTGGGCTTGGCTGATTTCCTCCTACTTTGTATTTACAGAAGTTGCATGTCTGCTGTAAGTCTTCAAGAGTTCTAATATTGTTTTGGTTTTTTTTCTAATCTGAATCGTGGAACCTGAGTTTAGTTTTCTGCCCCTATTTATTTAGTGATAGTTAACATTAATTTAAAATTGTGTACGTTGTCAACATCAAATGTTTTTTATGTTAAGGGAGTGTCTCAATAGACGGGCAAATTCAAGGCTCAAAAGAACGTTCCCGTGGGCATATGTCCACAATCCATTGGACCGCCAGATCATTCCACTAGTACAGTGGGCAAACCTACACGAGTGAATATGCGCATATGAGTATTTTGAACTTGCAATGGAACATTCTGGCGGACCAATCAAACGGTCGGTCCATGTGCACGCGCTGGAATACTTATCCGATCCAATAGACCCCTTCCACAACGCGAAAACGCTACAGTTTTACACTCACAGAAACGCTATTGTCCAATGACCTGCCACCTTTTGGCTTCAGTGAGGGCGCTTTTTGAGCGTGTGACGTCATATGCAAGGGGTATATTAGAATGTTCTTACCTCCCCGACTTGTGAGATTCTTCCTAAAGTTAACCTTGTATTTAATTCTAGCAATATTAACAAATAACATAGTTGCTTTAATACTTTATGGTGTTAATACAAATAGTCACAATTGTTATTTTAATTTACTTTTCTCATTTTTGTTTGACATTTTATAGTTGTTTTCCATTTTTTATCCTTTCATTTTGCTGTGTTGATGTAATATGTTATGCATTTCAACATGTACTTGCAAGGTTATACTTAATTCTGGTGATGGTTACGAGTGTCAACTGGGCTCGATTTCACAAAGAGTTAAGGTTGATCTTTACTGTGGTGATACTGACAACTCATTTTAAGATGAATCTTAGTGCTTTGTGAAATCGACCTCTGGCTCTACAAGATTTACAAGATTCGTACAAAGACAGCTGACAGTGACACAACAGTTCAGGTTTCATGTTCAGATAACAAACAACAGCAACAAATAATTTTGTTGATAACATCTTATTCTTACCAATTGTGGAGTGATGCATTCATGTACGTGTACATTTTTAAACATAAATGCAAAGGAAAAATTGAAGAAAAATGTTATAATTTAAAATTTTGATCTGGTTTTTCTTTCTCATTGGAGCATTGTCAATTCCTGAGTGAAAGGAACTTCTGTTGAAAGTCAGATTTTCTATGCGAACAATTTTCATGGTAAAAAAAAGAAAAGAAAGAAGTTTATTGATTTATGCTGCACAAATTTCATATATTAAAGTGCTCAAATGCGCATCAATTGTCAAACGTGCTCAGAGAGGGCGCATTATGCAGCCAATCCAGAAGCCCCCTTCTCTTTCACAAAAAGTGTTCTATGTGTATTACACAATATCCAGAAACACAATTTTTCTCTCCCATCCAAAGGGCTCAGGCTTGATGTCAAGTAGCCCTATCATGTCCCAGTCAAGCCACCAACCATGACAGTACATGGAGTGGTCTCCCAACCACTTACTGACCACAGTCAACGGTAGTTAAACTTGGCAGCTATACCACAAGCTCTAACAGAAACATAAAAATCGCTGCAGTAGAAATATACAAACTCTCAATATACTTCTTAGAAAACATACATGTAGAAAAGTGCTCTGAAATATATAGCAACGAGAAATATATAGCAGCGAGAAGTGCATAGTCTACTTATAATAGTGTAGCAAACAATTTGAAGCGCATGGCAATATTAAGGACACGGTTTGATTATAATGGAGATGTTAAACAGGTTTCGGCGTCCAATTTGATGTTGTTTGGTTTTTAATTCTTCAGAATCCACAGGACGAGATTGTAGCAGCCACCGCCTACGTGAATCTGTTCCTGACCAGCATCACGGCCCCGCCCCTCATGAAGGGGTTCCTTCACTACCTGTGCATGGGTCAACACGAGGGACGATTAGTTTTGGAATCATTGCTGTCTAGGATTAGCACTAACTCTAGGGTAACTATAGCTATACATTGATATTATCAAATGATTGAGTAGTTATTAATCTCCATTAATGTGCATGACAAAAACGAGTGCATTAGAATAACTCCAGTTAAGGTATTATACAGGATTGGTAAGGATGAAAAATATCATGTTTAATTTTAGTCTGAAAGCTTGCTGATTGCAAAGTTTATATTAGAACCATTTTTTCTGTGAAATATTTCCCTCTGAAATGAAGTCGTATTCCAGAATTGGATCTGAAAACCTAAAAGAATGCAACAGCTGATTTTGGTTGTTACAACGAAAATTAACGAAAGTGTGTTCACGTGCTGAAAATTGTGCGTGGTTATTTGCTAGTTTCTCCTGACTCAAAAATTTTCACAGGTTTGTTACTTCATGTATTTGGTTGATCACACAAAACATGAACATTGTCTTGGACTATCTTGCCAGCTTTATCAATCCTGTGTAATCCCTTTAAACTAAGCTATACAGCTGTTAGTTATAGTTAGCTGACAGTTAGTGGCTCAACTCAATCCATCAGATTCACTGGCCAATGCTCCCTAGCTATAGTCCCACTGTCATGTTGTGTTGTCAATAAGCTATTTTTGTGGTAGACTTGTGGTAAATTTTCATCTTCCATTATTTTTGGCTCACTCTTTGATTGAGCCAAGCAAGTCATCAAGCTGGAATCTAGTTGGACTGTACTAGATTAACCTCTAGATTAAGGTTTGGACATAAACAGTACCAATTATAGTTTACCATGGTCAGCAGTCAAACTTTCTCTGTTAAGAAAATTATGCTTCAAGTTATTTGAAATTATTAAAATGATTGTGAGTTGACGGGGTTAATATGTCATCCTTTTTTTTCCAGTTGTGTCTTGTGACGCTGTCATTGTTTGACACCCTGGTGAACCTGAACTGTGAGGACTTCATGCTGGAGCTTATCCTCAGGTACGTTGCCAAGATCAAACCCCATAAAATGATCCATGTGGTAACATGGTGCTGCTGTGTATGTATCCAGTGGGTCATGGGTGGTCAGGTTGGCATAGTGGTATCTTGCCTTGCCTTCCACCTCTTGGGACCCCGGTTCAAATCCCACCGGGGGCACTACGTGGATCAGGTTTTTAGTCCCTGCCTGATTGCATGGGTTTTCCCTAGAATAATTCTCTGGGGTTTTCCTCCCACATCTAAACCTAAAACTTCCTTCATTGTCTTCTCTCCATTGGGTTCTTGGCTAGTACAGTGATTACGTTCACTTTTCAGAGAGTTATTGGCTTCACAACCAGAATAAATTAAATGAATTGAAATGAAATCCATATATTACTGTCTCTCGTGTATGCATCATTGGCAAGTTTTACTTAACATTTGTTTTTACTATACAGTATGTTGAGGAAATTTTATTTTAAAATAATGTTACCTATTTTTTTTTAAGAAACACATTGTATTCAGACTATTTTGTAATAGCCCATGTGCACAAGCGCCATCTTATAGCAATGCATCCTGGGAAACGGAGTACAGTTAAAAATGAAATCAAGCTGCCAAGATGGAGGCCATGCTGTACTTCACACATTTGTACCAGGTTTTATAGCTGTGTACCGCATTGCTTCAAAATCAGCACGCCTATGATGGTTGCCGGTGTTGCTTGGACTCGGATTTCACCCAGAATCCTTTGTGTGTTGATCATTGGGACATACATATGGTCTATTGGATAAGTTTTGACATGTTTGATGATGAACTTAAAATGCTTTTTAAAACGGAATTGATGAAAATTATGTTTTGATTGAACAACAGGTATTTGGTGCCATGCAACCATTTGATGGTCAGCCAGCGCAAAGCTATCAGAGAGGTGGACCTACACAGTAAGTCAGCAGACAGGTTCTTATCACTCCGACCAGCCTGCTGCAAGACCAAATCCACTAATGAGGAACCGAAAGTGGTGACGGTCGCGGCAGCTAGAGATGCCAACAGAATGTCGAATGGTGGCTCGTCACCGGAGAAGAAACAGGTGAAACTTACCTTGCCGAGCCGTGTGTGGACCAACAGGGGTAAAGGCCAGGTTGCCAAGAACAGTCAGACAGATGCTGTTCCCAAACAGCAAGCGCCTTCTCAAGGTGCTGACCAGCCAACAGAACAGTCCCTGGAAGATTTTGAAACAAGCCAGGTGGAGTACCTCCTGGATGCCAAGGAGGGGATACGAGCCTGCACTATCGGCACTCTGAATTGGTCTGCACCGTACGATGGACTCAACCCTCCCCCTGAATCTCTCAGTCCCGACAACTTGTCGCCTGCTCATGTAAGAAAAAGGTCTTCGTCCACTTTTGATATGTCTACAAATGCTCCCAGCTCAGCATCATTTGCCATACTAGCCGCTGATGAGGATACTGGATTATCATCAACTTATAAGTCTTATAGCATAGCAGAGTTTCTTCCAAGACCTAGGGATAGAAAGCGGACTGTTGACCCTAAACTTACCGCAACGATTCAGGAGGTGTTATCATTAAAAATTGGAACTGATTGTGAAAGCGTGGATACCTCTGATGTCAATATCACTGATTTATTCATGGATGAAAAGGAACAGAGTGCAGTTAACGGAGGTTCTCCAGAGAATGAAAATACGTCCTCTGCAAAAAATGTAGAAATCAGACCAGTGGAGAATGGTGTTGCCGACCATGCTGAATTGAAAGGAAGCAGGAATCACAAGAGCGAGCCTCAGCAGTCTGTGGAAAAGAAGCTATCTGCAGAAAATACCCCAGAAAGCAGACCAGTTGCAAATGGTCATGTCGGACAAACTAAACCATCAGGTAATCTACAGACCACTGAACCCAATCAAGCTGAAGACATTGTCAGTGAACTCTCCACCCCAGAGAGCCGGGTCAGTTCGGGAAAATCCAGACCCAGAGATCTTAATATCACAGGACCCTGTAAACCTTCGCAGGAAACTGATAGTGCCTTTTCTGGGAGCAACTCGCCGGTTTTAGACTGCAACTACAACGGTGGTAGCTCAATTCCTCAAGTCAACCCTGTCGGAAGCTCTCAGAAGGGCTCCCAGGTTGCCAACTGGCTGCAAGCTCTTGGAGAGGACACTGACAGTGCCAACTTCATAGAAACTCTATCAGACGATCAGAAGAAACGGAAGAGACTCAGCCTGATCAGGCCGGAGTTGGAGAGGGATAGCGACGAACCCTGTGTATTCTGGGAGTTTGACTCCGACATTGAATTTTCCCCTAAGGCTGTCTTATCAAAGAGGGCTTCCTCAGGTGGCGATGGTATCGAGAATGAGGCTGATCAGATCTTGCATGCGCTGGGCTTCAACGTTCCAAAGGGTGCAAAGCAAACCAACTCAAGTGGCAGAACTTATCGCCTTGCACTTAACAGTGAAACCAGTGAAGCCAGCACCATTGAAACTCTAAACTCGTCCATGAACGAGAATCATTTCTCAATGCTTAACTCGTCACTTCACTCGGACAGGAGTCTTAACGCCTCGGGCCTCTCAAACCAAAGTTTAAATAAATCACTGAGGTCCCATTCATCACCTGTTAAAGGAACTGTACCCAGGTCTCTTTATACCCCAATCGGAAGGGCTATTGGAATGCCAACGACAGGTTAGACACTAAACATTTTATCTTTACTATTTTTTTGTGGAACTTTTAACATTGAATGGCATATTTTCTTCACATCACTTTGTAAGTTTTTAATTTTTTTTTTTTTTTGGGGGGGGTCAAGACAGTTTCAATAATGTAGGTGTATTTCCCCTATTGAAGTAACATGTTTTGTTGTTAATTGACCCAATTTACTTGACATCATCATCACGTTAATTTTAGTTGCGCCATTTTTTTGAGTCAGTTTCATTGTACGTTATACAGTGTAGTGCGTACGTGAGGCGATGCAACGTTTACACGCTTACATGTTGACTCCCAAAGTCATGAGTGTGGCATGGGTCAATACTTAGACTTTTGCATTTTGCGTACTGATCATTTTTCTTGTAGATTAGAGCTGGCGTTGCTTAGGGTAAACTGGTATTTGTTCAGATAATATTGAACTTTAATTACATGTATTCTGCCGTTTCCCAGAGCTGCCAACTCACCCTGATTCTGCAGAAAGTTCCTTAAAAATAAACCAATCTTTCCATGTTCTGATGAACAAATTTGATAATCTCCTTGATTATGTCAACTTTTACCCTATCATGTTGAATGTAATTCTAAATATCTTCCCGATTGCAAGATGCAAATGTTGGCAGCTCTGCTTCCCGGTGACACTTGAATTTGGTTGTTACCATCTTTTAAAATCTGCATTTAATTGAGAACTTGTACTCCTTCCTGTCTGGTTGTTTAATAGGTCCTTTCATGGATGCCATCTTTGCACGTCTGGATACTATGATGCAGAACTCGTTTTATGTCAATCTACTGCTGACTGGAATCGTAGCCAGACTAGCTTACTACCCACAACCCCTCATACGCTCTTATCTTCTCAATACCAGTATGGTGTTCCAGCCAAGTGTAAGGTCGCTTATACAGGTCAGTATATCATACAATGGCTGACAACAAATATATGTTATGTTATTGTTCAACTCTATTCTTTGGTTAGTTTTCTATACTATGTTCAGCGCTTTGTAACTATCTTCGATGAGTAAGAGTGCTCTGTAAATGTATTTATTGTATTTTATTGTTTTATATTGTATTAATTGACTTACTTATATTAAACCAATTCACCTGACGCAACCATTACTACAATCTTGGTAGCGTCATTTTGGGAGTGAATGACCCCTGTGTGTGATACAGTGTGGTGTGCATCTCGGCGATGCAGTGTAAAAATGCTTGTTATATTTTTACCTGCAATTTGACTCCTAAAATTGGGAGTGTGGCAAGCGGTAGCCACATGTGAGATTGGGGAAAGAGGTCAACAGACCAGGCAAGTCTTGTGCGATCATTTTCGGGGGACATTGAGTTCCCATGCTCATGTGAAGGAAACAAAAAGACACGCTTAAATTAACGCATACAAACATTTAAAGAGGCGTGAGACTTGCACACAGTCTACTTTTGACTTATTTTTAAGTCAAAAATAATTGTTCAACTTTTTAAAGTTTGCGTTATTCTTGCATAAATAATCCAGTTGTGTTTTAACGGAGGGTTGACCTCTGTGTTTTTCTATTATTTTGTATTTCCTCCATGACTTCATGCTTCATGTACATGTAGGATCAGTATTCACTAAGTGCAGTTGCACAGTGTTTTGCTGTCAATGATTGTGTGTCATTTTGGTCAATGGTTCAATAACTTAATGACCTACATTGTTTGTTCATTATTGTGCATCAGTATTTATTGAGAACTGCGGCTGACCAGAGCTGTGTGTCATTCTGAATTTCAACATTGTTTCATGGATTTAAAGGAATTGTTTGTGTCGATTTGTTGAATTATTTGTGTCAATATTCTGCACTATTATGTCCACTATTTCTCATAATGTCAATAACTGCTCTCGCATAAATGGTGTTTTCCAAATTAAATTATCATTGTTAATTTGTTTTCCCATCAGGAACTTTTACATTATGCTTTAATTACCTCTGTGTATTATTGTTTTTATCTGTTATTGTGTTAAACAAATATAGTGATCTTCTTATTATTTATTTTGTGGGTATTTTAGTGTATAATTCAGATCCTGTTTCTTAGTAAAGTAGTGCAAAATGTAGTAATAATATGTCTTTTTCTTCTTACTTATTACTAGTAGTATTTAACAACAAGAAAGTATCAACAGTTTTTATTTCTCCTAATCCTGTCAGGTTCTCACAACGATAAGGAACAACTTAGATGCCTATGCAGCAACCATCCCTGAGTTTGAAAATCTTCTCGTCCGAGCAAAGGAGTACCTTTTCCTGCGGGAAGACGGCGACAGCGTTTATAAAGGGCGCTCCCTCGTTGAGAGCGAAGAGCTGGCAAAAACTACCAGACAACGAAGTGGTTCGCTGAAGAGTAGTGGTGAGTCTTCGAGGCTTACCAAAACATTCTTTTTAAATGTTGGACATTATCCTGCAGGCCGAATTCATTGTGTTCTGTGACCTTTACAATGTTAAAAAATTAGGTAACAATTTTGATACATGTACAAAGTTGGAGACAATTTCTTTGCTTGAACATGTTTTTAGAATGTATATTTAACTGTAGCAGTTCCCTGTACTTAAAATGTGTACTGCAGTGCGTTTGAAGCTGTAAATTAATTCCTTTTTTTTTTTTCTTCTTCTTTTTTTTCTTCTTCAAAAAACCCTACAATAACTGTACTCAAGGCATGTACATAAATTAAAAGCTGACTTCCCAATCTTTATTTTGGTCACATCTGGAACTTTCACTGAGGTCATTTTAAGGTCGCATAGTGTGCTGTAGCCAATACAAATGCGTTAGAAATATGTAGTCCAAATATTGGGCGGATTTAGTCAGACTGGGACGAGGCTAGGGTTTAATAGTTTACCTGAAGCCGTACTGTTTTTAAGTTCTTTGACCCTCGCGTTGTTAAAAATAATGTAGTAGTTTCGTTTCAAATCTGAGGAAAATGCAATAAAAGTTTGCTTATTTGTAACCAATGGGTCGTTTTGGTTTTCTTCCCTCAGCGACCCGCAAATCAAACCCCTTGGATCTCTTCCTACGCCGTGGCAGTCGCCGCAATAAATCCATCAGCGCGACAGAGAAACAAAAGCTGTCACGAATAAACGAAGCAGGGATGGCGTTACCGGCTGCATCTGCGGAGTACCAGTCACTCAAGACGAGGAACGCCGTCTACTGCTCGGTCATCTTCGACGAGTTCCTCAAGGAACTGGCCGCCATTTCTCAGGAGCATGCTGTTGCGTTCAGTGAGCAGGAGCTGGGTTTAAGATAAGAGAAATGGAATCATCAATCATGAAGACAAGAAAGACAAGACGACTCAGCAAATAATTGATTTTTAACAACTTTTAAAAGAACTTTTAGACATGATAACATTTTATGAATTGTAAATATCTTTTCCTTTTTTTTCTTCTTCTTTTTTAATAATAAGATTATTTTAAGTGTACCACGGTTATATGCGTAAGTGTCTTTTATAAACATTCCTGGCTTCTGTTGGTGGTGTGTTATTCAATATGCAGTGCACACCATATTGGTGGCATGCTAGGGGTTATTTGCTGTCTGGCTCCAAAGCTGACCTAGGTGTGTGAGTTCCTCTTGAAATAGCTGATTGTTGGAGCCAAATTGTTGGAGCCAAAGTTGGGTGCGGTCTACTGTAGATTTACATAGCACTTTGTTACTCCAAACAAAATGTCTGATTGCATATCTGGGTTACGTTATTTAACCCCAATCCTCCAAAGTCCTCTTCAGGAAATTGTGTGATTGCAGAGGATTGAGGACTGAAGACACGAATAACAGTTCCTTTTTTTATCATTATAAAAGTTTCCTTTTTTTAATTTATAAACTACTCTAAATAATAATAATGGGGTTTTATATAGTGCACGTACTCCCAATAAGGTACTCAAGATGCTTTAATAAAGAGAAACATTTATCAATACAGGTTTTTTTTAATTTTTCATTTATGAGACCATTTCTGTGTAGCCTTTTAATGGTTTACATGGTGCTGCGGTGCATTCTGCAGCCGCTGTCAGAAACACCGAGGCAAACCTGTTCTCTTAGTAATTAAGTTTAACTGGATTCTTTTATGTGCATTACACACGCTGTAAGAAAAAAGATTATATCCGATGGCTACAGAAAACATACAACCACCAGGGTCTATTTTCATGGCTCTTACTTACCATAAGTAAAGAATCAGCGCTTACAGAAGCAGGCAATTCCGCGCTTACGTCAAGCATATTCCACAGGTTAGCAGGGAATTTTTGCTTGTGTGCGTGCGTACTCCACATTACTAGGCATTTGTTGCTTACACAGCTAGCACAGAAATTCATGGCTCTTGCCCTGTAAACAAAGAATGGTAATTGCAAGTGCAGAATTACGCGGCGCTCAGGCATCTGGAAGCACACAATTCAATGCAACAAGTGTGTTTTGTTTTGGGTTTTTTTTTTCCCTGATATTTTCTGGAAACTTTGATGACCAATTGAGCCCAAATTTTCACAGGTTTGTTATTTTATGTATATGTTGGGATACACCAAGTGAGGATACTGGTCTTTGACAATTACCAAAAGTATACCCTGCCTTCGAACAATAAAACTTCAATATCTTTTCTCTGGGCACATCATTAAGGAAACTTTGTTTTTGTTTGGGAACCTTTTTGGGAATGTTTACATCTATGACAAATGTTTTGGGGGGGGTTTTCGCTGAAATATTATCTCTGTCTTTCCATGATAACTCGTTGTATCGTTATCAAGTGTGGGTTTTCAAATAGTGCCAAATTATACAATTGTACAGAAACAATTTATATCATGGTTATTTTGTGATAATCTCTTAAAGGAAAGAAGAAGCAAATTTCTATCATAGAAATAATATTGTGAATGCAAGAGTTGAAGATGTGACACTGACTGTTAACTTTTTTTCTGAGCACTTCAGGTTCAAATTGCAAGTTATTAATTGTTCTTCGCAGGCTTGGTGGAATGTGAAAACTAATAGTTGTGATTCCCAACTGAGAAATTAAGAATATTTTAAAGAAAGCACGTAGAAAATATCAAGTTTACACTGCTTTATCTGTACCGTGGTGAAATGGGAAATCTACAAAGGTATGACATGTGATTAGACTTTTTATTTTGTTATTAACGATTTCTTTATAAATCTGTTTGAACTTTCCTACTGTCCAAAATAGAAATGAAATACTGACAAATGCGAGAATGCTGTCATCCAGATCCACCAAGGCACCCATTTTTGCATCTGCTTGGTCATCCATTTCGGGAAGGCTGTTTAAGGATTTGATTGGTGCATAGAAAAGGGATTTCTTCCTATTGACACAGCTCACCTTACGCCATCATCTCATAATCTTGGTTGCACCATTTTGGGAGTTGGTGTCCCTGTGTGTTATACAGTGTATACGCGTATTTTAGGTGACAGGGCGTTTTTCACACTTGCCATAATTTTAACGCAAAATTTCACTCCCAAAGTGGTGAGCCTGGCAGTCAGTAGCTGCGTGTGACATTGGTGTAAGCGGTCGATCCTTACAAAACAGTAGACAAACCAAAGTGGGGGTTTTTGTTAAGTTTTATTTCAAGGATTATTAGGCATTGACTTTAAATAGTTAAACTTATAGCATAAGATTGGTATTTTGATGTAATATAAAAAAACAAACAGTAAAACAATTTTCGCTACAGAGAGTGAGTGTTGTGAACTTGATAATACAGGTACCCACAGTCCTGGTCAATAAACGTGTACTTCTATCTGAAATACAGTCATGTTCAAGAAAATAAGCCCCTAACACAAGGTTCGTATTTTGCTTTTGACATATCAAAATCAGCAGATAATAAACATGCACAGATACAAAAATAGAACAAAACTGTTCATCAGCGTTTTCTCAAATAGGAAATTTTTGACAACTTTGATGAAATTTTGCGGGTTATTTGTATGTGTGTTTACTAAAAATAACAGGATTTTTATTTATATTTATATTATTTTTTTTAAGGGGGGTGTACTCTTCCGTAATAGATGTTTATCACACCTTTAAGAAAATGGGTGAGCTATTCTATGAAGGAAAACAAAAAAATAAACAGACCTAGGAAAGTTAAGGAATTACTTCAACCCTCCAAGATAGAATAAAGCAGTCAGCGAACCTTTGTGTTTACTATCCTATGATAGTTAACGAAATGCCTCAACTATCCTAGGAAGACAAAAATGGTGAACATACGTTTAAGTTTACTACGAAAATGACTCAGACTTTACTAGTTGTAGTTAAATAGAATGTACATACAAACATGTATCGCACATCCCTCACACATTGGTCAATGTGTAGTCAGGGATGCTATGCTTAATAACAATTATTGGTAAATATAATTGTAAATTTAGTCAACACCCAGAGTACATCTACCAATGTGTGTAAATATCTTACTACACAAAACAGTGTGTGACATTTCTATTTCCTTAAAAGTGAAGATTTTGGTACTTAAGTGAACAACTAATTCTATAAATGAAATGTACAGAGCTTTACACAGGTGGAGTAAATTAATAGGATGACAAGTTTACAAGGTGTAAATACAGTTAACTGACATCAAAGGATAGATTTTATGTTCTGTTCCTTATGGCTTGAACTCAAACGTCCAGTATTATAAGTCTAAAATAACAGTTCATACCAAAATATAGAGTAGTTAGGTAATGTATTTTTACTTATAGCCGTTACTATATTTAGCCGTTTAAATTTGGGGTAGTATTTTTAATGTTGAGTATGACGGGACGTTTAAATGCGAGAAAAAGAAAATATGTACATATTTTTTAATGGATTTTTCAAATGTTCCTGGATAATTAATATTTGGTAAGATGATCAAGAGTATATTTTTTACAAATTTTAATGAAGATTTTAAGAAAGGAAATTAATAATTTGTGCAGGGTTTTGCTATTTTATTGAACACTGATGATCAGCTCAAACAAACAAGCAAGCAAAAGACAGCAGGCAAATTGTATGTGAATTTCTAGTGTGCAGATTTGTAGACTTTTTTTACATGGTTCAGCTATAGGCAGGATAGGATTGTGTTAATGGGTCTGATCCATAAACCAGTATCAAACCAATACATGCGAAACATGCATGTTCACACACATGTACTCACACAGTCCCTCTTGTTCTGCTGCTGTATTTGTACCTACTTCAACAACAAATCCAGAAAGTCACATGATTGGCTGGGGGTCACTTTTGTAGTGTGCTATGAGTTAAGCACACGTTAGATTCATTTTGCTGGGGGGGGGGTGCATCTGCATTCCTAGATCTGCCTTTGTTCATGTAAATGTTTTCTACTTATTGCTCTTGTAATATGTTTTTCATTCTATCTATCTGTTTGCCATTCCAGCTACCCTCATTTGATTCCTGTATTGTCCAGTTGCTGCTTCTTAAGCTAACAAGCTAACAGTAAGTTTAGTATTGAAATAAACTATGTATTCATTTATCTAGAACATTTTATGCTTCAAGTTGATTGGAAAAATCTGCATTTTTTTCATCTGTTATCAATACAGTATACTAATAAATTTAACTGAGGTTTTAATGAATTATATTATTGGTTTTTTTTTAATTAATCGCCTTTTTATGCAAGAGAGACATGGTAAATTTAGTTTGCTTATTTATGCATAATAATAATTTGGTCTTTTGTTACTAGGAACGATGATACTTTGGTTTGGTGTCATCTTCTATCATTGGGAATTCTCTAACCTCTGTCCATGAGATTGTTATCAGGCTGCCACTGTATGTCATGTTCTCCTTTCTGCAATAGCTGTAAATGGGATCAGACTTTTCAGAGAGGGCTGGTACACTCTGAAAAAAGTTTGAAATTATTAGTTTCCCAGTTTGTTTTAAATCATCTTATCAAAAACTGTAATCAGTATTTCTTAGAAAATGTTGAAGTTCCGAGTTTGACCACAACATGTACCTCCATGGTTTAGTAAGGTTTCATGTATGGTGTTTTCGTTTAAGTCGTTAGACATCCTTCTAAATAGTTTAAACTTAAGGGGGAAGATCAACTCACCTAAAACAAGGCAAAGAAATAGCTGAACTATACCCAATATTACCGTTACCGTTTACTGGTTTCTCTGTATCACTTCATCAGATTGTCATCGCAAACCAGGTCAATATGTAACCATCGTTTTTCTTTGACTCAAACCACTGTAACCAAACGGACTGGAAGGTGCAATGTGCTGGTCCCATTTTGTATGAGATTATTGATAGCATTATTACATAGACTTCAGGGGTCATGACAAATATGGCAACTGTACATGTAAATGTATAATGATCGAGGTCATTTGTTAACCGGTACTCTCACTTTCTCTTCTCAGTTTCTAGAGCCGTTAGGCAGAAAACAGTGTTTAAAGAAATCCAGTGTTGAAGCTAGAAAGAATAACAAGCTGAGAAACCGTACATCACTGCATTTGAGCAATTAATCATCAAACCCTTGCTCTTCCACTTTCAAGGAAATTACCTTATTTTAAAGTTTTTACTTTTGAAATTTGAAATTTGTAAGGAAATTCTGTATAAATTATTTTTTTTTTTGCAAATTTTACAATATTCTCCTAAAAGTAAACTAGAAAAATCTTACATTAGGCTTTTTGGTGATTCGAGAAAAAAAAGAAAAAGGAAATCATGGGAAAATATTTAGGAAATGCGTCTCACCGGATTTACAATTTGTTTAGTTTTTATTGTTGCAGCTTGCCCTTTTTGCAGATATGCCAATTTGGGTTTTTAGTATTCTGTGAAATTAACCTGTGATTTATCCCCTATTTTGTGTTCCTGTTATTTTGCAATGCATTTATCGATAGGAAACTATACTTCACAGTAAGAAGGGGATAACTGTCTTGCCAAATTTATTGGATGTTTTTCTTTGTAAATACAAATAATTTGAGATACTTTGAGAAACAATAAAAGAAAACAAGCAAATTAGCAAAGTGTTGACGAGAGAATTTCCTTTGAGTTAAAAGTTAAATTTTATTGGCAAATGAATTAAATTTATTATGATATGAAAGACTATACTTTAGTTTAAAAATAATGTTTAGAACAAACTAACGCATGTTACACTACTTCTCTATTTTTCTATAAAAAAAAGCTGCTGAAATAAAATCTTTGGTAAATAGAGTTAATAAAAAGTTGACAAAACAAAAAAGCAAAATGAATCACTCACAAAGATCAGGGAGTTTTAATTATATTTTACAGATGATGTACACGACAATGAGCTACTGCACAATAGTTGACATGTGAATACATTTCAGGGTATATATGCACCTTTTTTGTTGCCAATGTCTGTGTATCTTCAAAATAATTGCAGAATTATTCCCATTCTCATTGTCCCTTACTACATTTTCAAAGACACGTTAATCATCAGCAGTTAATAACACATTAAAATAATACACACTTAGTTCACTACAAAGCAGCTTTATGGTAATTCATTTATAAGTGGACAAATTAATACAAATGTTAACTATGAAAGTACGTAGTAATAAACTTTCCTGGTTCCAGCTGCTCTTAAAATGTTAAATTCTGTATTGGTAAAATGTCACTATATGGTGAACTTGAACAGACCTGAAAACTGGTTAAAATGTTGAAAAGGTTTCTCTTTTTACCAAAATTGTTGGACACCAACTACATTTCAACATAGGGATTTATGTAAAAACTACAGAACAAAGTTAATACTGTAAAAACAATTTAAGGGAGACTTCTCTCCCAATGGAAGGATTAATTTAGTTTTGTATGATTGCAGAAAATTGTTTTGTCCATTTGCAGTTTTAAACAGATGTTAAAATCAACCGTTGCCCATAAAACCAAATGCATTTAAAAAGTCTCGAAATTAACACTAGACTGCAGGCCCGAGGCCAGTGATTTGACCATCTGGCCAGTAAACTCATGACTAGACAAGTCTGGCTGTGTTGTGGGGTTTTTTTATCAAATAAAAATACCTCACTGTGTAATATCTTGAACAAAAAGGTTGATGTTCACATGCGGACTTCAGCCATCTTTGAATTCTGTTGAGCATCAAAGTACCATTACTTACGATATGAGACAAATGAGATCAATCTTGTCTTGGTGTTTGTAAGACTTGTTAAACACAGGTTATAGGCCCTATGTTAAACTGTGTATTCATTTTTCTCATCTTGATTTGGTCTTGTAAACAAAATTCTGGTCCAGTGGAAATGTTGAGCTACAAGCCCTGCAGTCTTGTGGAATTTCCCACCAAATCTGAGCCCAAATCTGAGCACCAAATCTGAGAACTACATGTAAGGACACTTTGTTCTTTCCGATGGATCCCAGCATTCTGATGGATCGCGCACTGTATTGAAGAAGGGGTGCTTGAAAAATGACTATACGGGAGGCTTAATGACTTAATGCCCCCCCCCCTCCCACCTGAGGAAAATTATAGTGCTTTATCACAATTGAAGTTCAATTCCTGAGCATATTTTATTGATATTTCCCAAAATGTGTTTATTTTGGTATTCAAAATACAGTTAATACAAATAATTTGGAATTGGACAGGGAACTAAAAACTCTTGTTGTAATGCATTACTTGGTTGCAAAACCCATCACATGAGGGCGTATCAGTCGGATCAACTTTGGATGGGCCAGGAACTTCTTATAGAAGACCTTGGAGAAGCCGGCATGGTCGACGTTGACCCAGGGTGTCCTCATCTGGCAACCATCTCCAATGTAAGACCATACTGGATGGATTAACCACTGGACTGTGTGAACCCATGTCCCTGGCTCTGCCCTTACATGCTCCAGAAAGTAGAATTTTCCGCCCTGTGGAAAAAAAAGAGCAAAAGTTTAGGGCCTATATATACTTAGTTTGAAGTGAACCATGGCAAGTACAAAAAGTAATTTTATTCAAAATACAGTGTGTTTAATCTTGTTTAAAACTGCTTCATTGCACTGGCGTAATCCTGCTCAGAACACTGTCCCCTCGACCCCAAAATTGAGATAAAAAAGTGCACAATAGAATGGTTTGATACATTAACTACCCCCCCCCCAAGTTATATCTTTGCCCCCGCTTACCACCCCCACCCCCCAATTAAATTGTCTGGTTACACCAAGCTGCTCAACTACACTTGTTCAAGCCTTGAACATCGCTCTTGAAGGGGCACAGCAATTTTCCTCTGGTAAGGGGCACTCTATGAGGAAAATTTGAATTTGTATTGGAACTTTGCAAAGGGCACCACAGAAATTGCTGCTGGTGCGGTGGGTTATTAATTTTGAGGCCTGCTTGTAGAGAATGACTCATGAGGTCAAGTTACGTCAATATCAATAATAGGGGATAGATGGCTCTTCTGTGTAACTTCAGAGTCAGAGAGTGAATCTTATTAAGTTACGTTGCATCTCAAATGAAATCTCAAGTAAAAGTAGTGATGAATAAATTGCCACATTGGTGGCTTCGGCTACAACTGTTGCTAAGGGTGTTGCTAAGGGCGTCATACTTCAATGCATGATGACGTGATGATCCAGCCGTAGCCACCAGCCTTTAGAAAAATATGGGTTAATAATATAATAAACAATAATAATGGCAAAGCTCTTGACATGCTTGATTAATTCCTATCCCATACCCCTTTGCATTTGTGGATTTGTCTTTGAAACTTCCAATGCTCTTGCATTGGAAGTTTCAAAGACAAATCCACAAATGCAAAGGGGTATGGGAAAAGCCCGGTATGGCAAAGCAAATCATTAATAAAAGAAGTTGATACAGTCAGCTCAGGCCTTGGATGACCAAAGATGTCAACTTCTTTTTAAATGAGTACAGCCCTCCAGATGGCAGTACTGTACTGTACTGTGTCTAGTGTAGTGTGGATGTGTTCCGTCCCAACTTGACAATTGTCCCAACTATAGTTGGGACTGGTCCCAACTTGAGTGTTAAAGTTGGGGCGTCCCAACTATAGTTGGGATCGCAGTAAACACAAAGCACCCCCATGAATAAACTAAAATCATGTAAGTATCATAGGATGAAGTTTTTAAGACCACTTTCCCTTGAGAATATTTTAGATTAATTAGAATTTTGTTTTTTTGAGAGAAGAGAAACTAAATGCGTAGGCATTGAGACTGAAAGCGTCACCCGGTATGAGCATGAGGCCGCTGTCAGAAACCCTCTAAAAACACTATTCACACCGAGTTAGTTTAGCGGTTATCCAAACCTCGTCCTGGGCAACGGCCCGTGACATGAGTTTGTACGGAGGGGAGACCCGGGTTTGAAATAAGACTTGTGCATGATCGGTCACGGTGCCCTGTTGAACTCTATGGGCGATCCCAACTATAGTTGGGACGTCCCAACTTTAACACTCAAGTTGGGACCAGTCCCAACTATAGTTGGGACAATTGTCAAGTTGGGACGGAACAGATGTATGATGGACAATGCTTCACCACCATGATCTAATGAGTAAAGGTGACTTGGTGTAGCCCCAGCCGGGATTTTCCGCACAAGCAGTGATAAGTCATACCGGTTTGAGGACACGTTTAACTTCTTGTATCACTGCATCAACGTCCTTGACACTGCAAAGCACAAGCGTGCAGACCACTGCATCCATGCTGCCGTCTTCAACATAGCTGCGGAGATCTTCGCCATACGCTATCACCGTGCGCTGCAGACGAACTCGTGGGTGGTACACGGCTGCGTTCTTCTCGAGGTAGCCGGCAAAATTTGGATTTGGTTCAATTGCAACCACCTCAGTTCCGTCGGGATAGTACTTAAAATTGGCACCGGATCCAACTCCTATCTCCATTACTGTTAGAGTCGGAGTTGTCTGGCCATTTGCAGCGGGTTCCTCGGATTCTTTCTCAGATTCTGTTGGCTTTTCACGGAGACCCTCCATATCTTTGAGCAGCTCTTGTTTGAAACTTTCCATAACTTCGTTGTACTTGATTGAGAAACGGCTTATGAAGTAGGCTACGAAGGATGGCTGGAAGTACCTGAAAACCAAATGGAGCACCAAAAGCACAACTGCAAGGAGTAAAACCCGAGAAGTGTAAAATATTGTCATGGACGAGAAGGTTTCTTCCGAGTCCATGGTTGAAGTTGTGGGTCCGGCGTCATTCCCAGGTGCGGCAGCCATTTTTCTTGCTGTTCCAAACATACACTGGGGGCACGCGATCTACGTCTGATTGCTTTACCGCTGCACACGAGAGAGAGAGAGTGACGGTGGCCATGACGTGACACTCAAATCTTAAATATATCCGAATTTAATAGTTTACAATATTATCCCATGATTTATTTATATCCTGCTTAAAATAGTGTTGTACTACTTTTGTTATATCAACACGATTAAGAGGAAATATTACACTCTTAATACTTGCAAAATAGTCGTGATTATATTAATTGTCAGGCTTGTGGTGTTCTCTCGATGCCTACATACTCTAGCGCGCTCTTGATGATGTGGTGTCAACGAACTTCATTGTTTACATAGTTGAATTATAAAAAGTAAAGAGCAAGTTCAATATTGCCATTAAATCACGCATGCGTGGTCTGTGGTTCACTCGAACGCATTTAGTCGATTGATTCGTCAAATATGGCAACTCATATATTTAATTGGCTCGTAAAACAATTACTAGCAAAATACAGTGCAATGATATTTATTATCTTAATACTTGACATGTTTGTTGCAAAAGCTTACAAAACTTTCTCCGCCACGAAACCAAACCACCGTCTTGACAAAGTGATGTAACTTCGTTAGTTGACTAGAGAAACAGTGCTCCGAGGCTAGGTTGATCCAGTTAGACTAGCTAGTTCAACCATGCAGCTCTTGAGTGACATCTAGATCGACTATGATTAAGTCTAGTCGACTCTAGCCAGCCACCCGAACTTGCTCAATGAAAGCAACAATAGATCTCAAACGTGATACATGTAAATGGTACAGCTGATGAACCTGCCGAGATGATCTGGCAAAATTTGATTTGTAGTATGGATTATGCAAATGACTTTCCTTGCTATCATCCACTAGTAATAATGTAATACCAACAAAATAAACTCATAAATATTTATAATGCCAAGATAAACAAATCACACCATTCGAAGAAGAACATGTTTTCTATGAACTCACTCCGCTGCAGTGAAGTTAATAACAAGAAGTCCCCTCGATCCGATCCACTATTAAGCTAAAGTAGTAGTCCCGGCCGATTTTCCTACCCTCCGCCCAGGTAGTAGCTAATAAGCTGGACAGTTCTTTTCAGAACTAAGTAGTCTCCCGATTTCCCAAAATCTACTCCGTGGCAGTAGAATAAAAAGCAAGACCTAGCTCTCTACGAACAAATCTACACAGCTAGTAGATATACACATGGTGTTACCGCAAACCGAATATTCATTTTCTAAGCTCCTTTGTGATTGGTTTCAAAAATCATATGGTTTATTCATCAAAAAGGAGAATGCAAAACAATTGGAGTTACATTTATCCTCCCTGCGTTTCACTTTTTTACTTTAAAATTTAAAGCACATAACTAACTTTATAAACAACTTTTTAAGGACAAGTTTCAAAAAAATATTGTTAACAAATGATAAGATGAATGGAAAACCTACAAGAGACTCTCTCTTCTGTTTCCTATTTTTTTTTTTGCTGTACCCTTGCGGCATGTCACAATATGGATACAGTGGAAAGGGGCCCAGACTGCCCTCTGAAAATAAAAAACTTCAAAAAAAAACCAGAATAACGCTGGAGGCTCTTTGATTATTTAAAAATAGAAATTTTGTCTGTAACAAACAAATTTGTAAAAATTCCCGGGTTCACTCAAAAATTCAAAATGCTTACTTGCAGAAAAAGTTTAATTTAAAACCTCAGTTTTTATTATTGTTACGTCAGACCAGAAAAGAAGTTCTCATGCTTTCCCTTGGCGTTGAAATGTCTGAATTTATTCTTGGGTTCAGCCTTAGCCTGGGGGTCCACGTCTTTCTTGAGGAGGTGCGAGACATTCCAGAACTTAATTTTCTGGTCATGGGAGCAGCTGATTAGGACCTGTTTGTCTGGAGTGACAGCGAGAGACTCGATTGGGAAGTCACCGTGGTCTCCAACGACACCGAGGAAACGGTTTGGAAGGATGCTGACAGCTCTGAAACAAATACAGACAAGAATTAAATCAATGCTTTGAATAGTAGTGATCTCAAATTTGTTGACGTACGTTTCAACTAATATATACTGTTCACAAAGTAACAAAGATTATGCTTTGTCTTAACTGCTATACTTTTAAATTTATGAGTGGAAACATAAAGAAAATTTGTTATGGCAAATGCTAAATTTTTATTGTAATAATTGACTCTCATGTGATCATGTGAACCCAAAATGTATTATATGCATTTTGGTATCTCACAAAACAGGTTAATATGATCATTTCTTTTAGCACTGTATCAACCATGATGAAACCCATATCTAAAGAGGATTTGTACGTCTGGGTAGAGAGAGGCAATTATGTGGAGTTTAAGCCCCCCCCCCCCCATAAATACTACAGTTCTGAACCTCGTAGACATAATGCACCCATGGGTTTGCTGACATTGTCTCAACCATCACAACATATTATTACTAAGACCTACTTATGTATAGGGACAAGAACATAGTCAAAGCGAGTGAGAGAAGTCAGTGTGAGTGACCCACCTGATCATTCCATCCATGCTACCAGTAAACACAATGTTTTCAGTGAGTGCCACACAGCAATCAACAGACTGTGGGTGACCGGGGAAGCGGTCACTCAGGTCACCAAACTCATTCCAGTTGTAGATGTTGAGGGCGCCGTCACTCGCTCCGCACACAATTTTCTTTCCGTCCTGTAAAATATATTTATAAGAATTAACTCTTGTGCAAAATTGAAATAATTTTAAGAGAACACACATGTTTTGTAAACTAATTCCTACCCTCTATTTTTAAACAGAAAAACTACAGAAAAAAGTTGATGATTTGTCATGGATTGGGTTTATTTTCGATTCGGCTATGTTTGTTTTGTTTTGTTTTTTTAAAATACTATTTCCTCGACTGCAGCATAATTTTGGACGGTATTTTTTCTCGAGAGGATTAAAATGGTATCAACAAGCTTACAGATTGAAATGTTGTTTCTCATTAATTTCCAATCCTCTACTTTGTGTTAAAACCCAGGATAAAACTTCTCACATTTAACTTTAAAACGACAATGCAGATATTGCAAAAAGAGGATGCATGGAAAAAGTGATTTTGCCCAAGAACTTTATTTTTAGAGATGGTCCGTACAATTGTGTTTATAAGGCTCAAACCAATAATGAGTGTTCATGACTTCAATAAACAACATGTACCTTTACTAATGTTACTGTCATCATCTCGTTCTGAACATTCTCTGATTTCATCACAAACTTCCTTCGTCTGATGTTGAAAGTGGACATTGTACCATCACCACTGAAAAAAAAACATGAATATAAAAACAAAGATATTGACTAATAGGGAGACTGCCAACATAGGGCTGGATAGCTCAGTTGGTAGAGCGCCGGTACGTTAATCCGGAGGTTGTTAGTTCAAGTCCCGCTACAGTCAATTTTTCTTTGTTCAAACCCAAAATATATAAAATTTACCCAGTCAGTTTCCTTTGTGGTTTATTACTTTAATATAAAAACTGTCAAACAAGTACTCAACAACTCCATCGATGTAAAATTGGAAGAGAAAATTGTTTTGTCAGATGTGCTCTCATTGTTTACAGACATAAAATGACAAAACTGCCTGTTGCCAATGTGCAAGGCAACTCAAACATGTAAACTTAATCATGTTCATAAAAAAAGCACAATTTTAAGAGCAGATAGCTATTTGGTGTAAGAGGTGTGAGTAGTCTTACTTACATACACCCTTCAGTAGGGTACCCAACAACATGCTTTTTGAGCAAGTTTGTAATAACATGCTTAATGTATATATGGGTTTTAAGGCATTGAATAGTGAGGTATAATTGTATATCCAGTTTGCAGTAACACACCAGAGGTTTCAGTGTAGAGTCAGCACTGCTCTGATTGGTTCTTTTGAAAGGACAACTGTCGTTGGAGGGCTCAGAGTTATTGTGTTGGCTGCCAATTATATGTGAAAGCCCTGTGCCCTGTGTAGACAAGTTCCCAAAGAACAAATCTGCACAGTAAAGTAGATATATACACATGGTGTTACTACAAACTATACACTGTTTAATGTATATGATTAAGCCAATTGCCCCTTTGGGTAACTGGCCCATGAAGGAAGCTTGACACAGGTACCTTGTTGCCACAATGACTCGTCCAGCCTTGTCAATGGCCATTTCACTGATGTAATCTTCATTCTCCTTCACTTCCATAATAGCGTGTTTCTTTCTCAGATCCCATACCTGCAGGAAAAAAATATAGTAGTGTCATTCATCTAACAGTGCAAACATCAGTGGAGGCTAGACCGAAATATTATTGCCAATTTTAGGGAAACTGTAATGCTGAGACGGAACTTTGGTTTTGCCCAAAAACTTTGATTTTGCCCCCAGAACAAGAGGAAACTGGCTAGCACAGAAAACTTTGTATGTTTTTCAGTTTTTAATTTTAATGGCACTTTAAAACAAGAAAAAGGCCTGCCAATTTTGATATTTTAAACAAAAAGAGCACAAGTTAAGTTTCATTTTTTACAGGCTAAATTAAATCCAAATCCAACCATACCTAGCTTGGACTCTTCTGGCATCTATCCAAATATTTATCTTTTTCTCTTTGGACTGTCATGAGATCTCAAAGACACATTCCTTGTATTTCATTGGTAATTTTTTAAGCAGTGTGATTTAGTCTAATGAATGATGCCTGTGTTTTATACAAATTTGTATCAATTTAGACCATGTTAATTAGACACCGCATGTTTACAAAGGAACCACAGAGCCTGGACTTCCTGCAGGCAAAATGTGTATAAAACTTAATGAACGAAAACATAAAAAACCTTACGTTTTGAGGATATTGTAATGAAGGATTTCTATAAACTTTTGACCCCTCGTGCCATGTAAAATGTTGACCTCGGTATAAACTCAAAACCAATTTTCAAACCCTTGTGATGCCTTACTTTGAATTGACCTTCATCATCGGCTGTCGCAATGAGATTCTCATCAGCAACCAGTAAACAGTAGAGGGGGCTATCATGTGCCTTTAGGAACTGCTGTGTCGTGTGTCCAGTGTTGGCATCAAATACCCTCAGTGACTTGTCTCTTGAAATTGTGTATAGTGCTGTAAGAGACAAAGTGTTTGTCAAATTTGAAAATATCTGGTGTTTTTGTAAGAGAAAGTAATATACATTTGAGTTAACTGATTTACTTTGTACAATAACCTTTCATCTCACGAAACGTTATCCATAGTAACCATTTGAGAGAAAATACAATGTTTACAACAATTACTTTTTTTTCAAGATCTTTGTTTTCAAGACTATTGTTATTGTAAGTACCTATTTTTTTTAGGAATCTCTTGCATCATTTTCCTGATGAACATATGATTTTTGGCCGAGTGAAAAATTGCAGTGTTGCTTCCCGCCATGCATCCAACCCAATTACTTTGTGAAACAAAACGTGTTTCTTAATGTGATTGTAATGTCCACTGATCACAAGTGACTTACTTTTACCATCATCTGAGAAGGCCACACCCCTGCAGGCTTTCTGATGAGCTGGCAATGACATTATCTCTTCGTTTGGCATCTCTGATGAAAAAGAAAACCTGGCAAAAAAAGGGAAGAACTTAATACCAAATGTTTCTGAAGAAGTTTTGGTTTACATTGGTGATTTACATGGTGATTTATTTACATTTTTAAAATCTTTTTTATTATAAAAACAACCACAAACACGTAGATATAATTACAAAAATACCAATACTAAGTAAAAAGCTATTCCGAAGATAACATTTATACTGAACTGCACCCCTGTTTAAATTTTTAGATTTAATATCTACAATGTGAACAACATCCTCATGTAAAGAGTCTTACAGTTTGACAGAGCCATCCATCATAGCTCCAGCCAGAATATTATCACTAGGATGACAGCATAACCTGGATATCATATCGTCACACAAAATGGTCTTGGGTTTGGGTGCCTGAAAAGAAAGAAAGAATAAAATAGCAATAACAAATGACAGTTTAAAGATGGTTGTAACCCTCGTTCCCAACAGTCCCTGGCCGGATTCAGGGGAGGAGGGCTGCAATCATCACAAATAATATCAATAAATAAGATTAATTCCAACTGCTGGTTTCTATTCCTCTTCCTCTTCAATGTTACTTAATTGTAGGCTTTGTAATTTATCGTACTAACAAGAAGCGCAACTATACAAGGCCACTTCAAAGCCATTTTAAAATTAGTGGGTGTAATGTGGAGGATTGCTTAACAGGAATTTCGTCTTTGAAAGGGCGAGGCCATTTTCATTTTTTAAAGGGCACTTCCATTGGAAAATCTTAAAGTCTAAGGGAAACATTTGATGGGGCACCAAGGTCAAGACCAAGGCCATGTTATGTGTGGCCTCCATGTAATTCCAGGCTTGGACAAACTTGGCCCTGTCTTCACCTAATCACCTGTCCTCATATATAGTTGGAAACAAAGTATCACTACTATCATTCATATAAATCACTAGCCTAGGTCTAATAAATCACATGTTTTCTTTTTTTCAACTAAACGTACATCGTTTAAAATGCATTAATTTACGACTAAGAACTTATATTCAGAACTACATGTACTTGCAGGGTATCAGCAAGAACTAAATTACATTGTAGTAAATAATTGTAACTTATGAGTGACAATAATTATTAATTGAATTATAATATTGAGTAAAGGGGCAATTACAATTGTTACATTAACTCACTGGTATGCTATCTAATCAACAAAAGTCAAACTCTGACATGTGTCTGAACTCTGAATCTAACGTAATTCATGATCATCAATAATTTGTTACACATTATACATGCCACATTCACCATGGACCATGAGTCATGACTCCCATCATCCTAGCCCCACTTGTGTGGCCAAGGATTCAGGTTTCCTGTCCCTTGGCCACACAAGTGGGGCTACGATAATCGTAACCCTCCATCCTCCCGTCAGGAGGATGGAGGGTTACGATTATCGCAACTACATGAGATTGAGATCAAGATGGTACACTTAAGATTAAGATTAAGATTAAGATTGTTTTATTCAGCCAATGTCAATGTCAATGATTAAAATTTAAAAAAAAAACTTCGCTACCAAAGTCCAAACGATTGCAATCTGCATCTTGTTCTCACCTCCGGTTCATCCCCGTCTTCTTCATCATCTTCGCTATTTTCCTCTCCCTCGCTTTCACTTGCTGATTCGTTTTCTTCTTCAGAACCATTGCTGGAGACAGAATCATCTTCAGCACAGTCATCATGGTCGTTCACGTTTTCCATCATGGTGGCCGCCATCTTTTAATTTTACCCAATTACAAATAATGACCTGAATACGAATAATAATTTCCCCAAAAAGAGGGCGCTATTTTGGGACCGTTAATTAAACTAATCAATTTCCCGCAGTAGAGGGCGCTATTTGGGGGACCGTTAATTATAGGCGCCAAGTCAAGGTGTGTGGAGGACAAACCAAAATTGACCTGGTAAGGCTTTATCTGGATATATTTTTTTGCTTGCTTAGTTTGCTTTTCTACATCTGTACATGGCATTAATACATCAGTCTGTATTTTTAAGTTCAGTTCAGTTGCGTTTTTCCGATAAAACTGAATTATAATGACAAAATGTATCTTGGTGGGGGTTGGGTTATATTCAAGTCCAGAACTGAAGAAAAGTACTCTCTAACATGTCTAACTCTGACTCTGTGCTAAAAATAAAAATAAACTTTTTTGTTTGCAATTGAGTTAATTGTAAACAAAAAAGTTAATATTTGATTTCTATTACAGAGTACTCTTATTCAGTTCTTGTCTTACAGTAACCGTTGACTTCTTTTCCTTCCTCCATCATGAGCTTTAAAAAAAATGCCATTTTACCAGACTGCCACTTTTTCCCCTTATTTTAATATAATAGTTCAATGTTATTATATTGTTAGGTCACTACCCAGCCTTACCACTCCGATCCTAGTACTTAGTAGTAGAAGTGTGACAGGTTCGTTTTCAGGTTCCTGTTCATAGAGTTTGTAATTACAAAATAAGAATAAGAAATGTCTGCGACTTTGGCAATGGCCTACATTAGTTGCGAATAGTTACCCTCCATCCTCTCGATGGTCGCAACTATGGCCTACACTTGATATTGATGATGGTGAAAACTCTTCCGCAGTGATCCTGATTTCATTGTTCATGTTTGAGAATCCACACTCCAACAACAGCAATGAACCCAGTCATTTTCCTAATGTGTGGACTTATAATTTGGATCCAAGTCACTTGGAATTCAAATATTTGTAACGTCCATTGCTTTAGTTGCGATAATCGTATCCTCCCGATGGCTACTTCGGTCAGGAGGATCGAGGGTTAAGATTATCACAACTACCATCACTGGAGATAAAAACATAAAACCTCACAAGCCTTGGGGATAAACTATTAAGTTGTACTTTGCGATTTAGTTGTAGCTGTTTGTAGCTTATCGATCTATTGTTTTCTCTCAGAGTCTAAAGTTCTAAGCCTGCAGATTGGAAGACGGAGCAGAGACAATGGATTTCCTCAACAGGAACCCCCAACCTGAACCAAGAAGCCTGGCTCCAAGGCTTCTCTCCATCCCATTCTCTGTAGCAATTATCTTCACCTTAAGCACCATGGCAGCGGGCTTTCTGCTCTGCATTTCCTTGGCGCTGCTGTTCAATAAGAAGAAGAGTATCGAAACTCATTGTGGAGTACATGTAAGCTTTTATTTTTAGGTCAGGAAGTTATTTTCTGACTGGTTTTAATAAGTCAAATAATTGAAACAAAGTTGACCTGCTCAGGGCTTCAGTTTGGGCGAAAAATTGACAAGCCCGCTGAGCTTGTTGCTAAACGAATTTCGGCCTACTGAATCAAAAGCAATGACCAGATTCTGGGAAAAACTATCCACACAGTTTAACATTCATGTATTCAATTAACTGTTTTTAATTGAATAAGCCTAAAGGGAAGATTTATCTCGTTAATCTCATTGATAAATACTTCAATGCTCAACAGAATTGAATTTTTTTTTCTTCTGTATGTAAGTCAACATATGAAGATCTTTTTACACATTGGGGTAATATTGTTCATTTGAAAAACACGGGACATCTCAATTAGACTTGTCCAGTCATTAGTCTACTGGCCCAAAGATATGATCACTGGCCTCTGGCCTGCAACCCAATGTAAACAAGTGACCAGACCAGTGACAAAATTATTAATGGGCCACAGTTTAAATTTAAGAATAGCAGTAGCTATCTGAACTGTTTTACAAGTGTTTCGAAGAGATTGAAGAAGATCAAAAAGTTGTGAATAATTTTGCCCAAGCAAAGCTAAGACGTCACTGAACTAGCCTGCCAAAATTGCCAGGGTCGTCATACCTTGTATGGCCACGGTTCAACCAGATCATCAAACACCATGCCACTCTGTTGACCTATTGGACCAAGTAAAACTAGTGTGACAAATGAAATGTCAAAGCTGAAATTACTTTGAATGCTAGTCTGGACAAAGAGCTTCCATGAAAATAATTTAAATATCTTCTTTAACACTATTATTCGACATAGACTTGTGTCTGTGGGTGCTTCATCCTCAGATTGTAATGGGGCGCATCCCTGGGGTCGCGTCATCCCCTGTTCTCTTTCAATCAAAGCGGTGCTATTCTCACCTCTTGCATGCTTCTATGACTCCTCTGTAAACTACACTTTATTTCCAAACAACATTTCCAATGGTTTAAATTTAATCGTGTTGTATCCAAGGTGCCCAACTTTCTTCCTTCGATCAGCGCTGCCATAGCTCTCCCTCCATCGTCATACGTCTGGAAGCTGTCCATCATCTTAACATCAGTCCAGCGATTAATTGCAGTCAAGATTCACCATCAGCAGTTTAGTTCCATTAAGACAAGGTGTGTAATGAGGGCCTGGAATTTGATTAGTGAGATGGCAAGGCCATTTTCATTTAGAAAAGGGCACTTCCAATAGACCCCTTGCAAACAGCGCCCTCACTGAGGCAAAAGAGGCAGATCGTTGGGCGACAGCTGCTTCTGGTGCAGAAAAACATACACGTGACCTCAGCATTCCAGCAGCATTATGCAAGGTATCTGTCAGAAAATGTTAAAGTGTATTGGAAACTTGTGAAGGGGCACTAAGGCCAAGACCAGGGCAATGGAGGCCATGGACTCTGTTGTCGCCATGTAATTCTAGATCTGGTAATGCATCCAGGTACTTTAAATCTTAACCATGTCTCTGTTGAAAAGGTGGACAAATGTTTTGACTGCTTTAAATTTTACTGGATCATTTTAAGGGGCTAATGGTAAGAGAGCACTCGTGAAGTTAACGGCCTGCTGTATGCTAACTAATAACTGCTTCTGTCTCTGGGCTAAATTCTTCCAGACCACGAAATAACTGCTTTGATAAATATTAGTTCAGTTTCTTGCAATAAATTGACACACAAATGTGCATTTTGGGGGTTAGCGGGGAAGGCCAAACTGTGCATAACTTACATTGCAGCATTTACAACTCGATTTGGAGAATTGACAGTTGATCGCTAATGCTGTGAGAAGTTTTTCATCAACTGAAATTTCAGCACTTCACCTTGGTTTACTGCATGTTTGTGTTTTGCATCATTTTGGAGTTGTCGCTTTATCAAGATAGTGTGCAAACATAAACTCGAACCTGCTTACTCAGAGAATGGTGTTGACAAGTGCTTTATTTTCATCTGATTTTAACCCTCCTACTCTTGGTAGCATTTTCCAGTGAGGTGACCAACCTTTTGAGACCATTCCATTGCATGGGTTGTGTATTGTGGCACTGCTTGTGCACAGAGTGAACTGTGTGCATGTATGTACTGTGTGTTGAATATAGTATGTAATCATTGCATCAGGGATAAAGAATTTAATTTTGTTCATTATTCTGGCCTCTTGTCTCCAGGCATACTCGGTGGTTTAGTGGTAAATACGCCCTCTTTAGAATGGGGGGGGGGGGGGGGTGTTACATCCCACCCACATAGTCGTTGTTCATAATACTCTTTATTTCCTCTTGATCCTTATCACCGTCCTGTTGCTGTTGTTTGTGCTGTTGGATGTGTAATGAAATAAACACATTTTGGGTTGAACAAAGACAAATTTACTAGAGCAGGATTTGAACCTGCGACCTCCAAATTCACGTGCCGACGCTCTACCAACTGAGCTATCTAGCCCTAATGTTGGCTGTCTCCTTGTCAATATCTTTGTTTGGGATGCCAGTCAATGTTAAATAAATAAATCAATAAATTTTTAAAAATAAATTTATCCCCAATGCAACTATTACATCAAGTAAATTGTTAGGATTTGTTATATTCACACGATGGGGAAAAAAGGAAAGAAAAAAAAGATTTTCCCAGTGTAACTGAAAATTTGAAGTTGTTTGAGGCCGATAACTTGATTTGAAATTTCACCAAAAATTGACAAAATGCAGTCACTGCTGTTCTGAACATTTGCTTTTCATCTTTATGTTTGCATCTTGAATTTCGCCCCCTGACTCAAAGATCCCACCACACACATTACCAAGAAGTCCTGCATCCCATTGGCATATAAACAAGTAACCACAATCCTGTGTGTAAGTATGAACTATCTCTCTCCAGTAACCCTCTCCTTCCTATTATGCAACTCCTCTTTCAAACTAAAGTTTGTTTGCTGCTTTGCGCCCTTGGCCTCAAACCAATGGAGATAGTTGGTTTAATAGATAGAAATATCTGCTTCTTTTGCTGCTTGTTTAAATGCCTGTTTAATCGTTTAGTTGTATATTTAGCTAGGAAAATTTATTCTCATAGTTTTTACTTTTAGTAGCACATAAAAATTGCCCTCTGGGGAAGTGGAAGAAATGTTATTTGACCCTTGACCTTTATACTTAGTTTCCGGCATTATTCATCGCTGGTGTGTGACTTGTGAGTCAGACCTGTGTCTGTTCAAGTCACATTTTTTTATGGAATTATACTTCACTTGACCATCTGGACTAGGACTTGGGACTCGGACTCGATGTTTGTGACTCGGGACTTGACAGAAAAATGTGAATTATTTAAACTTATAAGTTTCTGCAAAATCGTAAATAGTGAAATTTCTCTAATTGCATGGCTTCTAGTCTTCATTACAGAAATTACAGGTAATAAAAAAATGACAAATTAAAACAAAAACAGTGTTTATTTTTTAAAGGGTTTTTAAGATCTAGGATAAATTGATGAGAAGTAAAAAGTTAAGCCTTGGTGTATATCGGGTTTTGGTTCTTTTTTATTTTAAACTTTGTTTGAAATCTGTTGACTCAGTGTATCCATCGCCAACGTGCAGTGAGATTTCACTCATTTCCACATACCAGTGGGTTAAAAATCACATCTTGATTTCAGTGTGATTAGTGAATTGTTGTATCTGCTTGTTAATTCCATCTCTTTAGTTCATCCTGGTACCCCATGTTGTGCAATGTGTGTGCACTGGCGGAGTTGATGGAGAACCTATCTCTGATTGCACTAACATGTGTCTCGTCTAGTGAAAACACAGGTGGGTTATCAAAGAGTTCTTGGAGTTTCCTGAGATTTGACCCATAATTGAATTAACTTCTTCTCTAAACCATCATCATTGCGACCTCGGTCGCCCATCATCATCTGTGATAGAGACAGTTGGTGGTGTAACTTCCTTACAGCAAGTTTTCCCAGACCATCTTTTCGTGCATGAGGATTTTTTACTCTGAAACACTTATGACTTTTGTACCTTCAAGTAGGATTGCAGATATGTTTTATGCCGTGTGCCAGTAGTGCCATGTGTTGTTCCCAGAGAACTAATTTGTTAACTACTTCGTCTTGATGGCGATGGTAGTAGCCTGCTGCACATATTTGAGCTCTCTATCTTTTGTGGATATCTTGGGAAGATCACCACTAAACCAGCCGCGGAATCTCATCTTTGAAAGGGCAAGGCCATTTTCATTTTGCATTGAGCACTTCCATTGGAAAATATTTTGAAAACCTTTGAAGGGGCACCAAAGTCAAGACCAGTGCCTCAGAGGCCATGTCATTGGTGGCCTCTGTGTAACTCCAGACCCACTACAGAGCTGTTTTTAACTGTCTTTCCTTATACTTTGATTGCATTCCAGCTCTACATGTGAAGTTCTTTTGCAGTTTTCAGGTGTTTGCAAGTCTGTTCATGCTGCTGATGTGTGTAGTGTATAAGACAGCTAGTAGCCAGTGTCCCACTACATGGGTATGTTCACCTTCATTTATCATCACACAGTTTCACCTTTCAATCACACTATTTAACTGTAAATCACAATTTGATAAACTTCTACTAAACTCTTTCCTTTTCTGAATAGACCGCTTACATATGACGTAACAAACAGTGCCCTCTCTGAGGTCAATGAGGACCTATCATTGGCTGGGAGTTTTCATGGCGTGTACACGTGTGCACATCTCCATTGTTTGACTTCAGCGATTGTGGCCATTGGAAGGGGTCAATTTGTCAAAATTATAACTTGTAGACAACATTTTGTTTGCCATTTTGTGTTAGCTGCTTAGAAATGACTCAAATTGTTTTCCAATGTGAATGTACAATGGGTTGAGGTGTGTGTTCAATTCACGGCACTACTCTCTGTCCACAGTAAACCATTTTGAGGGTGTAATGTTGGCATATGCCTTGGGAAGGATATTTTTTTTACACTCTATCAGTGCATAATTATCTCGGCAGTATGTGACTGAACGATGCCTGATATACAAGTGGTGTTTTTCTCTTCACAGGAGCGCAAGTCGCTGAGGTTCAAATATGCAATGTGTGCAGCCAATACTGTTTGCATTCTAATCGCAGTCTTCTTTTACTACAGACACACTTTCTACTGTGACCATTATGGTAAGACTTTCTTAATAATATCAAGCATTTTACACTGCTTTCATTTTGTAAAACAAAACTACCGGAGTGCTAATAATGGTTTAAGTGACTCGGTAGATTAAGATAAAATTATACTAAATGATTTAATTAAGGTAGGTGTTATACAAATTCTTGAATTGTTTAATTGAGTTAGCACTAGGAGACAACTCAAGCGAGCAGACAACTCAACAGAGTTTGCAGTCAGCTCAATGAGTAGGCAGAAAACTCAGTTGAGTTAGCAGACAAATCACTTGAGTTAGCGGAAACTAATAATGAGTTAGCAGACAACTCAAATGAGTGGGCAGAAAACTCAATGGGGTAGCAGACAATTTAATTGGGTGAGCACACAACTCAAATGAGAAAACAGAAAAGTCAATTGGGTTAGTAGACAACTCAAATGAGTAAGCAATTCAATTGAGTAAGCAGACAACTCACTTTAGTAAGCAATTCTATTAAGTAAGCAGACAGCTCAGTTGAGTAAGCAATTCAATTCAGTAAGCAGAAAACTCAATTGAGTGAGCAGACAACTCTATTTGAGAAATTTAACTGGTAAACTTGTGACTGGTATTCTGCTTATTTTTGTTATCAGAAAACTGTTAGGCAATATTTGCTGATTCTACAACTAGCTAAACATAAACTTGTAGACCTTATGCCACAAGCTCCAGAAAGATTACTATGCCAATCATGTTTGCAAATAAATACCCAATGCGTCACTTTTATACCTGATGTTAAAAACGTGTGTTTGTTTTGATTTCTATTTTTCAGCATACACCATCTTTGCTGCCCTTGAGTACCTCGTCGTTCTTACCAACATTTCGTACCACTTCATAGTAACATATAACTTCAGTGACAGGGCCATTGTATTTGGTTACCCCTTAACTGAGAAGAAAGTCTGAAGGTCCAGTTTATACTTGAATGCTGTACCTTATCTTGATTCAAAGAGAGTAATCATATAAGTAGCATCAGGCTCCAATTTTGTGGCTCTGCTTACCGCAAAATTTGGCGTGTACAGTCTCCATTCTCCACTTACTGGGCTAGTGTGAAATTTCTACGCTAGCTGTTTAAACGCTTGCACAGAAGTAACAAATTTCTGCTCGCCTGTGATGCTTATTACAGGATTTAAACTAGTTTGTTGTCACCAGGTGCGCTCAGTAGTCTAGTGGTAAGACATCTGCTCTAGAATGGCAGGGGTCGTGGGTCATAATCCCACCTGAGTAGTTGGCCGGTGTATTTTGTGTTTTTTTCCCCGCAGGACTTGTGATGAAGCACTGAATATCTTGTCACACACTGGTGTTGGGTAAAATCACACTCTTCTTCATCCTGGATGCAGTCATTACCAACCTATACTATCTATTTGATATGCGTATGTTAAGCAGGATTTTTTTCTGCAATGACGGTGAGCAGAGCCATGAATTTGAGCCGAGATGCGATAACAGTACTGATGCTTTATAGTATCTCAATCCAAACACAGTACATGTACCAGCAATTTTGATCAACATTAAGGTATTAATATATTTGTCGAGTTCTTCAGTATTTTCTTTTGTATATTACTAGTTTACTGAGGGTCAAGCAGTTCATTTTGATAAAATGTATTTTCTTTGGTAAATATTTAATCAATGATATGCTGCAGTTTTTACTTCAATTTATTTTCAATCTGTACTGTGTAGCAACAAATGTTTGCAAATAATAAGTTTTTCGATCCAGCAGCTCAAGTAAAGTTATTGCAAATATTTTAGGCCTATGTAATAATATATTGTTTTATTCTTTTATACTATTGCCATTTTTAAGTGATACTTTCAGAAAGTACCCTAGATTGTGTATTGGGATTGTGTGTCATGTGTGTTGTGCTTAGATATAGAATAAATCATGAAATAAACCAACATTGAATTTTCTTTTTAAATTTATATTTAGACCAAATTATAGATCACTGTATTACTGAAATAGTTATAATAAAATGTAATATTTCTGTCGGAGTTGTTAAATGTTTAAACACATATAAGCTGTTATTGCATGTAAACTTTCCAATAATCTCCCATCTCTTCTCACATTACAGGTGTTAGGTCAGGGCTTTAATTTCCCAAACAGAAAACTGGCTGAAAGTTTATGGAATTATTTTGTAGAATGTGGTGGTCAAGCAGCAGACTCAAGTTCGGGTGTTGCCAGAATGGACTCGGGTCCTGGTCATGGTACTTGTGTCCTATGGTGTCCTTGAGTAATTTTCAATTCATTTTTCCAATTGGAACCAATTGGAATTTTTCCAATGTTGTGTATTGGCACAAAACCAATTGGACCCAATTGGACCCAGTTGGACTCAGTTGGATTCAGTTGGATTTTTTTCCCCCAAATTGACCCAATTGGATATTTTCAACTACACCCAAAAATAATTGTTCACCCACTGGTCTGACAGCCCGTTGGTCTGACAGCTTAATAGTCCAACAGATTGATACTGATTGCTGGACCATTGAGCAAAACAAGTAGTTTGTACCCATTGGGCTGACAGTCCAAAAACTTATGGGGATGTAATCTATATCATCCCACTCAAGGGATTTACATCAGGGCAAAACTAATTCTAAACCCAGTTGGTGATATTGGAATAATAGAAGGTGTTTTTTTTCCAATTGGACTCTGTTGGGAAATACAATTTCAATAGGAAAAATACGGGGAGGTGAAATTTCCAATTGGTAAAAAAACTCCAACTAAATACCAATTCAGTCAAATCAAGCCAACTGACTCCAATTTGATTTCAAATTGGACTGAGTTGGTCAAAGATTTTATTCCAATCGGAAATTCAGTATACCAATTATAAACCAACTCACTTCAACTCATTATCAACTCAATCCAATTCTTTCCAACTGAATATCCAATTGGAATGAATTGGACATTTTGGTCAGTGAAAACAGTTAACCCAAACTGCTTCTGTCCTTTAGATGGGATGGATAGAAAGTCATGTGTGTTGTGCAATACATGTAGAAGAACCCAGTACACTTAATCATTTCAAAGGGGGTTTTGCTCCTTTGTTTCTGGCATGGTTGGCTGCAGGTTGTGCCACATCACCTTGTAAACCCTTACAAGGTCCTCTATAATAAATGCGTCTTATACCTGTTGTAAAAGTAGTACGGCTTTGAGACGCCGGTAGATAATGGTATAAAATAGCCGTGGGTGTTATTATTTCAGGAAGAGGCTAAATCTATCTTTGTAAACTTTTTCTGCAGGTCATGAACTACCTACAGAATACATGGGTTGTTTTTATAGTATTAAGTTAGTATTAGTTGCCTACACTGAAATTAAGAGTGATATTACTATGATAGGAGTACTGAAGTATTGCCATGTAACTGTTTATTTGCTGAAATATTGTTAAATCTTATTTTATTTTATGTTACTTTGCGAATTTCTGGGTGAAATTACAAACTGATTAAATAAGCATTTTCCTTCAACTTAATGTTGATTCAAAATATTCACTTCAGTATTAGTCATCTCTCACCAAATACACAATGTTCAAATAATGTTTGAAAGTCATTCAGAGATAACCTTAAGATTGGAAAAAGTACTTCTAATAAAATGTATACAAAAGAGTATGAGTTGATTTGCACACACCTGAATTTCACCCAAAATGTAGTATTGTTAAACATTGGGTGTGGTCCTATTTTCTTAACAATATAACAATAGTCTTAAATGTCTGACGCATAGTTCTCTAACCATGCTATTTATCTATGGTTCCATGGGGGCATTATTCGGAGGTATTGGCCTTAGAACTCTCCAACAATAGACTAGACTGCGGTCCAGTTATGCTGTATTTGCCCAAGCAAAGCAACACGTGGACCGACCACAGTAATCAAATCAAAATATAAAAGTCTGGCCTTGATTGTGTGATCATTTTGTGGTTAATACTGCAATAAATTAACCCGTAATGAGAATTGACGAGAGTTTTAAAAGCTTGATTTTAGTCTTAGATGAGAGCAAATCTATCATTCAAAACTGTCCAATATCCAACAAAAAAACTCTAACAAATGAAAATATTTTAATCTTATGGTCGTCGTACTCAAAAAAGAAAGCATTTCTCTCTTTTGTTAGTTAAATTGCCTTGATTGAACTCAAGCGCAAATATTCTTTGAACTTAAGTGCCTCTTACATTTCAGACGGTATTATTTCTTTGGACACTTTGTAGGCCTATATAAAAATGATCTCAGACTGCCCTTTTGTTTTTCAAATGCTACTGTATACGATGTCATTGAAAACTTGTTGAACTGTGGGATTAGCATCATAACAACAACAACACAATAATAAGGATCAACCAATAATATGCGTCATCGGTTATCTTTCCCTTTCTACCAATAAAGACGACCAGACGACCACTTCCTGTTTTATGAACTGCAAGACGTTAATAGTGATCGATGATAATAATACAGAGGATGCGACTGAGGATTGTAGACAACAATCAACCAAGAGATTTATAAACAAAAGTCCGCAAATAGTCATGAGCACTTGCCACTTGTCCTTTCTTTAACAAACATTATTCTGGCTTTCAAATGGATTAATCTGTAAATGACAAATATCATCGGGTACAAAATTAGTTTGTTAAATAGAATTAGCTTAATAAAATATAGCCGACACAAATGTTTGAACAAATCTATGATTAACTTTCAGGAGAAGACGCAAGCATTCGTGAAAGACGATTGATTCTTAACGTGAGGTAGTGTTGGTATGATATTGATATGGAAAGTTATTGCAACGCGCAAGATTTAGTTCTCTTGATAATTATTTTGAGCAGGCAAGCAGATTGGAGCGCATTCGTTTGAAGAAGTACAATTCTGAAGCAAGTATATATATGGTGAAAAGCTTCAGTGATACCATAGAGCAATGGTAATGCTCTATGGTGATACTTTATGACACAGGTTGCTGAGGGAACTTCCAAGATATTCTGGAAAAATCTTCAGTGTCAAATTCACGGAGCCAGGACATCGTATAGCATTATGAAATTATTTGATGTTTGGTGTGAAAAATAAGTTGTTTGTTTTCCAGCTTTCAATACGCCGTCAAATCGCTGAGCCCATATCCCCAACTGCAGGTGCGCCATATTTATGAAACACAAGCTCACCATTCTCTGTAGTTGCATGATCTTATTTTTAGCTCGATGTGCCACAACTCATTTGCAGAGGACATAATCACATCGCCTGTCTTTCCCGGTTTTAACGCTTTCAAAAGTTCTGCATGCGTCATAGACGCAGTGTTCCCTGCGGTTATTTTGCCGTAAACACCACCGCCAGATCAAACTACACACAGGGGGTGACGATATCGCGTAGGAATGTTAATGTCCGGTCATAGCTATTTTTGTGATGGGTACTTTCTCATTGTATTACTCGCCTTACGTTTATTTTTCTGACAACCAGATAAAGGGTTGTTTTCGTTGAAACTTTATATAGAATGAATGATGACAGAAACAACCGCTCGGGGTGAGGTGGAGAGACTCCTCCGACCTGAAACTTGAGCTTTCAACTTGTTGCGCTTGACTTTTGTTTATGTTTAAAATGGGGGGGGGGGGCATGACGTGCATTTATAAGGCACCTGTCTGACTTTACTAGTAAATATTTTTGATTGTTTATTAGTTTCTGAATATTGTTCGTTATATTTTGTTGAGTGGGGGGGGGGTTTACAAAAAATTCGGTTTACAAATTATACGTGTTTATGTTTTACGGCATTATGTAGGCCTACGGTATGATCATCTTCAGGTTTTTCTTACCTTCTTCACGTTGTAAGATTTATGTTACACTGAATTCCCAAAGTGAGGTTTTTTAGCAATACATGATCCCATCTTTGTGGAAAAAGTTTAATCTTTACTAGTGTTGAGTAATGGCGGGGCAAGTTGTTTGCCACCAGAGGTTGCCATCACATACTGACGTCATTTCCCTCTTGACATTCACCCCTCGACCTATGCAACAGGTGGCCCTGTGGAGTGTGGTCATAATTTTTGTAATATCCATAGAGTTATATATTGACCCATATTAACCATAATTTTAAAAAGCCTACACTGAATCTACAATAAATTAATCAATGTGTTTCCCCTAAATTTTGAATAAAACAAAAATAATAAAACAGCCACATTGTCTTTGATCATATCTAGGCCTTTCCATTGTCCATTTATGGGGTGATTATCATGTTAGAGGTAAAAATAAAAGAACTCATGGAGTTTTACGAACAATAAAACCGTTATAGTAGAACAGTGATCGTTATCAACCCACTTAAAATTACGAGGGGGTGGATTTACGCTTAAGTGGGTATTCATTTATGTCCGTGTAGTTCGTGTCAATTTTATTGAGGGCAATTCTCGAGTGAAATGCCCTAAGAAGATACATGTCTGAAACATAGATTTAATTTTCTAATCAATATTATTTAATTCGACTTTGGATTGATTTGGGAAATAAAATTAAAGTATGTTTAAACACACCAACTGAAATTGTCTCATCTATACGCGTTGTTTGCATTGTATGATGGGGGATAACCGCAAAAATAATACGAAAATGGCTACCCGCTCGCATGGCATTACAGGAACAGTTGGAGGTGCATGAGTCACCTGTCTTGTGTGTCATCAAGACGGTAGGGAATTCTCCCCTGAACCACCGAACAAGCTCAAGTACACGCCAGTGTCGACCAAAAGGTTCAGTATGTCCCAGCCTGTGCGCCTAGGTACAACCAAGAAAGCACTGTCCTTGGACAGTGGGTTGGGAACGGGAGTAGTTGGTAAACAACAACAGCAGCAGCAGCCGAGTCATCAAGGTGCCATAAACGCTGCGCCGGATAGAACTCTGTCAGTTGACAGTACACGCAATAAAAATCTCCCTGGTGATAACGCAGAGAAGCTTTATAGCACTTGTCACATTGTACCTGAACCATTTACAATCAGTGAAGAGATGCCAGTAGCACTTACTTCACTGGACTCCGGTAGCAACAACAATGCCACAACATCTTGTACAACCTCATTTTCAAACACATCAGTCGTGAATCTGGAGGAGAGTGATGCTGATGGCATCATTGGTAACATCTTCTTAGATCCGAGTAAAGTGAAGATGCGGACATCCTTGGAGATGAGCCCAAGAGATAGACGGAGCAAGATGCTTGATGTCCACCCAGTCATCGTGACGGGCGGAAGGGATATGATCGATGGAAATGCCAAAGCATTCTTTAAGATGAAGTATTACGGGACCGTGCAATTGGATCGACGTATCACTCAGCCGATGCTGCCATGGATTCTGGCCGATAAGCTGCGCCGGGCGAGGAAAGATGTCCAGCACATTTTCCTGCAAGTGTCGTCGAGAGGAGTACTGGGCATCTCTGAGAGCAAAGGCTCAATCCTCTTTGAGCATATTCCGCAGAACATTACACGTTTCTCGCGGGGTCACAACAAGAAATGTTTTGCATATCTGTGGAGATCCGAGAGTGATTCTAACTTCACATGTTATGTCTTTGAAACATCTGATCCCGACGTGGTAAGAAATTACAAAAACTGTCGATATTTATTTTAAAATTTTTTAAAATTACTGCAACCCACAGGCAGGTTGACTTGTGGCTGAAATTGGATAGGGGGTCACAGTATTTTCCTTGTGTTAACTAAACTTCCTGTAATCCTAAAATTGTTGTATCTGTAAATTGCTCCTGATAGAACAAAAATGTAATTTATTTACTTTACATGAAATTTAAAATCCATGTAGAATGTGTTCAAATTCATAAATCAACATAGTCTGAGTAGGACTCTTTAACATTTGGTCGTCATACGCCAACATTTAATTGTTGTTCGGGTGTGAGTTTACACCTCTAGCCCCACAGTGTGGCCAAGTGTGAACCATACTTTTACAGTGGGGGTAAGTTTAAACCCAGGTGCCACTGTAGCTAACACCCAACACTATCACAGTATCAGCTTCAATGTTAGTAAATAGTATTAATTAATCTGTTATAATTGCTGTTTACGATCCATGAGAGGGGATTTCAAGACATAAAAAATAATTGTTTGCACTTGTAGGCTTTTTTGTCTACACACATCCACAGTACGCCCACATGGGGGGGGGGTGGGAGAGATTTCATGTTCTGTTTTGGGAGGGTGGGGGGTGGGAGGCGGTCATGAACAAGTTTGCTCTAGCCTATGTATAATTGTGAAAATGGGAACCACTCATTATGTGAAATATTGTATTCAGTGCCTAAAATGAGTGTCTGATCTGCCAAGCAGGGTTGATTCAGCATGACTAAATAATCTCCTTAAATTAATATTATTTATGCAATTATTTTCTTAGTCTCTGCACTTGATGTTTTTGGCTAACAACTTGAGTATTCCGTGAGAATTTTGAGAAAGTATTCCTTTCAAAGTCTTAAAAGCAATTGCGCAGGAAAGGGTTAAGGGTGATGCTCATGACAAATTACAACCATGGATGGTGGGCGGTAGAGTGGTTTTTGATTTTGCTAATGTGCTTTTAATTGGCAGCTATTTAGTGTGTGGCCTACTTCTACCACGTGGCCTAATACAATGTACATGGCCAACACTTATTACTCATTACACAAGTTACCAACTTAAGCTTGAATGCGAAACAAGTTTTTATGTGCACCGTGTATGAAGAAGAATTGACAGTTTTCACTGTTAAAGTCAATGTTGTGTGTTTATTGTTGCTACAATGTAGGCCTACACTTTTTGTTTGCACTGCGCTTTCAAAACCATTTGTTCTTTGCTCGTTTGGTGTACATATGAGTATATGCAGAGTTTTAACTTATAAAAATGTTGTTAGGAAGTGCTTCCTTGATTATTTTGCATGTAGAACAGTGTTGAATACTGAAATAATCAATTTTCCGCAGGTTCATCAGGTTGCTGTAAATGTACGCGATGCATCCAAGGAAGCCATGAAGTACAATATCATCAGCGAAGAAGAAAAAGCCGGAGTGGAGGCTATCGAAAACCTACGCATCAACAATGCAACCATGTTTGAAGTTTTGTACTGCGGACGGGTCACCGTCTCACACAAGCGCGCCCCGCCCACCCTCATCGACGACACCATCGAGAAGTTTAACGTACACGAAATAGAGACCAAGAAGAAGAAATTGGCTGTGACTCGTAAACGTCACTTCTCCAGCGGAGATCAGAATGGAATATCGCCGAGCAGCGATGATGCATCCATGGCGACAGCCTCGGTCGACACTGACAGGCTGAGCATGGAGGACACTGCATCATCCGTCAGCTCCGAATCCATTACCTCATCTCCTCTCAATCCAGATGCCGATGGGGACTGCGGAAGCATTGGTAGCCGATCCAGCCAGAAAGACATGGCCAATGTCCTGTTGTCACCCGTCACAAGGGATAGGGTCAGTTCAGCTGGGGCAGGGATGCTAAAACACCTGGATGGAGGCTACGGAGATACTTCATCCACGGCTTCATCAACGACCTCCACGGCTTCAGCGGAGACTAAAGTGTTAACAAGCGGACACAATCGCACAATGCTCTTCCAGATCGGCAAGACAATGCTGACTCTCATTAGCCCTGACAAGAAATCCTTCATGCTCACCAAGAAGTTCAACGACATCTCATTTTGCTCACAGGTGAGTTTCAAATGTTTGATTTGGTTCTGGTGTGTTGTAAAAGGAAACGGACAACATTGGTTATTATTGAAGACCAGTATCTGTACTTTACATGTTTGTGACCCAACAAAACATGAAACACCAAACCTGTGAATATTTAAGTCAATCAGTCATGGGATTTTGTGAAAATATTGAGGGAAAAAACTAATACGATCACTGGTCTCAAACATCAGGTTTTGGCAGCGAGATCAAAACAAATTTTGTACAGATTTTCAAAACTATAGCATTTCAAGCACAGATATTTAAAGGGAAGTTTAAAGTAAAACAATTTGAGAGCTCGAAACAAGTTTTCAATTTGTTCAACATTAAGAACCTACAATACAAAACACAAAGTACTTGGGATTAATTTACAAAATGCTAACTACAATAAAAAGCAAGTCTCAAAACTTATAAAATCACAAGAAAGCCTGCACTTGTCTTCGGCATAATAGACAATCATGAGTTGTTCAAATATTCCGAGCGATTGTTGTTTCACAGTAAGAAATTGTTGCCCTTATTTTAGAGTTAATAAGATTTTAAAAACTGTCTATGTGTCACATACGTCGTTATCGTGCTGTACGTTTAACTCCAATGCAACATGCAATACTGGTGCCTTTTAAATACATTAGAATACAAAATAGGGACCACACTACTTACTATGTTTATGTCTGACTTGATTTTGTTATGTTCTTTTAAAACTTGTACAAAGTACAATGTATTTCAATTTCAAGAATGACTTACTTACTGTACATGTCGTCCACTTGCCTTGTCAATGTGTGATTTTTATTATGACATAATTTTTGGCAAAAAATAGTTGCTGGCCTGACGTTTTCACCCTAGCAGTGTCTAGGCTAAAGGGAAAGGCCATTAACTATTTTTTTGCATTTATACCATCCTTTTGGTTGGCAAGAATTTTGCAAAAGCAACTATTATGACATAATTTGCTAATACAGATTGATTTTATTTAAGTTTAATGTCCAAAGTCCTTGTGTGGTCTTTCTTCCAAGCAAACCATCCAAATGCTGAATTAGAAATCATTAGAAGGTGTTGATTTGTTTGGAAAATATATTAACTTTGCACAACATGAACCCAAATAATTTGGTTTGGTTGATCAGATAGTTTTCTGTCGTAGGACATGTTAATTAGTGCATTTTTCATGAGTTTTCATTGAGATCAGATAATAGTTCTTGTGTGTACATGATGTGTCTTTTTCCTCTGACATTGGGATAAGTAATGCACCTGCAAACCAAGTGTTCAGTCAACCACAGCTATTTTGTATTCACATCAGTCAGACGGATCAACCATAACAAGTTGAAACAGGACCTTGAACAGAGTTTGCTCATTCTAATGCTGTGCATGTTTTGTATTCTAAAGAGTGTAGGGCCTACTGTTAGGCCTTGCATTATATGTAAATTGGCTGAGCTTAACATTGCATTTGAATGTAAATTCTCCCTTGCCTTGACTGTGACTATCCGATGAATGAATATCCTGAGGAAGTAAAACTGAACCTGAAAGGAAAAAAGAAACTGCAACAACAATTCCCCTCCAAGAGCCGACTTGGGCAATTCTACTCATGGTTTTAAACTGAACACAGGATTCAGAAAGCTGGTTAAAAAACTCAATGATATTTTGTGGTATTGATATGGTGAGGCTATTGCTATCCTTCAAAATAAACCGATAGGCCGATATGAGTTACACAAGTGAGTACGAGGGTGGTCAAGTACTCTTGTACGAGTATTTGGGCTATTGGTTATGAATACAGGTTTCCGAGTATTAACTATTCTGATATCTGAGTACCAAGTCCAACGGCCGAGTACCAATTACTTGGATCTCTGAGATGAGTACAAGTACAAGTACTTTTAAAGAAAAACAACTTCTCTGTGACATTGTGCACTTGTTGTAACAACTGTCTTTTAAACATGAATACATCAAAGACAACTTCATTTTTAGTTTTTCCAGACTTTTACTTCTTTTTCCTTGGATAGCGTTTATTGACATTAACGCAACATAATTTAGCCAACCATAACTTGACAACTAGGCCTACGAGTCTGAGCACATATTTCGAGTATCAAGTACATGACTTTGAGTACAGGTTATTTTTTAGTATTGAGTATTGACTTTGAGTGCAAGTACTTTGTGAGTTGAGGTGAGTACTGTACAAGTACCATCAAAATGGTACTCGAGTACATGGTGCCGAATAATACAAGTACTTTGAGGTTACCTCAATCCTTCAAAATCCTTCAAAGATCACCTCAGAAAATTAGACAAAAAATGAACTGAACCAACCTTTTTTAATTGCTTTTTGTGTGCAGCCCTCACCATGCAGTTTGCCATGCTTTTATCAGATGTTTTTATGAGGTGAAAAAAAAAAAAAAAATTATTTTAGGAAATTGATCATGTTTGTTAAAGCTTTGTTTTATTTAGACTGACTTTTTATGAGGGAAAAAAAAACCCAAATTTATTTTAGGAAATTTATCATGTTTGTAAAAAGCTTTGTTTTATTTAGACTGACTTTTTATGAGGGGTAAAAAAAAACCCAAATTTATTTTAGGAAATTGATCAAGTTTGTTGAAGCTTTGTTTTATTTGGACTGACTTTTTATGAGGGAAACAAGAAACTTATTTTAGGAAACTGATCAGGTTTTTATTTTATTTGGGCTGTCTTTGGAATTTCTAAGGCTTTTGCCTCTAAGATGATGATATTATACAATTCTTTAAAAAATCGAACAAGGTTAGTTACACAGGAATCGGACTGGTCTGAAGACAGAATAATCTATCAATTCTGTGCACTATGAGCAGGGTATGTACTGAGCTAAGACAGTCAATAAAGAACTGCTTTAAACAAGCACGCCACACTTCAGGAATCCTTCCTAGTATTTGACATTACTGTAATTTGATCTCACATCCTCCCCCAACAGGAAGGATAGGTCAATTCCTCAGCACAATGTAGATCACATCACATTCTGGAACTGCTGTGCGGCTGTCGTCATCGCAGGCTATCTAAGATTAATTTGTAATATTCAGAGTAATTCTTTATAACAGTAGTTACTGCCTTGAAGCCTGTGGCTGCTGTCTGGGGCTTTAATTTAGTGAGAGCTATGACGTAGTCTTTGGACAATACACGTAGAAGAAATTTGCGATAGAGATACTTGGGCACTCTTATGCGAACGTGATGAATATTGCTTACAAGTGCTTACGGTGGACTTCAATTGTGTTTTTCTATCCAAATATGGAAGCATGGTGTTCGTGCCTTTTGGCCTGGCAAGGTTTCCCATTCCCACAAAGGTTTTTAGATTTTTGCCAAAAGTGAAAGAAATTTATCTTTTGAGGTTGAACTTGAAACGGTCTGTTTTAGACATGAGAAGTCAAATGTGGTTGGTTTAATGCTGGTTCTTTTCACGAATTTATACTACCAGCATCACAGTATTATTACAGTTGTACATGTATTTGTATTTGTCATTGTGGAAGATTTTGTGGTTCTCAAACGTGACAAATTCAGCAGATTTTGTAAAATTTACATGTAAGTTTTTCTATTTGAGGTTTGAAAACAGTTAAACAATTATCATTCATATGAAATACAAGGAATGCATTTTGTACATTAACATTAAAGAATATTGTTTTTGATGTTACCTGCACACCAACGCGTGATTTTAAAGCACTCTATATTCCATGCTTTCCGAGTCTTGCAGGAAAAATTCATGCAGGCATACTAGTTATAATACACCCCTTTGTAACCCCAAAATTATAAATTAGAAACAGAACAAGGAAAGAAAACAGAGAAGGAAAGAGACAAAAAAATGCTTTCGGATTGAATTTTTCAATGTTATGTACTTCTAGTTTCTACATTTTATATCTTGTTTTTAAAATACTTCATAAAACTATACATTACAGTACATGTAGGTACTATTTTTACAGCTTATCACGCTTTTTGGCAAACCCCCCCCCAAAAAAAACAAAACAAAAACCCAGGTACATGTACATGTTGTTCATGTCAGCGAAATATTGTCAGACAGCTAGGTTCAATATTGTTTGACGTAACACTGTCTTGTTTTATCAAGATTTCAAGATGCAATTCTTTGTTGGCTGCCTATTTTTATTTACTAATTTTTTTTTTACTCAACTGGACACAAAATGAGCTCCTAGGCATGTGTTGATCTGGTATTTCTGCAATACATTTCATTTTTGTTTGCACAGGTCAAATTTGACTTGTTTAGTTAAGCGCAGTTAAATTTCTCACGATCAGGTTTACTGCAAATAATGTCAAATTATGCTTGGCAAAATGCAAACTCTGATGCCAATGTGTAGTTATGGTCCAGACACTGACAATTATTCTGAAACCAGAAGTACAACATGTGGTTTTTACATCTCAGTGTTTTTGGAACGGCATAAAGAATCTTTTGTGCAACTCGGACAATAGTCTTTTTACAATCGGCAAAGAATGATAACTTTGCCCAGAAATTGACACAGCATTCCATTTTTCCATTGGTCAACAGTACTTTATTATTAGTACTTTTAGTATTTGTTACTTATTTGTTATTTTTGCTATTATTTATTTCTTTGCCATGGGTCCATTATGTGGACCCTTGTAACAACCTTCTGCCCAGATGAAAATGTAAGAAACCAAACATTTAAAACAGTACACTTGACAATTTGCTGTTTGGGTTGGTATCCTTTTTTCTGGTAGTCAAAACTGTATAATTGTGATTTTAAATCTAATTTTTGTGTTGAGCAACTTAAATGGGCTATGTCGTCATGATTCAAGAAAGGCCTGCAGATGTACAAAGTTATGGAATGAACTTTCACCCAGTTCCTGCACTGCGCGCATATGATACGTAGGGATGGTGTGCGTAGGATACAGAGGGAGGGCGCGCATGTGCAGTAACTGGGTGAGAGTTCATAATTCCATATACAGCCACAGGCCTGCTTTTTTTACACAGCCCCTTCAAAAGAGTTGGGCGCTGGTTTGATCCTTACATAGTTCCCTTAGCCATCAGGATTGGGAAAGCACCAGAAGCTGAAATTTTATTGCAATGTTTTTAAGAGAAGTTACATTTTTTATTGTTTTGTGACAGCAATCTTGTACACCAGTGAATTGTATGGCTTTATCAAAATGCCACTCTGGGTTTCTCAGTACATCTCAGAACTCATCATTTGCTACTCTCTGTTTAGCATTCATTGTGCACAAAACATGTTCAAATCTTCACAACATGTTCTAAATGCTTTTGTATGCAAAATTGTTGGATGAAATCGGTTCCCTGTATAGGTTGGCTACATTGTAAGATTACATTTCGTAGTCTTTTCTGCCCAGATCTTGTGTTGGTGCCACCATTGTTCCCTGTAGCCATTCTGACATTGATGGGGAAGCCCAGTCCTACAAAGAAGTTTGCACCCTTAAGAATAATCTCTTGATGCATGTTTACCATTAAACAGTTGGACAAACTTTATTAGGGTATTTTGTGTCTTTTTAGGATGAGACTTTGAAACTACAAATCATCAAAAACAAACATCGACTTAAATGCTGCTGAAATTACCCGCGGTCAAAATCCCTGAAGTTCACAATTATTGACATTTACATGTCATGCTTTTCCTGCATGGTAAACACATTTAAAAGAATCCCTTCCTGTCGGCACAATTGAGTTCCGTGATGCTCAGAATTTGCCAAATAAAAAAAGGGGGCATGTTTTCCATAGACTTTGACTTAAAATCCTATAGAACCACCCCAACCCGTCGAAATCAAACTACATGATTTGTTTGATTCTATAGTTGGACTGATGAATGCACTTGTATTTCAAACTGATTTGCTTTACATGGGACCAGTTATTTACCACCATAATCAGAGTCTAACAGTTTGGGTGTTGAGTTTAACCGGCGTATGTGCTGGATTTTGCAGAGTGAGGAAGGATGCGAGTAAATCACTCTCTGAAGGGAGTTAGGATTAATTTAAATGAAACTGAAAAGAAGAGCAGAAAAGACACTATAAATCAGCTTGCCATTGATAACTTTATTTGTTTTAGGATATGTACATAAATTAAGCTGGACCCCATTAGAACCATATGTGCCTAGCATAATGCCATAGGGAGTTTTGCAGAATGGAAATCCACACTAATCCGCAGTCGTGGCCACTGTATAAGAAATAGTAGCGCGGAAGATGTTCAAGATGTCACCATTGATATGCCGTCATATCTCGTCACTTTAGTCGGCACTTAACGTTCGTCTTGCAGTGCCTTGTGCTGGGGTTTCAAGTGACAAGTTCATCAATATTGAACCCAAGTGTTCATAAATAGTAACTGATCAATTTTCCAAATGTTAGCTAAATTCAAAAGAAAATGCCACAGGAAACCTCAGTACGTTGTACATAATATAGGGATAGAAGCAGCTTGTCATTTTATGCAGCACTTCATTTCTATTTAAAGTTTAAATATTAAGTTATAAACCCTCATCCCAGTCATACCTTCCCTGTATGAAATGCCATGAATGAATATTGTCTCTCATTCTACAAAAAGAACCCGATTATTTTACTTTCAGTTCGAGTCTTGGTTCAGTTTGATTCAATTGAATGTTCTACATGTATAGCAAAAACAACAGCCCTTAGGCCATGTACAATGTACATGTAATAGCAAGATTCTGCATCTTTTACAATAATGTACTTGTACATTTTTTTAGCGCAAAATTTACTTTGTATGTACTGTAGTAAGTATCAGTACATTACTATTTTTAGGCACCACATTGTGTTGAACATTGTTAACATTTATTTAGATGTCCTTGCTCTAGATGCTTTGTGCATGTATTGAATAACTTGCATATGAATGTATCCTTGAAATGGATGTAATGTGAACAGTCAAGACTAACATTGCAGCACCACAGAGGTATTTATATCCTATTCATAAATACCCAGGACAGTTTATCGGTTCTGATTGGTCGAGAGGAAATCACATGGCTGTGTTTAAACGCGTGATATAAACAAGGTGAGAAGTGTTTAAACATACCCGTGTTGCGCATGCGTACGCGTGGTGCTTATTTACGCGTAAACAATCAATATGTACATGTACCAATATTCAATGTACAATCTATTAGCAAGCACGCGTACACACAAGCAATGAGCATTTTTCGCAGTTCGACCCTTTGCAATTCGGAGCCTGCGGATCTGACAGGAATTGAACATTCACAGAAAGTTCACATATTTTTGAGCGTTATTATGCTATAAAAAAAACCAATAGGGCATTTATGAATGGAAATAAAAGAGTGGTCTTGAACGTCCTTTTAAAACCTTGCAGGGTGGAGGTCGTGCAAATAAAGGAAAGTTCACATATTTTTGAGCGTTATTATGCTTTAAAAAAAACCAATAGGGCATTTATGAATGGAAATAAAAGAGTGGTCTTGAACGTCCTTTTAAAACCTTGCAGGGTGGAGGTCGTGCAAATAAAGGACATCGCTCAATCCTTTATCGCACAGTCAGGACCCTGCCGGTTTTAAACAAACGTTCAGGACCTCGTCCTACTCTTTTATTCCCTTATTATATGACATAATTGGTATAGGAAAAGGTTGCCCTTAATAGTGCTCCTGGGTACATAGGCAAGCCTGTGGGGGTGATGATGTAAAGTTTTGCTAAAAAAAAAAAAATCAAGAAAGGGGACTTCCCCATTTGCTCTACCTTGACTTGTCAACAATTTCGCAATACACAGTACAATAAAATAAAAAAAACTAGTTCATATCTTTTTGTAGAACTAGATATCACAAAACCAAGAAATAACAGGGGGAAAAACCCCAACCACAAGCCCAATCAAATTTGTAAATTGTATTAAGTGGTCATGGCTATTACCAGGAAACAGTGTCTAGTGTCTAGCCTAACAACAAACACCTTAGTTCCACAGGGGTTCATAGACAGGCCTAAGGGAGTGAGGACATAAAAATTGGTAAAAAGAGTAAGGGGTTTTCCAGCAGTAGTTCTACCTTGACTTAAGTACAATGTTAATAAGTTTGCGAGTAGCCTTCATGTAGTTCAACAAAAACCAAATAGCATATGGTTTTTTAATAAGTGCAATACTAAGAAAAGCAAAATTGGAAAACCCCAAACCAAACAAACACTGCCCCCATTGAATCATTTGTAAATTTTATCATGTGCTCATGGCTGTTATGCCGACCAGAAATATTTCAATAATTCACCAGTGGTGACAGCCCTGAAGCAGAGACACCTTGGATATATTTTATTTCCTCCTTTCCTTTTACTTGAATGCATTAAAAAATATAAATCAATAGAATTTTCTGCAATGCTGCATTATGTGCTACTGACTGTGCAGATCTTGCCTGGAGATGTATTCATACAAAATAGTTGTGGTCGGTACATCTTAATGTATCAATAGCTCGATGGTGAATTCATCTTTGATCTATATTCAAATGTACACAATTACGTAACCAAAATAAGGCAGGAAGAGTGAGTCTTCTCAGCTCTTTATTTGGCGTAGGTAGCATGGCATACATGTACCCATGCACTTTGTAGTATTCATTTTTGCTTCTAGAGTTTCATTCAAAGAGCGAACTGGTAAAAAGGAAACATGTCCCCACCTTAGGCCTGGGGATTTTTTCCTCGGTTTAGGCTTCCTCTCTATTTCCGGGATCTGTTTGATGTTGGAAACACCGTTCAAATTGTACACTGCTCCAAAACTGATGACAGAGCCCAAGCCAGAGCCGGAGCCCCGGAGCCCCGAACCCCGAAGCCCCGGAGCCCCGGAGCCCAACCCAAGGTTTGGGAAAAGGCCCTGATAATTTGTTCTCATAAGGGCAAGGCAGTTATCAAGCACCGCGGCAGTGACCAGGGGCATGGAGGCATTTGCCTCTGTGAATGATCAGGCCTATCACTTCCCATGATTCAAATCTAGTTGCTTGTAAGCAATGACATTCTCTGTCTAAATATGATACTACAAAATGTCTGTTTCGGGAAACAGTTTTGGGTACAATTTTGTTAACGGGTAGTAAATTGAGTTCATGTTTTGTGTTCCCCGGGTGTTTTGGGCTAGTGACCCTACTGAATCCTTTAAATTCTTCCACTCTCTGGTACCTCAACACCAACAAATAGGTTGGATTTAAAGGGGCAGTGTCGTCATGATCAATGCAGGCCTGTGGCTATATAAACTTTCACCCACAAATTACAAGTCACTGCAACAAAACAAAGCGCTTGTTTATGTGTACAGCTCAGCGTTTTACACTAGATTGTCAATATGGAGCAAACAGCAGAGTCATTCTTTTAAAGCTGGCCACAAATAAAATTTAAAAAGTGGTTGCTAAGTAACTTGCCAATGTTTGCTGTTAAACGCTCTTCTCTGTTGAAGGTGTGTACAAATCAAGGAAGGAAATTCACCAGCAGAGACAACATGTCATGTTGCCCAAACTAACAGACAATGCACTCCCCTTGATTAAAACAGAATTGCGACGGCAAACACGATTGGGAAACAATTTGCGGATGTTGGGAAATAATTGACAAGGTTGGTTATTGGAATTGTTTGTTTTAGATTCATCAAACAAACTCTAGTAGTAGAGGCTAGATGCTCTCACCGTGCAATTCGCTTCAACTCACTCCATCAGTTCATGATCTTCAATGTACACACAATACAGTGTGTACTTTTTGTTTGAGACTCAAATTCAGTACCAAATAATTTTAGCATGCCAGTAATCTCACATCCAAAGAAATCAAGTCACAATTACACTAGTCAAAATGTGTTTTTTTTTTTTCCCCATCAACTCGATCAAAGACAAAATTTGAATTCACTAAAAGGTCCAGCCGTCGATTTCACCAAACTCTTCCTAACTTAGGATTAATCTTAGGACTTAAAACGAGTCCCAGCCTTGCACTGTAACATGTAAACCTTAAGATTAATCCTAAGTTAGGACTAGTTACTCGTCCTAACTTGAGATTAGGATTAATCCTAGCATTTCATGAAATCGGCTGTGGACATCTTCCAAATAGTTATCAATCTTGATTCCCGACTTCATGAAAATGCAAAATTGCAAATCCAGTGATTCGTCAGTCATGCTAATTAGTTTTTTAAAATTACAATCTTATATGAAACAATAATGGTTAGGTCCTGAAACTTGCTGAAAATGTTAACAGCAATGAGTATGTCAAGAATTTGTATACAAATCAATACAAAATGTTTGTTTTTTTGCTCATTCGACGGTTTCTGAAAACGGTGACGAATTCAGTGAAGACAATGCATTCAGAGTCCCTGATTGGAAAAACATATTGTCTCTGATCACTGCTTTTGCCTTGAATCCCTAATGAAAATTGATGGAGTGTGTAATTGCATCAATTCCCTGGGCTTGTTGAACTAAAAGCAGTTCACAGTGCATCGGAAACCAAGAAGCGTAATAGTTGATATGATAGGTTTTAAACCGTTTTGATTCATATACCAGCGTATTATTGGCAGACCTAGGGAGTTGGGAATTAGCGACCTCATGCTAAGTTAAGGACACCTCTATGATGGAAATTGAAATTTGTATTGGAACATTTCAGGGGGGCACAAGACAATGACCAAGGGCATAGAGGCGATTGCTTGCATCACCTTCCAGAAGTATCCCTTGCATCACCTTCCAGAAGTATCCCGCCTGGGTACAGGGGTCACAGGAACGGAAGAAGAGCCAAAATCTAGTGGAGGTATTAAATTTAGAGCAGAAATTTCAAAAAATGGCTGGCCAAATTATTTACATTTAATACTTTTTTATTGTGTCAGATGACAGGTGAGGTATATAGTGTAAACTGTAATGTAAACAGAAACTTGTTAAAGTTGTTCAAAGGCTACACACTGCACAGGAAAGGGTGAGATTTCTACACAAGCCTGAAACCTTGTTTATGTCAGGGCAAGCAAGTTTGCCATTAATATAAGGGTACCTTTATGATAAACTTAAATTTGTACTGGAACATTTATGCATGGAGGCAACTACCTTTGTTGCCTCTGTTTACCATACCTGTCTAGACATTATATAATCAGGGTGATGATCCCTTGGCTGTTGCTTAAGGTGATCCCTTGACTATGGCGGAGGTTGTATTGGTAAACTTGGGTGCGATTCCTGGCTGCAGTCGTCGATTTCACCAAACTCTTCCTAACTTAGGATTAATCTTAGGACTTAGGACGAGTCCCAGCCTTGCACTGTAACATGCAAACCTTAAGATTAATCCTAAGTTAGGACTAGTTACTCGTCCTAACTCGAGATAGGATTAATCCTAGCGTTTCGTGAAATCGGCTGCAGGGCAGTTAAGGGCTGTATGGCTTTTGGCTGGCACCCAGAACAAAGATATATATTGACAAAATAGGGAGACTGCCAACATAGGGCTAGATAGCTTAGTTGGTGGAGCGCCGGTTGTTGGTTCAAACCCCACTCTGGTCAATTTTTCTTTGTTCAACCTCAAGTGACCTTATATAGAATCTAAATATGTTTATTTTCAAAGTGTCCAGTGAAGTTTGCCGAGCCACAAGACCTGTGGTCTAGTTGTGATTTTCTTGACTTTCAAGCCATCCGCCGTCTTTTTCATTAAAACCAGATGCAGGTTCTTGGTAGGGTTTTGTTCTTCCTTTGGGAAATTGCACAGTGTACATTTACACTCATAATTGGCTGGGCATTTCCAAATATGGCAAGTTGATTGTAGCTCCTCTTTAAACTGATGTGATCATTGAATAGGTGAGAGAAGGGCTTTGTCCATCAGATGTCACTCAGTGAAGAGATTTGTTGGGGACGATATCACTGCAATTGCTTGAGGGTGATTTCCTATGTGTGTATACATGTTCTTGGTAATAACCCATTGGTATTGCTTTCAATGGAAATTGCCACATTGTGTTGGGTCATTATTTTAATGACTGCAAGACTCTTCTTTTTTTTTTAGGTGATAAAATTACATGTACCCTAAGGTGTTGGACAAATTGATCAATGGTACTGGTACATTGTAGTCAGAATTTCACATAATTCGTCATTAAAGGGCTGGTGTTTATTGAGCAAGGACCAGACTAAATTCCTTCCTCCGTGGTGTGTTTAAGTAACCAAACCATGGCGGTGTCTGAATTGGTGGCTACAGCTATGGCTACGGCTAGATTTCCGCTTCATCATGCGCTGAAGGATATGTAGTCCTTAGCAAAACCCTTAGCAATAGTCGTAGCCGTAACTGTAGCCGCCAATTGGGATACTACCTCAGGCTGGAGTGAAAAATAGTCTGGCCCCTGTAGTGATATGAAAGGGTGTGTATATGATTGCTCTTGAAGGCCTATACAGGAAACATGACAAACTTGGTGGCAGCAAGAATACAGACTTTTAAGTACTGCAAAACATGTGTGTTCCTGAAAATACATGCACTGTATTGTACAAAAGTCCTAGTTGGGACTCAGGACTCCAACAATCTCAACATTGTGCTTTTCCTTTTCCCCATCAGGAAAGGATTATAATTGTCAATCCCCTGTGAATTGCAAGGTTTTAGGGTGTCTTTGTTTAAGAGAAAAGTCCAACAGGAAAGACCAACACATTGCTGCTCTGTACACATTGTACACCACTGTGTCATCGACATCTCGGCATTTGCAGTAGATTTACACATCACATGAGTGGACTCAGTGGATGCTAGCATTAACGATGCAAGCAGTAACGCCCTGCTGCTCAAATCTCCCTGCTTATAATTAATATCACTTGAAAGCTAATTAATCTTCAAGGATTGGAGTAATGGCCTAATAAGGTGTTAGGTCCCATGGGAGGTTGAGAAATCACAGCTTTGTCTGTCGTCAGAATGTATGCTTGCTCAAAACAGATTCAGAGTTTGTCACAAATATTTATACAAATACTGCTTGTAAGAAATTACAAAATCGCTAGCTTTGAGAGATCTAAAACTGCTTCAGGGTTGAAACATAACTTGACATCAAAGTCTTGTGGGAGAGTGGATTCGTTGTTTTTTAACAACAGCCTCGTACCTTTGAGAATTTCATCGAGTAAGGGGATCTATCATACTAAAGTAAAACCAATGCAAAGAGGTATACATTTTTGTAGGCCTAAATAATTTATTTTTTTTAGGAATTTTGTGCATTCATAGTTCGTTAGTTTGAAGCGATGATGGTTTGGGTTCGGGGTCCTTTTAATGCTAATATTTTGTTCACTTTGACGGTATTTCAGATGGAATATTTCTCTGTAGGATTGGTACAGAGCTTGTACGTGTCTGAACTATATAATCATAATCAGTGAGTTTCAGATTGAAACTTATAAAAGAATTAGCTAATAATATAAATCTTGTACTCTTGTTATTGTTTTGGCCATCTGCTTAAAAAAATTGAAAACAGATTAATTGGTGGGGAGCAGGAAATAAACATTTTGCTAATTCATCCGATGTTACTTGACACCTTAATGTTGTCCGTGGAATGTTTTTTATAGATTTAGTATTTTGATTTTTGTCTAATTTCTATACTTATTATATAGTTGAAACAGTGTAAATTTCTGCTTGTAAATTGTGTGCACTGCAAGATTAGTTGTTCATGCGCTTCGATTTATTGATTACAATTGTAAAGCCATTACAGTAAACATATGTGCAAATGAAAAACGTGTACAGCGTAAATGTAGTCCTGTCATGTGGTGAGTGTGCACAGTTGCTTACAGATGCATGACATAGACCTGTACGTATGCATACACAAACTCATAGAAGCAGCAATGAGCGATCAAAGATTTATCAAATTTTAACATATTTGCATGTTTGCTTACAGTGTTGATATTTAACTTGATAAGGTCATTTTGTGCGTAGTATGTATTATACGTTGTAGCGAGGACTGTTTGCATACATCATCCCCAGAATAAATTGACAAATTGTGTTCTTATTTGCACACATCAGTGAGGTTCAATGCTAAGGGTTCTAAAGCACACATGTGCAGGATGGCTCGTGGATATTGGTTTTAAATGTCATTCTAATTTGCTACGATACTGACATACATTGTGTAAAATGTAGTTCACATCGTACAGTGTGGGATGCAAAATACTGCTAGTAAATACAATATGAATCGCAAACTTAATGGTGACAATTGATATTGTACACAGATGGCTTCATTCAATTTTGGGAGATTTTCAGATTTTATTGTGGCTTCTTTCATTAAAAAAGTATATTTTAAATTTGTTTATAACATTAAAATACATTGCAGGGTTGGATTTTATTTTATTTTGTTCATTACCCATGTGTGTGTTTCTTGATGTTTTGTCATGCTGTGTTTACAAGTATCTTACTAAAATTTGATTGGAAGAATGGAGGGCATGATTATTTAAATTTCAGACCTGCCATTCTCCTTGATTCTGCAGAAAGATCCCTGAAAATAAACAAGTCTTTCCATGTTTCGATGGAAAAGTTTGAAAATCTCCCTAATTATGGAAACCTTTTCCCCATTATGTTGAATGGCTCTAAGTATCTCCCTGATTGTTGTACATTTAAACTCCCTGATTGCAAGATTCTAATGTCGAAAGCTCTGAAATTTGAAAAGGACAAAAGTTAAGCCATATTTGCAAGTTAGCTTTGAATAATATCTGGTGCAATGATTTTCTTTAGTCACAAGTAACTGCTTGAATTTAAATTCTTCAGACTGTAGAGACAGCTTCTGTGTCACATGGGTAGGGGCAGAAGTTTTTGCAAAGTTACTTAAAGAGACAGGGGACGCACACACTATTTTGAATGACATTGAGTGTTTATGGCATAATAATACCAGGCCTTTCCCAATCTGGAGGTCGCTTTAAAAGCTCGCCCCGAATCATGTGACGTAGCAATACTGTCTCTAGTTGGGGGGGGGGGGGGGGTGGGGAGAATCCAATTGTGACTACTCAAAAGTTATAGTACCAGACATCATTCAACTTGCGACTTATGGCTTATTTATTTCAGTCAAATTCACAGCTTTCACTCCAATGTATCCCTGGGCGAATCCAAGATCATCCACGCGACATTTCTGAAATGTGGATTCGATGTCAAGAATTGAGATAACTGCAAAAAGTAATTCTGCAGCAACTGTTTATCTCTGCTGTGTTTAGTTTTTTAGTGTCAACATTTTTACTCATCCTCAGCAGGTTCCTGGAAAAGGTCACCGCACTCCTCCGGATCTACGACTTCCATCCTATCATTGATCTCTCAGAAATAGTTCACCAAATCTTATTTAATGTCTCCCGGTCATAATATGTCTTGTAAATAACACCTTTGAGATATGAAGTGAACCTATTTTTCTGTTTTATGTTGTCTGACCACAGGGCATTAAAGAGCCTGAGTTCTTCGGCTTCATCTGCAGAGAGAAGTCAACCGTTTCCAGCTACATGTGTTACGTCTTCAAGTGCCAGTCAGAGCCTGTGGTATGTACTTTATACACATCAGTAAAAAACATAGATATTTGTTTCTTTGAATCAGTTGGGAGGTGAAAAAGTATGAAGTTAGTGGAGACAAAATGATGAATTTCATGCTGGACTATTGTCAGTGGTCCCTGATCTTGAAGTGTTGTGGCTGAGAGCAGTCTGGTGCACTCCAGTCAGAGTCGTCAGAATGAGTCCTCAGAATGTAGTGGCTTTGAATCCCAGACTCGGCAAAGGGCAAGACACTTAATCATAGTTTGCTTCTCTTTACCCAGGAGTATAAATGGGATTCTGCAAGGGCTGAGGTGGTGTTTGATTAACCTCTGAGCGTCAATTACAGGCTGCCCAGGTTGTATACTCCCAGAGGGACTTGGGACCATTCCAGGAATGATTTCAAGATTGCCTGAAGACCGAGAGAATAATTTTTTAGTGCCTTGACAGGGTTCTCTCCAAGATTTTTCAAAACTGTGGGGCATTCTGGACCCCAATTTGAAATTGAAATAAGGTCATCGGAATGTTTTCTACTTGGTGTTTATCTTAGTTTGGAAAGCCTTGCTGTGCAATCTGGAGCATTCTATATGGTTTTCTCTTGATTATTTTGTGTGAAAAGAAAAACAATAATATATTTGTTTTTGCATATCAGCCGAAATTTGCACGTATCAGCCCCGATATACTAGCTTGTGCATGGGGCAAATCCTGCTTGAGCAGTGGGCACATTATGGTAGATACGTGCTCTTACAAGACTCCACCCCAATCCCATCAAAATCCATCTGCATGTTTTGTTTGATTCTGGTTGACTGATGACTGCACTTATGGGATCAATCTTACCATAGGGAGTCCAATAGTTGAGTTGTTAAACTCTGATGGTGCTGGATTTTGTTAGAGTGGGGAAGGACCCAAGTTGACCACTCAAGGGAGTTAGCGTTGGCATCAACTAGTTAGCAAACAAATTAGAATTGGATTCTTAAGTGACTCCCAGTGTGCTTTATTACCGCTTGTCCGTGAAATTTAAAAATAGAGTGAGGTCTGATCCTAAGTGAAGAAAGTCACGTAAGGGAGTTAGGTTTGACAGCTTAAAGTAAAATATCTAATTGCAAAGGTTTCATTTGATTCTTCGGGGACTTCTTGTGCTTTATAATGGCATGTGAAGTTTAAAATATAGAGTGAGGAATGCTCCAAGATGTGAAGTCACTCAAGGGAGTTAGGGTTGGCATCCTAAAATAAAATATTTAAAAGCAAACAAGTTTTAATTTGATTCTTCAGGGACTTGTGCTTTCTGCATGGTAGGGAAGTTTAAAAATCAACTCAATCATTCCATCATGTTCCTGATGTAAGAATCATGTTACAGTTGTAGAAGTTTCATGTATTTACTTCGAGAAAACTACGCAATGCAACATTCTGAATAATACACTTTGGTTAGTTCATTTCAAGGCCTCTGTAGCTTTTTGTCTATCTGTATTTTTAGTAATATTGTGCCAGTTTCTTGCCCATTGGTGCTCGTCCAGTACAGTGAGATCTTGTTATATTATTGATGTTGGAATACAAGTAAGACTAGAGTTTCTTTGTGGACGTTGCTAGATTTGGTGGCTTGCTTGTAGAGGCTACCTTGGCTGATTGTTCATCAAGATAGGATTTACTTCAAAATGTTATAGATTGCAACTGCTCTCAAGAACCCACATCATATGGATGGTTGGTCTCTAAACAGTTTAAGCGTGCTTAGGCCTGGGCGACTAGTGTGGAAGTCGCGACTATGTTGCTATGTTGAGTCGTGATTACCACTTTCCAACTACCCAGTTAACCGTGCCGCCACGACTACTGAAAAAATAGTCGCGACTAGTGTCGAAGTCGCAACTATTTGAAGTGTGACTAGTCGGGTAGTGAATTTCACTAGTCGCCCAGTCCTACTTCCAATGCATACCAACTCTAACTTCACCCATTGTCCAACCTGACCAAGGCTCTTTTCCAGTAGGTTTATTAATAATAGAAAGGACAGAGATGTGTGGTAGTGCCTGTTAGCAAAAGTCTCCCACAGCATTTCCAATTCCGCAACCATCAGTGACGATGTCATCTTTTGTCTCTCAGCTGCATTATTTGGGTGATTGTTTGCGCAGACTTTTCCCATAGGAAGAGTTCCCCAAACCCATTCCAATTTACGCAATTATCAGAACTTGCATGTATTTACAATAGTGTCTTTTTTTCTCTCATCTACATTATTTTGATAATTGTAAGGCATAGACTGTCTGTCTCAATTGTGATTTACATGCACTGTGTGTGTATGTGAAAAGTTATGCGAAGGTGATACCTTAGCTTTCCTTGAAAACTGTGGGTTAATTTGAAAGATGAGCTGTTTATTGGAGAAGCTCATTTCTAGGATATTGATATATCAGATATTTATGTGATGAACATAGCATAAGGTGGCTTCAGTTGGGTCAGCTGAAGGCCAAGTTGAAGCATCTTTGGATGTGATTTTTGGCTCTTTGTTTTCATGGCGCATTGGAGTATGGACTGAAGCAGGGATATTGTAGCCCTGGGTAGAACGGCTATCTGATAGACTACCTCCTACCTTCCTTCAACTTGTATTTTCCTACTGGGGTGTTAGTCAGAAATTGAAAAGAGGTGTCCATATTTGCTAAAACGGTTATAATGACAAATGAAGTTAGGTGTCCATATTTGCTAAAGCGGTTATGACAAATGAAATTAGGTGTCCATATTTGCTAAAACGGTTATGACAAATGAAATTAGGTGTCCATATTTGCTAAAACGGTTATGACAAATGAAGTTAGGTGTACAAATTGAGAATAGGGTGCCCAAAAGACACCCACAGACCCCTCTGTCTAGTGTCTAGCACCATGTTTCCCTCCCTCCTACATTTTCGACTCCCTCCACAGGCCTGACTCCATTCTTGTAAAGGGCAAGGCAGTTTCTCCCAAGTAAAGGCCAACTCTATGAGGGAACACTTCCAAAGGGCACTGAGGCAAATGGCCAGGGGCATGGAAGCAATTGCCACTGTTGCGTCTGTGAAGTTTCAAGCCTGCCTCCACCCCCACTTGCAACCCTCACCCCTCCTCGCCCACATCTTTCTCCCAAACCCTACTTTTTAATGACAAGTGAAAGTAATCATGTCCGTCGCCCACGGATTCTGGGTTCTGTGCCTCGCCACTGAGTCTAGGCATCAAAAACTGTCCACATTTAGGCCTACCTGTTTACTCAGTGCTGTACGTAGTTCCCAACCACAGCCTGTTCCATAAGCTGTATTAATCACAGCCCTAATCCAGCCCTTAATGGGATTTTTATGGACAAGGCTGGCCCTGGCCGTTCAGATTGGAGATTTCGTTCCAGTCAAACTCCGTAATTTGAGGCAGAAGGTTTTTACTGCGTGGGGGAGGTGGGGGGTTACCTTCATTATTTGAATAACATTTGTTGAGCTTAAAGTAGAGCTTTCACTTCCTCGCACCCAGAGTTTACCTTTCTGTAATTTGTCCTGATTTCTTCAATCTTTTCTTTTCTTTTTCCATTTGTTGTTGTTGTTGTTGTTCTTTTTCTTCTTTATTTTTGGGGGGAGGAGTGGATGTCCAGCTAGGCCCAGGCTCACTAATCCTATCTGAGTGAACATGGTTGGCTTTTGTGTTTGTGAACTTTGTGGGATTAGGAAGGTTACTCTTTATAAAATTAAGTATTTAATTTATTTCTTTAAATATTTATTTAATTCTGGGGATACTCATGTATTGATCACTTAAAAGTCAAAAATTAATAATGGTACACTGCTGAGAGAATGCCCCATTTACTAAAGAACTTTGAAATATTGCCGTTTGAGGGGTATAAATTTTTCCAGAAAGTTGCTGAAATAATTTTGGAATTATAATTATAATTATATCTTGTGAGTGTTTAAAATTACTGAACAAAAAGAACTGATCAGTGTTCCCTGAAAAGCTTTCTGTCGTAGAACTATATACAGAGGAAAAAAAGTTGTCAAACTTGAAGGGAAAAAAAATCATGGGTAATAAAAAAACGTAATACAATATCTTGAGGACACTTTGGGGGAAAATTGTATCCATCCACCTGCCCACCTGTCGCCAGGAACGGGTAAAATCAGTCAGGGCAGGAGTGACTACAGTGTGATGAATTACTACCTGCCAAGCTACATGTCCTTTTAGACAGTCTACTTCCCGTTTGGAAGGGTTTTTGTCATGTTGGAATGTAACGGAAGGTGAAAGTGTTTTAAGCACACTATGAAAGAAATGTTGTGTTACATGAAGGAAGAGTGCGAGAGATTACAGGAAAAATCATTTTGAAAAGTTTAATTTGTCCGAAATTCTGACATGCTTGACTTAAATATGTCTGAACCTAATGTTTTTTTCTCTGAGAGTAACTCTGTATGAAAAGCTCTTTGTAAACCACAATAGTTCACTGCCTTCTCCCCTTTTTGGAAGATTTTACAACACACTGAACATTGATTAGGAAAAAAAAAAAAATATTGCAGGTTCAATGCATGTAGTTTATTCAGACTGTTTTTGAATAACTTCAAGCAGTTGAACTGGATGTTCTTTTTCTAAAACCAGTAATTTACATGCCAAGAATTTCTGGAGACTGCACCAGAATCTAAAATCCACGTACTTCAAGTCCAAAATTGATAAGTACATCTCTAAAGACTTATTACAGTCACACACTTGGCAATTTTGTACTTTCACGCTCTAAATTTTGTAACCACCGAAGAGCTGACAGCATGTGTATTTAGACAGGCGGTTTCAAACCCCAGTTCAGTTTTCGGACTGGCAACTCTGGAGAAATTTATTTTTTTAATGCGTGATCTGGGGATATTGGATTTGCAGGATCCCAAATTCATTTGCCGTTCATGCCCACTGTTACATTAAATGGAGATATTAGTCTATAATATCCAATTTCATTTAGGATAAGACTGCACACAGGGGAAACCCAAGGCATATCTCCATTACTACATTGCAATTTGCTATTCTATTTTTTGAAAGGCCAAAGGTAATAACGGCTGAGGGCAGAATGGTTTTGCCATTTTTTTTTCCTTTCTTTTTTCGATCCAAGCTTGCCCTGAGTGGTGCAGTATATTCTTATTTATTGGCCCTCGATGTGTGTTGTGATAATCGAATAGAAATGTCACACACTTCTGCACGGTTTGTTCGTTCGACAAATCATAAAAAGCTTCTGTGAGACAGATGTTGAGTTTAAATAACATAAAACTATATTGTGCTTACGTCAGCGTGTTTTTTATTGCCATAAGAAAAATCACCCGAATTATTTTCTGAGATGCAACCTAATAATTTCTGAGATACAATTTTATTTACAACTAACACAATAGATATTCCATGCTTGAATCTAGAATGAAAAACAGTTTATGAAATACCCATTAAGTATCTGAACAATTGATAATTTATGTTAAATTAATTAACTTCTATTAAAATGGTACTTAAAGTTATATAATTTGGTTGGTTTTTTTTAAAGAAAAAGCACTGTAGACCTACTGTATCTGTTTTGCATAAACATGTATCTTTTCACCTTTCATGCACTATAGAAGGTACCTGTCGTGTAAGTTTCACTCTTCTTACCAAAACAGTAACTTTATCACTGCTTTGCGCAGTTCCTAGAAGAAGGTCTGATGCATGAGGCGAGTGTTTTTAGTCATGTGACCTACATGTACGTAAATACGTACTTGGTCGCATACCGGGAACACAACACCAACGATAAACAATTTTAAAACCAGTCTTCAGTTACCTTCCGTGCAGGAGAACCGCAAATATCAAAGCCGATCTCGGTGAACCGTACTGATTTGAGTTTGCATTTCTAAATTTAGAGGACTGGGCAAGTTTCGCTGTTCAGGAGATAAAAGAGAGCAACATTGAGTTGGCGTAATTTGTACTCGGGCAGAGCTTTTTCTGAGCTGAACATTTTATTGAGAGAAATTGTGCACTTTGGTCTGCTAAAGGTCATCAAAATTTAGATCTGGGGTTGAAAGGAAAAACTGTTGACTGGAGGATCTGTTTATTTGCCTTGGAATTTCTTGGAATGTAAATTTGGGCCAAAATAATAAGGGGGGGGGGAAGTGGTTTGACATTATATACGCTAGTAATTTTTCTCATCAGCACTTTGAGTTTCAGTTTATAACAATTTGAGTGAGTACCCTTCCTCCAGACTTGTGTTTCTACTCAAATACTGGCAGGACTCACGACTGCAGGGTATTAGCGCCAGGCCCAAGCATGAGGGGGAGGGGGGCGGGGCGGAGTTCTGTTTGTAATCTACTGATGGTTGCCGATTGAGTTGCAGGTTCCAGTAAACTGGTTCCAGTTTTCAGTTGTTTGAGGGGAAAAAAGGAGATATTTGTAGATGTTGAGGCAGGCAGATGGTTTCTGATAGTTAGAAGTATTATTGCGTGCGAGGCCATGCCGGGTCACTGGTGTTTGGTAACACTGAAAAATGTCACTGAAAATGTCCATGAGATTTGAGGTTATTTTGTAGAGCAGGGTTATGCCGGAATCCCTTCTATCTTCCTTGTAAAGACTTGTACTGTTTACATGTGCCTCTCCCAAATCTTGGGCCAGGGGCCAAGTCACAGAGGTCTGCTGAGCATTTATAGGCCGGTAACAGAATGCCATCTCCTGTTAATTTGTTTTGATGACAAAGCTAATACAGGCCTGACACAAAGGAGGCAGTGGAAGCAGTTGCCCCTACAGCACATTGCCATTGCCTTGGTGCCCTTTCAAATGTTGCAGTAGAACTTCAATATTTCCTTGTGGAAGTGCCTTAGTGAGAAACTGCCTCGACCCTTTCAAGCACAAAGTATCAGGTCTGCTTATAGTTTGTTTATAAAGAAGTTATTTCTAGTTTTTAAATTCTATTTTCTGGCCTTGGGGGACAAGAGATCTTAAGGCATAATCACATATTACGTCAAAAAATCTCCAGTTTCGAGCTTGAAACTACATTTCAAGTGCCCTCAAGACGTTTATCCATTATCTGAAATGTTTTTGTAAATGTAGCAAATCTCTGATCAAATATAACTGAAAACTGGAGAAAGTCTGCAGAGGTACATGAATTGATTGAGTGTAACAGTACCTGATGGGCACCTTGAACATAGTTACTGATGCACTTGGGATGTTAAGAATTTAATGTGATGGACTTGTTTGTGGTGCCCACAGGGTTTGCTATACATGATGTACATATCCTGTAACTTTGTTTGCTGTACTTGTAATGGACAGATGGGATTCAACATAACTTCACATACAAAAACAAATTGAGTGCTGAGACCTCAGAGATGACATTTAGTTTATGATTGACACTCAGGAGAATGCTGTCTTGTGATTGTCAGGACTTTTCATCAATCTCCATGGGCCTTCAGATTTTGTTGAAAGGGGTGAAATTGCCATAAAAGACAGCCCTTGTTATGACCTAACCTTCAGATCTATTTGAAATGATGAGAGTCTGTAAACCTCTACAATGTACCATCCTGTACAGGCTTAATCTCCACACCAAGAGGAAATTTATCAAATGTTCAGGGTCTTTTATTTTCATAATTTAAGTACGTCCCATACAACTTAACAAGCTAGTAGTTGGGATTCCAGGCCAAACTGAAGATGCCAGATCCACAAAAAAGAATTACTCAGAAACTTCATGTTTTCATCAAGACCTATAAAAATAACAGTATATTGTACCTCCTCACCCAAACCTGTAGTCTCCAAAACCAGGTGATGCTGGATTTGAAGGGATTTGGGATTGCTGGGATTAACGAAGGACAGTCATCTTTGAAACCATAATTCTCAAGTTTTGTAAAAAAAACCTGATTTGGCTTGAGATATTTTGGTGCAATCTCTGTTTGATCTTTATACTGTGCAATATGGACACCCTGCTTTTGATTTTATAGGAAATTCAGACAACCTGTGTTTCTGATTCCTGGTGTACTGGCCAGCCTTTAACTTGATTTAGTATGCTTAATGGTGTAGGCCATCCACGTCTTCGTGAGTGAGTGCTACCTGTTCTCTTGTAGTGTAGGTTTCTTCTGGATGGATTGGATATCAGTGTCCCAAGCTGTGCACAGCAAGATTGCCGCTGGATCATGTTGGGAAGAAACTATGCTTTGAATTATTAAACCATATCATGAAATCAACGGGTGTAGTTGCAAAGTTATTATGTGCACAAATTTACAACACTTACATCATTTGAAAGCCATCCACATAGAAATGACGTTAAACCACTACAGGGAAAGCACACCTTTGTATTTTGGGGGAGGGAAAGTTAATTTCCGTCCCTGAGTGTTCAACCATACAACGTGCTGTTAATTTAAAGTCAATAAACTCCCAGATTAAAACTAATTATTTTGTTCTATTTATAAATGCCAATCATGTGTTTTATCTTTAAGCAAATAATACAATGGATGACATATTTGAGGTAGAGATTTTGGTGTAAGACTAATTTGTTATTTTGGGTGTTTTTTATTAATACAAACTACTGTTGTTGAGACTTCTGCTCCAGTATGTGGTGGTTGTGGGTTTGAATCCCACTCGAGTAGCCTGTGGATTTTATTTGTTTCTGCAGAACTCAGAAAGCAGTGCTTAATTATCAAATATTGGTGTAATGGTAAAAGTTAAAACCAAAATTTCTTTATTCTAGATGCCGCTATGACATCAATTCAAACGAAATTACAACTTCATTATTGCGGTACATGCATCAGTCTTGTTCCTTCCCTTCAATCAATTTAACCAAACAGAGGCAGGATGGGACATTAGTCTGGTTCTTTTGTTGTTTAATAAGTTGTAGCATGCAATACTGCTATTGCACACTTGGAACTTTACAAAGACTACACAATGTCTGCAGTGTGTTCATACAGGGTTTGTTTTCATGCTGGAATTCCTACTCATATAAAATGCATTCTTTCCTGAGAAAAAAACACCACCCAACACACAAACATGGTCCAATTTCATCCAATTTACATCAATAAGTGGTATTACTTGTCCAAGTGTGGTAGTCATTACACAGAATAACGGCACTGGCTGACTCATTCAGACAAATCACAAATCCAATGTAGACAAAAATAAATCATACCCTCCCCGGAGCTTTGCATTTTAAGTGCTGCATTATCATGCATAGACCGAGCCATTTATTATGTACACGGACTTGAAATTCATTTATTGCTGTCATATGAGCAGTATGTCAATGTGAGGTACAAGTGGGGCGTCTACAGTTCCCATTATTTGTGTTTGTTCCAGTTATTTCAATTCGTAGAATGAACTGTGAAATAATGTTTTGATGTACGCAGAGGCCCTGACATAATAAGAGGAAATCCAATATATTGATTCAGTGAGTTTGCTTGCATTTTGAGATTTATGATGCAAGGTTGAATAAAACACATTGTACAAATAATGACACTTTTCCTGTCACAGGAATATTTCCAATCATTTCTTGAACAAATCACAGAATTGAGATAAAAACTGTAGGAATCAAAGACAGAGAAATAAGGTGTAGTACCTTTTTTTCCTGTAAGACAAGTATTCAAGGAATAATTCTGCTAGGAGACTATATCGTCAGCTCAGTAGTAAATAAACATGTGTGGTCACTACTTCTTTTTGCATGGGTTCCACAAAGTTGCTTTTGCATATTTTGGAACTCCTGGTAAACAGAGTTTATTGATCAAGAGTGGTCTCTTAAGTAATTGTTTGGCAAAAAGAAACAATTCCTTTCTATTTCTAAGAAAAACGTACATATTTAGCCCAGATGATGCTTTTAGTATGATACATGTACATTGTATACTGAAATACCCACATGTTCTGCTTTTACTGTTTAACTAGAACATTCATCAATAATGTAACCAAATTGAGGCGGGCGGGGGGGGGGGGGGGGGGGTAATGTGCACCCTTGTTGTGAAATTCACATTAGAACTATCATTGTATCCAGGATTTTGACAAAGATGACTGGGTGTGGTACCAGACTACTGAAGGGGAATACGTTGTATACTTTTTGATGCGTTTGTTAGTAATCGGTTTAGTAGAGCAGCAGAGCATGAAGTGTAACCCATCGACTTTACTGGTGTCCCAGTGAAGCTTCATTGTGCCATACAGCATGGATTGTCCTAAGAATTTTTTTTTGTGGTGGGCACAGCAATAATCAGGCTCCTAATGCTTGTTATTGAGGGAGGAATGTCATGCAGACCTATCACTCTAAAGAAGTGAACACTACTTCAAGAAGGAAGGAACTGTGGACAGTGTTGTATTCAGTTTGGTTTGAACCATACCCATGGAGGTACATGTAGACCTGTCAGGTAGTTTTATCATGGAGGAAGGAAGTTAGTTTGATCCACTACCGTACAGAATATTCAGGAAATACATTGGTATACATCACAAGCTAAGATTCATGTAAGTTTTATTTCCTATGGAACTTTTTACCTCTGAGTACTTTTGCTTTCTTGATACCACACTCACAAAACAATCCAAACTCAGTATGGATGTTCCACTATACTTTTATGTTGTGGGATGATGGGAGACAATTTTGAAAAGATCTGTGAAGGGCTGCAAAAGATGAGTGTGGTGGGGTTCACTGTTAATGTGTCTAGAGCCGAGGGTGGATTGGGTACTATACTGTACAAGTCCAACGGGGTGATCTTGTATAGTTTACAGTGTAATCAAAGATACTGGACAGATATGTTTTTCATCTGTTCAGCTAGCTGGAAATGTTCTCTTCAGAGAATGTGGCCAATCCAAATTAAGAGGCTTTGGCTACAGCCATGGCCATTGGCTGCAACAACAGCGTTCATTAAAGGGGCTTTTGGGCGTTGTGGCCATTGGCTTTCTTTTGCGGCAGTGCATTTCCTTCGGCCCATCACCTTGAAGCAGACACTTCCTCAAGAGAATGTACTGTTTAATACAGCCTGGTACTTCTCAGAAAGATAGAATAAACATTTACTCAAAAGAGCTACTTCCTTCCTAGCTAAAATGTAATGTTTCTATGTGATGGTATTTCTATCAGTATCAGGGTGGGTACTCAATGAACTTGTTATAGCAATTAAGTCACACAGGAATGTACACAATTTGTAGAGGAAGTAAATACTATGTAAGTACAAGAACATTCGCTCTCTTTAGATCTATATATCAAGTGGGAATGTATTCACAAAAAAGAAAGAATGCCAAACTTAATCTCAACTTTCTTGTGTTTACCAAAAATTGAATCATATTCACCCAGATTGGATTAGGAAATTGATCAGAACAAGTTAAGTAGTGGCGGTCAGATACAACACTTTTAACCCAACTGAAGTTTGGTGTTTGTTGCCATTGATTCTACGAAGCACTGCCGTTTGGCACTTGTAGCTCTCACCCTAATCATGGTGATGTGTATTTGACAATTAAGTTTCTTAAATGCCCTGTCGTGCATCACCTCAAGGTATGTGTATTATTGAGTTCTACATTAAAAATGCATAGTTTAAGGAAAAGCTAATGTAATGTTAAAAGCTCCTTCACTTGTTGATTTCTTAGAAGAGCTGCCGTGCAGCGTTTTCTCAGTAGCTTTTTTCTTGAAGCATTGTCTCTTCCTGTCAGCTCTCTCAACTGAGACAATAACCGCAGCAATGCACAGCGACTGAAGTGTCAACTACACATGTTGGTAATTTCATTCCATTAGACGTATCTCTTGAGGAAAATTAAGTGCTGACTGCGGATACACAGGGCGCGTAGAACAGCTCCCAGCAAAGTTTTTTGTTGTTGTGTCTCCTCTTTGACGTTAAAGGTTGAAAGTATTATTCAGCCCAGTGGGGGAGAGGGGGGACTGTTGGGGGATCCTCTTCAGCTCAGGTAAACAACCATGAAGGGGTTAATTAAAGATGCATGGATCTGTCACAATCTACATGTGTCTGAGGAGGTAGGACCTAGAGGCACAGTTTGACTGCTTGTCGTTGAGAGGGTTATAGCCTCTAGAGCTGATTAGCAATTTAGCTTCCTCTGGCATTTCGGGGATGAGGTGGGTTTTTCAATATATATATCTTTTATATTTATAAAAACACTTACATCAAAGTAGTATTAGAGCAATGTTTGTAGACTAGGAATAAGTAAACTTGGAAAAAGTATGTTGTTGGTCTGCGTTCTGCATTCAACAAAAAATAGTGATGCAGAAAATAGTGGCCTGACGTTTCAACCGTACAGAGTCTTTCTGGAAGGCTGAATGACAACACGACACACATAAACAAACTGGTGGAACAGAAGCAGTCGAAAAAGACTTTGCTCAGTTCAAAACATCAGGCCCTTTACAATATTCTTGTATTTATACCGTAGGGTCTTTTTGGTTGGTAAGCAGTTTGCAACAGCTAATTCCATTTAAGTATGTACTATTGTATGTTACTTGTAAATTTATGGGTAAAAATGAAGAACTTTTAAGGGAAATAGTACAATTAGTTTCTAAATAAATTACTTGTTTTCATGGAAAAGTTATGTCAAACTAAAAGAAGATTTGTGTGTACCTAGTCAATGGTTTTATTTCTTGATTCGTAAGAGAAATAGTCATATGCCCTTATGGTGATCCCCTTACTGTCTAGGTTGTATCGCAACCCAACCTGGGCATGATCCCTGGCTATGAGGCAAGTATATGGTTTGATGACTTTTGACTGGCAACTCTCCCCCCCCCCCCCAACCCAACCCCCCTTGAACCAAGGTATTGACAAAATAGGGAGGCTGCCAACATAGGACTAGAAATCTTAGCCGGAGGTTTCAGGTTCGAACCCTGGTTTAGTCAATATTTCTCTGTTCACCCAAAATTGATTTACCTAGTAAGTTTCCCTAGTGTCGTTATTGATATTACAATAAGTAGGTAACAGTTTAGGTTATATTTCGCTTTAATTTATTCCAAACATGAATTTTTTTTTTTTTAATGAGAATTCAAAGATGCAGAAAGGTCAGCATCTTCCCCTACCTGCCATTGATCCACCACCTCCACCCTCACACAGATGCTGTCCCACTGAGAGACAAAATAGAATGCAGTCATTGAACTGCCCCCACAAGGGCTCTTGAAAACCCCGCTTGAATTTACAGGGGCTCTAGGTGTAGGTATATGCAGTCATTAAAGGGACTGTTTAGAGACCTCTTCAGCTGCATTGGATTAACATTTACCCGAGACCATACAGGGCTCGAGTTTGGGGGGAAAAGTACACAAGTCTGCAGGACTTGTAGTTCATAATCTTTACTGGACCAGAATTGTTTTCACAAGACCAGAATTTAACCTTTGAGAAAGACTCCGGTCGAAATAGAAAAATACCAATACATGGTAAATATATAAGCCAGGTCTGGCCAGTGGGTCCACCTTGCTCTATGGTTCAACTTATGAGTCACAATAACAATACTTATTTATTTATTTGTTTGTTTATTTCTTGTTTCCACTGGGTGGCCCGTTCAGTGGTAACCACTTGTCTCCCATGGGTCCCAGCTTGTACAGAGATTGAATAAAAATTAAACAGTACAAAAGAACACAAAAGTTTTACAATGTAACACAAAAAAATGCTTAGTAAAAGTATACCCATCAAATGTAGGAAACAGTAATCTGGTTATTTAAAAGTCTAAAACGACTGAGACTTTTAAGAGTTAAAGGAAGGGTTCCATTCCAAGAGTTAAAGGAATGGTATTCCATGCCTGACTCCCCCTCAATTTGAAAGTTTTTCTGCCTGCCTCTGTCCTGGGAAATGGAGGTATAACGTTCCCAGCCGAATTATGAGGCTCATACGAGAGAAATATTTAGAACTACTAGACTTGATGCATTTGCAGATATTTTACATGGGTTATACAACTCATTAAAGACATTAAAGGTGAAGTGAAGGAATATGAATACTGCCATAACCCTAACCCCCATTAGGGTCTCTCTACAAAGCCTGCCAAATATAACAGAATGCAACACAGTTGAAATGAGAACCATGCCAATTGCAACAAAATGCAACAAGGGATATTGTTGCAATGTGCAGGCATGCTGTTTGTGAAAGGACTGAGCAAGGGTGTTTGCCCTGCTAAATGCAACAGTATGCACATGTGTAGTGGTGACTTGTAACTGTTAACTTACAGTCTTTTGAATATGATTTGAATTATGATTCTTACCTAATACTACATCATACTTCTCAATACTTTTCCCATAAAAAATATTTTGAAATACCCATTATAAGTTGTTCAGATACAATAGAAGCACCCAAACCTTTATGAAGTCACTTCACTGCTGAATGCAACAAATTCAGTCAAAGAATGACATCTGAGTTGACTGCCAAATGCAACAGATCACAACAACTATTACCATTTGGTGCATATTGTTGCATTTAGCATGGTTAGGGATAAGTTATTCCAAGTGGACAATGGACTTGAAGTTTCCCAGAACAAATATGCACGCCATATCCATGCAGAGTGCATCCTTTGCTTCACAAGAAGTGAATCAAAATAAACTACCCAGATTGATTGTGCTTTATTTAATCTTCAGTTCTGGGAATAGAAAGATGGGGATTAACTTCCAAGGTAAAGTTTCATCCATCGGAGGAAGGGCTAAGCCACGACAGTCTAAAGATGAAGGAATCCTTGTCCATATGCAATTAAAATAGTTTTCTCTTGTTTTTTTTTAAAATAAATTTATATTTCTATTATTGTTGGGAATCTTCTAGTATTTCACTGAATCCCAAAGTTGATTCTTGTGTGAGAGGCAACATTTCTTGCAAGCATAATGAATGCTTTTGATATCAAACGCTTTATTTTAGTTTTTATATTTAGGTATTTTAAATAATTTTTTTAAGCGTTTCTGTTAGTTTGTCATGCATACGTTTTTCACTATTTCTAGCTCCAAGTATACATTTGTGTGTAATGCAGCCGAGGGCCTTGCTTCATCATTCAATAATGCACTTAAATCTTAATGATATTTTGAATCCAGAAAGAGAAACTATACAACTATACATCTGTTAGCTACTGATAGTTAGTAGAGCCAGCCAGTGGGATGTTGGTTTGGTTGATTTGGGGGGAATTTTAGTGTTAACAAGTGGGTGGAATGAATTTGGGGTTTAAACAAAAGTTATTTACTTTAAAAACCTTAAGGCAATTTTTTATTTATTTTTTATTTATTACAGATTTAAGTAGCTTTGCTGCGGAAACACAGTGTTGATAATTATTAGTTTGCTATTGCAACATATCCCAGTCGTCATTTTGTCATGTTGCAACTCTATACACATTAAAACTGATGTACATGTACACTATGTAATTAATAATTTTCCAAGTGGCAGGGAAAGATGTCCATTGCATACTTTGACCAGCAATTACCCTCCTCTAATAATAGTGTCCAGTGGTGTAGCTTTCATTTGTCTGAGGTGGTGGTGCAAGTAATGATTTGGTTTACCTGTCTAAGCCCCTCCCCCACCCCTATGAAATTGCCCAATTAGTCCATAGTACCTTGATCAAGTTCTGCAACACTATAGCTCCAAGCTGCTGAAATTGGCCCCAAGGAGGTGACGGAAAGGTCAGGAGGTTTGTTTTGTCGCTGTTGGTTTCCCCTCAAGTCAGGCTCACCTGTGTTGAAGTCTGACCACAGGAACTCCTTATAGGTGATTTACACATAAATAAATAATAAGTCTGCCTAAAACGTATGCCTGTTGATAATGTATAACATTTTCAGAAACGATTCCCTTAGGGATTTTGGTTTTAGAGAAACGTATCTGCATGAACTGTTTCTCAGATTGTGTATTCCAATTACCGATTATTTTTCCTGCGTGGACTTAATCGCTCCAGATTTTGGGCGATATCTCAAAAACGTTACCATCTTAAGAATTGGAATTTTCACATGATATTTTATATTGTATAAACCCATAATTTATGTAGGATTAAAACAATCAAACAGTTCCGAAAACCAAAGGTGTACTTTACCTTTAACTTCTAATGATGAGCATATTTGATACTTTGAATAAATAAATACTTGTATCTAGAAAGCTTCGAGGCATCCTAGGGAGTTAGACCATTAGAACTCAGTTGCAATTTACCACATACAGAGATTTGTGTGTGTGTAAGGGCAGACCTCAAGTTGAGCTCATTAATGCTTATTGCTGCATTTCAATTCACTCAAACGTACAGTGGTTGATTTCCACATGTGAAGTTTGTTTCAATGTGTAGTACCATAGAGCAGGGTACCTGCGCATTTACACAATGTAACCATTTATGGGGTTGGTGAGTGGTGTTACAGGTACTTTACTGTGTAAATTTTCATAAACTGTGCTCATTGTAAGTAGTCTTATTTATGACCGTCTGCACAAAAATACTTGCATGTGAATTTCAGATATAGCTGACATTCATTGCATTTGTTGATATTTGTTTTGGTTGATTGTTGAGGTCTAAAAAGGAAGATAACAGCATGGCCTTCCACCATGTTGCCAACAGTGTTGTTTGGAAGAGTTGCCAACCATGTTTTCAGGATTATGTTTTGAACAGATTCTGAGGATACCTTCTTTGGACAGGAGCTTCTCCTAAACTGCGAGGAGAAATCAATGGTGAACTTTTGAGCCTGCACTTTTCATACTTGTGTGTCCAAGATTTCAGGAACCGGATTTAGCTGATACTGTAAATGGAATGAGCTTCGTCATGAGAAGAAGAACGCAGTAGTGACTTTGTAACAAGTACTTTAATATGTGGGTGTAAATATTTAAAAATGGCGAGTCAATATTCGACATTGATTTAATTTGTTGTTTCCATGAATTGGTTTCAGGTTGATAGCATTATGACCACACTCCGGCAGTCCTTCAACGTCGCACTGCAGAAAAGTAAACTCCACGTGATCTGCGGAACGTGCCCGATGCACCAATTGCACAAGCTCTGCCAGACTTTGGAAGGTTAGTCGCATCCCAGAACAAATATCCTGCCAGAAAGCTTTTAGGGGCTACGGGCGTAGTTGTTTGCAGGAGTATCATTTTTAAACGTGATATAATTTGATTTATTACATGTTTTATTACGTGTTTTATTTGAGGAAGAGAAGTTAACAGCAGAGCAGAGAGTATGGACGGAGCTGTTTGTGAGGGTATCATTTTTTCTTTTAATGTTGCGTCGGTTGTCTTGGGAATGTTTTTGAGGGAGAGGCGGTAAACAAGAAAGGAAAGACTAGACGTTTTGTGAACTAGGAAGGTTTTGGCCATTTTATTGAGCAAGAAACGGTCTATATATATCATGAAATTACATTTTTACCCTGATTTTTTAAGCTGGTCTCAATGATTTAGTTAAGTGCTGGGGTGGTGGTGGTTGTTTTCTTACTTTCTTTGCACTAAACCAGTGAATTCTCTCTTTTGGAATGATGCAGGGTTGAATCAATTTTGCCCTTAACAGACTAAGCAAAGAAACACTGTAGATTCCATGCATTCTGAGCATGTGCAATGACAGCATTTGAATGCAAATTGCAGTCCAGACAATTCTACAGCAATATCAAGCTAGGAGACGGTGCTCTTCCCCCCTTTTTTTATAAGATTTTGTAAAGCATTGAGTGTACCACATTTATCAACGTTGAAGGGGAAACATTCATGAAATACACCCTAATAAAAGTAAATCAATCATCAAGTATCGACAAACTAAGTGACAGTTATGTATGTGACTAGTTTATTCATTTAACAATTCATGGTGATCAAAGGTTAACAGTAAAAAGCTGTGCTGAATGCAACAACACAGTGAGAGTCTGCATTTGTTTTGTAGAAATGCACCTATAAAACATTTTTTTAAAGGAATCTACTGATAATTCAATGACAATTTATTTGGAAAAATTCAAGTTTTATAAATAATGATATCGAAAGAGCGAATGTAAGCATTTGAAATATTAATTTTTTCATCTACTTATCTATGGCAAATGAAACCAAGGATCCTTGAAGTTCAATGCCTTTTACTTGAAATACGGTTTATTTACCAAAGGAGCTACAAAGCAATGTACTAAACATTTTTATTTTAATACTTTTTTATTTATTTAAAACCTACATAACACTGTTAGGACCGAACACCCAATGGGAAGCTCCGGTTCTAGATGGGATTCAAACCCATCATCTAGTGGTGAATGGTTGGACTTTTTTTTCTCATACACCAATGTGTATTAAGCATTAGTACTCAAGTATCACTCGGGTGGGATTCGAACCCACTACCTTTGCTATGCTAGAGCAGATGTCTTACCATTAGACCACCGAGCTAGCCCAGTGGCTAGAGGCAGTTTGAATGCTTTATTTTAGCAGAGGGTATCGCAACGATTTTACAGAATCTATATAAGGGCAAAAACCAAATAATATTCTTTATCCCCGATGCAAATTAACTTCTGTTGAATACTTGAAACATACCAAGCTGATTCCTGGCGTTGCTCATTCATGTATAAAAATTAATGTATCATGGTAAATTTATTTACTTGTAAATCTGACAATCTATGTTGAGCTTCCACAAGCTATTAAAAAAGCGTGAAGATTGATTTATGCTGCTTGCATGCATTAGATCTACTCATTCGCAACTGATTACAGCAAGTGGTACATTTGACAGCTTGTATGTGTTACATGTACGTCTGGCATGCATGTAGGGTGCTCTGGTGTTAAAGGCAAAATGAAAGTAAGATAACCTGGCGTTCGTAATGATTCAAGGAATGAACATTTTGAGGCTGATGATAAGAAGTGTGGAAAAGATCTATTTGGCTTATAGTTGTTTACAAACATATACATGTATGTATTGAAATACATGAAGTTTAAAGATATTTTAGTAACTGCATCCTTTTCGATTCTCTGATTTTCAAGAGAAATATCACAAAGGGATGATTCATCTGCATCAATGATTTTTGAGAGAGTTAATTTGTTCTTATTCTGTATGTATGTCGTTAACAAGATACAGGGCGTAAAATTCACCTTATTGCAGTAAACACTTATTGCAGTAGAGCTACATTGTACATGTAATTGATTTTTTTTTCTGTTGAAAGATTTTAAACATTAAAAAAGGTAAATAATCCTTTATTTATTTAATGGAAATGGAGCAAATGATATCCATATTTCGGTTTATACAGTTGATATATATTATTTGAACAAAGAATGTTTACAAAGACTGGTTTATGCTTTTTCTCTTGGGTGTGTCAGGTCAGTCTCCTGAGAAGGCTCACAGTATTTTGCTGAAGCAACTGGAAACGCTGAGTGAGTCAGAACGCAGCTCTGTGGTCACAAAAACAAAGGTATGCAGTCTGAAAAATTATTATGGTGCAACTGTCTTAGTTTCTCTTGTTATAAAACCAATGTAACCAAACCGAGGTTGGAAACAAAATTGGTCGGGTTCTTTTTTAAAAAAATCTGTATTAGGATTGTTGTCATTGCACATGGGGAAACAAAACCTAGATGGTGGCAAGATGGGAAAATATTGAATTGAACAAGGGTAGAGGGTTCATGGCCAGATTTCAGATAGCTGCTTAGCATTAATGTACATGTATGTTAAGCATGGAAAACGTTTGCTTATTAGAAACAGTAGCTACAGTCATTACATAGATGACTCTGCCTATTGGTATGACCAGACCCCAATAGCACTCTGCACTAATGACGGAGTGCTCAAAATACCCGGCTGTCAGACAGTCATTCCACCACTTAGGCGATTACCGCATCATTGTTAGCAGTGCCGTCGTGAGATTAGGCCCAGACAGAGCTGTCAACTCTCACTGATTCCGCAGAAAGTTCCCTGAAAAATAAACCAATCTTTCCATGTTCTGGTTAACCAATTTGAAAATCTCCCTGATTATGGAAACGTTTGCCCCCTATTATGTGGAAGTAATTCTAAATATCTCCCTGATTGCAAGATGCAAATGTTTGCAGCTCTGCCCAGAAGCAAAAGATCTGGGGCCAATTTCATACAGCCATGTACCGGTAGGTATATTTTGGTGCTTAACACTAGCAGTAAACAAGCAAAAGCCTAGTTCACAAAACAAAGATATGACGGCGCATGTGTACTTTCACCGTGGAATTGCGTTTTTGCGTCACTCATTTGCTTAGACGCATCGCCAGAGAGTTAGCAAACTGAACCGTTTTGCTGTTGCTTATGGTTAGCAGAGATCATGAAATGGAAATTCTGTTCATGACTGCTTGCTTCATAAGCGGAAAATGTCTGCTGACATTATGAAATGGGCCAGTGCATTTACTAAAACCTGCAGACAATTTGTAAGCACATTTTGTGGTTTATTTAGCAAGGAACCTAACTGATGTTTACGCATATGTAGCATAAAGTTTCTACTTTATAGGGCTACCGTAGTAATTCGGTATAAACCTTTTAAACCCATTACTGTGAGTAGAGTGTAAAATGCCACATAAGTGCCCATAAATCTTGTACATTTGACTAGCCAAGATTTAGCCATACTTTAAAGTGAAAATGCTTGTCTCGCTAAAATCCATTTGGTATTTAATGTCTGCTTCTAACAGCTTCACTGGACCCGAGACTATCTAGAGTTGGGGCTGAATTCTTGCAGCTCAGTGAATTTAAATCCATCCCAAATTCCCCCTCCCGCCCACAAATTATTCCAGCTCACAAAATCTGAACAAGAAGGCCAGATGGAGAAGTCTCAGGAGTCCTTTTTTTTAGTTTTTTTTAGTCTGGTTGACTTTAAAAATGTGTCTTTAAAGTAAACTGTCTCTAATGTAGACGTTCAACCATTCATCAACTGTGTTTTGTCCAGTTCACAACATGGCCGTATTATGTGCACAAACAATTATAAATTGTAAGGTATTGGTGGTGCTCGCCTGTTATCATCTACAGTCATATCTGATTACACTCAGTGGAATTGGAGGTTGAAAAACAATGTTGCTGCATCTTAACAGATCTTCTGCGGGGGAAAATATGATGAAGTTGTTTATATTTCTTTGTTTCCATCCCACGAGCTATTCGGAGAAATTTGTGAAATGAGTTGCATAACAAAACCGGTCAAAGAGAAGGCGCCTTTATTTGATGTTTGCCTTCTTGAGTTAATTTTATTTTTACACACGATACCTGGAGGGTTTGATTATATTGAACATTCAGAAAACTTCTAAGAGTGAACCTTTTCAATACATAGTACACTTGATTTTGACTTGCCATGTTCATGGGGATAGGGGGTAGGGCTAGGTCCCTAAAGCAGCTGACTGAGTCTACAGCACAAAGCACAAGCCCGATTCTTACAGCCAGTTCTTGTTTTTCTAAGTGCAAGTTGGCACCTTTGGGGGCTGATAGTATGAGGTGAAGACAGGCAAGATAAATAGAGAGGTAGCATGCCTCGGTTGTCGCTTATAAAGGGAAATACTGGCCGACACCTGGTGTGATGAGAACTGGGCGAGATCCCCTCGATGATCATCTCGTAGTGTGATCGATAGATGCAATTATTCAGTCCAGAAATAGATGGATAAGTAATCTTTGTTTTCCCAGAGCATCGTGTACAAGTTCAATCTGTACAGAATCATGAGTGAGTTTAAGTTGTTTTGTTCTACAAGTACAAATGGCTTTTTAATCAGCTGTTTGCAATAATAGGTGTATAACTATCTTAAATTTGTCATCTTCTGCTTAAAACATTTGGCTGGCGATAAAGTCTTCTATATAATTATTGAGGTTTTAATTGAAAGAACTGGAAGCCCACATTGTGGGGGTTTAAAATGTATTCATTGTTTTCCATTTATATTTTGACATATTAAAATGCATGCATCAAATATGTGTTTTTCAATCAGCGTTTATTGTATACATGTATATTCAAGTTGGTGATTCATGATCCAGCAAAAAATATTTTTTCTGAAAAATATCAGCATTTCAGACAGAGTCATTTCTGAAATGGACTGTTTCAGGACCAGCTTTATATTCAGTAACTTTCACAGTAAAGGTCCTATGAAGTGGAAGTTTTTCAAGAGTACATTTTAGGGTCTTTATATAATGGTTTTATAAAACCTAACAGTTACTATTTTTCACAGGACTTGGGAAAGTCACAGTGCACAGTCCTATACACATATCGGTGTAAGGGTAAAACCAAATAATATTCTTTATCCCCGGTGCAAATTTGATATGGAGCAAGTTCGGGTGGCTGACTAGAGTCGACTAGACTTAACCATAGTCGATCTAGATGTCACTCGACTGCTGCATGGTTGAACTAGCTAGTCCAACTGGGTCAACCTAGCTCCGGAGCACTTTTCTGTAGTCAAATAACGAAGTTACGTCACTTTGTTAAGATGGCGGTTCGGTTTCTTGTCGGAGAAAGTTTTGTAAGCTTTTGCAATAACACAAACAGTTGGTTTAACGATAAATGGTAGGTTTTTGCTAAAAAGATATGTCAAATATTAAGATAATAATTATCATTGCACTGTATTTTGCAAGTAATTGTTTTACAAGGCAATATATTATGAGTTGCCATATTTGACGAATCAATCGACTAAGTGCATTTGAGTGAACCACAGACCACGCATGTGTGATTTAATGGCAATGTTGACTAAAAGGTTAGCACCCAAACTTGCTCATAGATTAAACCTCTGTAATTATGATGTCATGAGCTCAACAGTGCCCTCACAGATGTCAACAGAATGCTGACAATTTTATTCTGCGCAACACATGTGCATGCTTTAACTGTGAGACAACTGCTGTGCTCACAGTATGTCCAAATGTACATGTCCATCTGTACACGGGGTGTACGTATTCTGTTTTCTAAAAACAGCTAAACTATTTTTAAGGTATTATACAGGATTGGTAAGGATAAAAAACATAATTTTTTTAATTTAAGTCTAAAAGCTTACCGATCTTTACTGTCTTTCAGGAAGCCAAAGCTACGAATGCCCAAGAGGCTAATGAAATCATCATGAGCCATCTGATCAGCATCTGTGAACAGCAACAGAATGCACACACTCACAACAGCGACATGGAGGGTAGTGGAGGAGACAGTGCCAATGCAAGTCCTATGCAGGTATTGTGTAGACTGCGCTACCACAGTTTGTTTCATCAGTTCAGCTGCTCAAAGGGTTTTGGCCAGAATTTCCAGAATGGATGTTCAAACTTTATTCAAAATGAAAAACAAAGTTTAGAAACTAGTGACTTTTAATCCCTTTAAAGGTAAACTATAAATAAAATGAAGGGGTCTAAAATCTGCCCAATATGCGCAATGCGAAATACAGTGAGCCCTGTACAGTTAACCTAGGCCAGGCAACTTTTCCTGAAATCGGTCGACTGCAAAAATCACTCAAGCAACCTAGCAATGCATGGGCAGTTTGAAACCTTGAAATGGCAAACATGAGTATGAAAAACATTCACTGCCCCAACAAAAAATACCATCTTTCGTAGTATAAACAACAGAGATTTATGACCTTGCTGCTTTACCTACATGCAAACAGGTAAAGGCAAGGCATCCACCAAATACTTGTTGACGTTTTTCCCCATGATGCACTGCAAAAAATGGCATTCCCTTGGTAAACTGTTGAGGGTATGCTGTATAGACCTTTCCATTGTTGATATACAAACCGTGCTGGTTGGCATGGATGGCCTAATGCTAGTAAAACATTCAATGGTTTAACCACATTCAATATTTTCTTTATAATTTCATTAAATAAAATGATTGGTTGCTTTATTTCCAACAAATCCAACACTATTTTCGAAAATTTGTGTAACATTGTTAGTAACATTGTTACAAACTGTGGCTGTCTGGTTTTGTTTTGCATGTATGGCTTTCCATAGTTTTCCAATCTCGGTTGGCAAAAACTTTGGCTGTGACGTTACAATAGAAAGGTCTATTGACAATCCCCATATTTAAGGGTGGGGGGGGGGCTTGTCAAAGAGGCCTTAATAACCCCTTGGCTGAAAATATGCAGCTGCTCTGAAGAATATTCAATTGCTCAACAGAAAAATCTTACTAATTAAAATCTTGCCGAATTATGGATCCCCCAAGTTAAATTCTGTTTTCCTGTGTTTTCCTGCCTTAGGATCGGAAAGTGCTCACTAAGGGAGCGTCAACAGAAAGTGGTGAGGGGAAAGTCGGGGCTTTCAAGAAGGCCAAGAAGTCACTGGCGACATCCTTTGAAAACCTGTTGTCTAGAGTAAGTAATCTCAATGCTGCTGTCTCTAATGAGTTTGGAAACAATTTTTGAAGTAGTGCACTTTTGTGTGTAAAATTTAACCACCAGGCAAAGAGTCTCAGATTATGCTTAAATTGGTAGAACCCTCCCTTTTTCCCCTCTTATTTTTTAGGAATAAATCCGTAATTTTTGAGGCTCTAACCAATTGAAATAACCCTGTTTTTGGCCCCCAGTGCCCTATTTCATAAAGCTGTTTTAACGGAAATACGGTGCTTATTCAGTTGTTTAAATTGGGCCCTACTATAGAAAACAAGCTGCACAAAATCGAAGCGTTCTGCAAATGCCCAACTTAGATTTCCGCATGTGCGCTTTGCCAGCTTCAGTATGTATTTAGCCACAAGAAGACGTAATGTGAGAACTTAATGCGCTGAGTTGTTCAGCAGCAAAATGGGAACAGGCACGACATGGTTTTAAAGTAAATGTCGAAAAAGGAGTACAAAATATTACTTCAGACTAATGGGTAACGTACATAAAAAATTAGCCAAATGTTTGTGTTTGTTCAAGCGACTTATGTACCTTAAGGGTAGATAACTGCCATATATAAGACTATATATTATATATTGCATTATTTTTATGTTTAGTTTTGTTTGAACTTGTTTACCAATTAATCCTTCTTGTGTCTTTTTGCTTTAGAATAAAAAGAAAAATTCCATTGAAGAGCAGATAAGTTTCCCCAACACTGGTTATAGGAGTAGACAAGGCACTGGGGAATCTATTAACAATGTAAGTTAGAGTTGGCTTACTAAGATCTACAGAACTGAATTGAACATTTTACTGATAAGCTGAGTTTTACACTGACTGGCTTAATTGGCAACTCTATATGGGATTCACACTTATCATCTGGGCCCAATCTCATGGCCCCCGCTTACCACACAATCTTTGCAATTACAATGCACTTTAAAGTGCATGGTTCTATGGATCATAAGCACAGAATTCCGCAGTTAGTAGCCCATGGATTTGGTCCCTGATAGAGCAGTCTTGGAAAATTTGTTTAACGGAAGAAATACTAAAGCCTCTCTTCTTTTTACCGTTATATTGAAGAGTGAATTCAACACTTATTTTTCCTTTAATCAATGAACATAGTTTCTGAGAAGATCATTTGGTCAAAATTTTATTGTTAGCGCAAGTTTACCATTTCATATAACTTTGTTGATTCTGGTTCCATTAATGTTTCATTTTCATTAACAGCGTTTATTGTTGTATCTTTCGGCTTTTTTTTTTTAGGAGTCACCTCTTGAATCCCCCCGAGAGTCCCCAGTTTCCATGCAAAAGTCCGCAACCCTACCCAACCCCCCTGTTCAAATCGTCACCCCGACCCCACCAACCAAATACAGTACGGACACCATCCCCACCCCACCCGACAGTCATGATCGGCCCCGCCGACCAAGCCCCATCATGTGCAAACAGGACAGCCTACCGGAGTTCATGGTATCCCCCATGACGCGCCCTCGCAGTAAAACCCTTGGTGACACGCCTTCACCATCGCCCAAGACCCCACCCCCTGAAAGTAGCTTTCAGTATCCGCAAACAGCCAAGATAGCTCTTCAAGCAGTGCAGAAGCCATCCCCAATGCGCAAGATGCCACTGTCAAGGTAAAGTTTCTTTAAATAATTGTAATAACTGTAGATTTTTATGGAGTACCAAATAGCCAAAGGATGCAAGATGCTTTAAGAAGAACAAAGATTGACAAAGACACACACGTGATTGTCCATGATTTGTAGACCAAGATGAGTCTTACTCTTCAAAGTACTTTAAAGGATAAAACAGTGGTATACTTTCTGAGAGTGGTGGCTGTAAAAAGTGTTTGAATTAAGTTTTAAAAAGGCCATCAGTCTCAGTTGGTGCATTAGAGTGTATGGGTGTGCCCCCCACCCCAGTTTGTACTCCTTCTGCATTTTGAGTCTCAGTTGGCAAATGAAGTGGTATACTTTCTGAGAGTGGTGGCTGGGTGATTCTGGAGCTGATGGAGGGAGTGGGAGAGATCTGTACATTTTATTATTACTTTCTCAAGACATTAGACAAAAAGTAACGTTGTGGTATGAAAGTAGAGGCTATGACCTAATCCATATTCTGATAAGAGCACATCAATTTCCATGTAAATTGTGTTTGAATGACATCTCTTTTTGTGTGCATTGCAAGTTTTAAAAATGCCCTCAATCCCAGTTTGTGCATAGAGTGTATGGGTATCCCCCCCCCATAGTTTTAACTCTATTTTAAGCCTCAATTGGCAAATGAAGCATAAAATCAAATAAAACAAAGGCACCCAGACTAAAATGTCATTATGTTTTTCCTAAGCATACAAACAATTTACATTGAATTTGGGGTTTTGTGTTTGGCACACTCGCCTTTTTTTAAACAGTGGAAAATATGGATTATTTGGCAAGCTGACAAACTGGCTTGCAAATCCACCCCACCCACCCCTCCAAAGGAAATGACAGTTGGCAAATTGACTTCCTTACACCGTCCTGAAGACAGTGCCCTTGCTGCACCCCTGTCCTGTTCATGCCTCATGCCGCCCACACCATGGAAACTAATTGCTGCATTGGTCCATAAATTCTGTTGGATTGATGTCTCGGCCTGCAGTCAAAACTGCCACTATAAAACGGGGTGCAGCTTCACTGAAAAATTGCTGTGTGTTGATGTACCTCAAGAGATTCATCAAAAATTTTGGAAGGCTTCCAAAAAACATGTTTTTCTCAAACAAGAAGATCTTTCTAGGCTCTTTACCAAGGGCTATGGATACTATAAAGATTAGAGGAAGTGTGTCACTCTACTTGAATTGTATACATTTGTGGAAAATCTGACGCTCTGGTGACCGTACTCCGTACGCCTTTCTGTTTTGAGAAGGTCATGTTCCCCAGAGAACAAGAATCCCATGGTTTTTTTTTCTTCATCAGGTCTGTTTGCTTACAAAGTGGTAGCTTTAAGATTCCTGGCTCGAGGGCACTGTTTTCAAAATGAGCAAACACTTCAAAAACAAAAACAAACAAAAAAACAATGATGATAATAAACGCATTTGTAGACACAGTTTAAGAAGAAAGTCTATTAGCATTCAAAAGTCAAAGAAAAACAGACCTGAATGGGTGATTTTAAAAAAACCTACTGGGAAAGGAAAACTAAATTTGCTTGTTTTGTTTTTGTTTTCTATTTGCCCAGGAATGAATTGAGCAAAAATGTTTTTGATTGTTATTTTGAATTCAAGAACTCCATACAAATTGGGCCCCAAAAGTGCAAACATTTCTCAAAGATGCGTAAAATATCAATATTAATATTATACTTTGCAGTTCTTATGCAGCACCTAATCACACCCAACAGGTGTCTCAAAGTGCTCATTGTTTTAATGACAGGTGCACATTATGCAGAACTGATTGAATTACAAGACCCATTTATTTAGCACTTTGTGAGTGTTTACAAGTTGATGCAGAGCAATCTGCAGCCAACCATACCAGAACAACCAGGCCAAACCCATTAATGTTAAGTGTCGGGTACTTGCATTACACAATACACAGGACCTGTGACTTTACATCTTTTTCCAAGTACAAAGCCATTGTGTGGTAAAGTGTTTTGCTCAAGGACACGGGTGTCATGGACACAGGTGTCATGACCGGTTACCGAACCCACTTTCTGAGAACACCAGAACGTGCTCTAGACGGCTCAGCCATGACTCTATCACAAAGAGAAACATTGTTCAGGCCTTGAACTTCGCTCTTGAAGGGGCACTGCAATTTCCCTCTGGTAAGGGGCACTCTATGAGGAAAATGTAAATTTGTATAGGAACTTTGCAAAGGGCACCACAGCAAAAGCACAGGGCACCACGGCAATTGCTGTGGGTGCCGTGGGTTATTTCGAGGCCTGATCTTTAAGAGCCTCGTAGCATATAAGAAGTCTGATTTGGTAGATAAATTTGTGCACCATTATTTTCTGCTAAGCATGTCTATAGCTTATGGTCCTGGATCCAATGTCATAAAGATTGTAAGCACAAACATTTGCTAAGCACAGGATACATTGTGTAGCGGAAATAAGTTACTTTTTAGAATTCCATGTATTCATAATGCAGTCAGACTGCACTTACATGTAGATTGGCTAAGTAACACTTTCTGGTAAGCAGTTGGGCCAGTCTATTAAAGTTGAGCTGGTCATGTTTTGTTTTCTTCGTCTTTGCAAATCGTGTCTGATTGATTGTTTTTCTTTCCCTTTCCTACAACAACTGTATATCCAGTAGTGCAATCAGACCACATATACCAGACAGACCACATTATCTTTCCTGTTTTGTAAGACCTGTCTGATTGATATGGCTTTTTCCATTCCTTCATATCCAGAACGAATAGTGCAATCTATGATGACAGACCACATACCCTGACACTAAGCCCTTACAGTCCTTACCCAGGAGCATCCACTGCTCGTAGGATGTCATGGAGACAACAGATCTTCAACCGTGTGGTCACGCCGATCAGCGAATCAAAACACGGGCAAGGTACATACATTTGGTGCTGGATACAGGGGTGTGGTGGTACCCCCCTCTATTGTGTCTTCATTGTGTGCTTTGAATCTCAGAAACTCTTTATAGGATTTTAGGGGGGTACTTCTGTACAAGAGGAAAATAGTGTGTTAAAGTATGGGCACATTGGGGGGGGGGTACCCTCTGCCCCCTTGACACCACAAGCTTAACCAGTGCCCTCTCTGAGATCAAAAGAAGACCCTTCAGTGTGAGTGCCATGTACACACATGTTTTCAGTTTATAACCTCAGTGGTGGCGGCCTGTACAATGGCTATTCTGGTCTGGACAAACAATCACTTTAACAAAATAAATTATATCAAAGTCATCTTCAAAATACAGACGTTGCATTTACTGTCCTGAGAGCCAAAGCTCCTCAATTGAATTAATCAAAGATGAATTCAGTTTATAATTTTAAATGAACACACTTCTCATGCATAAATCTCAAACCTTAATCCTTTTGTTTCACTTTTACAGGTGAAGTTTAGAATTATTCCCATGAAAAAAATAATTCAGTCGATTAACTTTGGCCGAGGTGCCTCACTTAAGAAGCAACTGTGTCATTTCAATAGATTAAATAGCATTTGTTGAGCTAGTTGTGATTTTTCAGGCCGACAATTTTCACATGAATTAAGAATCTTTATTGTACTCACTTTTGACAAACAAGTATTAAAACCCTGTTAGTAAGTCAGTACATCAACCGCACGTGCATCTGCTGCACGTGCATCGTCTGAACCCACATCTACTTAGATGCCAGTTCCAAAGCTTGCATATGTTTGGGGGGAGAGGGGCTGCTTGGTTCCTATAAACAGCTGGTGTACCAAAATGTATTACAACAATTGGAACAATCCATTAAACCTAGCCCCTTAATGCATTGATCAATCGCAACTGTAAACCCACACCGCCAAAAAAGAGTTGTTAAAGGGGTACTGTCATTGTGATCACAGCGAGTCAGTGGCCAGACATTAAATGTTGAACTCTCACCAACTTGATTTACACATGTGCACGATAAAACTGGCGGCGCCCTTTAAAGCTTTCATATGTGATGTGACGGTCAATTTGTGCACGTGTAGTACTTGGTGAGTCTTCATGTTTCCCTGTCCAGCCACAAGCAGACTATGATTATGACGACAGTGCCTCTTCAAAGTCCCATTTTGAGATATATAAACAAGTTCCTGCCATTTAAATTGTCTTTTGTTTGTTGAGCATGCAGAGCAAGAGGCATATGGGCCCTATAGATAGACATTTGCTAACATGTATAGTGCACATGGCTTAATGGAGAACTTTTTTTGTTTTGCCAAACGGTGGTGCAGATTGTGCCTTGTTAAAACTGAAACTATTTACTTACAGTAACGGATATTAATGAGGAAGTGGAGGAAGATGTGTTTGAAACTGAGGGGGTGCCATCCATCCGTGGGTTGGAGAGGCAGGACAGTGTACCAAGACCAAAGAGGTTCAGCTCCAGACAACAGATCTGTGATCTATGGAAGAAAGCCATCAGGGAGCAGATCTTGCTAATCCGTATGGACAAGGAGAACAGAAACTTACAAGGTGAGACTGAGGGAACATTGTAGACATAGAACACGGAGAGTGCACGAGCTCCGTTGTCATCTGTGTTTACTGTGCATGCTGCTGTGCCTGCCCTCTGTGGCAGCCAGAGCTGTGTATTGAGAGAGTTGTGACAACTTGTGATTAGAAGCCATTTTTGGTCCAAACAATAAAGGCATGGGTGCACACAGGGTTCCAGACTGGACTGCCGTTGGGTTGTGCTTCATTTGAACCGAAAATGGGGTCCATCAACCACGTTACCAAAGAGAACTGGTCCCCCTCGTGTCGCAACTCTCTCAATACATAGGTCTGGTGGCAGCCCTTTATGGCAGCCCTCTATGTCAGCTGTGGACAAGGAATATCAATACCATGTGACATGTCAGTATGGCGAAATTAACCAGATCAACCAATTGGAAAAGCTTAAATTTGCCTTGCAGCTAAAATGGCAGCGTGCATGGATTGCCTCAAAGCAGATGGACACGGATAACAATACAAACACAGCACTCTGCAAGTTTTATTTCTATGAGGAAAGTACACAGGCGCGGTGGCAAATTGCAGCCATCTTGTTTCTCTCCCATTTAAACCATTGTTACCAAACTGAGACTGGAATGGCAAATTATAGTGTGACCCCTTTTTTATGCTGAAAATCAGTCTTCATTATTACTGTTAGATACAGGAAACAAGACAGATATAGTTTCAACATGATGAAGGTCTGTAGACCGTCATCTGAAATCAGCCATTTTGTATTTCTCCCTTTCCATTAAGTATTAATCAAACTGGTTGTCTAGGTCGTTTTCTAGTATGGTAAGAATAAATTGTCATTATGGTTATTGAAGAGTAAATGAGAGAATGTGGTGGCAGGATGATGCAGGTCTAAGCTGAAAAAATGAAAAAATGTATTTTAAAAAAGTAGAACTAGTGACCAAAGTGACCTATGGTATAAATGCAAACAAAATAAAAATGACCTCCATTTCGACCTAGGCAGAATCTTTCTCAAAGGCTAAATTATGTTTTTTCCGCAAACAAATTTGTACTCAAAACCTTAGAGGGCTGGAAGGCAGAAACAATATCTGACAACTTTCATCTGAGCTGCCAAAAAAAGTTCCCTGTATTTACCAAAATGTTTCATCTGCTTTTGGTCCATCAGTTTCATGTAACATAAACTTCACCTCCTTCCTAAAACTTATTCCCACTAATAGTTCTGATGGAATGTGGGTTGGGATCCAGGGCTCAATTTCATAGAGCTGCTTAAGCAGAAAATAATGCTTACCAATTTCCTGCTAAGCAGAAATGAGCAGGATACCAGTCACAAATTGTGCACGTGACATCGTAGTTTGGCTGGTAACCTTAATCTGGTAAGCAAAATTTTATTGTGCTTAGCAAATGTTTGTGCTTAAGCAGCTCTATGAAATTGGGCCCTGGTTGTGACAACTGTGTACTTTTGGAATACACTTAACTGCAATCGTTTCTCATCACACAGGGTTAAATGGTACCTACGAGTGTAGAGATTGGGCGGTTTTTTGGTTGTTTTTCCCTGGAGGAGGCATTTTATTCAATCTTAATTAATAAACAAAACTACATAAGCAATTTATAAAACCACCTGCTTGTAAAACAGTGCTTGAAAACAATATTTAAAAAACAGTAGTGTGGCAAAAACATTAAATTTTTATGAAAAGTAATTAGTTTGTACATAGCAATGAAAAAGGTTCCCATTTGGTATTAAACTTATCTAAGTTGTTATTTTTAACACAGATCATTTTGTGTAGAGATTGTTGATGTGAATGATCAGCAACCTGTGCCCCCATTTGCTTGTTAGTGCTGCATACTTAAAAGGAGTTGACGGTATTTCAGAAATACTTATACAGTGGCAGTAAAAGTGTACAGCTCTTTGAAACAATGAGTTACAGAGAGCCTTTTAAATGCCTGCTATTATTACTGCTTGTATAGAACCAGTCAGTTCCGACCTTATACTTTCTCCCTTTGGTGTTGATCATCAGCTCGGCAAGACGCCGCTCATGAGAAGCGCATCAAGCTAGATTATGAGGAGATCACACCATGCCTGAAGGAGGTGACGATAACATGGGAGAAGATCTTAAGCAGACCTAACAGGAGTAACATTCGACTGAGTCGAGATGAAATGAACGATACCTTCAGACAAGGTAGGTAACTAATAAGGAAGGCGCCTCAATGACCAACAAATCATCACGGGAAATAGTACATCCCTTACCACTACCAGATCACACATTGCCATCAGACAATAGCTGAAGACATTTTGTTAGTTATAAGCTTGAAAACTGTAGAGCCTGTAATCAGATGTTTTATGCTTACAGAGCGACCTTTTGCACAGTTTCGATTTCATAAACGCTGCTCACCAGCATAGCAAAGGGCACACTAGCTTGCTGGCTGTACTTGTAAGCACATGAGTGATACATCAATGCAAATCCATTGTGAATGCTCGCTCTTGAATTGTTTCAATAATTTATTAAATACCTTTTTGCTCATGCATGTTTTTGTCTGCTAAAATAAGCCTAAAAATCTACCTACCGGTAAACAGCTCTATGAAATTAGGCCAAGTGTCAAATGCAAAGAAAAAACTGCTTATTAAACCTGTCAACTTATTAAACTGGTCAACAAAAAATTTGCAGGGAACTACACAGAGTCAAAAGTTACAATACGTGATGTGTTGGCTGGTAACTGGTTTGTGCTACACATCGCAGTTGAGCACTTAATGAAACTGACCCCATGGACAGAATTTATTAATTTGCTAAGCACAGAAAGTGATTGCTTTATAGAAGAATTGGGTTACCATCCAAAGTACTGTGTAGTTTCAATTACTTGCCACTGGTTCCCCGCATAATGTTTGCTTAGTCAATGCGATTTGTAAGTAGTATATTCTGGTGAACAGCTTTATGAAATTTGGCCCGGGTTTTTGTATTTGTAATCAGTTTCTGTATTGGTTTGTTTTGCAAAGGTATACCAAAGAGTCGGAGGGGAGAGATATGGCAGTTGATTTGTGAGCAGCAGAAGCTGAGCGGCTGTGTTGTGAGTGCTAAGATACCGGAGCACAAACCCTACAAGGAGCTACTCAAACAGTTAACAATTCACCAACATGCCATACTCATTGATCTAGGTGAGTCAAGATAATGGGTCCATGTCATAATCACTCACTGGTAATACAATACTATTGGACTGGCAGGCTTAGTTGGTAGTTAGTTGACTGATACTTCAAAACCCCACAACTGGCTGTTTTTGAATGGTGGAGTTACTGTTGAATATTACCTGTCTATATTTTGGTTGCTTGTACCATATGATATGCATACATTTTGGAGGCTCTGAATGTGGTGTATTTGTAATACATGTACAGTTTCTAACCATTTGAGCAATAATGAAAGATCAGAGTTTGCTGTGTACTGTTTGGATGCATTCCAAATGATATCTCTATTGCACCGATTGAAAAAATTAAGGAGATACAGTACTTGTATGTAATTATTTCAAATTTCCAAATCCATTTTTGAATCAGTATTTTTTAAAGATGAAAATTCAACAAGCGAAGAGATTTTGTTCTCTGTTTTAATGCACTTAACGTATGCATAGTGTTACAAAAAAATTACTAAGCATGTGTACCTATGAAATTACTACATGCATGTACCTATGAAGTGTGTACCTATGAGTGTACATGTGTGTGCAGGTCTACAAAATTACACTTAAAAATGAACAGTAGTAGATTTGGCTTTTCATCACCCAAGGTTACAAAAATACTACCCCAAAGCATGGAGGTGGAAATTTCTTCCTTCATGCCCAACAGGAAGTGGCTGTCAGAACATTTCTGGAAATCCCACTCCTTTGAATGATAAGGATTATCTATTTTTAATTCCCTATTGTCCACTAATTAATTACAGGTCTTGTATTTCACTGAAGGACAGTTTCACATTGCCTTGATGCCTCTTGAAATATTCCAGTTGATATTGAAACTTTCCTTCATAGAATTGCCAGTTATTGAGGACAAACTGCCCTGCACTAACCTGGCCGGCATTTATGTGCAGTGCTGTATGATGTACTTTACATGATGTGATTGCACAGTGTATTGTTCAAATTCTTCATACGGCACAATGCATGTTAGATAATATTACAAGACCCACTGGGAAAGCGATATGTTGTTTTTTTTCTCACGAGCATTAATTACTCTGAACTCCGATGACAATTTCCATCTCATGTTTCAGGTCGAACCTTTCCGACTCATCCGTATTTTGCCAATCCCCTCGGCCGGGGACAGCTCTCGCTTTTCAACCTGCTGAAGGCGTATTCCCTGTTGGACACGGATGTTGGTTACTGCCAGGGGCTGAGCTTTGTTGCCGGGGTGCTGCTGATGCATGTGAGTCACCCGATCGGGAATTCTATAGGATGACGTTATTCATGCTTGATGTGCACACTACAAATCCATCTCATAATAAATTGACCGTTATGTTGTCTTTTCCCAGACAAAAAAACAAATCAACAAAACACTTCCACATATTTTTACACATATCATGGAATGACACATTACCTTCTCGATATAAAAAATAGCTGTAAATTGTTTTAAATTAAGAGTTAAGTATGTCTGATGAGCTTTTCAATGATATTAATTATATTTACTTGCATAAAATTGTTATTGGTAATGTTAATAATGAAAGTAGGGCATACAACTTGATTTGATTGTAGATGTTATTTCTTTCTAACAACATTTGGGTTGAGAGTGAAGATTTATGAGTTAGTTGAGATGCACCATATGTGTAAGATTTGAGTGATTTTCTTATTCTGTGTACTCATGTGTTATTGACAGATGGACGAGGAACAGTCATTTGAGATGCTAGTTTATCTGATGTTCTCACTAGGCTTCCGTAGACAGTACAAGCCAGACATGATTGCACTGCAGGTTAGTGTGAAGTGAATTCTTCTCAAAACAAACCCCCAGACTCAACAACCCCTCCCCCCCCCCCTGCACCTGAGAAGAAATGAGAAAGACAACAAAAAAATCAATTAGGACAGAGCTTGATGGGCTCTACGGCGATAAAGCTAGTATTTGTATTTAATTGGGTCAGTATACATTTCATCACATATTTAAATCTGATTCCACATAATATCTTGCCTGGTAAGTCAGTAAAAGTAAACGCTATACTGGACCAAACAATAACAAAAAACAGTAACCACTGTCCATACATGTAGTGTCTCCAAGCATTGACCATCTATCTCGGCAACATTTCTACAGTTAACTTCTTGAAAACTAGGTTGAAACAAACAAGGAATGTATGTCTTACGTGAATTCTGTATGTACTTTTATTGTTATGTGGGTTTTTATTGTTGTTAAGCTGCTCAGGCTAGATTAGCACCAGGGCCGAGTTTCTGTTAAATTTCTTTACTTAGCAAGAAATGAGCAGGGTACCAGTGGTAACAATGTAAACTTTAAAGAATGTTGTCTGGTAACCTGTTTTTGTGATTTTTCTGTGCTTAGCAAGTTTTTGTGCTTACAGGCTTTTTGAAATTGGGCCCAGGTGCTCCATATCTCCTTGCTTCTATGATCTGTTGTAGTATATCGTCGCTTCACTTTAATTTTATGGGGTAATCTATATAAGCTTTTCGTTGGAGAACAAACCAACCAAAATGTAAACAAAGAGCGGCAGGAAAGATGGCTGGGCCGATTGGCTTTGCCATGCATAGATGATGCATCCATGGCTCATTTACCCTGTGATTGAACACAAGCTACATGTAATGTGCTCCAGTACACTGATGGTACCTCCTGCTCCCCATCACCAGTGGGTATTTGCACTGTCAATATGCACACGGCAGAAAAAAATCTAGCTGTTTATTTTCCGTCTGCGTAGATCAGACCATCCATGAGTTGCGGCATTTACACCATACATGGTGGGTGCATATGTACTCTTCAATGAGATCCATGGCTTTTATATATCTCTAGAGCAGTAAATGAGGCCAAACAAATTGTCAAGCCAATGTTAACAGGGAGCAAGTGTACATTATTATTTCGAATTGGCTGGTAATATGTTTGTAAACTTCTTTATGTATTATTTTTGTTTTACCCGTACATGGATGTGAGAAGCACTCAGTGCATTTTAAGTCCGGGGGGGGGGGGGGGGGTCCACCAGGCTACTCGGGTGGTGGAAGAGTTAAAAACAAATATAACATAGCATCAAATTTACTTTGAAATTTGTGTAAAAAAAATTGAAAAAATTCACCATGCCGGCATCATAGTTTGGTTCATATCGAAGAAGGAAATTTTCCTTTAAGAAAAAACAATTAAGGATCTTTGCGTAAAGCAGGTTTGCACTTCAGACTCTGAAAAAAATTTGAAGCCTGGGTATTGTAGCATGCCATTTAAAAATTACCCAGATTAGGATCTTTGCGAAATCTAGGTTTTCCTAGGATTTAGGCTCTGAAAAACCTGTAAGCCTGGTAATTCCAGTACACTGTTTAAAAAAAAAACCCAGATTAGGACCTTTGTGAAATGCAAATTTTCTTAGGATTCAGGCTCTGAAATACCTGATAGCTTGTTAATTACAGTATGCCGTTTCTAAAACACCCATTGTGGGGTCTTTGTGAAATGCAAGTTTCACAGCATTCAGGCCCTGACAAAAGGGAAGCCTGGTAATTCCAGTGCACTGTTTCGAAAATACCCAGGATGAGTCTTTGCGAAACACAGGTTTCCAGGGCATTCTTGACCTGAAGAAAAATGAAAGCTTTGTAATTCAACTGTGTGAATGGCAAGCTGTACAACTTGAAAAAAAAAAAAGTAACAAAGGTTATTTTTTGCGGTTTAGATGTTTAATTTCTGTTACTTTTTGACCCCCAATTTAGAGGAATTGTGGGCTTAGGCTAGAGGCGGATTGGTACCAGAGCCTGATACTTTAAATAATCCATCAGACTAAATGTCAACCACGAACACAAAATAATTCCTTTCCTCAAACTCCCCAAGCCACCAAACTTGCACCACACTGTTTACATACCTTATGCACTGTTGACTTACATGTATGTTTGCTGATTTTTTTCCTACAAAACAAGGTGTTACAAAGCATTGCGTAATATAAGCTAAATGGATGCCAAGACAACAGACACCAGCAACACACACCTTTCTAATTATCTTAATTACATCAATATTCAGATCCAGATGTACCAGCTGTCTCGTCTGCTCCATGACTTCCACAAGCGTCTGTATGACCATCTGGAGCAGAATGAGATCGGTCCGTCACTCTACGCCGCACCCTGGTTCCTCACTCTCTTTGCGTCTCAGTTTCCCCTGGGGTTCGTTGCAAAGGTGTTCGGTAAGTTGGATGATAAATGAATTCTGACGCTCCGTGACAAAACTCCAAACTGGGTTTGCTTACTCATCAAATAGATGAGATACAAGAGCTTCCAAGTAACACCTAACTAGAGCCTATGTGTGTAATTAGTACCGCAGGAAGGGTTTGTGCCTTTGTTGACTTCAAATCTGCAATTGCCCCACAGCCAAATATTATTCTCATGACGTACTCTAACTGTGTGACAAAGATGCTTCTATCATCAATGGCACGATTCCCCCAACTATTTCCCACATCTGCCTCAATTAATATCAATATTTTGTTTAAGACATTGCATCACATTGAAATCATGTCCGGTGTTTCGATTGTCTTCACTTAAATGCCATTGCAATTATTTTTGGAGAAGTGTCTGCTTTGGGGTCTGGGGCGTCACGAATAAAAGATGTAACTTTTTTAACAGAAGAATTACATAAAGATGTAAAAAGTAATGAATAATGGCAAAAATTGTAATGTTCCCTTCCCCGATTTAAGAGTTGCATCGCTTGAAATAGACTCCTTTTCTTTGCAGAAAATGGTCAACATCCAAACTACCAACTTAAGTACTTTTTAGCCGTATTAATTTTCTGTGTTGATAATATAATATAACAAAACAGGGATGAAAATTCCTTTAAAAAAATATGTCCTTGAACAGCGAAGTGCCTATGCAGCTCTCAGTGTAATAACAAACATCACTAGCATTTTATCCTTAAGAAGTTTGTCTTGATACATCAACATTTTGTCAGTACACCTCTCAACACTCAATGGAATCACTTTATACTATAAGGATCTTGTATTTTCTTCATTCCGTCCCTCAAGGAACCCTAAGTAAGCATTCTTAAGTCAACCAGAAGTTCACATTCTAATCCTGTTGGCAAGAAACTGTTATGTCAGCGTTGCTTTTTTTTTTTTCCCCTCACTGTAGTTTGTGTCCTCCAGACTTGTTTGTTTGTATACTGGGATATAGACCTTTATCATGGTGTGGCCATTCATCCCAATGTAACCAAACTGAGGCTGAAAGTAAACAAGTAGTCTGGTCCCTTTGAATTTAATAAGAATAACTGTCATTATCACTGTGTGAGCAGTGAACCCAACAAAGATGGCCGCATGATGGTAAAGGTCTGTAGAAAGAACTGTATTATGTTTGCCTGCATCAGAAATCTTGAAACCAGAGCTATTTATCTCCATGCTGACCATTTCTCCTATTTTGTACATGTGGTTATAGTTTTTATTCTATCATTTTCGAAGCTCTTGTTGAGTGTTATTTTGCTTTTAGTTTGATGATCCAGTCCAGTACTAAAACAATGTTTTGTGTTGATTACTTTTTATATCCAAACGGTGATCATTTTCCCAATGTTTGTGCCTTCAGATCTCAGCTTTCTTGTACCCATATGCAGTACACTTTACATTTATGTCAACTTGAATGTCGTATCGTAATTCCATCGGCAAACAGTTTGTTATCTCAGAGCTCATCCTTTTTCCCCTATGTGCTGTGTTTGCAGATCTGATCTTCCTGCAGGGGTTTGAGGTGATCTTCAAGGTGGCTTTGATCGTACTCGGCAGCCATGAGGAACTGCTGTTACACTGTGACGGCTTTGAGGCCATCATTGAGTTCTTAAAAGACACGCTGCCGATGCTGGGGATTATCCAGATGGAAAATGTCATCAATAAGGTGATTAGAATTAAATATTCAAGATGAGAGATGTGAAACTGTTGTGATCATTGTGATCATGGATCACCTTTCGTGTTTGTGTTTCAAGTTTTCTTCGGATGCGCTGGGCCCGTAGGCGTCAAGCTTTTCCGGGTAAAAAGCTTTCCTTCAGACATGGTTTATTCATTCATTCATCTGTGTACATGTGACAGAAAAGCTCAAATCAAAACAAAACTTAGGCAAGTTATGGGGGCGTAATCTAAAGACCAAAGTGCAGGGAAAATGTCTTATTAAACAATACACTGGACCATAAAACAGCACTTACAAAAAATTATACAAGACAGATTGAAGACAAAACTGATGATAGAGGATAGAACTTGACCGGCAACACTCACAATACAATTTTGGATGGTGTAACTAGAGAATCGCTGAAATTTGCTGAATCAGTTACTGTAAGGTTGTTAGTACAGTTTGGGTGGGTTTCATAACATTGCTTTTGCATGTTTTGGAGCTCCAGGTAAATGGAATGTATTGACCAGGAGTGGTCTGCAAAGTAATTGTTTGGCAAAAAGAAACATTCCTTTTTTAAGAAAAAAACAATTTTAATTTGGGGTTTTGGGGTTTTTTTTTTCAAAATTTAAATGCATTTTTCATTTCATATTCTTTCTTTTGATTAATTTTGATTGGAAATTGCAATTAATGACCTTGTAGCACTGAGCCAGCAAAGTGTTAGCTTTTTAGCTTAAAATTTATATGTAAGAAGTTGATGAATGACTATTAATGATGAGGAATTAGTTTGAAATGCTGTCATCTGTAAAGACAAACTGATCAGTTCTCATGTGAAAATGGTACATTGTTTTAGAATATTTTCCTTTGTGTACTTTTCACTTTTTATTTTGAAGTGCATATTGAAATTACTAACCCCACAATAGCTACATATTCGTTAATGATTGTCAGTACTTATGTTGTCATCCATCCTGCAGATAGTAATGGAAACGTGTGTGTGTGTGTGTGTGTGTGTGTGTTTTTTAATTAATCAACTTCGCTGAGTTACATTTTGCAAGATCACAATTTTCAACTTTTCATGTATTTAATTAGTTTTATATTTTCAGCTGTTGTTCCTTGACTAGGAACTGTACCTAATCTTGTTAAAGTTCATCAGTCTTTGTTTACCCAACACTCGTATAGAATCTGATGAATCTGTGCCTGCTATATTTCCCGGTCATGAGACTTTTCTCCCGATCAGCTGATTTCCTCTGGGTTTTTTTTTCTTCTTCTTTAACAAGGTGCAACAGGAAGCTGAAAAAACTGTACAAAGTTAATTGTGGTTGCCCATTTCCTCGTCTTCTCGCAACTACAAAGTTGCAATTCTGATGTATGTTTAATTATGGCTTTCTTTCTTTTTTTTCAAGGCCTACCAATTGGATATTTCCAAGCAATTACACGCCTATGAGGTGGAGTACCACGTTCTTCAGGAGGAGATGGCGCCCTCGCCTGTCCACCAGCGCTCCAGGGCAGTGACGGATATACAGAAGCTGGAGGGGGCCAATCGTAACTTGCGCCGTCATAACAATGAGCTGTTGGAGCAGCTCCAGGGTGCCCACACATCCATTCACAGTCAGGAGGCCATGATCCATAACCTGAGGGTAGGATTCAAAGTTTGTGTTTGTATTTTTATGTATTTAGTCCTGGTTACGAAGCCAAGGATTTTAAGGATAAGCGAACTCAATCACTATACTAGCCAAGAACCCCATGGAGAGAAGACAAGGAAGGAAGTTTCAGTTTTAGATGTGGGAGGAAAACCTGAGAGAATTATTCTTGGGAAAACCCACGCAATCAGGCAGGGACTGAAATTTCAATCCACAGAGTGCCCCTGGCAGGATAAGTTAATGCTTAGCGCACAATTCATTTTTATTTCAATTAAATTAAATTCCCCATACTGCTAGTAGTATTAACAATTGTTACATGCGACCCAAGACAACAAAATATGTCAGAAAACAAATAAAAAAGTAAAAAGAGGACAAAAACAGTTAAGGCAAAAATATAAATAAACAAACATAAAGATAATAAGGATAAGAAAATTAAAAATGAAAAGATACTTGGGGAGATTATGCAAATATGATGCAAATTGCTTTTGGGGTTTTCCCCCCTGAAAAAATGCACCAGAGAAAAATTGAAAAGCGTTATCGGGATTGGGCGTTTCCTCTTATTGCAATGGGAGACTTTGGAAGGCTAGGTGGCAGCAGACTTACCAGGTAAATTTCTACTGTTTAGGTAGTTCTGAGCATGCGCATATTACTGAGAACAATGAATTTACCTGGTAAGTCTGCTGCCACCTAGTGTCTAAAAAGTCCCCCATAAGAAAGTTGCAAGCCTAACATTGGGAGATAAGGGGAGCTCTTTGGTTTACTGAGCCCAATTTTATGAAGCTGTTTGGCAGAACATGTTTTAGAGAATGTTTGCTAAGCAAAAGCAGCTGTGAAATATAAATTACATGGCAGTTTGACTGGTTACCAGTTTCTACCATGAATGATTTTTTCTGTGCCAGATAAACTTGTGCTTTCATTGTATTGCCTTTGGCCCTGTGAAGAAACAAGCAGGGGGGGGGCCAGCCATGAATGATTTCCATTACATGGATATTTTGTAATAAACCACAAGGGAAACTGACTGGGTAAATAGTTTAATGATTTTGGGTTGAACAAAGAACAATTAACTGGAGTGGGATTTGAACCTGTGACCTCCAGATTAACATGCCAACGCTCGCTCTACCAACTGAGCTATCTAGCCCTATGTTGGCGGTCTCCCTATTTTGTCAATATCTTTGTACATAGATATTTGGTAGATATCATGCCTCTGCTAACATGGTTTAAAGCAGTATACTTTGTTTTTTGTATATGTACAGAATGTGTGATACACAATGCTTTCAGTGTCTTGCTGGAACAAAAATAAACGCTTTTTCCCCGGTACAATTATTACATCCATAAAATTGTTTGCGGTAACCGCTTCAAATTGCTGGATTCAGACTGGCCTTGTGTCACTGGAAGTGCTGGGGGGGGGGGGGGTCTAGTGATTAAGACATTAATTGCTCTAGAACGTAGGGGTCATAGGTTTGGAGCCAACCTGGATAGCCTGTGGATTTTATTTTTGGCAGGGTTCAGAAAGCACTAAGTATACAGTGCTAATCACTTATAGACGTATGGGTAAAACAATTTTAAAATGATATTCTGTATCCCTGATTTAATTTTTAAAACCATTAACTAATGGTTGAGCAAGTGTTTTTGTGCTTCACCAATTAATTTGCTAAGCAGTTATATGAAATAGTCTCTGGGCTCCGTTACAGATGTTGTACTTCTTTGTTTAAAACAAAAACCAACAAGGATAACAAGAGCTTCAAAGATCATTTGGGGGTGTTAAATCATCAATAATTAAAGCGATTTGCTGCATGCACAGAGTTGCTTTCATTTCGCTTTTGATTTTAATCACCATTTTCTTTTTTTTATTATCAGAAAAATGAAGATAAACACAAGTCGGAGATCCGTTCTCTCAACCTAGAGAGAGACGCTCTGCTGAACACTGTAGCCAAACTCCGCAGCCTCCTCCCAAAGGACATCCTCCTGGAAGATGCTGGCATCAACTTCACCTCCTCCATCCTGTCGGAGAGCTCCTTCGATGAAAAGGACTCCTCCCCGGACCAGAAGGCCGACAGCGGGACAGGAAACCTCTCGGGCTCCCAGACCTGCTCCCTAGATGAGCTCGACACAGAGGTGGCCTCCATCAACAAGAAGAAGAAGTGGGGTCGTAACCATAGCAATGGGAGCTCCGGGAGCGAGATCAGCACGAGTGGGAGTAGCGAGATGGATATGCCAACTGATAACCTATCATGATGAGTCTCTCTTTGTGAGTTCGGACATAGTCCGTTAAGTACCGCACGTTGGCGTTATATCTAGCGGCATCAAATTGTTTATAGCTAGATGCTTGTTATTTAAAGATGTATTAATGCAACATGCCCTGGGGGCTTCTTGCACTTTGGTTCAAGATGTGACATCCGTGGTCTTGAGCTGTCTCCATTGTTATTTCCAGAAATGTTGTTTTATCATCGGTGTACTCATACTGACTTCCGAGGAAGAGAGAAGAATTTGATTTCTTTAAAAAAAAATACTTTGAAATTTTTATTTAGAGTTGTCGAATATCTGTCTCTAAGTCATGATTAAGAATTGTTGTGAACCAGCCTTGTAGTAATTGTGTTGTTGAGATTTATTCCAAGTTACTACTTAAATTAAAGGCTTTTTTAGAGAACAGCATTCCCGGAAAAACACAATGGAACAGTCAAACCCCAGGCTTTAAGACCAAACTATGTAACAATGCAACAGTGTGAACATACTATATGACGGAACTCTGGTTTATTGTCATTAAAGACGAAGGAATAAATGTTAGTAACCTTAACTTCACCGATCCACCAAAACCCTTATATATGGGTTTTGCCATGATCGGATGGTTCCAGTGTTTCAAAGTCAATCAGATCATGCTTGGATTTGAAACAGGCATGGTGTTAGCAAGAGGGGCATCTGGTTGTCTTCTGTACACCTTTGGCTCATTTCTCCACGTTCAGTAATAATGTGAATGTCTTGCTGGTAACCCATTGAGACAGTTGGTTTACAGCCATTTTGGCACCGTATACTGGTGAGAAGCCCTAAATGACCTGCACTGATACTGATGTACTGGGCATTCTCCCCATTGAATTTCTATTGGGAAAAGCCCAAGTACAAATGCTAATGGAGTTAGGGTCAAACCAAGCAATGACATCCCTTTACATGTATATAGGTATATTTAAGAAGCCGAAAAAGACAGCATTTTGTGTGTGACGGTACAGGAAGTACAGAGAATGGAGGTCAGTTTATTTTGCCAAAAATGTAAATTAATTAATGTTCCATAAAATGTCAAAATGCAAACAAGTATTACTTAATTTCTGGCACTGATTGGTCTACATATGAGGATAGTAGGATGATTTAGGTTGACTTATTTACTCAAATACATACTCACATATCCATAATATCAGTGTGCAGGATTATTTTTAATACATGTTATCTGTCTCTTTTTTTAACATCGAAAACAGATTTCAAGTTAATCATTTGAACTTATTAGGCACATTTTGTTTCTGATAAGAAGCTATTTTCAGTACTGGTTGAAAATGAAACCAGTATCTTAAATTAAATGTCTTTTCATTCTTTTTCTCAGAGATGTTTACATTGATCTTTTCCTTTCATACTGCCAAGAGAAAGTAGTACAATAAATGTATATTACAGATAAATGTGGATAATACTTCAATTGATGATGTAAAAAAAAGTCTTTGTATAAATTGTAACCATTGTACATACGTTAATCAGTTCAGTGCTTGCCAAATCTTTTGTACTCGGCGAATGTTGCAGCAATACACTGTCGAAGAATATACAACAATAATGCATTAAAATTAAACACTTTAAAATAACTGTGTTGGGGTTCGCAATCTTCTTGCAGACATAAACTTTTTCTGCAGGGAGATTTTGTTGTAACCAAAAATACTGTAATTTCCACGTAATTTTCATGTATGTTTCAGGGTTCCCTTTTTATTGTCTGGCCATACAATACATTGTTGGCCTATTCCAACAATCCTGCACCACTAAAGCCCCTTTCACTCTAGTCTATTCCCCGGGGGCATCAATAGCGGCTCACCTTGGTTAACCCTGATCTACCCCATCAATTGGGCATATCACAGGGATTAGCAACCCCTGCTCTGGAGTAGAGGTAAAACCCAGGGGTATTCTAGAAATGTTCAACCGGAACACTGGAATACGTGGACCTAGGGAATACGTATGCAGGGATAGTGTGAAAGTGCACTGGGGTAACCGTGGGGTAAAACAACTCCTGTGGCTTCCCCAGGGATAAGAGATACAGTGTGAAAAGGGCTGAAGTTGTGTGGATGTACACAAGCCACCTGGTATATGTCATGAAGACAAAGGACACTGTGGAGCAGAATGATGTCTTACAAGAACGTCTCTGGTGGCCTTTGGTTACAACTCTCCACAATGTTGGTCAACCATGTCAACAAATTAGGTTCCAGTGTGGTAGTTCTTGTGAGAATGGAAACCATTCAATTGGGACGAGTTGATTTACCCTCAAGAGCAGCGTCAAGGTTGTTCCATTAAATGTCTGCCTCCACAAGTCTGTGATACACCGAGGTACTCAATCCAGTATAATCGTTAGTTTGACCTGAGAGCTCCAATGCCAAACACACAGTGTTCTCTCCTAAGTGCAAGGAACCACTGCACACAAACAAACAAAATGGTTGCCAAATACCAACCAGAGGTTCGTGTTATGTGCATTGCTTGTTTGCAAAGTTTTTCTTATCAACTGGATTTGTTGTTTTGGCTACTAGCCTCATGGAATTGGGCCTTGCAATGGCTGTTTAAAAAGGGTACCCTCGTTACACCAAAGTATTACGCGGTAGATGCAAGAGATTTTTATCAAGTGAAATAAAATCATCTGTGAAATTTATTTTTTGCAATCTTCAATCATTTGAATTAATAGATAACTTAAGATAATGAAGTATTGCATGCATTGTCAAACACAAGTTGTCTCCAATGTGTTAGTTGTGATAAAAATGAAAAGAGGTCTATCACATTTAGTAATAATCACTAATTAATTTAGACTAAGCCCAATGATGTAGCCATCAAGTACTTTGAAACTTCAAAAGTGGCGTTTTATTTTAGTGTATAAAGTCAAAGACTATTATTAGTTTGTTGGGTAAAGTTGTTATGCCAAAAGGCCCCCCCCCCAACTTATTCTAAGAATTAAATATATGTACTCTCATTTATTTGTGTAAAAATGTCAGTTTGGTTAACTTTTATGGTATTGTTTTGCTTCAGAAGCCAACATATACGAAAATTGTCAACTATTTAACAAGTGCCGCCCCATGTGTTCTTGACATGATGATGTAGTCTTCTTTTTCGGAGGTCGTTTTGTTTGACCGGGTTTCTTTGGGTTTTTTTATTACGAGCAGTCATTTCTGATCATGATGAGTCATTTGTCCACCATGGAATGAATTATGTATTATCAATAGATTTTGATAGTAATGGCTGGAATCAAGACTAATGTAGATATCCATAATGAAATAGTCTGGATGGATGGGATAGAGTAAGCCGAGATTATGGGATTATTTTAATTAAGGGACAGTACTAAATGGTTTTGGAGGAGTGCATACATTCAAACCAGTAATTTATTTAAAACATAGAACTTAAATAACCTGAAAACGTGCTCAGTTCGCTCACCAATTGAACAAATATTGATATTCCATATCCTTCCCTCAAACCAAGATGAATACACTGTAAGGACATTGATAATAGTTTCTTAATATATCTACATCCAACAGGCTTCTCAAAAAGCTCATTATTTTGATGGCAGGTATGTCAAGCTATGCTTTTAGAGCACCATGAAGGGTTTGCAATCTGCAGCCAACTTTCCCCAAAGCACATGAACCCATTCTGTTAATGATAAGTGGACTGGGTTCTTTTAAGTGCATTAAACATGGCACAAATGGCTTCATGCCTCATCCGAAGGACACAAGTGCAATGACTGAGACCTAAAGCTACAATATAACAACACTAGAATGTGAGCCTGATGCACCAGGCCACTCAGCCACAACTCTCCACTTGTTTTCAAAGCAAAATGATCTCATCCAGCAGTTCAAGTTGAGAAACTGGTGAATTAGGGCTTAGAAATGGCATTTTGGTCTTCTTACCATACTATAGGTCCTTAGCATTATTATCCCACCTGTTTAGAAAAGTTTAAGTAAAGACGTACTTTGAATGGCAATGAAAAGTGTGTGCTAAAAATTCCAAACAATATTTTGGTGTTGTTTTTTTCCATCAAGTTTTGATCTGTCAAAATTTCGTAACATTCATGGAAATCTTTTCAAATTGAAGTGATTATTTTTGTCGATGTTTATTTTTATAATAATTTTAAGCTCCCTTCCCTTTTTGTTTAATTATATTCCTTCAAGTTTAAGAATGCTTTGTATGGTAATTCGTACCCCACTCAAAGAGAATCTTTCCAGGAAACGCATTCCTCAAAAAAATTTGTTGGAGGCCTTTGTTATAATTGTGATGTTTCATTTAGAATAATTGCAATGACAATATTTATTTTGATAATAGCATTCAAGTTTTGTTTCACATTAAAAACTATGGCTGGATCCATTTAATGTTTGTAAAAAATTATGAAATAAGTTGTATAGATTGAAGAATAATAGAATTGTTTTGTACTTAAACTAATTGCATTAGTATCATGTCTGGTTTAAAACTTGTTGTTTCAAATTAATTTTACAATGTTTGAATTTATGAGGGAAGCAGTGCAAAGTTTTTAATTGGTTGAATAAGAAACAGCGTTGTAGACTTCTATCATGGCGTGGCCATCTTTGTTTTGTTACCTGCTTGCGTATAATGAATACTGAGAAGAAACCATGAAGTGAATACATGGAACCAGACTATTTCCTAGTCTAGCCTTATTTTGGTTACGTTATGTTTAATGGCGCATCGCAACACATATCCATACATCCGGCCAAGTTCGTGCAAGGACCAATGGTTAACTAGTGGTTGTTTAGTGACGTACATAGGGCATGTGCACAGAAGTTGTAGTGTGAACGACTCTAGTCATGTCATGTCAACGCAACCAGCAACTTAACAGACATCATTTTTTTAATAACTGGTCCACTCTGCACTTTGCTATGAAAATTTGTAACCAGCGACACGACCATGCCCGGTTGGCTGGTTACAAGTAGTCGACTAGCATAGTCCAACTATCGTCGAGCAGACAAAGTTCGGGCTAACTTGGTCGAACAATGGTCAACAATAGTCCTTGCGCGAACTTGGCTCTTGTTGTAACCATCTGGGTCATGTTCCCTTAGTGAGCAAGATTGCTTATTGTTGATCTACACAAGGCACCAGCCTGTTACTCCCTAGTTCTGGCCTAGTTTTGGTTGCACCAAGACTTTGACAGCTGTGGCTTTGGGTGCTTATGTTGCTAATGGAATCTATTGCTTCATCTCATGTTTGTATGACAGTCAAGCCAGAGCCAGAGCCCCAGCCAGACCCACAGCTGCTTATTGTGGTGTGTCATGGCCGAATAATCTACTGTATCTGACTCAAGTCCTTATGGTTGAATCATCGGAGTGTGGGTTTCCATATCCAGTCGTGACAATTGTGTCCTTGAGCGAGGCACCTAACCATAATTGCTTCTCTTAACCCAGGTGTATAAATGGGAACCTGAGCAGGCTGAGACAGTATTGTGTTGGATTAACCCCTTAGTGCGAATTTAAGCAGCTTGGGGTTGTATGCTCCCCGGGGAGTTGAGAAAGTTGGAGGAATGGTCTAAAAGTGTGCCTGATGAACAGGGATAGTAATGTTGTGAAGCGCCTTCTAGCTACTAGAATATGTGCGCTATTTAAGAACCTATTATTAATTGTTAATTAATTTGGACACAGCCTTATATTGAAGAATACAGAATGGCTTTTTTCATGATGATGGTTGAAAGACCAACCTACACTACTGCTGGCATTTTCTTTCATGGAAAGTTGGTTTTTCTACTAGCTGTTATTTACCTAAAGAATAATAATAGTTATTAGTCAATAACTTCTTGTTTTTTATACAAAATTAAAACTAATTAAATATTTTAGTTTTATCGATTTGTTGTGTGAGATTGCCACTTTGGGGTATTCCATTTCAAATTAAAATACATGTAATTGTTTTACAACTTAAAGAATGTGGACACAAGATTATTGAAGGCAAATTTATTTGATGAAAGTGTGTTATTATAAAGAAAATGTGACCACAAAGTTTGTAGGAATCTGCCGATGCTCATCACTGAATAATTGTGTACCAAAAATCAGTTATAGAAAGCATCGTAAGTTCCCTTGCATTTTAGTCACTACAAACAGAAGTGAGTAATGTACTTTGATACTTTTTTTTTCCAAGCCAGCTTTCTGTTGATATGTCAGAACTATAATTAGTAAGATTTATGAAGTGTTAGGCTGGATAATAGACTGAAATAAATCCAATAAAAGAAAGTTAAGCTACTTTGTGTTGTGTGAAATGTTTTTGAATCAAGTTGTTTTTAATGTTTTGTAATTTTGGGATGAACAGAGGAAACAAATTACTAGAGCCTGCAAACTTTGCAGTAACTTTCCAGTGTGGCGGGAAATTATGTGTTTATGCCCCCACCCCCCATAGAAATATTGTCTGTTAGATAACGCCATCTTTTGAATCAACTTCCTTCATCCCATGTTAATTTACGGTATAGGGGACACACACAGGGGACAAAATCCCCTATGACACCAGTGCTCTGAGTTATCGAGCCCTAATATTGGCGGTCTCCTTATTTTGTCAATATCTTTGTTTGGAGATGCCAGTCAGAAGCCATTCAACTGACATTGTAAACATTGTGTTCAACCCAAAATTGTATTAAAATTTACCCAGTCAGTTTCCCATGTGGTTTATTGCTTGTAAATTTCTATATTGACAAATTAATGACATGGAAATAATTGCTGCCTCTGACGAGTGCAAGGCTCTTGGCCAGCAGTGGCAGAACATTTTAATTAGTGTGTGTGTTTTGGGGTTTTGGTTTTTTGTTTTTGTTTTTGTTTTTTGTTTTTTTGGGGGGGATAAGGTCATAATACATCCTTTCCATGAGCCTCCCCCCCCCCCAATGCCCTCCCATCATTTCTTGAGGAAAGTTGTAGCTTGTATGGGGCACCAAAATAGACACCTTGATTTGGAAAAGGGGGGGGGGTGACTGAGTTTTTTCAGCACTGTGTGTCTGAAACTTTTAACAACAAAGGACTTTCAAAATTCGACAATTTTAAAAGTAAATTTGATCAAAATTGCTGATTTGAACCCATTAAAGTTTCCCCAATCCCTTACCAAAATGTCCAATTCATTCCAATTGGATATCTAGTTGTTGAAAAGAATTGGATTGAGTTGATAATGAGTTGAAGTGAGTTGGTTTATATTGGTATACTGAATTTCCAATTGGAATAAAATCTTTGACCAACTCAGTCCAATTGGAAATCAAATTGGAGTCAGTTGGCTTGATTTAAGTGAATTGGAATTAGTTGGAATTTGTTTCTACTAATTGGAAATTTCACCTAATATTTTTCCAATTGGAAATTTTATTTCCCAACAGAATCCAATTGGAAAAACAATCTTCATATTATTCCAATGTCACCAACTGGATTTAGTTAAGAATTAGTTAATTGCACTGGTGTAAATGCCTCGAGTGGGGTGGGGTGTACTATATCTCCATAATGTTTGAGACTGTCAGCCCAATGGGTATAAACTACTTTTTGGCTCAATGGTACTTATATTTGGGGTGTATTTGAGTATATCCAATTGGGTCTAGTTGGGGGGGGGGGGGGGAATCAAACTGTGTGTCCAATTGGGTCTAATTGGTTTTGTGCCAAAACACAACATTGGAAAAATTCCAACTGGTTCCAATTGGAAAATTTAATTGGAAATTGTGGTAAGGGATAAGCAAGAAAAATTTGTGGGAGTGACTTTTTTTAAATTATCACTTTAAAAAAAAAAAAAAAAGTTAATTAAGAAGTTAACTGTGTTGCAACCTGGCATTGTCACACTGGAGTATTACTTCCCCCGCACAAAATTAATGTCTACCCTTCACAAAATATTATCCCATCATCTTGGTATGTTTTCCCCTCACTTTCCCATAACCATTTCCCAGTAGAAAGTTACTACAAAATGCCCAGGGGTTCAGTACAGCCTAGGCCGGATGGCACTCTAGGGTCAAGAAATGAAGGAATGCCACCTACCCTCCTCTATCATCGTGTTTCCTTCTATCGGATTAAATAAGTTTCTGTGATAAGTACTTTTAATAATAGTTCAATTAATAAATTAAAACAACACTGGCTCTTTTTGAAAGATGCATTGTTAATAATTTATCGCAAGTCTGTTTTTCTTTGACTAAAGTTTCACCCCTTGAATATGCCAACAAAGGCTACATTTTCAGTTAAACATTACTTTATTCGGAAAAAAACCCCAAATGATATATCCTTGACAATTGTTTATTTAAACTGATTTTTGCAGGCAATTTAAACCACGAAACTTCACAGAACCTGAGTTCATGGGGCATAGTTTTGTTTATTAGTGACTACTAATTATTTTCAACCGCGCGGTGGCGCTGTTTAGATTGGGCAGTATGTGAAATCAACGCCCAGAAATATAAGTGTCATGACTGTGTGCACTTCCGTCTAACATTTGAGACCATTTCCTTGTCTTTTGTGTTGTTTGGGAGCCTGAAAGGTAAGTCAGTTGATGTTGTGTACTATTTCCGCATTGTGGTCGTACCTGTGTGCCTTTCATGTGTGCTTGGTGAAGGTCTCAAACCTGCGAATATGGGTGAGAAATTGTTTCTTTCTGATCTTATTTTGCTACACAATCAGCGTCAAGCTGGTCAGTCCACCCCCACCATTGTGCACCACTGTGCTAGTAAACACTCTGAGTCTGACACTTGTGCAGTGTACACTCTCATACTAGTCACACTGGTGTTGTTATTGTACATGGTGTCAAATTTAGCTGAAATGTTTCTTTATTTTTGGAGAACTGCCTTATCCCGGTAAATTTAGGAAGCAAGCTGGGGTCTGGTTACTCCTAGAACTATTCGGTTCGTTCCGCTATCGTGAACGAACCGAATAGTTCTAGGAGTAGGGTCTGGTCTGGGATTGTCGTTGCATGTTGTTGACTCATACTAACTAGTCATAACATTGGCATGGTGTATTCTGTATGAATGGTTGGTGCTATTGTCATTTTAAAAAGTTTAACCTCTTTTGTTAAGTCTTTTTTTATATTATACTTCCTAGCCATGTCTCATTTATGTTTTGTTTTGGTACAACTACAACTTACAAGCAAAGGGGAAGAGAAACTTGTTGGCATTCTGCCACATGGACAATACAATAGGCCTTAGATAGTGAGGGACATGTACTGACTATGGAACAATTGCCCTAGCCCATGCAGACTAACACAGACCATCACAGCCTAAGGTCTTACTTGCAGTGTGTACATTATCTTTGAAGTTTGACGTGGGGTATTTATGACTCTATGACTGAGTTTAATAACATGTTAAGACGAATGAACGAATGAACATTGTTTAAATGTTTTGTGTTCTATGATGGATGTAAGATTTACAAGTGGAGAAGAAAATTTTGAACATTCGTAATCCAGCTTCTTGTTAGACTTAATCTGCACCTGCGTTAAACGAAACTTTCTAAAGATTCCATTGAAGTTTTGCTTGTTATTATCTATAGCGTACGTATTTATAATTTTAATGTAGAACCAGCCGGAGAGGCTCAGGAAGCCAACTCGACTAGTGGCAAAATGGCAGCCGCCACCGTCACACTCGAAGATGCCCTCTCCAACGTGGACCTCCTTGAGGAGCTACCACTACCAGACCAACAGCCATGTATTGAAGCTACGGCTGTCTCCATTACATACCAAGCCAACTTTGACACCAACTTTGAAGATAGGACGGCTTATGTGACAGGAATGTCCAAGTATATTGAGGAAGCAACTGTTCATTCTGAACTGGTAAATATAACTGATTATTTTGTCATGTTGACATTGACAAGTTCGTGAGTGAACTTTGGATTCAATTTGTATCTTGCACTCATGGAAACGGACAGATAGGTAATTTCATTGATCACGGCTGGTATCGGCAGTCTGGTTTTACTAAATGATTTTCCTGACTTGATATTATATGTTGAAATTTGTTGCATAGCAAGTCACAAAAATCATTCAATCAGACAGATTGCTGATTCCTGTCACCACTACCTAATGGAAATGCCTAAATTTGATTCTGTAATGTGTGTAACAACGTTGCACAATATGTATCTCACACTATTGGTTTTGTTCAAGAAGTCATAGGAAAGCTACGTACAAATTGGTTATGAACAACCTTGACTGTATAAGCACTAAGATCACACTTTGCGAGTTCTATCCAATCATGACTTTAAGATAATTTTATTATAAATGAACCACATAAATCTGTTCTGTATTTTTTGTCACTGTAACTTCACAATCACTATTATGTCAATTTGTTACATTGAATTGCATTAAATGTTGTTTTTCCAGTAGCCACTACAAAGTTTGCCTTCCTACATGTCCTACATTTCATACATGTACTATGAATTACAAGAAATTGAAGTTTTAAGGCCATGTGAGTAGAGTTGTGCATTGGTTCTCTCCTACGACAATAGGGTTTTTCTCCGGGCCCTGCGACTTTCCTCCCTCCGTAAAAATCAAACACTTTCGATCTCAGGCTGTGCTCCATGGTCATGGGTCGATGTACATAGTTGGCTGCCAAGGGCACCCTTGCATGCCTGCCACTCAAACAAGTAGCTGCGTCCTTCACAATTCAGCTTCTCAGCTGTAAGGATGATTAGTATTTTTATTATTACTCCTGGCAGACATGTAACACACCTCCGTCTACCATTTCCACTATTTTGAGGGTCAATTTCTTTGTGTACCTTTTGACACCCCAAAATAGGGACAGAATAGGTGCATGTAAGAGCACTGCGCGTCATGCCAGGGGTTCAAAACTAGAAGTTAAATCAAAACCCCAATTGATTTTCCTCATTCGCCTGTCTGCTAAAAGGTTTTTATCCAGCTGCATCAAACCATTGCACCGATCTTTCTTGTAAAATGTGTCATGCCAGGTCTCTTACATGTACATGTAATTGTTGGGTCAAAACATTGCTCAGAACTCACTTACTGTAATCCAGTCTTGTATTTTGTAGGCTCGTCTCCTACATTAGACCTACATTGTTTTCATATTCTCTCTTTTAAATACATGTGTGAACTGTTCTCGTACCAAGTACGAACAAAGTGCCTGAATTATTATTTGTTATTATTGTTATTGTTATTATGACGTATGTTGCAATTTATACATCTGTACATATACCTTGATTGATGACTGTTCCTATTCACTGTATGGAACCTGCATTCTCACAGAGCCTACCAGCAACCATGAAAAAAATGGGTCTAGAAGATGTTGTTGCATATTTAAGTGTCAAAAGTAGAGAGGACATTGTGAGTTGTTGTTTTGTGGCAAGATGCAAGAAGACAAATAATGAAACGCCTGATGACTGGATTTCAAACCCACTGAAAAGCATGGGAAATTCACCAGCATGAATGATGGCTTGACTTGAAATCATAACATGTCCCTTTCCTTTTATGATGGATGCTGAATTTGATACATGTGTACGTGCCTTATTTATTTCCATACAAACCCCCATGCTTCTTAATTTGCACAGTTAACCACAAAGATATGCATTTCAGTTATGCTTATAAAATGCGGGGAGTGCTCCAAAGGGCTTGTTAAGCTATATATCAATGCTCTTGTACCAGACGCTGTAAACGTATTAGTAACAAGTTGACATTTCTGAAGAGATGTAGAGAAGCTAATGTTGTCCCCAAGATTTCCTGCCTATAAGACCCTATCAAAACCGAAAATTCTACACTGAAACCTCAGAATCCTTGAAAGAGACCAACATCTCAAACACTCTTCAGTCACCTGGCGATGACTAGAGCAGGCTAGTCCAAACATTGAGACCAATTAAAAACTCACTCCGCAGCAGTGAAGTTAATAACGAGAAGTCCCCTCTGTCCACTAAGCGAAAGTAGTAGTCCAGGCCGATTCCTGCCCCTGCCCAGGTACATGAAGTAGTTGTAATAAGCAGGACAGGTCTTTCCAGAACTACAGTAGTTTCCAAATTCCAAAATTCTACTCTGCGGCAGTAGAATACATAGCAAGACAAGTTCTCAAGAACAATTCTGGACAGCTTAGTAGATACACATGGTGTAACCGCAAACTTAGTAAACGTTGATACCTCACCATGCAATGCCTCAAAACCCATAAAAATAAAACTTTAACTCCATGATCCAGTGTTCTCCAACTTTGAAAAATAAAGGTTGGTGCTGGGTGTGGTGAAAACTGCGAGGGGGTAGGTTCGTACAATGTGCGAGCGCGAAGCGCGAAGCCCTTACGGCGTGGGGTCCGGGGCCCGCTCAAGGGCCCCGGGAAAATGTTTGATCCTAGATGCTCTGTGGTGCATTCTAAGGTGAATCCTGGCCACTTTCCTCAGACTTTTTTGAGGAAATATTTTTAAAGTTTTTAAGAACACAAAGTACAATACTGGTTTTCTAAACACTTACTTGAAATAAAAACCAATGAATAGATATTCATTCTTCAATTTTGTTTATTTGTTCTATCGATGAAAACCTGAAAATGTGTTGCTGAAATGTTACATCATCAAGTGTGTACTTCTTGCCAGTTCAGGTTTGAACAGACATCTACTCCTTATCAGCGTTGTCACTACGCCGGTCGGTGCCGGTCGGGCCTGCCGGCACTCAGAGATACCCGACCGGGACTTTGCCTTGCTAGGAGCTTTACCGACCGGCACTAAATTCGACCGAAAATGCTGAATATTTCATTATTTTGTCATCAGAAGCCAACAGTAAATTGTCATATTTATGACAAAATACATCAGGTTTCGTTTTAGTATCCATTCCTGACAATTTCTGACAAATATACTCACTGATCTAGGCCTACACGACTAGGGATAGAGCGACTATTAATTGTGTCGAGTCGAGTTTAATGTGGCTGCAATCGCAATCGCGATCACGATCGTTCATATGTAAAACACGCACGCACATAAACCACATGGTAATGGTCAGTGAGTATCCACAGGCCCACAACGTTCGCTCGCCCGCCTGTGGTCCACGCACGCATGCACACAGCACATGATGGTGTATTGTGCAGTACAACAGCAGGTCCAAAGTCCATCCTAACCAACATTCCGCACGCTGTGATTGGCCCGTTAAAAAATACTATATTCATAAGAAAGCATGGCTAGCCTCCAACTCTGTACACGTTCACGAGTCGAGTAAAGAAATCCTGCACAGTGTGGCGCACGCCCGCGGATTCTGTACTATACCACAGCGTTGGGTTAAGGCTATTCAAGCATCGACAACTTTTGCCGATAGAGGGCGTTGCAGGGCAAAGTTCATTGATTTTTTTCTCCATCGTGCGTCGTCGACTACAGGCGGGCGAGCGAACGTTGTGGGGCCTGTGGATACTCACTACCTTTACCATGTGGTTATGTGCGTGCGTGTTTTACTTATGAACGATCGTGATCACGATCGCGATCGCGGCCACATTAAATCTAGCAAATGTAAAGACTTGCCAAACCATTTTACGAACTTAAAAAATATATATATCTTTGGGATTTTACCACTGTACACCTCATTTCTTGTGAAAAGGAAAAAATTTTCCACTAGCCCGCCGAGCTACTAAAACTGGGGGAAACGGTAGCCAGGCTGTCAATCTGGTAGTCCCGGGCTAGCAGGCTACCGGCAATTTCGACCTCTGCTCCCCACAGGCAGCAGAGAACAGCCTGCCAGCGACCACTTTTCACGGAACGAGGGATGCATCTGGTTACCAGACGATCACAGCTAATGTCGATAAGACAAAATAATCAGAACCAGACTAAAATAGTTTGCCATGCAGCGGGGCGACTCAGCTGCGATAAGTACGTGTAACGAAGTACAATGTATAGGACGAGTCGCTCCACGCTGGAAACGCTTTATGACAGGCAGATAGGTAGGCCGCGAGAACGGCGTGAAACTTTGGTTTTAATAGAAAGTACTGTCGTCTTTCTTGTTTCTAAACTATTTCTGTTGTAAATTTACAATGCAGAGTCAAAAAATGTAAACGTGGCGGCAACATTTTAAAGCTTGGCGGCGATTATAAAGCGTGGCGCGCGCCGCAGAAAGCGTGGCGGTGCGCCACGTCTTTTCTATAGGTTGGAGAACACTGATGATCAACTCAAAATATATATTAAAAGCAAGGCTTCAAAATACAACATGCATAATACAGCATGGAGACAGCAGAGACAGTTGCTTCCATGTCTGTGTTCATTGCCTCGATGCCTGTGGAAATGTTCCTGTGGAAAGTTACATTTTCCTCATTTAGGTGCCCCCAAAATTAGCAGCGAGAAACCGCTCTGCCTCTTCAAGAATGAACTATTAGGCCTGTTACACTATTAACTGGTTCTTCTAGATATTTGTCATAATAGTTTTTACGACGACTAAATTTCATAGAAGTTTGAATGTGGAGGACATTGAATTTTGTAATACAAGTAGAGTGATGTTTGTAGTAATAACACACATCTTCTTAATGTGATCCCTCTGCTGCCGCTTCCCAGGTTGTATCGTAAACTTGGGTGTGATCCCTGGCTTCTGACAGGCACTCCCAAACTAAGATATTGACAAAATAGGGAGACCGTCAACATAGGGCTACATATTATAGATAACTCAGTTGGTAGAGCGCCGGCACAGTAATCCGGAGGTCGCAGGTTGAAATCCCACTGTAGTCAATCTTTCTTCTTTGAATCCCAAATTATTTAAAATTTACTTAGTAAGTTTCCCTTGTGCTGTACTACTTGATAAAAGTAAAACACATGAGAATGAATATTTAGTCGTACCATTCCAGGATTCTAAGATGGTTTGCGGATGTAGGTATCAGTTAGATCCTGAAATCTGTCAATGAAAAGAAAGAAATGTTATTGAAAAAGGTTTATAGAGCAAACATCCCTGAAGGAAACAAAACAGAACAAGGAAACTGAGCACATTTGTTTTGGGGAACACAAACACTGTTCTTGCAATAATAGCCTCCCCTGTTTCTGTAATGCACACTGGCTGGCTCTTAAGGCATGCAGGATCCATGGAGCTTTTGTTCTTGTCGCATTTTTTGCCTGGTTATTATATCCCCAACAAACTGCATAAAGTCAATATACACTACGCCTCATACAACAGGAAGTTTGTTGTCAGTCATTAAAGCCTGGTTTTGCATGATTGAAATTAAACCTCAAAGGGGGGGGGGGCCTTTTCCTTTTCATTTGGAAACAAAACCAGTAATGATTGATTGTAGGGGAGAATTAATGCATGCTGGGGCAAGATTTCATCATGAGAGATCTTCTTTAACTGGTATTATTTTTCGGAAATTTTGGAGCTTCTAGAGTACATTTTCCTCTGTCACAATTATTTTGACAATGTGAAGCCTTCAAAGTGTCCTATAACTATCCATATAGGACCACTTTATTAAATTTTGGAGCGTCAAAATGAAGGATGACAAGTGACGCATATTCCACCAATTAAACAACAAGGATCTGTGTGTGCGTGTAAACATAAATATATGAAGACTTCATGTTTGTATGGAATGTTGCTCATTTACAGAACAAACTGTTGGAAGAAGGAGAGAGTTATGCAGTCAACCTGTACACATGGAGAAGCTGCTCCAGGGCTATGCCTGCTGTAAGTCAATCCACAGATTCACACAAAGCTTTCAGACCAACAATTACGAAAAGAAGAGCAACAATTGTTATTGTGAACAGTGATTGTAAACTTGATTATTTGCTGTAGAGAAAGGACATTCTTGCAAAAATTCTGATTGTCAGGACGAAGACAAGAGCTGTGCCCCATTTCATAAAGCTGTTAAGCAGAAAACACCGCTTAGCAAATTGTTATGCTAAGCAAAAAATGAGTGGGACACCAGTCAAAACAGTGTAAACTTCATGGAATTTCGGCTGGTAACCAGTTTCTGCTAATTGCTACGTGCTTAGCACAAAATCTTGTACAAAGTTTAAACCACTTTACACTTCAACTTGATTACCAAATTGGATCGAATTTTCACAGACCGATAGTATAGTGGTGTTTACTGAAAACTGGAGGATGGGAAGAATTTACTCTTCCAATTACAAATGATGTACTCTCCTTTTAATGTAATTAACATATTACATATAGTAGTGCTTCGCACTAGTGATGTCACTTTTGCTCAAAATAACTGGAATAAGCCTCAAACAAAGACTCTACCACTAGCCCTTATGTGATCACTACATCAGTGCCAGACCGCAGTAGTACAGTTAGTACATGTGAGTACATGTGATTTAGTGAAATTCTATTCTTTTGTCATCAGATCAAATCAAATGACCAGAGCAACCGTGTGGAGATCTATCAGAAGTTTGTGGAGGTGATTGAACCTGAGGTCACCAAACTGGTCAACTTCATGTACTTCCAGGTATGTAGTTTTAACCATGCACCATAGATATGAAAATGCGGAGTGTATCATTCTGCCATTCATCTTGCTTATTATGAGATCATTCACCACTTCATCTGAACAGGTGTACTGTAATTAAAGATAAAATACATCATTGGTTTAAGAAAACATACTGCTAGATGCGAGTAAATTGTTCCCCAAAATTTAGTTCAGGTTGGCTTAGACCCTGGTTCGAATCCTGCATCGGACCGGACTCTTGCATGTTTTCAGTCCCTACCTGATTGCGTAGGTTTTCCCTCATTGGGGTTTCCTCCCACATCTAAAACTGAGATGTCTCTCTTGTCTTCTCTTCACGGGTACCTTCAGACCTAAGGGATACAGTGCAGAAAGATATAATAACAATACTACAAAAATGTAAATCCTGATTTGTCAATTTTAAATATGCACATAAATGAAAGTGTACAAATTCACTGACAAAAGAACCTGATATTGTTTGTCTTCTACAAAAATGTCGCCACTTAATTTGATTGAATTAATGGATGGTATTTATTGCCTGTAACTGGGTCAGTGTTAGGCTGTTTATAATTTGGTGGTTGTGGATGTTGGTAAAGGTGTTGCTATAGGCTTCCTACATGTATGCTTCAATGCGTGGTAATGTGGTGATCAAGCCACAACCACTGCTACAGCAGCTAGATTCCCTGCCTCCCTGGTTCCCTGCAAGATTTAGTGTTTGAAAGTGCTAGGAGATTAGGCCTTGGATAAATTTACTGCTTCCCTAGGTCAGTGCAAGTCTTAGTGTTTAGAAGTGTCAGAAGATTAGGCTTGAAAAGGATGTTATTCCTTTAAAAATTCAGTGTTTTCCCTTAACTTTCACGATGCTTAGCCGATGGGACAGTCAGCTTGTTGTTTAACTGGTCACTGGTCAATTAGTTTTCTTTTCAAAATTGTAATTTGAGCTGGACTTTTAATTTGGGGTAATAAAATCAATAATTTCTTTGTAGGATATTTGTGGTCGGATGCAATGAACTAGCCAGTCAAACCACTTAGACAGAATTTGTACTGATCCCCAGGTGTAGTAACTGGCATTTAGCTGGCAGACTATTATGTTAATGGAAATCCATCTCCTCATTTTAACTCTCATATCCGGAGGTCATTGGTTCAAGTCCCACTCCAGTCAAGTTTTCTTTGTTCAAACCCAAATCACTCATTTGAACTCGTCTTATATCTGTTATTCCCCAGCAACGAGCCATAGATGTGTTCTGCCGTGATGTGAAACGCCTGTGTCACTCGGAAAGGAAAAAAGACTTTGTTTCTGAGTCGTACCTGTTAACCCTCGGTCGTCTTATTAACATGTTTGCTGTATTGGATGCACTGAAGAACATCAAGGCTAGCATCAGGAATGACTACGCTGCATATAGAAGGTATGTGGTGTGTCGTGGCCGAGCGGTCTAGTTCACCAGACCCAAGCTCTGGTGTTGCCAGCAGCAGAGTGTGGGTTCGAATCCCGGTCATGATACTTATGCCCTTAAGCAAGGCATTTAACCATAACTGCTTCATAAAAAGTTGGGAAGGTAGTGCATTCTGCTCTACCAGCCGGGCTCCTAGTGGATGCCTACATTGTTACGGACTGTGAAGGGGTAACCCTGTTTCAGTCCCAGGAGTAGGTGGCAACATGCCCTTGGAGACAGTTGATTTGGGTCGATGGCCCAAGTCAGTTAAATTTAGCCCTCACCTTGGAGTGGCCGTCCGTGGCCTTGTGATGTTAGGCGATCTCTCAAAAGAAATAAATAAATAAAAAATGTATGATGTATGTTGTAACACTATGTGGAATATCTGTCTATGAGTTGTGACGGCTCGGAAAATAGCTTCTCACGAAGACGATCAGAGCATACTGACTGAATCATCCAGACATTACACAACCATTTTTTTCAGAGCCACTGGTAGAGACATAGTCCATGAACATGGTGTTACCACAAACCTTACTGGATCTTAACTGAATTGTCTTGAAAACCTTCATTTTCCAGGGCTGCTCAGTTCCTCCGAGTCATGGCAGACCCAAACGCTCTCCGTGAGTCCCAGGAGGTAGTGATGTTCTTGGCCAACAATGATAAGATCACCCAGACCCTCAAGGAGAACTTGACAAAGATTGACGGGTATGAGGAGCTCATGATGGACATCATCAACCTGTGTATGGAGATGTATGAATCGCGACAATTTGTGGTCCCCAGTGAGAAGCACGTATTGGTGAAGGTAAGGTTGGACCAGCAGTTAACTAAAAACCTACTAAGCTTGAAGGAGTTTTAAGGTCTTGCTTTGAAGGAGTCCAGGGATTAAGAGAGGGTACACACTTCCCTTTTTTTTGTCTTCTTTTAACCACTTAGCACCGGGATTTCCAAAATGTTTCCGTGTTCAGGGACCAGATAAATTTTTCGGATTTTATGGAATAATTAGTTTTTGCTAATATCCTTGTCATAATGATCCCTGACTGAACAAAGTGAAGACAAAAACGATTCCACAAAATGCACCAGCATTTTTGGGGGATAAAATATGAGATGCGTTCATCGTGAATCTCAAAACCTTGGCCGTAAGCCACAGCAGATAATCAGCCATGAATTATCCGCTCAGACTTGCCTCCCATTATGCAGAGTACAACAATAAACAATGGTGGCAGCCTAATGATCTCTCGTTATCCTCACTTATATAACAAAATGACAAAGGTCTTGGATGGGGATTACACAATGACCCCCTGGAAAAAGGGAGATTTTGAGTATGAATTCCTGTACCCTTGTCCCTCTACGTACGGGGGAAACAAAGCATTGAACGATGAGTTTACGCACTGTACACACTACACAATAGAATGTCCAGGCGTGTTAACGTTCCGGTATTCCTAATGTATACAATAGCGGGTTTACAGACAGCAGTCCTTCTGATTTGAGGCGTGCGATCGCACCCGCACGCCATCGCACGCCTAAAAGCTTCCTCAGGCGTGCGAAAAATCACACACCTGATCCCTCCATAACGCACGCCTTGGCAAACATTTACAGCGTCATCATACTTCATAGTTTGTAAATTAAAATAACGTTGTAAAATTAATTGTTTATTATTTTCAAAATCCTTCAAAATTCTAGCCGCGATCGTTCATTTCAGTAAACGAACGTTAAAACACGCATGCACATTGTTGGTCTGGCTCTCTCCTCCATGTTCCATACCACAATACGTAGGCGAGTAGGGAAACACACAACTCGATTTTCCAGGGGTTAGAAGACGTGCGGTGGAGTCTAATCGCGACCTCCTTCCGGTGATATATTATACAAAATGTTAACCTCGTACTCATAAACACATCGCTCTTGCCGCACAATTTTCCCTAATGTGGGCCGATCGTTCGACCGATCGTTCAATGGAAAATGTATTGCAAAAGAAGCTTTAAATAAGCGATCCTTTATTTACGAATCCATTAAAAATGATTGTTGATGAAAAAAGTATTATTTTGTAGGTAAAATAGACCCCATGGTATTATTAAGGGCAGAAATTAGGGGATAAGATCGTTCAAAAACGCAAGTTTGTGAATTTCACTTCCATTTTTTATTTTTTTTTATTTTTAATTTTTTATTTTTTTAGCTTCGACAACTGTATGCACTTTTGAGTGTTTAGATAAATAAGTGTATGGGAGATTTTGTTGATAAAGTGTCCAGTGTACAACCAATTGTACCTTCACAAGATCCCTTGCCATGTCGTTTTAAGTACATCACTACCCGCTGTTTAGTTTTAAGAAAACCGACTTTAAATTGACCAGCCGGTACCACAAAAATCACACGCCTAGAAGAATCCAGGTGTGCTTTTTTCACACACCTGGAATTTTCAAATCAGAAGGACTGAGACAGTGTGGTATGGGGCAGTTTGAGGGCTGAAGAGTTATGTTGAAAAACCAAGAAAAAAGAAAAATGCTTTTGAGGATTATTAACCCACATCAAGTAAACTTAGGATTTTACTTTTGGTCTCGGAATCCTCGGATGTCTTGAAAAACCCAGTTTATTTGTTTGTCATTTTACAGGTGTTGGCATTTGGTCTGTTCCTTTTGGATAGCAAGGAAATCAACATCTACAAGCTAGACCAGAAGAAACGCATCAACCTCAACAGAATCGACAAGATATTTAAGGTATGATGAATTATTAGGAGTATTCCTTTTGTAGCTGTGTTATTTGGTAATCTTTTAATTATTTTTGCGAAGATAAAAACAAAACACAAAAACAAGAAACAAAAAACCCTTCCATCTTGCAAAATACAAGTACATAGTATAATAGTTCCTGGCAATTTCCAGTTCTTTACCCAGAATAGACTGATCCAAATCTATGATTACTAGGGACAACTCCAAAAGGGTAGTGAACTTTACAAAATCATTGATTGACTACTGATAATATTGAGTCGCAATGCAATAACCTTGAACATGGAGGTCTACGATTATCACAACTAAAATCAAATTGTGTGTTTCCTTCCTGCATGGTTTGGTATCAGACAACTTCATGGAGATTATATAGGGGACTATCACAGTCTGTTGTAATTCACAGTGTTTGTCAAAAATCATTTGGAAATGTAAAAAAAAAACCTGTACAGGTTACCTAACATACATGTAGAGCATCCAGTAGGGAAACAAAACTGAAATTATCCTTCCCTGAGATAAATGGGTTATACTATTAGATCCATTGATATATCTCAAATACTGTATACTATTGTGACTATCAGAAATAATTTTTTCCATATTGAAATATCAAACATTTCAATATTGATGCAATGATATGGAAAGTGTTGTCTGATTAACAAGAAAATTTATCTCAGTTTTTTATTTGTAACTGTTACTTGTTGCATTTATAGTAAGACTAATTTCAAAACCCCAATTATTTCATGATCACAATGAAAGCAATGCAACCGAGCGTACCCGAGCATGCAGACACACACATGTCATGAGGTTCCATCGTTTGCAACCAATGGTCTGTTAGTCTTCATTATCTAGCTACTTAGCATGCTACATCAGAGGCAAGACCCATCACATGCTAGCGGGCACTTTCATCATGCAATAGATAGAGCATACGCCCTCTGTTGGTGAAATATAATAGTGTTCTTTATGGGCACTAAAGCTGTGTACATACAGCCTGTGTCATTGCAGGTTCATGCCTTGGAAACATGTTTTATACGACTTTTTCGTTATTCTTACAATTTATTGATACAAGTATTAATTTCACGTAGGCTCAACATATTAACAAATGGTAGCTTAAGTAAGTAGTATCGCAGTTATCCAAACTATCTGGCCATACTTGTGTGCTTCCAGGAGGACCTCCATGGTGTTTAGCACTTCCAAATGTACCTTGGTACCTGGGTTCCTGGGTACTTGACTGGCATTCACTTTGGGGTACTTGACTCTAAAATTGCACAGCTTTAGTTTGTTTGCAGTAACAAGGGATTTCCAATTCATGGATACAACTTTTCCTGATTCTTGGTTATCTGTTTAATTTTCACTTTTCAGCAACTGGAAGTTGTTCCCCTTTACGGTGACATACAGATCCCAGTCTTCTCCTACATCAAGAAGAGTCCAAACTACGAGGCTCATAAGTCTTCATGGAATTGCGACTCCAGCAATAGCTCTCAATATAACTTACTGGAGCACCTCTCATCAATACGGGAGGACCACACAAGGTACATCAGCCAGCTTGCCCGTCATAGCAACAAGGTACGTTGTATTATTCTATTTTTACCATTACACCAATGTGCGATAAGCACTGTAGACTTGGTGTTGTCTAAGTCTTGCAGAAACAGTTTCCACAGGCATATTACTCGTGTGGGATTCAAACCCACGACCCCCGCATTGTCTGTTATGTTTTTTTTCATTGAGGTCTGTCCTGTTTACTCTTTAAGTATGAAAAGTAGCAGTTTACTTCTTCAGAAGAAATGATATTCTTATCTTGTTTTCAGATCATACTGTAAGATTATACACATATGGACTGGCATAAATCGAGCATGTCACTAGAGCATGTCACTAGAGCAATCCTACTTGTGTACATGGTGTTATCACAAACCTTACTAGATTGTATCTCCACCATGCAAAGTTTCAAATCCTACTCATGTACATGGTGTTACCACAAACCTTACTAGATTGTATCTCCACCATGCAAAGTTTCAAATCCTACTCATGTACTTGGTGTTTACTGCAAACCTTACTAGATTGTATCTCCACCATTCAAAGTTTCAAATCCTACTCATGTACATGGTGTTATCACAAACCTTAGTAGATTGTATCTCCACCATGCAAAGTTTCAAATCCTACTGATGTACATGGTGTTACTGCAAACCTTACTAGATTGTATCTCCACCATTCAAAGTTTCAAATCCTACTCATGTACATGGTGTTACTGCAAACCTTACTAGATTGTATCTCCACCATTCAAAGTTTCAAATCCTACTCATGTACATGGTGTTACTGCAAACCTTACTAGATTGTATCTCCACCATGCAAAGTTTCAAATCCTACTGATGTACATGGTGTTACCACAAACCTTACTAGATTGTATCTCCACCATGCAAAGTTTCAAATCCTAGTCATGTACATGGTGTTACTGCAAACCTTACTAGATTGTATCTCCACCATGCAAAGTTTCAAATCCTACTCATGTACTTGGTGTTTACTGCAAACCTTACTAGATTGTATCTCCACCAGTAAAGTTTCAAATCCTACTCATGTACATGGTGTTACTGCAAACCTTACTAGATTGTATCTCCACCATGCAAAGTTTCAAATCCTACTCATGTACATGGTGTTACTGCAAACCTTACTAGATTGTATCTCCACCATGCAAAGTTTCAAATCCTACTCATGTACATGGTGTTATCACAAACTTTACTAGATTGTATCTCCACCATGTAAAATTTAAAATCCTACTTAAACATGTTTTACTCTGCCTAACCCTGTACATGTATGTCCTGTGACTGTAGGAGATGACCACAGCAATGAAAAACACCGGGCGCTCTGAAGCGGAGAATAAGCAACTTTACAACCTGGCTCTCAAGGGACTGTGCTTACTATCCAAATGGACATCTCTGGTCACTGAGCTGGTAAGTCGATTCGATGCTATCACAGAAGGCAGGCACCTCAGATGATGCTTCCCATCAACATTTGAAGTGTGGGTTCTATTCCAGGTCATGTCACTTATGTCTTGGAGCAAATGGGAACCTGAGAGGGTTGAGACGTTTTGATTTACATGTACCCATAAGCTGGGGCTTACATGGCTATGAAGATTGCTGTTGTAAAGCTTGATCTAGCTATTAGGATATGTCTGCTTTATGAGAACTAAGTATCAATATTGTTACTGTTTTTATTGTGTTTTTAATTTCAGTTTTCCTGGAAGTTGATCCATCCAGCTGACAAGCGCACTAATCCTAAGATACCAGACACAGCTGAAGAATATGAAAAGGTGAGGATGCTCTTTCAATTTCCTTTAAACAAAAATTTGAAAAATAAATATTTGTTATCCCTGATGCAACAGTTACAACAAATTAAACAGAAAGATTTTAGTTTTTTCAACATGTCATCTACTGCCCGGAAGCAGGGCATAAGGCTCTGAGCCCTTTGTCTAGGTGCACAAAGTACATTTTTCAACTAACGGAAGGCTGTAAGCAATAAAAAGGCTCCTGACAAAAATGATGGCATTACTGTTAAATTGTTAGAATGCATAATTTACATGTAATTTTCCTATAATGACTTACATGTATAAGATGGCATGGGTGGCATGGGTGGCTTGTACCTAAAGCACTCGCCTCTCACCATTGTGACCCTGGTTGGATTTCTGGTTAAGGCCATATTCAAGTAGAGTTGTACGTTGGTTCCCTCCTATGCCACAAGGTTTTTCTCCAGGCCCTCCAGTTTTCCTATCTTCGGAAAAATCAAACACTTCCAATTTCATTGATGTGGCTGGCTGCCCAAAGCGCCCTTGCAGCCCTTGGGCATATAGTGTGTGTGCCTTGTCCTTCCGAACTTACGGACCAGCCCTTGTGGGGTCTTTTACACAATGGAACAATGGACCCCACAAAGTTTTCATTCTTAAACTTGGACCCCAAAAAGGAATTCTTTAGAAAGGAAATAATAGAACAACAATAGCAGGACCCCACAAACCCGATCTGTAAGGTTGTGTGCGTTTGTGTGTGTGTGTATGCAATCATTGTCCGAGCGATAACTCGAGAAGGACTTGGTATGTCAACTCCAATCTTAGTGTGTGGAATGTGTTTTTGGACTCCCTACATGCCCTAGGTAAAATGTCAAGGTCATTATGGCTAAAACAGAAGGAACGACATTAATCTCAGCGGGGCATTTGTGTTTGTCAATACAGCCTTCTTGTTTATTTTATTTTGACAGGCAACTCGTTACAACTACAGCAGCAGTGAGAAGTTTGCCCTGATTGAAGTCATTGCCATGATCAAGGGCTTGCAGGTGCTAATGACACGCATGGAGAGTGTGTTTCAGGAAGCCATCCTGCGCACAACGTATGCCGAGATGCAAGACTTTGCACAGAAAACCATCCGAGACGGTCTCCGCACGGCTATCAAGAAGAAGAAGAAGATCATTGAAACGTAAGTCAAGTGGAAAAATAACATCACTAAAAACATAGTTTGAAATTGAAAATGAAGACATTTTAGACTGCTTTTATAGCTAGGAGTATCATCTCTGAAATGTTAAGGTAATTTTTGGTTCAAAGTTTATGAACATGTTCTTTTTTAATAAGATGAATGTTACCTTATTCCTTTAACCCTTTCAATACCATTGTCGAGTTTACTCGACCGTGCGCTGTGTGTGCTTCCGTACCAATGTCGAGTTTACTCGACAAAAAAAGTCGCGGCCTTTGAGACCCTGTATTTATTTTGTTTGGCGCCCTCTGTTGTTGACCCTTACATAGACGGCTAGCTTGTTTATTGAGCTTTCCAATGGTGTGTATTGTATAGGGGGTCGCCATTACGATTTTCCGAGAAAAACTACGTTGTGTGCTGCAGTACTTCCAGATTTCACGCTTCCGTTTTCGCGACAAAAAATCACCATCATGGCTGTTCGTGACTTGTAGGTTTTGGTTGAAATATTTGTCGTTAGTGACTATGAATTGGACTTGAAAATATGTGAAGAAGAACCTAGTGAAGATTCGGATGAAACTCGTGATGTTTCGTCGCAAGGTACGTTCAATGATGGCAGTGATCCTGACGATATACCGGTAGCTGGACCGAGCACTGCACCCCTTCAATGCCGTGGGCATGGGCATGGGCTCGGCGGGCCTCGACCCATTCTTGCCGATCGAGGTGGCAAAGGACATGAAGATAATATATAAAAATTTGACATCATATGAAAGATCATTTCATTAGCTACAAATTGTATGCACAAAGTTTTTCCACAAAAGTATGTCTTCACACAGAAAATCAAGATTGAAAAAAGTGGACACTGCACTTTGCTTTTTGTGTGAAAAAATGCGGTACACAGCAGTGTGACCCCTGTAAACAATGCGGTATTGAAAGGGTTAAGACTGCATTGTGTAGACCATATGCCATCATTTGGGTAGGGCGCCCTCAGCTAGATGTCAAATGCAGGTTGCTCATGCGCCCATCCTGTACATGGATCTGCATTTCCATTGATTCATCAACTTTTGACCTCTGTAAGTTTAAGAGTGCAGCATGATGATGTCAATGCTGATGTCAATGCTGATTGAGTGTATTGCAGATTTTTAAATTTCTGTTCAGCTGGTGTTTGGTTTATTTTGATTGCTCTTCACAATGCCTTCTTGAATGTGTTCTATGGATCTGTTCTAACTAATTGTAAACTGTGAAAAAGCTCAACTGACGTTCTTGGTGTTGGTTCTTGCACACATTTGTCTGAACTTCTGAAGTATTTTTCTGTTATTTGCTTTTGGATTCTGTTGGATTTATATATATTTTTTTAAAGTCTGTATAAGAAGGTCTTACATGTATCATTAACAAAACTGTTATTTCTATTCTTTTTTGTAACTATTTAATTCTCCATGAATATCTGGCTAGTTGAATTATTGACTTGTGTTTATTACTTGGTTTATACATTATTTAGAAGGCAACTCTCTTTGTGGATAGCCAATTCAAATAAAATTTAATTCAATCTAATGAATTGAAGGTCCCATGAATAAAAAGGACTTCAAAATGCTTGGAAGTGTATTGCTTTTATATTTAGCCTTAAAAATGCTAATGGCCTCACATTTCAACCCCAGCAGAGTCTTTCTCAAAGGCTTTCCTATTATATTGTTGAAACTGTGACAGGATTATCCGTGCTGTACGTGAGACATGCTGTGACTGGGAGAAGGGTTCTGAGCCCAAGGATGACCCATGCCTCAAAGGGGAGAAGGACCCTAAAACTGGGTACACCCTCAAGGTACCCAGGAGGACGGTGGGACCCTCAAGTACACAGGTAAGTTCAACATCTTCTTCGGCACATTAATCTGGAGGTAATATGTTCAAAACTTGCTTTAGTCACTTTTTCTTTGTTTAACCCAAAATATATTATGAGTTGGGTCAACATGGAAAAGATGCAGATAACTACAACCTCAAAAGACTTCAAATTGAATATGAATTGTAAGAATATAAACCAAGGGTTTTTGATGTCTTGCCTCATCAGCTGTACATGATTCGTACTATGTTGGAGTCACTGATAGCAGACAAAGGAGGCACAGGCAAGAAGACTCTCCGTAAGGAGCTAGATGGGTCCTCCTTGGAGGCCATTGATGACTTCCACAAGAGGTCCTTCTTCTACAAGCATCTCCTCAACTTCTCAGGTAGGCCTGATTTGGAAGTGTTGATGTTATTGGACTCTCCCATCTACTTAACTAGAAATGTTCCTGTGTTCTGGACTTTTCTCTCTCTTAGGCTGTTGTGGACCTCATTAACTACAGTGAAATAAACAACTTTTCCCGATTCTGTCAATGTTGATCTCTTTTAAATATTTAATTGTTGATTGATATTTTGATACATAGTTTAATAATTGTTGCTGAAAGGTTTTCTGGAGCACCTGTTTAGTTCCATATTTGGTGTGCTTTGCATTTTTTCAGAGACACTACAGCAGTGTTGTGATCTGTCCCAGCTGTGGTATCGAGAGTTCTTCCTGGAGATGACAATGGGAGATCGCATCCAGGTCAGTCTAAACCTTGCTTCCATTTCAAATTGCATAGATATACTACATGTACTTCCACGTATACAATATTGCTTGAGGTGAATGTCTTAGTTTCCTCATTTCAAAGAGTCTGTGTAGATGGTTACAGCATACATTTTGTCTTGGTCTTGACACTTGTGCCCTTAATTATAAGGACACTGAACCATTACGTTAAGCTGTATGTCCCATGTGTTGTGTAATGCATGTAAAAGAACCCACTAAACCAATCTTTAAGAGAAGAGGTTTGCCCCAATGGTTTAGTGGTAGCCTATTCGTAAGTGTGGCGTAATTCCAATGTAAGCCACGCCCACTTAACACAAACTATCTCCAAAGGTTATCAAAAGCCCATAGGAATTGCATTGAGCTAGTTTTTGTATGATGATTTATACAATGACAAGTTTAACAATTGGACTTGGCTTTTACACACGTTCTTCATAAACTTCTGTCATTGGAAATGCCTTTGAACGATGGAAGAGTAGTGAAAGTGTTGGTCTTGCAGCAGAACACATGCATGTGATGCAATGACTTATCAACAAGATGGTTGACTGCAGGAGTGCACCACAGCACCTTGTAAATCGTTACATGGTGCTGTATTGATAAATGGGTCTTATATTTCAAACAAAGTTCTGCATACCTTGTAGAAAAAACAAAAACAATGAGCACTTTTAGACGCCATCAGGTCTGATAAAGCACTATATAAGAGCTGCATAGCATTATTACTAATAACAGTGACAGGGTAGCTGCCAGGTTTGGCTACCAGGGATCTAGACAGTGGTGTATCCATGAGGAAGCTATGTTTTTTGTCATTGTGTATTTGCTGAAGGCACCGTTTTGATATTTTGAATAATTCCCACCCTCTAAACTCTTGGGGACTCTTGGTGGCAGCAGACTTTACCAGGTCAATCCAAATACCATGTCATTATTGCTTTTGTTGTGAAGTGTTTTTTTCTCTCATTATTTTCCCGTACAGTTTCCCATTGACATGTCGATGCCATGGATTCTGACTGACCACATCCTGGAGACAAAAGACCCAGCTATGATGGAGTAAGTAAAGACAAGGAGGAGAAATTGTAGACGCTTATTTGAATTATCATGTTTTAATGTCTGCCTGTTTAAAAAAAACCATAACTGTTGTTTTCTTCTGATATAGAGAAATCCTGCTCTTTGATTTGCTTCTCTAGTGCTGAGGATACTGTTCCCAGAAGCTCCTTCAAATCTAGAACTCATGGAATAACTCAGAAAGTTTGAATACCATTATTTCAAAATACCTCCTGAAACATGGATTCTAGTTTCAGACCTTTTTGTCAGTAATGACTCTAACCCCTAGAGAGACACTAGGAGTCCATGAAAACAAACAATGCTCAGCTGTAACTGTACATAATATTTTGCAATCGTGATTCGTGCATGTACCTTTCTCATTTTATTTGCTTGTAAATATCAGTCTCTTTTTAAACAGTTTATCAACCATGACAATTGTCATTACATTTTTAATCATCAAGTAATAAACCACAAGGGAAACTGGGTTAAATTTTAAGTACTTTTGTGTTGAACAAGGAAAAATTAACTAGAGCAGGATTTGAACCCTCGACCTCCGGATTAATGTGCTGGCACTCTACTAACTGAGCTATCTTTCACTTGGTAATTGCGGTCTCCCTATTTTATAAAAATCTTTTTTCGGGGTGCCGGTCAGAAGCCATACAACCTGTAATTGCCGTATAACCAGGGATCACACCACAAGGGAAACTGTTGTTTGTTACTTGATATTTGAAATGGCAAGTCACATTCCCTAAAGGTGATCCCTCTCCTGCCGTTTCCGGGGCTGTATTGTAAACTTACTCAATCCGTGCAGTTGGGTGTTTTTAATCAATTGGTCATCTCTCTGGAAAATGTTACCAAGAGTAAGAAGGTTAGATTAAGACACTGATCAAGTTGGAAAGTTGCTTGACAGCAGTCTTAGTCAGTGTTCATTGTTTACGTAGTTCTGAGCATGCGCACGTTTCCAAGAACAATGAATTGACCTAGTAAGTCTGCTGCCACCTAGTGTCCGTATTGAATAATGTGAAACTAGAATATGAAGTGTTGACCTTATACACTGTTGTTCTTGTCAGGTATATCTTATACCCATTGGATCTGTACAGTGACAGTGCACAGTATGCCTTGACTAGATTCAAGAAACAGTTTCTCTATGATGAAATTGAAGCAGAGGTGAGATAACAAATTGTAACACTAAAGTAAACCGTCTGAAATTGGGAATGATCTTTTTGTGTATAAATAAATGAAATGTTTTTATGAGTTTTGACCAGTTTTCAGATTCAGTTATGTACATTGATAATATGATGAAGACTTTACAAAGCACCCGCATGTGCCACAGATGGGCACTCAGGATGCTGTTGTTTGCTCAATTTTTACACCGGGAAAACAATGCTAAGAATTATGAGGACCATTTTTTTTAGCATCTTGTAAGGTTTTACAAGGTGCTGTGGCGCAATCTGCAGCCAGCCATGCCAGAAAACACAGGACCAAATCCCTTCTCTCAATGATAAGTGTTTTGGGTTCTTTAATGTGCATTACACAACAAACAGGACCAACAACAGCTTTACGTCCCATCCAAAGAACAAAGCAATAGTTTAATAAGTTTCTTGCTCAAGGACACAAGTGTGAAAATGAGAACACCAGAACTTGAGACAATCCACTAGACCCCTCGGCCATTTACAAGCAGTCTGTGCACATTGGTGAGGGGAAGTTTTTTAAAACTCAAATTTGAACTTCATATAGTTTCAGATGTGTACAAGATAAGACTCATTCGGAGAGATTTTCCAATTTATTGATGCATCCTCCAAGCTTCAACAATACATTTGTTTTTGTGTGTGCTTATTTGTTTGTTTTGATCAGGTGAACCTGTGCTTTGACCAGCTTGTGTACAAACTCAGTGATCAGATCTTTGCCCACTACAAGGCACTGGCTGCCAGGTAAGCTTCATCTCCATCAAACTGCCACGCTCAAATATTTGTTAGATTTCTTTTCAATTAAACATTTAAAATATATATTGAAACATTTGTGCGTGTGACATATTCTAATGAGCTTTATTCAGGTTTTGGTGCCTAATATTACTGACAAGCCATTTTCTATATTTATAAAAGTGTGCATATTAATACAGTAATGTACTTTATCTAAACACTGCTAGATGTTACAATCAATCTAATGTTTGTAATTACCAGTAGAACAATTGGACAATTAAAATTAAGATCTTTGCAACCATCTTAATTGGATTCCCATGTTTGCCAGTTTGATAACAGCACTATTAATTACCACGTTAATGGGGCCTGACTATTTCCCATCTGCCTCAGTTTGAACACGTACATTTGGTATAAGGAGACAATTCCCCTCCTTTACCATGCTTACTAAGAGTATTGATGACTTCTTTGTACAGTATTTTGTTGGATAAGCGTTTCCGTACTGAGTGTGAGATCTACGGTATCGGCATAGCCTACCCTCCTGCTAACAGGTATGAGACTCTACTCAGACAGAGACATCTACAGGTGAGTAGTCATTCAATAGCCATTTGCAAGATTTTGAACAATGTCTGGTACAGTGACTTGGTCGGTCACAAGTGAACACTCAAATCGGATTCCCCAGACTAAAGACACTGTTGCTATGTCACATGGTTTGGGGCAAGCTTTTGTGTAGCAACCTCCAGATGAGCAAACCCGGTACCATTGTGCCATACACATTCATTCAGCATTGTGTATGGGTGTTTGCCGTCTCTTAGGTAATTGCTAAAATGCTTGACCTAAACCAAGTGAAATAGCAACTGTCTCTGGTCTGAGGAATTCAAATTTAAGCGCTCACTTATGGCTTAGGAAGTCAAGATACCAGACATTATTCCAATTTAAATCGCTAATGACATTTTTGGGACATTTACACACCAAAAAATTGCCTCTTTTGTGAATTGGGAACATTATTTTTTTCCACACCTTGTTATGAAACCACATTGCTGGATCCTTGGGTTTAAAAGGCAAACAGTCACTCTATTTCAAATTTAGGACATGTTTTTGTTGCCCTTGTTAAAAAATGTAACCCACATGCTTTACTTTTTGTGAGTTCTTACATTCTTGAACTATCGTTTTCTTTTCATAGTTGCTGGGTCGCTCAATTGATTTGAATCGTCTGATCACTCAAAGAATCAGCACAGCCATGTACAAGAGTCTGGAGATTGCCATTATTCGCTTTGAGAGCAGTGACCTTACAGGCATTGTGGTATGTAGTTAATAATAATAATAATAGTGGCTTCTTATATAGCGCACAATTCCGTTACGCAGTGACGCTTAACAATATGCAAAAATTAAAAGCTGAAAAAATAAACTAATTTGGACTAGAGTGTGAACAAATAGGTTTTTAGTGATTGTTTGAAAGAACTGGCTGACGAGGCTTGGCGAAGGGGGCAAGTGGAAGACTGTTCCAGAGACTAGGGCCAGCAGTCACCCCAAGAGCGTAGGGATCTGGGAACTTGGAGAAGGGAGGAGTCTGATGACCTTAGTCTGCATGGAGGATTGTATGCCTGTATTGAAGTTGCCAGTAATCTTTTCTTAAAGTTGTCTTAGGTCTAAGTTAATAACATCCCTAAGCATTCTTTGCACAGAAATGCCTCATATTGTTCAAAGTTCCCCAGTCTTTGGTTGATATGTGTAAAGCACGGTATACTTTCCTGGGTCCTGTGAAAAACTCCACACGCATATTACTCAGGACTCAGGAAAGTACTGAGTATACAGTGATTTACGCACATCGGTGTAAGGGTACAACCAAATAGTATACTTGAGATGTTGTTTTGCCTTCCTGTTCTTCCAGGAGTTGGATTGTCTCCTTGAGGTGAATCGGTTAACCCACTCCCTCCTAAGCAAACACATGAAGCTGACAAACTTTGGGTCCATGCTGAGGGAGGCCAATCATAACGTCATGGCGCCTTATGGACGCATTACTCTCCATGTCTTCTGGGAGCTCTGCTCTGACTTCATCGTCTCATTCTGCTACAACGGCTCAACAGAAAGGTACAAACAGATTGCTTTGGAATGATCTTTACAAGTGTATTTTCTAATATTTAAAATGTTGAATTTTTAAGATTAGTTCGAAAACTTATTTAATATGGCTTGTCTGTAATTGTTCTCTGTCAGTTTTTCCTCTTTCTTGATTTCTTTCTTGCTATTTTTCTACTGTGTCAGGATTCACTTTTGTGTACCTTGAGCATTTAAATTTGGTGGACTTAGCGCATTACAAATACTCTATTTTATTATTTATTATTATTTTAATATTTTGTCTACTGAAGAAAACAATGGTAATGGTGTTGTCAGGGTTACCTGACTGTATTGTGTAGACTTATAGACCAGTCTCTGCCTGTAGTCAGTTTTCTCAGTGTTAATCAATCTCAGATCTAATTTCACCAGTCTAGGCACTACTCTTTCCACTTGAATATCACTGAATGTTGCTTCAATGTAGGTGATTGGTGTTGAACTGTTTAAGAAAGATGACACTTGTAAACTAGTCTTTTATTCTTCCCAACCACACCAACATATCATCCTTGATCAGCAGAGACAGAACATTGATGAGCACCCTCCACAAGGTCTTTATCCATCATTAGGACTTGAAGGACTTGGCATATTAGTTTGTTCTGTTTGTGTGTGTTTGTGTTCTTCTGTTTGGCTTGCTTTGTGTAGGTGGTCAGACCATGCACAGCTTCTAAATGTACTTTTGAACTTTTCATCAATAAAATTGTTTTCAGTCTCATGTGATTGGATGTCAAGGATATGATTTTTATGCACAATTATATTGTTATCTTGAAATAGGTTTGTACGTACCAAGCTGGCCTTTGTCCAGCCACACAACAGGGACAAACCTCCATCCTCATCACCATCCTACATCTATGGCAGTAAGGTAAAAAGAAATATCTTCCAACATTTCACTGCGTGATCTTTTTTTCAGAAACCCCAAAGTTCTTTCTTAATTTTTTGTTTTTTTATACCCAGTAGAAAGTTATTCAAATTGTGCATTATTTTATGTATGAATTTGAATTTGTTGTTTTTGTCATCAGTGGAATACTATTGGTAACCCCGAACAAAGATATTGACAAAATCAGGAGACTGCAACCGTTAGGGCTAGATAGCTCTGTTGTTAGAGTGCTGGCACATTCATGTGGAGGTCGCAGGTTCAAATCCCACTCTAGTCATCTTTTCTTTGTTCAACCCAAAAATGTTCTTTGTGTAACATTTTAATGTTTCAAATGAATGTTTTTGTTTTTGACCATGTAATATGAGAAATGTTCTCTTTTCATTCATTCTAAACCCTACTCATTACTCAAAAGGAGTTGAGCTGTATACTCCTGAGAAGTTTATAGTTCAATATAAAATCATAGACTACAGCATGCTCATCATTTGTCTTCTGTAAATTGAATTGCAGTTACTGAACACTGCCTTTGCGACAGTCAACAGTCTGTACAACTCATTTGTTGGAATCCCACACTGCCGTTGCATTGCTCGGTTGCTTGGCTACCAGGGTATAGCGGTCGTCATGGAAGAACTCCTGAAAGTCATCAAAAGATCGGTAAGGGACTGAAGAAGATATTTCTTAGTTTGAATCTAGGTGGTGTTTGAAGCTTTACATGGTGTGGAAAACAAGAACACACACAGCCAGCCAGCAGCCAACTCCCATGCATGACCAATCAACAACAGCTTGGATACTTCCCACCCAAGCGTGTATCCCCAAGCTCTACTTAAGCTGCACCACCATCAGCAGGAGTCTTCTCCTGAACATGAGCAGAGTAAACTGTCGGAAACGTCGTTGAGACCACACCGATTCTTTTCAGAGACAACACTCCTCCAAAAGAGATTTTATCCATGGTTGTACCCGCAAGTCTAGTGTTTATAGCTATTAAGCTTGAAACTTTTTATATTGGAGCTTTTTTATAGTAATAATTACGTTCAATGTCAAAAGTCATGGGTATTTGCTTTTCTTTTTTAATTGGGGTTCACCCTTTGATAGTGACAACTATTTGTAGCAATAATAAAAACAATAGTAACTAGACATATTGCATTTGTGCACATATTGCATTTGTGCCGAGCTGTTTCGCCATAACTTTTTCAAATTACTCAATTGAATATGAAAGTTGTTTGTATTCAAAACAGTTATGATGTATCAAGCCTGTTTTAAAAAGAATTTGGATTATACCACGTTTTGTTAGCAATTTATGACTTAAAGGGGCAAAAAACGAAAAAAATCATTAAAAATCATGTGATGACGTCATCACGACGTCATTTCAGAATTTACAAGAACTTGCCAATATCTAACGACCTACCAAGTTTCAACATGATCGCACTTATACTTCGGGAGATATACGACTTCAAAAAAGGCACCTTTAATGCCGCGTCACGTGACCCCCGATGACGTCATCGATCTGAAATTTCACACATGTGATGGCTGCTCGACGATCAACATGTGTGTAAATTTTGAAGTGATTACACAAAACTTCACAACACACATCTTCAAAAAGTCCATTTTGATCAGTTTTCAACCTGCCACTAGAGGGCGCTCTTGGAAATTGTGACGTCATCGGTATTTTTGTTAAATTACCCACCCTTGCCAGACAATAACATCGTTGAAAGCAACTTCATAACTATTTCCACTTTTGAATAACGAGGCACTTCCTGTTTCGACCGGAAGTAGAGGTCATGTGAGGTCACGCACACTGAATAAAATGAAGACCTAATTTATCCCGATCCAATCCCGCAATTAGAAACCTACGGTCTCTTGTGGCTGATTTGTTACGGATTTTCAAATATTTAAAATATAAACCTTTAACATGACGTCACGTGACAGGTGATGACGTCATCATGACATCATTGTTTTAAAATCATTATTGCACCAATGCCTTTCATCACTGAAAGTTTCATTGCAATTGCTCTTTAGGAACTATGCAAAAGGCCGCTTAGAACGATTCGTGCATTATGTCAATGACTTCCTGTGTCTGAAAAATAAAAATAAAAAAAACAAAAACAAAAACTTTAACGAAAACAAGAGCTGTTTCGCTGCGCTTTGCTGCGAAACAGCTAAAAAAAAAACTTTAACGAAAACAAGAGCTGTTCCGCTGCGCTATGCTGCGAAACAGCTAATAACACAGATCATGGAAAAACACTGGAGTTGACCAGACCTTTAAAACATGACCCGAGATATTTGCAATGGAGCATGGAAATACGCTACATTTTGGATTCATTTTATTTGTGTGTTTTTTGTTTCAGATGAATGACTACATCCTCCCATATGTAAAGCTCCTGATGGAGGTCATGCCCAAATCATGTAAACTACCAAGATTTGAGTATGGGACCAAAGGTAAGTTGGACTTAGAATAACAACAAAAAAAGCTTGATCAATCACTGACCACTCCAACCCACACCACCCCACCCTCCAAAAAGAATAAATCAATAACAAATCAATAAATATGAAACCCAAAAGAGCCCCAAAGTTGGGAAGGGATAGGTCTTTATGATAAAAGAGCTGAAAAATCATATTGAATGTGCCTTCTCAAAAAAGCTGTTAAGAGACAGTATGTGGGAAAAATTATGAAATTGGAAAATAACAAAATTCAAACTGATCTTGGACCTTGATAGAGTTCTAGTGCATTAAAATACATCGTCTAACACCTTCTGAGAACGTTTTCTTTATTTTGTTGGCTTGCAGCAGACACATCTTTTAGGATATGCAACGGGTTATATTTTCTCTTTTTTCCATTTCCAGGCGTGGTTGCTTACTACTCCGCCCATCTCCAAGACATTGCTCAGTACCCTGACCTCAAGATGAACCTATTCCACAACTTCCAGGAGATTGGTAATGCCATCATCTTCATGAAGATGATGGAGCAGTGTCTGGCCGTGGAGGAGGTGTGCGATCTCCTCCATGCTTCACCGTTTCAGAACATCATCCCAAAGCCACATGTCAAACGTAAGAACCTTTCCTTTCTAACTTGGTATAATTGTTTGTTTTCTCTACTTGGCGTTAAGGGAGCGTTTTTTAGGCATAAGTCCACGATTCAGAGGACGGCCGGAACGTTCTGCTGGACTGCAACATTGTGCAACGTATAGGAACACTCCTATTTGCTCATAGGCGTTTTGAATAATCCAATGAAATGCTCCAGCAGTCCAACGGACCAGTCCGTGTACGCCCACAGGAATACCTAACCGATCTAATTAGAATGTTGGAAATTATGACCCAAAATGTACAGTTTCCCATATGATCAGTGTAGAATCTTGCCTGCCAGAAAGGCCCTGGAATGTGCAAGGTCACTCTTTTTGTAAACAAAGGTTACATGGCCTGTACTGTTATTATTGTACAGGTATTATTATGCATTTAGTATTTGTTCAGTTTGTTTTCCACCCTGTGAAGATCAAACAATCAGAATTCTTGGTCCTAATGGAAGGACATCAAGTTGGAACTTTCTTGTTTGTTTCTCACAGAGGGTGAGAAGTTAGAGAATAAGTTGAAGAGGCTGGAAATAAACTACGCTCCTCTTCAAGTGGTGCCTGTTGTTGAGAAGATGGGAACACAAGAGGTAAGAATTAGACATTGTCAACTCTAGTACAAAATCTTGAGTTTCTTACCCTTTTTTCTGATTTGATGTCAATTTTTCAAAACATTTTGTTCATGTAATATTAATACAGGCATGATATCTGTCCTATTTTAATCTGAATCTGAATTAGTATTTTCTGTGCTCTCATAAAATCAGTAAGTTTTTTGTTAACTAGCATGGAGGAGTTCATACAAGCATATACCGTATGTATGTTAGCCTTATACTCTTTCAGATTTTGTAGTCTGGCTCAGTCCTTTATCACACGGCCATGACCCTGCAAGGTTTCAAACAATCCTTTAAGACTGACTCACCACTATTTTATTCCCGTTCATAAATACTCTTCCATTAAAACCTTTACAAGTTGAGAACAAATCTGACAGTCAAGCCTCAGCCTGCCTCGACTGTGTGTTGAATTTCTATCCATGTGGAGTGTTAAGTAGCTCCTTGTGCAAAATTCAAACTTGCTTGCTTAAGTTTCAAACTACTACATGCAAAGTGTAGACTTGCATGAGCCAAATATGTGACATAGCAGCTTAAATTGGGCTGTGAAATTTGTGCGCTCTGCACATCATCTTTTAGCGCCCTCTTTTCACTCAATTTCCTCAGACCATGTTTAAACACATTGGCAGCGCAATGTTTTGTACACTCCTTACCATGTTTGTTTTGTATGTTTAAACTTTGCCACATGATCACCTCTCGACCAATCAGAGTGGATAAACTGTTCCAGGTATTTAGGAATAGTTGGGATTATTTTTGGGGTGAAAAGGTCAAAGGTTAAGGTCATGGTCATCAGTTACAGCCAAATTGTTTCCAGATAGTAACTCCATTTCAAAGTGCCATTTGGAATTGTAAATTGAGTAGGGGTTTCCCTTGGGGAAAGAAAAGTTGGGATTTCGAAGGGGTTAAAAGGTCAAAGGTTTAGGTCACGGTGGTGAGTTCAATTCAACAGATCAAAATGTCAAGGTCACAGTGCTCCGGTATAGGAATTGGGTTGGTGATTTTCAGTTAGCTATAATATAAATGTGTTCTTTTACTGAGGCAAAACTTCCTTGCCCTTTCACGAGCACAGTTTAAGGCCTGAGTGACTGTGACAGCTGCCCTTGATGAACCTGACACTGTAAGCAACTCCAACCATAACTAACTGATAATCTGTCTTGTTCCAACCAAATAGCAAATTGCTGATGCCAGAGAGGGTGACCTCTTGACCAGGGAGAGACTCTGTTGCGGACTTACCATGTTTGAAATCATCCTGCATCGCATCAAGGGATTCTTATCCGACCCCACTCTACAGGGTCCTGAACCAGCAAATGGTGTCATGATCATTGATGAGTGCTCGGAGTTCCATAGATTGTGGAGTGCCTTCCAGTTTGTCTACTGCCTGCCACTCAAGGAGCATAACTTTACACCAGAGTAAGTCAGATCAACTTAATAGACCAATCCATATGCGCAAGTGCTGCACGTAGCACGACCGATGCTGGGGTGCTGGCAGAGCAAGGTTTTGTACACAAAGACATGGAAAGTCGTAGGCCTTTTAAATTTGAGTGTCTTCCTCAATGATTCACATAATTTCCGGGACAGGACAATATGGCATATGACAATGTTGAACTAATGTGTTTGAATTTGATGAATTCACATCTCTGATCTTACATTTTGTTCACCCAGGGAGAGCTATGGTGAAGGGCTGAACTGGGCTGGCTGTGCCTTGATCACACTGCTTGGCCAACAGAAACGCTTTGAAGCACTGGATTTCTGCTACCACATCCTTCGAGTGCAGAAAGTGGATGGTGTAGATGCAGACATCAACGGCATTGTAAGTTTATTTCAACATGGTTACAAACAACTTGGCCTCAACCAAGTTCATATTTTACCCAATAAGGTATATATTAATATACTTTGTATATTTTTTTGCCAGTATATTTTGCCATTCAAAAGATGTGTGTGTGTGAGCGTGTCTGCCCGTTGAAACCAAAGACTTTAACAAAAGGGATTCGAGTGTTTGACAGAGCTAGGACGTCCTCGCTTCGCTTTTGCGTACAAAACCAATGGGGACTTCGCTAAAAAAAAACAAAGTCCAAACTTTAACAAAAGGGATTCGAGTGTTTGACAGAGCTAGGACGTCCTCGCTTCGCTTTTGCGTACAAAACCAATGGGGACTTCGCTAAAAAAAAACAAAGTCCAAACTTGTTTGGACTTTGGTTTTTTTGTAATGGGAAACAAAGAGAAATCGTCTATTTACGGGATTCACAAACGTGTTTTTATAAGAGGTAGCTCTTTTATATATATTCGCTCAATCTGTTATTGTATCCTTGTCATTCATTTTGTTCCCTCCTCATGGGTTGAAAGAATTGTTGCTGTCGTGAATATGAACTGATAATTTCCTTGAAATTCTCATCTTGCATTTATAAATGTGAATCTCTGTATTGGTCATTAGTCAGGAGCCTCAAATCTGATTTTCATCTTTAACCCAAGAGGCGGGTGACTTAACTATTTAGCTGTCTCACCCGTATTAATACATCAAGGTGCATGTGTATCTGGATAGTGCAACATGTGATATTTTCCACATCAAAGTGTTGCACCCGTCAAATTACCAAACTGGCAATCTAAGCGGAGCACATTAATATGTCGGGTTGATGACCCCTGTAAGAATAATGAAAATACACTGTCAAGCAAGATATCTTGTAGAAACTCCTTTAATATGTCTTGTACTGGTCATCACTGGTGTAAGAATGACCAAACCAACAACCTGTCCAGAGTAACTCTGCTGATGTGGCAATCTTGGACTAATCCATTATTTCTAGAGGTAGGGTCAAAGTTCTATTACAAAATTAAAAGGGGGGGCAATTAACACTGAAAAATCCGACACCTCTCTACACTTGGAAGGTGTATCAGTTTTGCCATCTCTACATACTACCCCTCAAAATAAATGTTGTCCTCAACATTAAGTTACAATTTATGAACAAACTTCTAACTGAAATCCTTATCATCCAAGGAACAGTTCTTTGAGTGTCCATTGCTAGAGTTAAATACTCACTAATTACTTGATAATTCCTCCTCATCAAGACAACTAGGTGGAGAAAAGGTTGATGGAGTAGCTAATTCCACATCCCCTCATCTCCGAACTTCTCGTGAAGAAAGGTAATTGAAATAGACTCGAACTGGATGAAAGCTTAGCAACATCATCGCCAGTGCACATCAAGTCAGTCAGGTGGGTAGTCCTCCCATCGAAGCTGCTGATTGATGTTCCTAGGTCCCGTCCATACTCTGCTGTGGGGACTTCACTGCGCTGCTAGCCTGGATTCTCGTCACACTGTTGCGTCATCGTCTAGTAAAGCTACTGTGCGTCTCGTACTAGTGGTGGAGCTGACTGCCACACCCATGCCGGTGGCATCATAGGTGAACCCTGCTGAACATAAGGATTCAGCCACGGTGTCATAGGCATTTGCATAGGCAGGATCCACTGAGGTGGGACAGGATATCCCTGAACAGCAGCCACTCGAGGGTCCATGCTCTGCATCGAAGGCTCACCAAGACTTGCATACCCAAACAGTTGTGGAGTATGTCGTTGTCTGGTTGGTCTGCCTTCAGAGGGTGCTTCTGGTTCTTGTTCTGGTTGTTGGGGTAGTTCTGCGGAAGCGTCCTCACTTCTCGGTTCCGGTGCGTCAGATGCAGTTGGCTGTGGGGGCTGTTCTGTGGGAGTGTCCTCACAACTCATCTCAGGTGCGTCGGATGCAGTTATCGGAGGGTCAGGTCCCGTCAAAGCAATGTTCTCGTTATCTCCAGCACCATCGATAAGCTCTAGGGGCTCAATAGAAGGTGTGTCCTCCACATCTGGTGCATTCCATGGGAAGGGCACTGCTGCAGGATTCAATGTGGGCTGGTTCACTTCCTCCATTGCTCGGAACGGTCTTGGATCAGATGGAGTGTTCGTTACCATGGTAACTTCTTCATCTGAACTGTCATCACTCCTTGTCGGACTGGATACATTGGGGACTCCTCGGCGGTTGGGCTTTAGAGTTCGTCTCTGTGGTTGGGGAAGCGTCTTCTTGGGTTCAACATCTGTTCTCATGCTGTTACATGGGAGAAGGAGATTGCGGTGTACTACACGGTGCTTCAGGTTACCTGTTTCTTGCTTCACTTCATAGACTGGAGAGTGTTCTCCTTTTCTAACAACAACGATGTAGACATTGTCCTCCCAGTAGGAGCGGAGTTTACCTGGTCCAAGATGGCGTCCAACATTGCGGATAAGGACACGGTCTCCTGGTTGTAGAACTGTACTGTGTGCCTTCTGGTCATGATACTTCTTTCCTCGTTCCGTCGACTTGGCTGCCTGGCGTTCAGCAATAGAGTAAGCCTCCTCCATCTGTGTTTTCCACCGTTTCACAAATTGGTTGTGGTCCTCTTCTTTCGGTCCAGCTTTGGGGTCCAGGCCAAATGCAACATCAATTGGTAGACGAGGGGAGCGTCCATACAACAAGAAGAATGGTGAGAACCCTGTTGCACTGCTAGTAGTACAATTATACGCATGTACCACCTTCTGGAGTGACTCCTTCCAATTAGATTTCTGGTCTTCAGTGAGGGTCCTCAACATCCCGAGGAGGGTCCGGTTCAGTCTTTCGCATTGACCGTTCCCCTGCGGATGGTATGGGGTCGTCCTGGAAGGTGTAATACCAGAGAGTTGTTGAAGTCGTTTGAACATCTTGTTTTCGAATTCTCCTCCTTGGTCATGATGAATTCGCTGAGGATACCCAAAACGAAGAACAAAATCATTGAAGATTTTATCAGCTACAGTTTTTGCAGACTTATCTCGGGTTGCATATGCCTGGGCAAACCTTGTGAAGTTGTCAACAATCACCAAGATGTATTCAAATCCACCCTTGCTCCTTTCTAGATGCAGAAAATCAATGGAAATTAATTCAAAGGGAGCTGTCGTGATGATTGTTCCCAGGGGTTCCCTCGTGTGTTGTGCGGGTTTTCTATCTTTCAAGCAAGGGCAGACTTTGGAGCAATAGTGTTCAACATCTCGTTGCATGTGCGGCCAGTAGAACCGGTTTCTTGCAAGGTCCAAGACACGCCCAGCACCAATGTGTCCCATGTTGTCATGGAGTTCCTTGTAGACGGTTTGTCGCATCTTCAAGGGGATGATCATCTGGTGTCTAGTGCCCTTCACTCTAAACAAGATGTCCTCTTCCAGCCTTAAATTAACCCATTCACGCAGTAAGGCTATGGTATCTGGATGCTCCTTTGTTATCGCTCGCTTGTTCGGACGTTGACCTCTCTGAAGGAAGTAGATAACTCTGGCTAGGCACTGGTCCTCTTTCTGTGTACGCTGTATATCACGTTTACTGAACATTTGGTTACCTGGTAGTGTGGTTGGTAGCAACGTCTCAGGATCAGTGGTTATTGCAGAAGCCCATGTGACTGTTCCCTGACTCTGAGCCTCGATTGCATGGACTGTGGTCTCCAATTCTGCCTGGGAGACTTCTGTTGTACATGTACTCATGTAATTCTCCATGTCCAGTGGTAGTCTCGAGAGGGTGTCTGCATCTGCATTGCTCTTTCCAGGGCGGTACTTGATGTTGAAGTTGAAGTCTGCTAACCCATCGATGACCTGTTGCATTCAGCCGGGCAGAAGTCAGCACATACGTCAAGGGATTGTTGTCAGTGAACACGGTAAAAGCGGAGGCGTAGTACAAGTAGTCTCTGAATTTATCGGTCACTGCCCATTTAAGTGCCATAAATTCCAGCTTACCAGAATGGAAATGGTAGTTTTTCTCCGCCGGACTGAGGGTACGGGACCCATATGCGATGACTCTCATCTTCCCCTTCTGTCGTTGGTAAAGTACTGCACCCAGTCCATCATTCGATGCGTCAGTGTGAACTACAAAAGGCTCATTGTAGTCTGGAAAGGCCATGATTGGTGGTGCCATTAGAAAACCAAGAATCTCCTCAAGTATCTTTTGATGATGATCCTTCCACTCCACTTTCTGTTTCGAAAGCTTCTGCGCAGACTTCATCTTTGAGTTTGGTTTTCCCTTGGCTTTGGGTTTATGGGTAGTTTGCTCCTCACTCGGTGTCACTTTCAGTAGGTCGTATAATGGTCGTGCGATGCGAGAAAAGTCCTGGATGTAACTGCGGTAGTAGCCCAGTAGTCCCAGTAACTTCCTGACATCTCCAACCGTCTCTGGTCGTTTTTGGCTGAGGGACCGAACAGCAGATATGTCTGATGGATCAAGTCGATGACCTTCTGCTGATACCAGTCGACCTAGGTAGCGTACTTCACTTTGAAAGAGCTCGCACTTGTTGGGTCTTAACTTTACACCATGCTTCTGTAAACGTTTCAGGACCTGTCGCAGATGATCAAGGTGGTTTTGGAAGTTGTCGCTAAACACCAAAACATCGTCAAGGTAGGTCATGGCGATTTCACCATTGAGTCCATCAAGGCAAGTTTCCATAAACCGCTGGAAAACTGCTGGTGCATTTGTCAATCCAAATGGAATCCTGACCCATTCGTAAAGTCCCCAAGGTGTGATGAAAGCTGTGAGTGAACAACTTTGTTCTGACATAAAACCCTGGTGATATGCTTTACCTTGGTCGAGGGTAGAAAACCATTGGTTGCCGCCTAGGCTGTCCAACACGTCCTTGATTCGAGGGATTGGCTGACGATCAGGAATAGTTTTCTGGTTTAACTCTCTGTAGTCAACACAGAGTCTGAGGCTTCCATCTTTTTTTCGAACACACACTACTGGTGATGAGTACGGAGAAGAAGACTTCCTGATCCAGTCACGGCTGATTAGGTCTGCCAGGTACGTCCGGACTTCCTGGTACAGTGGGCGAGGCATTGACATGTAAGTTTTTCGGACGGGTTCCTCATCACGTAGACGTATCTCCATCTTCAAGTTGGGGACACGTCCCAGATCCGAGTCATCTTTAGCAAAAGCGGCTGACTCCTCTCGAAGAAGCTTCTCTGCGGCAGACCTCTGTGAAGTTGTCAGATGACTCAGGTTTACAGGGGGAATCCATTCCTTCTCGGTGGAGATACTTGAAACAGTGGTTTCTTTTTGCTTGGGTGATGGTGTCCATGTATTCAGCAAAGAGGGTTCCATGGGGCATACTGAATTGACAAGCTGTATGTGGCCCAACAGACTACGTCGTTTCAACATGATGTCTCGGTCTGTGGAGTTCGTCACTCGGATTACGACTGGGGTTGCCGTACCTGTTATGAGATTCACCACTGATTCCTCTACCTGAAGACCTTCTGGCCATTGCTGTTCAACGTCTGGTACGAACAGTCCTTCTATCTTGCCGTCTGTCAAGCCAGCTCGTGCCAAACATCGAATACCAAAATTGCTGTGTTTGGGGATCATAATGTTCTGCCTCCCTGATTTGACACTGCAGACTTCTTCTGGATCATTAGCCTGAATCAAGTGAACCAACTTTACAGCTCTGGTGTGTTCCAGGTTCTTCATTGCTCCTCCAAGAATACTGCTGGCGTCTTCTCCGGAGTGATGTACAAGGGTCTCGATCACATTGTATCCAATAATCGGTTGTTGGATCCTATTCTGAGTGATCAAAGCTGGAAACACTACTGGTGTGCACGTCCGGGGCGTCTTCATTCTCAATTCTAGTTCAATCCAGCCCTCAAAGGGGATTGGTGTGTCGTTAGCAGCTCGGAGATCCAAGTTCCTCTCGGACTGAAGGAGATCACAAAGGGGGCGGATTGGTTCATTCGGTAGGTTTTGGTGAAGCCACTGTGAACTGATTAAGGAAACCTGGGCTCCTGTATCCCATAACACAGTGGTAGATGCATTATTGAGGTAGCAATCTACTGTACACCTTGGTCCGATAAGGTTGGTCACCTTCCGATGTTGTCTGGGTGTGATGTGGCATATGGAAGTAATGGGTCGGGGATCTCGATCCTGCTGGTGTGGTTGGGACTGTCTTTCTCTCCTGGCTACTCCCTGTCCCGCGGACGTAACCCTGAACCGTTTCCCTGGTTTGCACGGTCTCTGCTTCTCCGACATCCACGAGCAAAGTGTTCTGATGACCCACACTTGAAGCAGTGGTCACAGTCATGACCGGTTCCTGCCTCTTGACACTTGTGGCATCCTCGACGAACTCGAGATGAAGATGTATCAAATCGTGATGGTTGCTGTTGTGGTGTCTTCTGGAATGATTCTTGGAGTGCTGCTACTTGGCCCTTCAATGAACTAAGCTCTGCAATCCCTGCTTTTAGCTCTGCAATCTCTGTCATTAGTAGCCCTGGTTTCGGTGGTGTGATCTGTTTGTCCCTGACTTCGCAGACTTCGTTCACTGAGGTTGCTTTATTTTGGGTAAGTTTCTGCCGTCTTTCTTCTTCCAGGCTGGAGAACACATTAATCTTTTCGAAGAGCAATTCGTCAGACGTCTTTGGTTCATCCAGGTAGGGCCGGAGTTCCGTCTTGATGGAGTCGCTCCTCAAGCCAGTCAATATGGTATGGCGAAACATCTCCTGCACCAGGTGTGGATCGTAGCGGAGTCTGGAATCACTCTCCTGGCTAGCAAATAGAACCTTTTGTCGAGTGTCAAATGCCTTTAACAGAAAGGCCTGGGCCTACTCCTTAGCTCCTTGGGTCAGCTGGGAGAGTTGTTTATAGAGATCTGTCGCATCTCTCTCCTGGTAGTGCGATCTAATAATTCGGCGAAGGCTGGGCAGAGAGATCTTACTTCGTCCTTCCAGGTAGCTTCGGAGTGATGATCCTGGTGCTATAGCTTGAATCACCCCTTGAACGATATCTCTGTCTGGGTAGCTCTTCCCCAATCCAGTCTCTATTTGGTTGGCAAGACTGGTAAAGGAAAGTCGATCCTTTTGGCCTGGCTCTCCTATCTGACCGGATATTTTGAATTCTCGTCTCAGCAGGCGGGCCACATCGGTCAGGGGTTGCAGACGGCTGTGTCGTTGAGGACTCTGTACTCTCCAGCTTAGGTGGGCTGCTTGGGGCGTGTTTCTTCTGAGCTGGGTCAATGGAGGCTGGTTCGTCTTCGGATTCTTGCTTGAGGTCTTTCATGAAGCTGTCTAATGTCTGGAGTAGCTCCACTCCCCCGTCGTCACTGTCTTCCACTTCCTCACTGTTGATGTGAGTCAGTAGTCTCCGTAGCATCCGAAGACGGCCCTTTGGTGTTTTCTCCACGTCCTCTGCCTCAAGATCTAGATGCGTGCATACTCGGATGAGTTGGTCAATGGACAGGCTGCTGAGTCTAAGGGTTACTCTCTCCAAAGTCTTGATGAGGTCTTCCATGCTGAATGCTTATGATAGCTTGCTGGTCGTCTCTGTGTCTGCGACTGCCCTTCGTGTTCGGCGGTGTGGCAAAGCAATCCCGTTGTGCGGCGATCCTCCCACTGGCCGATGGTACACCCTGAATATGGCACGTCCAGTTGACTCACGTTGACCTTCTTGCTACCGTTTGCTCATCTTGCCATGGAAGGCTACATCAAGTCATTGATGGTCAGGTTCGTATCTCTGGACGAGCGCTGTCATCCTTCTACGCCAGGTCAGGTGCGTTGAAGGATACACTCATCCCTCTCGTGCCTCCAAATGTTGCACCCGTCAAATTACCAAACTGGCAATCTAAGCGGAGCACATTAATATGTCGGGTTGATGACCCCTGTAAGAATAATGAAAATACACTGTCAAGCAAGATATCTTGTAGAAACTCCTTTAATATGTCTTGTACTGGTCATCACTGGTGTAAGAATGACCAAACCAACAACCTGTCCAGAGTAACTCTGCTGATGTGGCAATCTTGGACTAATCCATTATTTCTAGAGGTAGGGTCAAAGTTCTATTACAAAATTAAATGGGGGGGCAATTAACACTGAAAAATCCGACACCTCTCTACACTTGGAAGGTGTATCAGTTTTGCCATCTCTACAAAAGGTCTATCACAGCCATTCTTTATGTGCCATTGCTTTGCTACACATAGTTATCTGAAGTAAATCATACAGACGTGTAAAATGTTAATTGTAGAAAGATATTTTGTTTGTAGAATATTTTTTCCAAACTTGTGGTGTATTTTCGAGCATAGTGTGTATTATATTTTGTTGTATTAGCTATTACATTTCATGTATTGAAAGTTAATTTCTCAATTGAAAATTACGTGAAAAAGTGATAGTGAAGTGAAGTGATACTGGCCCGCCGTATGAGGGATTTTTTTTATATTTAACTTTCTTTGAATCTAACTTTCTTGATGATTATCTTTGATAGCCCATCGGACGTCTCGTAGATCGCATCCGCAAGTACCAGATTCTGAACAACCAAATCTTCTCTGTCCTGAACAAGTACCTGAAGGCAAACGAGTCTGACACCACGCCTGTGGAGAAAATCCGTTGCTACCAACCACCCATTCATCAGTCCGTCATTGATGGAGGAATGTAAAAACACAAATGTTGGAAGACGGAAAAATACATCCACCAGAAGTGTCAGGCAACTTTTGAGAAATTATGCCCCTAAACAGTCAGTAGAAATTATTTGGAAAACAAGCGTCCAAATATGCAACACATTGAGAAACATCCTTGATATGAGTGTATTGTGTAACATTGAAGAGGGTGTCCATAAGACACACAGATGCCCGTCTGGCAAACACCATGATCTGAAGCATTGAAGTGGAAGTATAGGACAGTCCCTCTTTTCTACTCAAGATTGACAAAAAGTCAGGAAAATCAAAATTGTCTTCAGCTCTTGCACTCCTTAACTTATAATTGAAAACAAAAAGACAAACAAAAACACCAGCCCCCACCCCCCAACAAACATACCAGTCCTTCTATTTTTACACAAGTTGTCTCAAAATGATGGTTTGTTTTTTTGTAGAAAAAAAACAACTGATTAGAGTGGGGATGGGGGGTTGCATAAGTAAGTACAATTTGTGTATGTACTGGTAGGTTGCTTCTTGCCGTTTCCTACATGTTTTGCAAGTTGATTATGTACAAAGACACTCATCAGTTTTCCTTTTAAAATGATATCAAGGAATTGTTATTTATTTTGTTGTTAATTATTTTTGTTGTTTATGATAATTATACATAAGTACATTTTGGGGGATGTTAGAAGCTGGTGTTGCCTAAATAATAACAAGGTTAAAACAAATCAACCTTGTTCCCAGTTGTGTACCTAGTCTGCAACATTGATGTAGTGCCAAAAGTCAATAGGCCATTATTGGCAAGATTATTATTTCAAGTCTTTTTGCCCCTGAATACAAGGTTATCCTGGCATAACTCCAAAGTTTGTGGGTACAACCAATGAGCACAGTGACTTTCCAGAATTCTCATGCAGGTAACCACAATAAATTTACAAGTATTTTGGTGAATAAAATGAAGAAAAAAAACTGCATCCGGTTCTTTAGTCTTAAAGTCAGGAATAAAAAGTGATCGGGCGAGAGCAGGGGGTGCTGTGGGTGCTGCAGCACCCCCAACTTTTGGGATGGGGGTGCTGGATTAATGTAGCACCTCCTACTTTGTTTCATAAATTCACCCTTACATGAACGGAAAACTTGGAAAAGGTAAAAAATTAATTAATACATGTAGCATGCCATGTTTTTCAAACAAAATCATATTCTGCACTGGATGGCCAGCATTATCATTCACTTTGATATGCCCGTTTTTTTAAAGGCTGCTTCGGGCCCTGTATGTGTGTAGGTCCTGTTATGCATTCTCCGTAAGACATGCATACAATGCAGGATTGAACAGGGGTGACGGGAAAGGGCAAAGGTCTTGTGTTTATTGTGAAAAGATTTCTAATGACAAGGATCTATGTGTGTTTTAGACAAAATTAACATTGAATGCATTCCATCCATCGTACATTGTTGAAATCTAGCTATCCGTTTCCTTGCCTTGTGAAAAGAATCATTGTGGGGTAAAAAGGGGACGTTTATGTGCCAAATAGTGGCTGAGATTGCATGACAGAGCATCCATAGGATCTCCGTTAAGGGCCCCGGACCCCACGCTGTAGTGGCTTCACACTCAGCGCTAGCCAATTGTCTTTGAAAAAATCAGCACCTCTTGCAAAAAATGTGTTCCTCTGGGCATGAAAATGATTGTTAACTATGATGATCAGACTGTATGTAAAGTGTCTGCTACAGATGGTCTGTAATGGGAAACCACACTTTTCAAATGACTTGTGAGTATAAGGCAAATAGCCATAATCCCAGATCCCTCATGCCGCGACAAATTATTGATGACCAAAATTAATTCATCAAGCAAATAATTTTTATTTAAGATAAATTGTTCAGCTTATTATCCATTCAGGCCTGGTTCTCAGTGCCTATTTTGCTCACGTTTTTATATTTAATTTATTCCGCTCTTCCTTTTTTTTAGTACTTAAACAGCGAAATACTTATATGGTCCATTCTACACAGGGCCCAATTTTATAAAGCTGTTAAGCAGAAAATTCTTCTTAGCAAATTTGTTTACTTTGCAAGAAATGAGCGGGGTACCAGTGGCAAAAATGTGAACTTTATGGAATGTTGGTTGGTAACCTGTTTCTGCTAAGCAAGATTTTCCTGTGCTTAGCACGTTTTTGTGCTTACAGGCTTTAGGAAATTAGGCCCAGATGAGTTTAATGGTACTTGAACATATTGGCAACATTTGTACATCACAGTAAATAACACCTGTGCAGTAATTGCATTTTTAAAGGAAAGAGTCGGGTGAAGGTTGTTATTTTTATTATGAATATTACACTTTTGTTAAGTATACATGGTATAAAGTAGTTTTGCATCAGATTTTGCATTGAAATAAATTTAACCAATTCTGCACGGTACATTTGTAAATACAAACAGCAATGTAATTGTATGGACCTATTTAAAGGCAAAATAGTTGACAATAAAGAGAGTGGCTTTTAAACTTCAATGACTTCAGGTATACTTAATCTCTTACACAATCATGGAAATTGTTCTTTATGGGAAATTTGTAATTGGGTTTTACAGATATTTTGTTATAGTTTAATTGATTCAAAGCATTCCACAAATGAAAACATTAGGGTCCTGGTTTGTCTGGACAAAGAGTTGAACAAAGAGAGGACCATGGAGGTCATTACATACGTTAGGTAGGTAAACACTTTTAGACCGGGGACCTAGAACAAAAGAGGACGATAGGGTTCCTCGGTAAAGTGAAGGTCCCTAGTCGGAAAGTGTGGACAAAACCAATGGGAGCTGTTGCCAAAAAGGCAGTACAAACAAAAGAGGGGCAATAGGAGGTCCCAAATTGCAGATGTTTACACACTTGTGTCTGGTTGGTGGGAGGGGTTGGGGTGGGGAAAGAAAATTTCCTAATTAGGAAATATGGGTTGGATTTGGGAGGATTTTAGCTTAGCAATAGCTCACCGGTAACCACCGACACAACAAACACTGCAGCCAAATGCCACCACCCGGTGATTTGTGCTGAAGTTGAGCACCAAGCTGGCATTCCTTAAATCAAACAGTGAGCTTACCATGAACTTGCAGAAGAAGGGGATCCAAAGCTGGCCTCTGCCGCACTGTCGGCTTATATTAGTCTTCTACTCCACACCTGAAGATTTATTGGGGAAAGGCTAAGCTGAATAATAAAAGATGACCATGTGTTTGTTTGGAAAAGGTAAAATTTAAAACACCCACGTAATTTTAGCATCCGTAATAGCACTTCGCACTAATGATGTCACTTTTGCTCAAAATACCAAGATGTCGGACAAACTTTCCACTGCTCATGCAATCACCACTCAGCGTGCCAGACCGCAGTAGTACAATACACACAAGTAATAACATCAAGCTTCAGCATGTATGTGTGCATACATTATTGAAATTTGACACGTTTTCTGAGATCCGGGTACCAAGCTTCTTCTCTTTAATTTTGTTTTAATGAGATATCGCCTAACATCACAAGGCCAAGTGGCCACCTCAAGGTGAGGGCTACACTTAACTGATTTGGGCCATCGACCTAAATCAACTGTCACAAGGGGCACATTGCCACCTACTACTGGGGCTGAAATAGAGTTACCCCCTTCACAGTCCGTAAGGATGTAGGCATGGGTATCATCCATTAGGAGCCTGGCTGGTAGAGTAGAATGCACTACCTTTCCAACATTTTATGAAGCAAATATGGTTAAGGGTACAAGTGTCATGACCGGGATTCGACACCCTGTCACAGTTTGTTTTGTTTGTTGTATTTTTTATTTATTTATTTATTTATTTATTTATTTTTTATTTTTTTTTGGGGGGGGGGGGATTCCATTGCCCTTTGCCTAATTTCATGGCACTGCTTACCCCAGAATTCTGTGCTTACTGCACCCTGTAGAGTACATAAATCTAAATGCTGTAAGCGCAGAATTCTTTGGTAAGCTGAGCCATGACGTTAGGCACAGATTGCGTCGGTTTTTCCCTTTGAGGTTTTCCTCCCACGTCTGAAACTGACATTTCTTCATCATCTTCTCTGTGCAGGTGTCTTCAGGCCTACGGCTACAGTGCTGTTCACTTTTGAAGGTCTCCTGGTGTCTTTACCGGAAAAATATAATGTCTCATGCTTGAGGTGTTTTCATGGCAGAAACTTTACACTCGTTCCCCAAGATCTGGGTCACTTCTTTTCTTTCAACTTGGTAGCATCCAAATTAACTCCATCGGCAAAACTTATTTTAAAAATCCTGTCCAAATTGCCAATTCTAGAAACAAAATAGAAAACTGAACATGGATACACTTTGGTATTTGAAAATATGACATCAAGACATATGCAAGATATGTTACATAGTTTAACCATGTAGAACATGATGCCAACCCAACGGCATGCACCCTAAATAACACCAGTATCATGTTTAGCATGTTGCAAGTGAACGAGGCAGTATGGAGTACCAAGGACTGCCGAGTACTAGGGTGGCCTAGTATGAGTCCTAAGGCCATTGAGTACTGTCTGAGTAACAAGTAATCTGATATCCCAGTATCGAGTCAATCAGCTGAGTACCAAGTGCTTGGATCTACGATGAGTACGAGTAGAGTATTTTATAAAAAGATACTACAAAATAAAGTATAAATCATTTGTTACTTCTTTTTTTTTACACTAATTTCCAAACGACAAAGTTTATACATCATAGACAATATCAAATTCATCAAATTTGTCTACAGCTTTGTTCCACTATTCCTTGCTATTGCGGAAAGGAAAATGGTGTTCTGAGTATTCAAATTGGTGTCTGGGTACATTTTCACTCAAGTATCGAGTACATTACTTTGTAGTACAGATTATTTTTCAGTCAGGTATCGAGTATGAACTTTGAGTACCAATATTTTGCTATCCGAGTACAAGTATGAGTAGGAGTACCACCAAAATAGTGATCGAGTAGTACTCGGGTATGAGTGTCAAGCATGAGTAGTACAACACTGGAAAAAGGCCAATATCACTACCAGAATAAAGAGAACTTACATGCAGATTACAGGATCCTAACTTCAGTTTATTTCCTGTGAACAAATTCATTCATAATCTCTATTACTAGTAAAAACTACAGAATTAGTATGAAAGTAAAAGGTTATGCTGCAAACTATAAAAAATATATATATATATTCATTATTTGGCTATTATTATAAAACAAACAGTTATTAAAGGGGCTGTGTCGTCATGATCGAAGCATATGGCCGAACCTTGACTTATGAACTCTCACCTAGTTACTCTTCATGCACGCCCTCCCTCCATATCAAATCTACATAGACACAGGCTCGCATGCAGTAACTGGGTGAGAGTTCATAATTCCATGTACAGCCACAGGCCTGCTTTGATCATGAAGACACACTCACTTTAAGTAAAAATGTCGAGTGAACAAACAAATAATAAAAGCAGATTAACAATCATAGCTTAAGTAAATGACAAAACAACCACCAGAGGTCAGTATCAACCAAACTATCCACCAGAGCTCAGCATCTTTTTGATCCAGTCAAAGGTTTCACAAATATTCCAAATATAGTCTACTTTATACATTGCGTACCAATACATTTAAAATATTCTTTTCCATAATAAAAGGTTTATTTCAGTGCACAGCCATCTCATTTTTAATAAATATGAGAAAAATAAAACGCAGTTCTTATAAAGCGCTTTTTACACCCAAAGTGAATCCCAAAGCACTCATTTTTTTTTTCTACAGATATGCAGTACTTTATTTGGAATTATAAAACCTGTTTCAGATGTAAATACATGTAGCACCTTGTAATGATTAACAAGGTGCTGTGGCGCAATCTGCAGCCAACCATACCAGAAAACACCAGGGCGAACCCCTTCTCAAGTGCTATAACTTATTTTACATGCATTACACAACACATGGGACCTACAGCTTTGCGTCCCACCCCATGGATGAAGCAATAATAGTTAAGTGTCTTGCTTAAGGTCACAAGTGTCAAGACCAGGACTCGAACCAACACCCTGCTGATCAGAAACACCAGAGCTTGAGTCTGGTGCACTTGAGCACTCAGTGTAAAAAAAGAGGGCACTAACAGATGATTTAGCATTGTGCACAAATTTAAGTTGTTATGTCACCATTATTTGGCTCGTGCAAGTTTGAAACTTGCATGCAATAGTTTGAAACTTTAGCGCGAATGTGTGAAACTTGTGCGAGGAGCTGCATAGCGCTCAACATGGAAAGAAATTAAATGCAGAGTCAATTGAGCTGAGGCTAAACTGTCAGATTTGTTCCCAACTTTTAAAGGTTTTTGGATGTTTTAAACAAAAAGGCATTTATGAATGGGAATAAAAGAGAGGTGACTCGGTCTCACACCGTTTAAAACCTTGCAGGGTCATAGACATTCGTTAAAGGACCTCTTCCTTTATTGCAGGGTCATGACCCTGCCGGTTTCAAAGCTCGTCTTCTACTTTTTTATTCTCTTATAGAAACCTGCTTTACTAGTTAATGTACTTTTGTATTTTCTAATTAGTTATCATTACTTACATACAGATTTCTGTTCATCTTTTTGGATAAATAAAAACAAACCTTGAACAAAAATCCCCGAGTAGCAATGGTACTGTATATCCAATTCCAAATTTGTTTCTCGTACCAATTAAATTGCCCAGATTAACTTACAAAACACAAAAGCACCAAATATACCTGAAACCCAATTTTTGTTTTTGCAGTGCATCTTTGCATTGCTATCTCACCTGTAGCCATATATAGGACTCTTCCTCGGTGCTGAACACAGATACAGAGTATATGAGGGTCCATTTCTGGGGCAGAAAATTGTCAGAGCTCCATAATTCAAATCAAACCTTAAAGAAGAAAGATTTCAATTGTGGAGCTCTGAAATTTGTCCACCCCAGAACTGGACCTCATAACCAGAATGCCACTGTAATGAAAGACCTTTAGGGTTAATCTCAACTGCTTCTCTTCATTTACCCTTTGAGAAAAAAACAAAATCTGCCAGAGTTAAAACATGTCGCCATTAACAATATCTGCATTTATGCCACATATTATTTTGGTTTATAAACCATTTTGCAACAGCTAATCCATTTTTTCCCCAACAGCTTCGATACTACATGTTTTTTTCCCATAACTTATTTGCTAGGAATGTGGGCTGGGGGAATGTCATGCCAATGCGTGCTTCGACTCAAAAATAGTTTGTTAACTTCCAATACCATGTTATATTTGTATATTGTTGACCATCTTTATATTTCATCACCTGAGGGCCCTATATTTAACCATGCTTGGAGAAGCCAGATAAGCCCTGTTCACACTGCATCTATAAATCCCCATGGAATACAACCCTGGGGAAGCCCCAGGTGTTTTGTTACCCCATGGTAGCACTTTCTCTGTCCTGTACATGTATTACCTGGATCATTATTCCATGAGGTCCCTTTCGCCATCCGACACGTAAACAGGTTTAGAGGTCACTTATGACCCCCCCCCAAAAAAAAAAAAACCCTGTTATGTCCCCCTCTAAATTTTCAACAGCTGCTGACAGCCCCCCTGTTTCAAAAGCCAATTTAAACCAATCAAAAGGCTGGAAATACCTCAGTGAGTGGGTAATGAGGCTGAACCCACAGCATTCCCCTATACTGGATGATGTGACAGTGAGATGAACACTCGACTCAAAGTTTGAAGACCCAACTCACTGTGATTCCTTATTTCATCCCTTTTAAACAGAACTTCCTCACTTAATGTGCACTAAGGAGTGAATCCTGGTTCACGACGGGTGTAACATTTCACACCTCCGACAGTACAGGTGTGTTACAGCATCATATTTGATATAAAGCTAAACGATAGTGCCTGTCCAGCGACCATGAACCAAAGACCAAAGCTGCAGTAACATGAGTCCAGACCTGGTAGATTGAGAGGCAGACGGATAGCTAGCAGTGGTGGATAACACAATCAATGGGGTGGGAGACAAATCGAGTGAGAAACCAAGCAAAGAGTCCGAAGCAAAGGTTTGCCCCCAAGATGAAGAAGTCAGCCCAGGAGTTATGCCAGTCCTTGATGTGCCAGGTCAGTGAATTAAGGATCAGTTACTACGAGTCTGTAAATTCTTGAATATCCCTGAACATGAGGCATTGGAAGCAAAAGAAGATAACTCCCAGCTTCTCGTTCGGAAAGTTAACCGCCATCTCAACCGGGATGAGACTGACGAGATGGAGGACCAGGGCTTGAGCAGTTTCAAGGAGTTGCAGGATTTTCTAAAGATGCATGTTCCTGAAGCCCAGCCATCGATTGTAAAGCCCCAGACAAGTACAGCATCAGAGTCATCGAAAAAAACCATCACCGACCACTGAATCCCAACCTAAACCTAAAACACATTCTCAACCAGCAGGTGGAGAACAGCCACTGGTAGACGCTGAACAAGAGCTAAAGCAATTAGCAGTGCCCATTGCGCCCACCATTTGATGACTCTAGCCAGACGAGAATTTAAGATATCTGGCCAAAGAGGAGAGCTGGGCCAAAAGGATAAACTATCATTCTCCAGCTTGGCACACCAAATCAAGAATGGTCAATTGCAGGGGCAGGGGAGGGGAGAATAGCAGCTAGGAACAGCCATCTGTTTTTTGTTTTCAAGGGATTTGAAGCTGTTTGCGTGTGGTGTTGGGTAGCACAATGGAAAAATAAAAGATGACGATCCAGCAATTGGAGACAAAGGAAAAAACAAACCAGAACACCACGAACAGAAGAAAGTTCAGAATGCGGAAGAAGTGACTCTGAAAGAACTAGACAGTCAAAAAAATGGAAGAGAACACTGGTATCAGTAATTCCAAGATGGCGTTAGTATTGAGACTGGTGCTGGTAATTTTTCTCTCTTTATGCTTTGCCTGGTTTCAGAGAGCATCTGAACGATGAGCATATCCACTGCTTTACAATCAATACCCATAAGAATAGTATAAAATACTTGTGTTTGTTTTATTGAAGTCTCATTATAAAGACACTGTTTTTATGCGGATGAGCGAAGTGAAGGAGCATGAAAACAAGATTTAATAGAGCTGCGTATTTTGACAGTGGACGATATTAAACTAATAGATTCTGTTAGTAATCACTCTCCAAGTCTCTCTTTCTTCTGCTACATGACCTGCCTTTGAGGCTGAAGCTGCTGCTGAGTTTGAAAGAAGATAAATTGAAGAAGAGCTTCACCTTGAGTTTCAACACAAGGATGATGTACTTGAGTGACAGGAAGATTTACAGACTAAGTTAGACCTGACCGATGCTATTGAAAAGATTTATGCTGAGGCACACGACTAACAAGCAACTACCATTCACTATCCTCAAACACCTCTAATAACCCACTTCAACACTCCCAACCACCCCCCAACAACCAACAAAACCCCTGACAACACCTGCAGTAGCCAGTTTCACTAGGGCCGGAGTTGGAAAAAGTGGCCCTTCCAGTAGTGGACACCATCCTTGACACCTTCGTTGTAAACCTTGAAGTAGCCAAACTAAATCATGAGAATATCATTGTCAGTGCAAATGAGCTAACTAGACCAGAGCTACATGTCAGCCTAGTGCCTAGGGACCCGTGAAGAAATCGGCAAGTGGTCACGTTTAAGTGACGTTCCTCTGCCTGTTGACACAAGAGAAGTTCACTCGCTCATCGAGAAGACGGTACTTCTGTCATGATACCTAAAGAAGAAAGTGAAGGTGGTACAGGAGCACCCTACGCTACAAGGCACAATCTGGGATGGACTCTGTAGCGGACATTGTGCATTGTTTTAGTTTTTCCTTGTTTCTGTTTTTTGTTTTCAATTTATACCATTTCGATCATTACTCTTAGAAATTATTTATCCCTGACCTGTATAGCTTATATCACATAGATTTAATCTCACATACACATATACCCTAGATTTATATTTCACGCCCAATCCCTAGATGTCCTTGGGACCACTATCCCAGCCTGGGTGGCAGTTACCATGGCAACCTCTCCCAACTCAAGACCCAACATCCCTTGGGCATCGTACGAAGGACACTGTCTGGGTGTTGGCCATAGTATCACCTATAGTTTTAGTTCCATTCACCATTATTCTGTTGCTAGTCATTGTACACACACTTATGTGCTTGAGCTTTAAGATCACACCATATTTACTACAGTTTGACACCTTTTTTCTTGCAACGACCCAGCGTAGTAAGTACCCATTTTATTTCATTTTGATTATTAAACCTTCTAGATTTCTACTATTTTATCCTCTTTTCTTGTTAGTTAGGTTATTCCCATACAAGGCGATTTAATCTCAAGTCTTACTCTTAGGGACTGGCCAAACTGTTTTGTATGGTTGCCCTATGTGTACAGTATACACTGCATAGAGTTTTATACACAGCCACTAGGACGTAGTTTTTTGGTTTATTTTTATACTCACTTGCATTGAACCATACATTTCCTTCTAGCCTGGCCTACATGTGCTTGAAGTAAATTAGTCTATAGTTTATTCTTAAGCACATGTGGTTGATTTATCTATGATTTTATGCTTCATGCTTTAATTTAGTTAAATTGCCATTTTAGTTAGTTTTTATACGCCTATAGCTTCTTTTACTAAATCGCATATTATTATCGTTGTTTACAGCAAAACCTTCCGAATACACCTTCCGAATACACCTCAAATCTTCCGATTATAATCCCGATAATACTCCTGATTATCCAGTCTATCTTCTGATATTTCCGATACCTCCGAACTGTTATCTCCAATAATTACGATCATCAACTTCTGTATTCAATTTATCTTCTACATTTTGAGTATTCTTCAATAAACAATCAGTTAGCAATCAAAAACAAGAACTTGAAGGAAGCATAATTTGTACCATGGGACTCCATATTATTATTCCATCATCTGTAGCTGTAGTTGGCTACAGACTCCCAATGGACCCGTCGAAACAGAGCCCTTAAAGGATGTGACCTCACACTTCATTGACACAGACACCAGTCTGCATCACCAGGTTGAAAATGTCTTGATTATTGCGCTGAAATAAAGTAGTGCACAGCCATTTTTTTTTAGGACCAATGCATAAGACATATTTTTCTGATAACATTTTGTAAAAGTTTAATACTTTGACATAATTCATAGCAAAATCCTTGTCCCAATTGTATCTTTGTAAGGCAGCGGATGAAACTATACTTAAAAGATTTACAGTTATGCAGCAGTGTTGCATGTAGTACACTCATGAACAGGTGACTCAATAACATCCCTATGGTCGCACTTGTATGAGGGAAAAAGAAAGATGCAAAAGAACCTAAAGCAGGCAGCATAGGACAGCAACAACACAGCTCTTCTACTTCAAATAGACAGAAAGGATTGTGCGGCCATCGAAGTTAAGTATCACACATGATGCAACACTTCATGTTTTCTGGAATGTCGACCATGGTGTCGTATGTGCCCAAGAAACATCAAAATGTTATTCTCCTTTCGACAATGCATCATGATGACACAGTGGATGAAGCAACCCAGAAACCAGACATCATCTGCTATTACAATGCCACCAAGGCCGGCGTTGATACTGTTGACCAAATGTGTAGTCTCTACAACTCTGCACGCATAAGTAAGCGCTGGCCTATGTTGGTATTTTACCACATTTTGAATGTCGCTGCCATCAATGTCTATGTACTGTTCAAAGAAGTTCATCCAAATGCCAGGAGCAAACCTGCCATCATTTTCTTCAACAAGTCATCCATGGCCTCATCCAGCTTTGACTCGCTCCATTCGCTCTTGCACCTGGGAATTCGAGCAACTCAACGCCTTCTCACTCATCGCTTTGTGTGGCCCAGCATTAATCGTGACATTCGTCAGTGGACTCGTTCTTGCCTCTCATGTCAACGTGTAAAAGTTCAGCGCCATACTGTCACACCCCTCAGCAAATTCACCACACCCGATGCACGGTTCAGCCATGTACACCTGGACTTAGTTGGACCATTACCTCTATCGGGCGGTTGTCAGTATTTGCTCACTTGTGTAGATCGTTTCACTCGTTGGCCCGAAGCGATACCGACTTCCGACACAATGGCTTATCACCCAGCAGCAAATGGACTAGTTGAGCGATTTCACCGTCAACTCAAAGCATCCTTAAAGGCACACAGTGATCCCACCATGTGGACAGAGAATTTGCCTCTAGTAATGCTCCGCATTCGTACAGCCCTCAAGACAGATTTGGGTCATAGTGCAGCAGAACTTATATTCAGCACAACTCTGCGCCTGCCCGGTGAATTTTTCAATCCCGAGTCAGTGACATCCCCATTGGATCCCCAGAACTATGTGCATAGACTCAAGGCTACTATGCAACGTTTGCGACCTACCCAAACACGCACGCAAAAAAGTTCATGTCGCCAAAGAGCTCCATTTATGTACCCATGTCTTCATTCGCCGCGACGCCGTTTGCAAACCCTTGCAACCACCATACGATGGCCCCTACAGAGTGATTAGCCGTGCAGAGAAACACTTTGTTATTGATATCAGTGGACGCAGAGACACTGTCAGCATTGACCGCTTGAAAGTTGCACACCTCGATAACACTCTGCTTATAACACCACAGACCCCGCCACAAACTGACACACAAATCCCTAACAACCCAGCACCCACTGAACCGGTTGTTAGAAACGTTTGAAACGTTTTGTCACAAACTGTTAAGAAATAAATTCAGATGTAGGCCTAGTCACTTTCATCGAATCCATCCATTCAGAAGTCAGCAAAACACGTCAGCATTGAAGAAGAGTTCTGCTCGGTCAACTCGTCGTTCAACGAACTGGTTAGAGGGGGAGGTCAAGGCCTTGATTGCCCTTTGGGGAGAATTGGAGACGCAGTCAGCATTGGAGGACCCCTTAACCAGAAACACCAAAGTGTACAAAAAACTGTCCAAGCGAATGATGGAACTGGGGTACGACCGGGAACCTGCAAAAATTAACAATAAACTCAAGGCACAAGTATAAAGACGTTGTAATAAAGACAATAATAGACAGAGCAGGAGAGGTCGGAAGACCTGCCAGTTTTTTATGACATGGATTGTGTTCTATCTAGTAGACACTCGGTCAATCCTCCAAGAGGAATGATCCTTGAAATCTCCAGGAAAGGCACCGATGAAGGTCAAGAAAACTCAGGTAAAAATATACATAATATTCTCGTAGCTCTTTTCTGGGACAGTATTGTTATTCTTCATCTCACCCTGTGACCTACCTCCGTGATCTCACTGAAATATTATTTTTCACGTAAAGGTGCAATCGTTTGTCACCATTTTCGGCCTAAGGCTCAAACCTAATTGTACTCATGATGGACTGTGATGGGCAGTAAAATTCGTTATGTAGCTTCCTTTTTAACATGATGATGTACAAAGTTCGGGAATTAAGCTTTGCATGAAACGAGTCTGGCTATGAAATCTGTTTAAAACACCACAATCATGGAGACAACGGAAGTACTGTGCATTGTATTTTTTAAATTCTTTTGTCTGCCTTCTCACAAAATAGTCTCAGCAAAATAATTTATAAAAGTTATCAATCCACTCATCAGATGTTCCTGCCTCACATGATACTTCTCATGAAGATCATGAAGACAGTTCGTGGTCATCAGATAAACTTAGCCTGATGGATGTTGAAGAGGATGACAACAACACTGAAGGTATTTGTTATATTACAATTTGTTTAATATTTATATTTCAAAACAAGTACCTGCTCTTGACTTTGTACGCCACCTTTCTGTTTTAAAATTATTTATTTATTTATAGCATGTCTTGGCACCAATATGAACCAAAAATGTAAAACAAATCCAGATTTGTCTCTCACCGATAGGGTAGCCAATGTTTTATTATTTAGGTATGACCTTCCTCCGAAGTATCTACGTGTACTTTTGTCATTGATCAACCACTCAAACAGAATAACAACTGAAAATTAAGTGAATCAAATTTTAAAAAAAATAATAATGTGTGTTTATGTTTTGTTACTTGCTTTATGTCACAGCTGACACCCAAGGGGCTGCCTGATGATGGTAACCAACAAGAACAGTTGGCCAATTCTCCAGCTCCACATAACGATGACAAGGGTGGAAGTTCAGATGAGGATGCTGATGACGAAGGTCCTCTCCCAGTACCAGTTCGCCGTGGTAAGAGGAACACAAGTTGAAGCTTGAAATTTAACAACTAATTCATTTTTTGAATGTTTATCGGTACTTTTAATTCAACGCAATATACATGTAGTTTGTATTGTTGACTTGTACCTTGCTGTCCAAAATGTTAATGCATGACGTTTCACTTTTAAAATAATAAATACTGGTTTTAAATATAAAGTAAAGCTAAAATAACTAACATACCCAATACAAGAGTGCCATTTCACCCACAAAAGAATCATTCATGTATCCAGGGTTGGTTAAGGTGAACCAGCATTTGAACATTGAATTCATCAATTTGTACCTGTTATTTAAAGCAAAAATTAATAATTAATATCCCATTATTTATAACATTGTTTTTAGAAAAGCACATGCAGTCCCGTGCACAGCAAAGTGTCTCGGCTATGCTGAAAACCTTCATGGCTTCCCAGGAGGCCCAGGATAGAAGGTACGCCCCCCCCCCCCCCCCCCCGTAAAGTTAAACCGGCTCGGGTCTAACTTAGTACGATGTCTGAACATACCCTATCATTGTACTACCATCTAGTTATTCCAAGCTCCAGTCGAATTAGTCAAAGGCAGAAATCAGAGATCAATTCCCATCCTTGTTCTGTAAGTACCAAATCTTCCTCTACTTCTCATTACTACTAGGCTACAAACCATATATGTGTTCATATTTATTAGTATTACCACTTCAGATGATGATTTATTGCATTTTAGTTGTTGGGATGAGGTGACGATTTCTCATAAGATTCCCTGAAACCATTAGGACGCAGTTGACTAGGGGTCATATCAATCTCAGTTGAGAAGTTCAAGTTAATAAGCCTGTTCGCGATGTCAGCACGCAATGCATTCTGGGGCGTTTGTCAAAGGTAACGGAAGACAAACAAGACTCGTTGCTATTAGATACGTGTGTGCCACGCATTGACCGACCGTGATATTTGATCCGATTTAACCGCTGAAAAACACTTCATATTTTATTATTTCTTGCCCCGAATGGATGAAAATGTATCTGAGTTTCATTAGAAGAAATACAGCATTGGAAGGTACCAGCCCTGAAGGACTTTCTGAGAATTAGAGGCCTAAAAACCAGCGGTAGAAAAGCTGAACTTCAAGCGTTGGTGTACAGCACAGTTCAACTTGGCTATAAGATAAAGCCCGATGAACTAGCAGAGGAAACAGCTAGATCGGCACAATATGCTGAACTTCTACACTGTAATGGAAGGAAGTTGCCGGATTCTCTTGTAGATTTAACTGATGGGTGGGTTAGTGAAAAAGAAGGTGTACTTCTGTGGCCTCCAGTCAGCTATTTTGAGATAGCGGAGTGGCTTTTGAGTGAAGCCCCATGTGTGAGCCAACTCAGCACAAGTGTAAGAATCAAGATTACAAAACCTGCCTCTCTGCATGACAGACTATTAACTGATTATAAGTGATCTCTGTGTCAATCCACCAGACAGTCTGGACGAATTAATAATTCTATATACACATACTTTATCTTCAGTTTGGGATAAACATGCACCGGTGACAGTTAAAGATGTGTGTCTGAAACCCAAGGCACCTTGGTACAATAAAGAAATAAGACAAGAAAAAAGGAAGAGGCGTAAAGCAGAAAAGAAGTGGATTAAGAGTGGTCTAGAAAGTGATCATGATAGTTTTAAGGCTGCTCGGAACTCCACCCTATTTCTGATGAATAATGCTCGTCAAGAATATTATACTGTATGTGTTAATGAAAGTTGCACCGATCAAAAAAAGTTGTTTAATCTCACGAAGTCAATGTTAAATATGAAGAAACCTGTAGTGGAATTGCCACATCACATAGACACAGAGACCTTTGTGAATGAATCAGGTTCTTACTTTGACCAGAAGATCAAGAAAATTTGTGGCAGAATTCAGTCAAGTCTTGGTGAAGAACGTAGTACTTGTAGCGTACCAAGTGACAATTCCATTGCGGGACTTCAGCACTCTTTTTGTCAGTTTAAATCTTTGTCAGAAAAATATGTTAGAAACTTGGTAATGAAGTTAAATAAGAAGACTTGCGCTTTGGATCCGATGCCCACCATGTTTGTCGTTGATTGCCTTGATATCTTATTGCCAGTTCTCACAAAAATAATCAATTCGTCTCTTGGAAGTGGTCTGTTTCACTCAGATTGGAAGTTAGCATTAGTTAAGCCACTTCTGAAAAAGCCTGGCATCGACTTGCAATTTGAAAATTGTCGACCGATCAGCAATTTGCAGTACATTTCTAAGCTGGTTGAATGTGCAGTGGCAGATCAAATTCGCCAACACCTTTCACTGAATGATTTACCATCAATGCAATCAGCATACAGGCAGCATCATAGCACCGAAACAGCTTTACTCAGAGTTAAGAATGATCTATTAATTGCTATGGATAAGCAACAGGTTACATTGTTGATATTGCTTGACATGAGCGCCGCCTTTGATTCCATCAAACATGAAACTCTCCTGAGCATTCTTCAAACACATTTTGGGATATCTGATGTAGCTTTGTTATGGTTCAACTCTTACTTGAGCGGTAGAAGGCAGAAGGTTGTAGTGGATGATGTTCTGTCTCAGGAATTTAATGTGTCATGGGGTGTGCCCAAAGGCTCTTGCTTGGGACCCCTTTTGTTTACCTTGTATACCAGTAGATTGTTTCAAGAAATCCAACAGAAATCCCCTGAAATATCATGTCATTGCTATGCCGATGACACTCAACTATATATATCATTTTCACCCACTCAAAATAATGAAAACAATTCTGTGGTGGCGTTAGAGGAATGCATAATGCATGTCTATACTTGGTTGTTACAGAATAATCTATTGCTGAATGATAAGTAAACTGAATTTTTAATATGTGGTACTCCTAAGCAAACGTCAAAGCTACAAATTGAGAGCATCAAGGTTGTTATGTCACATATATCACCCTCCATCTCAGTAAGGAACCTGGGGATTCGGTTTGATTCACACTTGACATTTGATAAGCATATTGCTGAAGTTTGTAAGAATGCATTTTATTATCTTTTTAATATCCGGCATATCCGTAAATACTTAACTTGTGACTGTACAGAAAGAATTATTCACGCTTTTGTGACAAGCAGGTTCGATTACTGTAACAGCTTATTTTTTGGTCTGCCTGACACTCAGATTAACAAACTGCAAAGGGTTCAGAATGCATGTGCTAGACTGATCTATAATTCCTCTAGATACTCTTGATGTAGTCCATTGTTACTTGAGTTACACTGGTTACCAGTTCGACAAAGAATAGATTTAAAGTTCTTTTAATAACTTATAAAGCCATTCATGGCTTAGCACCAATGTACATTCGGGAGCTCGTTACCATAAAATCACTCTCTCAAACATCATAGCGTCTTAGGAGTTCGCAAGACCATATGATGTTAAAGAATACATGGCTGACATCTTGGCCGACAACTCAGATGACAAAAAGAGACTCGAGAAACCGGAAAAAGACAGCCACCAACAAGAAAACAAATGCAGCCAAGAAATCAAGAAATCTGTCAAGATTCTGTAAAAACTGGTTTGGTCTACCAACTTCTGCGACTTATCAGAAGCCCAAATGTGACCTGCTCTATGAAAATGAGTCAGAAGGGGAAAAAATCCTTCCAAATAGGAAACAAAATCACCCTTTCAACATTGAATCACTCATTACATGAAAACACACTGCTTGGCAGCTGGAAGAACCCTGGCCAGCCCTGCAGTTTGTACTGCTAAACATGAATCATCGACAAAGTATTGAACTTTTGAAGCTTTTGACTGATATCGACCAGATAACGCACCAGTGGAGCCTTATCGTAAGGCATGATTGGATGAAGGATGGAGGTAGGGAGAATTCAGATGTCGATGCTGTGGACAGCAGAGGGTAGTGAGATACAGGAGGAGAATGTGCAGGACCATGTACATGAATGTCATGTAGCATGTGGGACTAGTATGGAAGTAGCAGTCAATAAACTGGCATCAAGAAATTATTGGCTTCCCTTTTAGTCATCTGTCCCTATTGTTGGACCATGGATGGACATCACTTCATTTTCTGGAGAGAGGATAGAAATTGTATGGAGACAATGAAGGCATATTGCACAGCGTCACAAGGCGATAAGATGATGTTGAAAGCTGTTCTATGACAGTGTGAGCCGCCAGTAGTCTCAATGAATGAAGGAAGGCAAGATGAAACAATCTCCATTGTCTTCTAATTGAGACATCTAAATTGGCTTCATTTCGTTGCTGTTTTGTTTTCTGTGCTTTTTAAAATTTGACTAATGGTTTTAGACAAGCCGTTTTGAACTTATTTCACTTGATGAACTTGATGGACATTTTTTCTTCCTCACGTCCAACAAAGCGTCTTGGGCTATGCTATGTTATTATGTTGATTGTTAAAATGCTTTTTCATGTTGTGTTTTTCATTGCATTTTTTTTTCTTTGAAGGATATTGACTGAATGTGCTTCAAGGGAAGGTTGTTTTAAAAATTGATGTGTTGTTGGGGAAATTCTAAGTTCTTGCTAACTGAATTAAGTATTTTTTTGTTGATTGTGTTAGCCACACAGTTGACACAACTAATGACAGTTTGTCAATTTAGTTTCATGAACAAATGTTTTTGTTTTTGGTTCAGTTACATTGATGTACCATTTATGGTTTACAATGTACTTACAAGACAAGTTTTATATTTTGTTTGGAAAAAAAATATATATATATGTTTTTGTTTACTATGAAAATAAAATTGATAGCTGTTGCGAACTTTTAAGGAAAGGTATTTTAAAGTTTGCTGTGTTTTACCAACAAAAGGACCTATGGTATAAATGCAAAAAAATAGTTAATGGCTTGGCGTTTAGACCCTAGCAGAGTCTTTCTCAAAGGTTAAATGACAACACAACACACAAGAATAAGTGGACAGCTGTGCAGCCTACAACATCTGATAACAATGAAGCGATGATGCAAGAACTTTCATTGGCATCCACCGCCTCCCCCAAGACCCACTATTAATTAAGGCACACCTCCATGGTTCATAAGTCAAAAAGTACCTGTACACTATCAGCTGTGTCAAACCCGTACAACGTTTGGCAAGATACAATGATTGACAGGATACAATGTTTGGCAGGATACAATGTTTGGTGGGATACTCGGTAAAGTTTCTGTGATCTCTCTACAGGCTGGTCTCCTTCTCAGTTATGGGCGTGTATCTGTGACTACACCTGACATTTTCACTGGAGGAGTGGAGGCTTGAAGGTGGAGTCTTGCCAGTGACTCCATTAGGATGTGTATTATTGTTGCTCAACGGCTGGGGAGATAAATAAGAAGCATTGTATTGTATTTTATTCCAAATGTCGAACACACAGCCCCCTTTCTAAGCAACACATCAACAAAATGGTACAATTTTTTATGGAAACTCACTCAAGTGTATGATAGGGTCGTAGATAGTTTTTTGGCAATGTAACGCTGATCTATAGGCACAATTATAAAGAAAATTACAATAAAAGTCACATGTGAAAGTTACAGCTGAATATAGTGTCTACAAGGTGACGTTTGGTACCAACTGCATCTCTAACCACAGCAATCGCGAACAGACACCAATCCTCAAACATTTTAGGAAAGATTCATATCTGAATCGTTTCTCAGATCCAAATGTTTTTTTGTAACAAATTATCCACCCCTTCGAAGAGAATCCTTTCTAAAAATATTTCATAATATTAACAGCTTCAAGTGCTTTTCACCTAGTAAGTTTTTATGGTCATTAATTTCTGGAATATTTACCAATCTATGACCCTACCTTTAATACACAGTTGGATTTTCTTTAACAATTTATTTAGAAATACTTTGAAAGCAAGCTTCATATACAAAATTCATCAGAAAATTAAACTTTTTTGTGCCTTCAAACAGTCAAAGTAAAGCCCTTATATGATACTGGAACCTCCTATATGTATGTTGTTCTGAGATCACTGTTTCTGTGATCACAGTCCAGCATGTACCCTTTTTTTAAGGGAACGATTATTTTGGGTACGACGTTGCGAAGCGCCCAAAAATAATCCACACTGGACAAGAGCCTCTCCAATATTAAATTGTGGAGCGTGCGACAGTAAATACATGGATGAATACATCTGTATGTATATTTTTCATAATAAAGAGTAGTGATTTTTATGTAGGCTGAAATATGTTCTGCAATAAACCAGCTGGGCGTGACGACGGTTGGGCGACAGTTTGCGCCCCAGCCACGAGTCAGTCGTGTTGTACCAGCCATCCTGTGAGCCTCGTGTGAGTTTGTATCTCCCTCATTATTTAGGGCTTCACGCTAGCGCGGCCGACCGGAGCCGGACAAGCAACTAGCTGAGTGTTGGGAAGTATAGTAGTTATAAAATAATACAAAAGATTAACTCTATTAAACTTAGAAACAATGAACATTCTACAATGTAGTTTCAAAATAAAACTTTCCAAATATGCTTACCTTTTTGAATCGTTTGACACAAGCAGCACCAGCAACTACTCCAATACTCTCTGCTGTGAAGCCAAACAGGAGTGCTAGCATGCCCATTGGAGCACCATGCATACTGAAAAAAAATTATACGGGTGTAATGTAGCACACCTTAAAATTTGAAGAACTATTATATCATTGTATCAGTGCAAATATCGCTGGTATGCATTTGTACTCCTGGGTGAAGAGAAGCAATTATGATAAAGTGCCTTGCTCAAGGACACAAGTGTCACAAATGACAAGGCCAGGATTCAAACCCACATTTCGAAACTAAATTGAGTCCCCTGCCCATGACTGCTTGGCCACGACACTCCGTGGGTTTACGCAGTCTATTATCGAATTGCCTACTATATCTAAAGCACTAATTAGGTCAAAGGTAACAATTTTGACATGCAGATTTATTCACAGATGGTAGGTCAAGAGCAGTTTTGTGATGCAGTCATTTTCCAATAGACAAAGTTCTCATGAAAGTCTCTAACCTCACGTAAAATTGTGTAAAATATCATTGTATCTGATACTCTTTCATAGTAAAATTTGAGACATGTCATTGGATATCAACAACAAATGGATCTGTACTTTCCAGAGAGATATTTAGACGCCAGTCAAAAGGTCAGTTTCAATGTCTTTTTAACCCTAACCATGCTAAATGAAACAATATGCACCAAATGGTAATAGTTGTTGTGATCTGTTGCATTTGGCAGTCAACTCAGATGTCATTCTTTGACTGAATTTGTTGCATTCAGCAGTGAAGTGACTTAATATAGGTTTGGGTGCTTCTATTGTATCTGAACAACTTATAATGGGTATTTCAAAATATTTTTTATGGGAAAAGTATTGAGAAGTATGATGTAGTATTCGGTAAGAATCATAATTCAAATCATATTCAAAAGACTGTATAATAACAGTTAAACATTACACTTATGTGCATACTGTTGCATTTAGCAGGGCAAACACCCTTGCTCAGTCCTTTCCCAAACAGCATGCCTGCACAATGCAACAATATCCCTTGTTGCATTTTGTTGCATTTGGCATGGTTCTCATTTCAACTGTGTTGCTTTCTGTTGTATTTGGCAGGCTTTGTAGAGAGACCCTAATGGGAGTTAGGGTTAATGAAATATCATCGAAATTTGGGAACAAAGTAAACAATTTCTAGTACACAAATGTGATGTCATTGGGAGTTTTAGAACGTTGAGAAAAGTCACATTGGAAGGGTATCGAATACAATGGCATTTTACACCTTTTGTAATGTAAGGTTAGAGACTTGTAACTTTGTCCACTTGTATATAAGGACTCCATCTATTGGAAGATGAGTGCATGACAAACCTGAATTCAGTCTTGGAGTCCCTCATTAAAGGTAGTTTACAGGATTGGAAAGGATACAAAACATCAATGTTTAATTTTAGTCTGAAAGGTAACTGATTATAAAGTTCATACAAAAAAACCACTTTTTTCCCTGTGAAATATGTCCCTCTGAAATGAAGTCATTTTCAAAACTGTAAAATAAAAATGCAACAGCTGATTTCGGTTCTTACAAAAAAAATTAAGGACAATCTGTTTACATGCAGAAAATTGTGTATGGTTTTTCACTATTTGCTCCTAACTCACACAACGGATTAAGCCAAAATGTTCACCGGCTTGTAATTTGATGTATATGGTTGATCACACAAAACATGAACACTGTCTGCGACTATTTGTCATCTCTACCAATTCTGTACAATACCTTTAAGGAATTCTAGATCTGTCTTTGTGATGGACATGGCATCGGAAAACTTACCCCATCAGTGGAAGCAGGAAAAGAAATGCAACGACAAACGTAAGACGTAGAACAGCACTCGGGCAGATGGCTGCTGTCTGCTTCATGTACATCAACCAGGAGATCATGTGAGCTCGAATTGATACTACAATGACATAACATTCCAAAGTGATCAATAGGCCATATGCACCAGTACCCTATTCAAAATACACCGCAATGCATCTTGGGAAACCCAGTACAGTTGAAAAAAATAAACCAAGCTGCCAATATGGACGCCGTGTAGTTGTGTACCTCATTGCTTCAAATCCAGAGCGCCACGATGGTTGCCGATGTTGCTTGGACTCGGATTTCACCCAGAATCCTTTGCGCGCCAATCATGCGTGCCAATCATGCGCATATGGGCTATACTGTCCTCTTCTGGGCCCAATCTTATAAAAGATATAATTTACTTTACTCAGGAACTTACCCATGATAGGAATTCCTGTGGAGATTTTAAGTGGAAGAACGCACATCTCAGCTATCTCTTCGTTCACTCCCAGCAGAAACATCAGCAAAGTTGTAATTACCCCAGGAATCCAAAATACTATTAAACACACCTGGGGGAAAGGTTGAGACAATGTGAAACAGACAAATAAGAATCTTTGCAAATAGATTTTTCTTTCAAAATGAAAACTACCATCATTTTGGCACTAATAACTACCTATGAACCTTTATATAGACCATGCAAGTCTCGCGCGTATTCAAACATTTTTGGGACCACTGTGGTCCCAAGTACATTGCTTTAACGCTTTAAAGAAACAAACTCACGCGCTTTAACGGATCCCAATGTTCGAATACGCGCGAGACTTGCACAGTCTATACACCATGGTATATAGGGTGTCATGGCTGAGCTATTTAGAGCGTCGAATTCAAGTTCTGGTGGTTATATCATTGAGGTGTGGGTTCGAATCCTGGTCATGACACTTGTGTCTTGAGCAAGAGGCTCTACTATAATTGCTTCGTTTCACCCAGGAGTATAAATGGGTACCTGCGAGGGTAGAGGTTGATATTGTGTTTGAAAAAGCCCTTGGAGCACCAAGGCAGCCTGAAGCTGTATACTCCCCAGGCAGCTGAGAAAGATTAAAAAGGAATGTTATTGGCCCGATGACAAAGGCACTAATGTAAGCGCATTGATACGTTATTGTAAACTAGTTGTTATTATATACATAATATTATGTTAAATGGTTTTGTGGTTTGAAATCTTCAAATCTGATAAATCTGGAACATTCTCTCATTTGGTGTTTAATACATGGCATGGTGAACCCCTTTCCTATTGTGTCTTCATTGTGTTCTGGGAATCTCAGGAATTCTTTAGAGGATTTAGGAGAGGGTACTTCTGTACAAGAAGAAAATAGTGTGTTAAAGTATGGGAACATTAAGGGGGGTGGACACTCTCTGGCACTTACTGGGCATCATGGTACACATGCCCTTCCTCTGTTGAAATTTCAAGCAATTTGTCAAGGGGTACACTTACACTGAATGACACTAGGAAGTAGCCAATGTTGAATCGTGTAAGGTGTTTCACTATGTCTTTCTCGTTCAGATCTTCATTTGGTCGTCTGCGTGGCTACAGATAAACAAAATTAAACTACAACTTCATTTTATTTTCAACGGTATCAAGTATCAATTACACCTTTGTGAGAGATAAAAAATTGATAATAATAGTAATAATAATAATATGAAGATCTTATATAGCGCTTTATCACACCCCATGGACGTCTCAAAACACTCCAGTATTTTTCCTACAAGGTATGCAGAGCTACGTTTTAAAGTATGAGACCTATTCCCCTTTACATAGCACCATGTAATGGTTTACAAGGTGCTGTGGCACAATCTGCAGCCAATCAAACTAGGAATACCAGGGCAAACCCCTTCTCTTAGCGATAAGAGCACTAGGTTATTTTACGTGCATTACACAACACCTGGGACCTACGGCTTTACGTCCCATCCGAAAGACAAAGAAATAATGGTTAAGTGTCTTGCTTAAGTTAAGGATACAAGTGTCACAACTGGGACTCGAAAGAGCTCGAGTACCGGTGTTCTTTTCCGTTCGGCCAAGACACGCGACATAATGAAGCAAGTCTTGGAGAGAGGCCCAAAAAGAAGCAGACCTTGTAAGGACCTGGGCCCAATTTGATAAAGCTGCTCAGGCACAAAAAGTAGCTAAGCACAACAAAATTAAGATTACCAAAAATAACGAGCTAAACTACCATGTAACAAGTATCTGTGACTGGTATCCTGCTCATTTCTGATTACCAGAAATTTATTAAGCAATACTTTCTGCTTAAGTAGCTCTACATGCATGTCTGTGCATTGAGCCCAGAAGTATTTTAGTAAGTTACTGTGTGTAAGACACTTCGTGGTAGAAGGGCCCTAAAACCTTTGACCAGGGCTCGATTTCATAGAGTTGCTTAAGCAGAAAACATTGCTTAAAAACTTTCTGCTGAGCAACAATTAGCAGGAGGATACCATTCATAAATGGTACATATGTAACATGGTATTTTGGCTGGTAACCTCATTCTCGTTAGCATAATTTTGTTGGTTTGCCCTCACATGGTCACAAATACTGTGAATTGCACCTTGTGTCCAATGATGGGCTGCCAATTCAAAATAGCAGTTAAACATTTCAAGCTAAACGAAAGCCTATTTGCTATTCTGCACAAAACAACACAAACATGCATCATTGATTTTGGTGTTTCTAATTACACAAGCCAATTGACAACATACAGAGGCTCAAGTCCTCTACAGACTGGTGCCTTCACTTCATATTCAACATATACTTACACTTAAGAAGAGGGGAAAGAGGACTCTAGACTCATTCAACCACAGGTAGGTTATCATGGAGGTTGGGTAGGAGACTGTTAGCGTAGCTATTGCCTGCAGACAAACACAGAGGAGCAGATATTGCACAAAACTTTACCTCATACATATTCATGAGTGAGAGCCGAATTCTCACTGGTCCATTCACCATCACGTGCCAGATGCTACTTTTGCTGTTTTACGAAGTGCGCTTGTGAGTGTTTACGCACAGGGACAATACATGTACACATACAGCTCCATGATTGCTTTGTAAAGTGCATGGGTAGTAGACTGTCGCATAGGATGCACATGCAACAGGCTACTACTACGCATGCATTTTACAAAGCAATTGTGGAACTGTCACACAGGTGTAGTATGCTTATGTGAAAACTGTCCTAGCCACCAGGGCCTAATTTCATGGCTCTGCTTACTGTAAGCAAAGAATCAGCGATTATGGAAGCACAGAATTTCGCGCTTACATCAAGCGTATTTCACGAGGTAGCAGGGAATTTTTGCTTGTGCGCATGCGTACTTCACATTACTACATTACACATTCTTCGCTTACACAGCTAGCGCCAAAATTCTTCGCTTGCCCTGTAAGCGAAGAACGGTAATCATAAGCGCATAATTCAGCGATAAGCAGAGCCATGAAATTGGGTCCAGGTATTCATGAAAAGATACATGGCAGCACATGTAAATGTCAATCAGCATTTTCCCCAAGTTCAAACTAGAGAATATTGTGGACAATAAAGATGAAACTGAATATGTATGAAGGTTAAGTTTAAAAAAATACAACGCAATTTACTTCAGGTCGACATTTCAGGTGATAAGAGTGTTACGCCATGTTAACACTAAGAGCAAAGTTGAAAGTGATCTTGAAATGGTTTAGAAATGAATTGGGTAACAGGGTAATAACAGCGTAACACCATGTTAACACCCAGAACAACATTGAGAGTGGTGCTTAAATGGTTTAGAAATTAATTGGATAAGAGGGTGATTAGTTTGACACCATGTTTGCACCCAGAGCAGCATTGAAAGTGATGCTAAAATGGTTTAGAATTTCATTGAATAACAGGGTGATATCGGTGTTACGCCACGTTAACACCCAGAGCAACATTGATAAAGAGGTTCAAGCTCTACGGTATGTAAGAATCCACTTACCTTAGCTGCCTCTTCCTGGTTATCAGAGAGATCCCTTGAAACAAACAAACTGACCACTGGCCGGCTAATACGTTGGCCAGTAGTCACCACAGCCAATGGCCACCAAAATGACAACACCTGTCTAACTTTCAAACGCTGTGAGAAAAGCATGCAATTGTTTATGAAAAATACACTGGCATTCCACATTAGGTTTCCAGTAATAGATTGTGCAAGTCATTTTTCTTTTCTTTTTTCTTTCACTCTTTTTACTGTTCGCTTCATCTAACCGTTAAGGCAATTTGGAAACAGATTTTAACATTGTTTTATGGTTTACCCGGTTAACTGGTTAAATGTCCCAACACTAAGCACTGTTTAAATTTAAAGAGAACACTTTGACAGCGAGAATTTTGCACTGCCAGCTGTTCATCCACATGCTGCCATGTCAGCACCCACCAGAAATCTATTTTATGATGCTATATTTGGTTCAGATTCCGTGTGTGTTTCTAAAGTGCAGTGAGAAATGAAATGATATTGAATGTTGTCCTTATTATTCTCACCCATCTTCTGACAAAAGTTTGGAGCACAACAAGTTTATTTGTGATATGATGCTTCACTAGTTGTCAATCGGGGGGGGGGGGGGGTGACAAACTCTGCCTCACAAGTTGGTAGAAATTTATCCAGGCTCGTTGCTTTGTTTTTACAAATTTTTGTAAATTTCTATTGGAACATTTCAAGGAGCACTAAGGCAATGACAAGGGGCAATTGGGGCAATTGCCTCTGTTGCCTCCATGAAGTATCAAACGTGTTAAAGTATTTTTAAAACATGCTACATCATGGCAAAGACGTACGGAGAACACACGTAGATGGGCACTTGAGACACAGATGGGTGGGTTATGCTTGCCGCAACATACGCACATTCGCAGCATATTTAATTATATGACGCACAGAAAAGAACAAACGCACTTGTCTGCGAATAGCCATACAACAGCCATTTACATTTTGTAGCTGATCAGATGCACACTTCCATGTAATATAATCTCTTTAGAGTTGTGGACACTCTGAAAGAAGCTGGGTCCAATTTCATGGTTCTGCATACTGCGGAATTCTGCGCTTAAGTCCCATAGAATTATGTGCTTATTCGGCACTGTATTAGTGCAGAATTTCGTGGTAAGCAGGCATGAAACTGGGCCCTGGTGGTGCAACAACCAAAACTGAAGCCACAAGCCTCTCTACATGGAGTTACAGCAACCTGTCATTCATTGTCTTTCCACTGAACAAAGGTTCAAGGTTTACTTAACAAATTTAACCGTTTTGCTAAGTGTTGGGACAAAAAACTCACAAACAGTATAGATTGATACAATGAATCAATGTTGCCGTACACAAGATATACGATATGCATTAAACTTGGCTTACAATGTGGATAGCATTTCCATGCTCGGTATGAAATGATTGTTAATTATTTGGTAAATACCTGCGATGCGGGTGTGTCTTTCTTCAACTGGCCATGGATATATCTGAAGTACCCTACAAAGAGAAAAAGGCATCTTCCGATTCCGCCCATATACATTGACAGTATGGGTACCATCAGGGGAATGGTTTGTGGTATGTTGGTGTGAAGTAGAATCACAACTGATATAATCTGTACAGATCCAAGAAAAAAAGAAAAAGTTATTACGGTCATATTCAAATTGGATTTAAGTCATGTTATAGATTTTATACACTGGGTATGGTTGTATTGGTTTTTTTCCCAGCCCATAAACAAAAACACAGCCCTGGGAACTGACACCCCCCCCCTTTTAGATATGTGGAATGGTCTTGTTTAGGATATCAAAGACATTCAACTCGCTGTGGGCTTTGCAACTGGGAAAACAATGAAACACAAAACTTGTGACTCCTGTAGGAGGAGACACGGCTCACAAAAAAGTGTTTTACTGGTCAGCAAAAATGTTGTGCTGATGTGCAAGGATTGTTGTTTTAATTTGAAAGACTACCGGTAAGCAAAACTATCCAGAGCTACTACCCAGTACGCAGAAATTTGTAAAAAAGGGTATCATAGTGAAACGGATCTCACAACGTGACTCATTTGAGATTCATAATACTACACCAGATACATTCAATAATCCCTCACACACAAGGAAAATACACTGCATATAATTATACCCACTGAAAGTAACAATTATGACCAGACACTGAATCAGGTTTTCTAAAAATTAACTGACACACATGCATGGATAAAACATCCTCAGTGACAAACTTATTCTAAATCAGCTCCAAACACAAGTAAGAACTAAATATAAACTGACACACATGCATGGATAAAACATCCTCAGCGACAAACTTATTTTAAGTCAGCTCCAAACACAAGTAAGAACTACCTCCCAGTACAAAACCTGTCTGGATAATTTCATACTAAAACACACAGTACAGTACAATATTTAAAAACCAATCTCAAAATAACACCCAAATTGATACAATGTTATACATTGAGGTCAACCACAGGGTTGAACGAACATACTACACTCACACTACATTATATAAGAAAATTTGTATTTAAAGTCATGTCAAAACTCTGAATAGTTTACGCAGCACTTGGTGGAAAATCATTCTACAAACTCACAACCCTGTTATGAAATCCAAACCACATTTATCCTGGGTCTCACTACAGACAAGTGTTTTTTAAACTACACACATCTAAAATGAATAATTAGATCTAAACAGGCAGGCAAAACAGTTTGGTTCCATTCAAGGCTAAGAAAGATTACAACAGAGAATAAAACACAACTGGCTGATAGTTCACTTCAATTGCTTGGAAAGCAAAAAGGCAAATATATTATCAATCACTAAAAAATGTACGAATCCACAAGGGTGAAAAGCATGGTAGATTATAAACAGCCTCACCCAAACTGTGAAAACAAAAACTGAGTTGGACAACACAACCAACCTTAAAATCCAAACTAAATCATATCAGGCAAGCTGACAAAATTATTTCACTTTTACCCACAAATAACACCTACAATTGAGGGAGCAAAGATCCATCACTATTACATGTAGTACTTCGGGTGACAACGGTATGAGAAAAGAATTTAATACAAGTCAAGCATTTCCTGACAAGAGGTGGTCCTATAAATGGCAGTATACATAGTGAAAATGTCAGACACATAGATCTCACTCCAAAAGGTTCTATATAAAAAATATCCCATAAATTGGTGAGCACAAACAGTTGGAATACACCAAACTACAAAACTGCTGACAAAAATATTTCACTTAGCAACTACACTAAAATTAGGAACCCAACCCACAATCCCATCATGCATCAGACACTTGAACACTGAGGGCACACTTGGGCTCCCTAAAAAATTAAAAATCAAGATTGTAAATTCTTACCCTCATGAAAACATCTAGAACTTGGGCAGCTCCGACCACAACGCTGCGCTCAACTGACAGATGTAAACCAATCATCACAAAGGTCTAGAAAGTAGAAAGGGAAGAATCAGAACCGTCAAAATGAGACAGAATATCAGCTTAGCTGAAGTATACCAGATTAAAGTTCTGGTAGCTCTGCAGAATGAATTACGGCTGAAATCTCAACCAAGCCTGTGTTTTGTTCTCCTTGATTAAGAGGCTTAATCACAGAGCTGCCAACATTTGCATCTTGCAATCGGGGAGATTTTGTAAAACACGGGTGAAGAGAAGCAATTATAGTAAAGTATCTTACTCAAGGACACAAGTGTCATGACCGGGATTCGAAACCACAGCGCGCTGACTTAACCACCAGAACTTGAGTCCGATGCACTAAACCGCTCGGCCATGACACCCTGTACAGAGAATTTTAGTTCGTTCCTGAATTTTGATATTCGGTCAAAACAGCATTGAATTTGACCGTTTTTCCTGGAATGTACAGACCCATCTGTTTTTTATGTCAGATGAGGTCATGCTTCGAATCTCACACAAAAACAAAAGGCATTTTACACAGTTTTTTTGTGAGGTTACAGACTTGAGAAAATGTAATTAGCTGTTGCAAACTGCTTACCAACCAAACAAACCTAGGTATAAATGCAAAAAAATAGTTAGTGGCCTGATGTTTCAACCGTACAGAGTCTTTCTGGAAGGCTGACTGACAACACAACACACATAAACAGGTATACTGGTGGAACAAAAGCAGTCCAGTGGAAAGAGATGAACAGAGATGAAAGCACCAAAAAAAGCAAGGGTGAACAATGCAGAGAATGAAAAGGGGGTAGAGGGAAGACTACAAGAGGGTGGAAACACTAAGACAAAATCAAAGGTGAAAGGAGACACCTCCAGACCAAGAAGGAAATTACTAACAACTTTTGTCTTTGCCTCCTTCCTTTTTCCACAGATATCCCCCTTTTTAATCTCATTCACTAACTAATTAATTTTTCCTTTAATTTGTCCTTTGTATTTCCAACCTCTTGTGGTCAAACCAGCCCCTCCCTCCCTCTGATACCCCCCAAGTTTTGATTTTGACATGGTTTCACACAAATACACTGATACTACCGTAATTTTCTGATTATAAACCGCGGTTTATACGGTGATTTTGACATTTTTTTGTACTCCTGCGGTTTATGCGCCGGGCGGCTTATACGCCGACGTATAAATATTGAAGAGAAAAAACAGCATTTTTTTAAAGAAAGATCGTTTGTAAAATATTCTAAAATAATGCTATCCTAATAGATCCTTTCAATTACGTTCAATATTGTCAACTTCAATACATTTCGACTTTAATTACAACGCAACTCGCACTGTGGCAACTACAATGACTGACTGATGTGCCGCCCGCCTGTCACTGCACATCGCCACAAAGAGGACCGCAAACACGCACGGCCCCTCTGTGTGTGTACACATACACATGCTGTGATTGGCCGTTGATGATTGTCCGTTGATGATTGGCCGTTGATAGTTCCATTCATAAGATCTTGGCTAGACTTCTGACGGCTCGAGTAGATAGCGCCTGCTGCACATTGTACAACACATAGCCTGAACATCTGACGCCACACTTCGAGGCTCGGGGCCCAGTCTAAGTCTAATCAAACGTGAACAGATTTTGTCAACAGAGGGCGATGCGATGCAGGGCAAAGTTCAACTATTTCTCGGTGTGCGTTGTCGACCGATCGTTGATTCACGAAGATTTTGTTGCCAACGAAGTTCAAAACATGGTCAACACAACCGATCATCAAATCACGAATTCTTGAAAACGTGTGTTGATGGAAAAAGTATAATTCAGGACTGATAGTATGAGATAAAAAATCACCCAAAACGCAGTTTTGCGAACTTCACTTCCGTGTTTTGAGGTTAGTTTTTTGTAACGTTTTGGCCGCGGTTTATACGCTGACACTAAATATTTTTTTCCATATTTTGGAGCATTGCGGTTTATACGCCGGGCGGTTTATAATCCGAAAATTACGGTAAAGTTAGGTAGTTGAATGTTTGTGAAATGCTTACAATTCCTTCAACTGCCGGCCATGCTGACAGAAATAACATACACTGCATAAAACCGGCACCAACTTCATCTGATAAGCTGTAGACAGTGTCGGATAGGAAGGTGCCAACACTAGTCAAAGCTGAAATAAAAGAAAAATATAGTCCATAAAAATGATTTTCAAGAAAATTCACCTGTACACTTAATACAGCTCATACAGCTCATAGAAAATCCTGTCTGAATTTAAGGGTATTCTGCACTTGAAATAATTTGTTCATATGAAAATTGGTCGCCTCGCTTGGAAACTTACAGTCAAGGAAGAAAACAATGGGGACTTCATTTATTCATTTGTTCATTCGATACCCTGATGACTTGATGAGTTGTGCCTATTTGTCTCTTTCATTATCAAGCATAGTGTTTGAGAGAGATGGACCTCCGAGACCAATCCTCGATGGATGATTTCAAGGTCATGTAGGGGCGACCTCTACGACGAGGGGCATCATGATGGAGATGGTGGAAGGGCACCATATAAAGCGGAGTTAGGGAACTCACACTGTACATAGTGTGAGTATTTCTGTTTGGGAGACTTTAAAATCAACAAAGGTGACAGCGGGTTAAAAACAACTTCATATTGGTAATAAAAAAACTTTACCTATGCTATTTTGTATTGTGTGCTTTTAAATGGAGGATTAAAATCAGTTCAAGTGCGGGAGTTTATTTCATTTTTTAGACATTATATGGATTTTGCATTTATTGTATTTCTGTGAATGCTCGTCCTTTTTAAATAGAGGACCGGCCTCCTTCCTGTGTCTCTACATTACAAAATGACAACGGTCTGGAATTTGGGATTACACAACAACCCCTGGAAAAGGGGAGATTTTGAGCATGAATTCCAGTACCCTCAGTCCCTCTTTGTACAGGGGAAACAGAGCATAGCACGGTAGGTGCAAGCCTGTACATGGTGAAAATTACATCAGCCGGTCAACTGACTGCAAAAAAAAGGACACTCCAAAGTTGTTCCAGGGGTTTACAAACGTTCATCATAACGCAGTTTGGAAAGATTGGCGGGAAAAGGCGTCATCCAGCTTGAAGGGGTTAAACCCCCTACCAATTGGGTTTGTGTTATTGAAAAGAACTTTTAGATAAATTTACTTACCAATAACCAATGATAACACAAATAAAACTGCACTGACTCCAAACAAGCAGTACAACACTACCAGTAGGTCACGCCTACTACGCACAAGAACCAGGCAGACATTCCTGAATTCAATTACTGGGCCAACCATGAACTGGCAGAGGAAGAAGGCAATCCCAAAACTGGCCAGGGCCTCTGCTGCACTCTCAGCAGATGTCAGTCCTCGGTTCAACGCCTAAAGATTTCCAGAAAATAAGAATGACGTTTTAACATACACAATTATCTGAATAGTTAATACTCATTGTTAAGGGACAAAATAAACAAAATCTAAACAGAAATAAAAAACAATCCATATATCCAAGAAAGAGAGAATACTAAATTGTCACTCGCTGTCTTCATTTTTTTCTTCAGTTCATCTTCAGTTTATGCCCAATGTACCTGATAAGAGCATAGAACATCAATTCATAGAATGTAAAATTTCATAATCAGTTATTAAAGCCAAAAATGTATTCTATAGGTGAAAATTCATGTGCAAAGTAATACATCTCATAAGAGACTGTGGCTGAATGAGGAATATTTTGCAAATAGTTTGTCAAGGAAGAAAACACAGGCTTTGTCACACGAGGCAACTTTTCCAGGCAACCTGGAGGCAACCAACTGCAGTGCATGCTACAGGACCACGCCGGTAGCCCATGAGTCATTTTTGAAATAATGTCTTATGATCCCCAAGAAAAATATATGAACATTGAGTTGTGAATGTCTTTTCTTCATGGAGATTGCCTGGAACTGGTTGCCTGTAAATTGCCTCGTGTGACATAGCCCTTACTTTGCACTTGTGTACGAGCAAACAAATCTGTTTGGGAGATTGCAGCGTGAGGGATATCAACATGGGTGGCAGTGGGTTAACCACTTTATGTTGGTATTGAAAAATCTGAACTGTGCCTCTGTGCGGTAGGGCCTATTACTTATTAGTTTTTTACTTTGCAGAACTTTTCAGAGCTTCCAGAGTCAGCTACATTTTGTAACGGGGTCATATTCAGTCACTGCACCTACCTGATCACCGATGCTGATAATCAAATTGGTCAACGTCAGCGGCAAAATAAATTTAATGATTTGTTTATAAGTTACTGATGCCATCATGATGATTGTTTACACAGGTGACTCTGCTGAAACGGAAAATGGAAATAAGCAATTTTCAAAATTCGCTGGTTTTAATTTGTATAGTGAGACTAAAAAAGAGGTTAGCTAAAAAATGGACTTTTGGTGACCACCATTCTTGGAAGACTTTCATTCTGTATGCAGAATAAGTCAGGCAAAAAAAAAAATCTCTGAAATTACTGAAATGAAACTTGAAAGTAAACATCAAAAACATGATGTTATTTTAATATTGGATGATGTAATCTTCTTGTCTATTCGTTGCATTTTGTATTTGAGCCAAGACCAGCCTCCGAGCTACGTGCTCTACAGTAACAATCAGATGTGTTATCAACTTACAATGACAGCACTTCGATGAAACCCAATTAACCCGTCATGGTCAGCTGTTTTACTTGCGTTTATGATCAACCGCCTGTAAGTGTAACAACAATTACTGAATTAAAGAGAGAGGTCGAGAGATGGGCGACGAGGGGAAAAGCTGAGCTGACACTGGAGGGCGCTGTTACTGTACACTACAATCCGGCTGGTCGGTGAACGTTACCTTCTCTCCTTTTTTCATGCTTTTTCGGGGTAAGTCAGTGTCACCGGTTGAACTGAAGAATATAAATTATATGTTGTATGTTAACTCTGATAGTTTTATTAACTACTGATACTGTTCTGATCAAGTGGATGTAAACTAATAATAAAATTTGTCAACAATAAAATTATTATTATATTAACGTTGTAATGTATGGGATGATCGATGCCCGTTTATGAATATTATCATAATATGACTGAGGTCATGTTATTACGCATTGGGGTTGGTTGCCATGGCAAAACCTACATTGCTGTGATAATCGAACTGTTGTTTGGTCACGTTCCCTGACTGACTTGTGTTTCCGAATAGAGAATAAACTCAAAGTGAGATTCATTGTGGTTTCTGAAATAGTGAAAGTACTCCAGTCCTTTTTATTTAGCCCCACTTGTGACTTTTTGTGCGGTCAAGGAACAGGAAAGGATTCAGGTTTCCTGTTCCCAATTGGCCACACAAGTGGGGCTATCCAGTCCTGACTCCTGAGTCCGTCCTTGCTCTTGGGTAGGAGTATTACTAGAGTAGTAGTACTAGTTGTATATTATAGTTTACAACCTACCTTTTCTGTATAGTTTTAACACTAAAGTAAACAGACACAGGAGAAAAGATATATTAAAGTACATGTGTCATACTCCTTATATGAAGTTTGTTTATTATAGCATGGAGTAAGCAACGAAGCTCTATAACGAATTTAGTCCTGTTGTGTACATCATATAAATTAGTTTAGATAATCGTAACCCGCTTTTAGTCCCTGGCTAAAGCCTTGGAGAGAATAGCATGAAAGTTACAATCATAGCAACCACTAAATAGTGCACCACCAAAGTGTATGTTTAAGGCAAAGTATACAAAGTTGTTTTTTTGAACCGTTTGATTGTTTTAATCAGATAAACAATAAAACTAATCTGTGAAAATTTCATTTCATAAGGTGGTAGCATTTTTTAGATTGCCAAAAATCTGGAGCAATTATGTCCAGGCAGGAAGAATAAGTACCAAAGGTATACACAACCTTCAATTCTCAGTCATTACCCAGGCAGGAGTTTTCACTATTTAAGTGCAAAATTTGATCCTTTGATGTTTAGATTGAAATCGTTTCACAGTTCCTTGTCTTACTTGGACAGCTCTACTAGTATCATTCCAAAACAGCAGGGCTACATTTTAAAGTTTTCTGCAAAAGTTTTCCAGATTCATTTTTTCCTTTGTAGTGAAAAGTTTTCCGGAAACTGGAGCTGTAAGGAATGCATTTTTTTTGTATAGTTTTTTTTTAGATGGTTGGACTAAATGATTTATATTGTAATCAATTCAAACCACGGGTTTTGTTTACAGGGCTGTGCTGTGCTGAACACACTAACAATGGACTTCCCCGCTGTTAATATAACAGCTCTTGCAGATTTACTCAAAGCTTCAGAAGAAGGAAGTGATGATGAAGACAAGGTACATGGAAACTTCAGGGGGTTTTGGGGGTTTGTTTGTTTGTTTGGGGGGTTTTTTTCTTTGGGGGGGGGGGTTCATTAAATTGTCATTCTTTGGCAAAAATTTGTGTCCTTAAAAAAAATTAATAGTTTGCCATGGTTTAAGCATAAACAAAAAGGATTCTTTTATCAGCTTTCATTTCTTGCTGATGTTTTTGATTTATTTTATAAGAACTAAAAAGAGGTTACTCTTCAATTGTTTTAGAGGAAAATCAGAAAGTGCAGTATTTTTCTTCTGGGAATGTTGGCGTGTGTGAAATGACAGTTAGTTTGAAAATGAACAGTATGTACATGTCCAAAAAAAAATATAAATACTTTGGCAAAGTTTTTTCCTCCATTGCAAACTCGGCTTAAAAAAACCACCCTGGTTTGTGTTTTTCATTTACAAAGTTTAATCTTTGAGCCATTATTCTCATTCTGCTTCATTTGTATTGTCTTCCTCTCTCGTGTCCTCTTTCTCAATTGATAGCCTGTAAGTGCAGCAGCAAGACTAGGCCCAGGAGCAATCGGACCTTCCCCTGGCAGCCAGGCTAAACAGAAACGTAAGTCACCTCTGCTTCATCACCAAGAATTTGCCTTTGTTAAGATTCTTTAAAGACTTGCATATCACGGAGCTCCATTGATGTGTTGTCAATCAGGAACACATGTTTTACTGGCATGAAATTCTTCCTGGCTTAAGTCTGATTTTTGATTTTTGGGCCCTAAGTAGCAAAATCGTTACCAAATAAACTGAAAAGTCTGTTAAAGCCGACACCTTATGTACACATGTAGGTCTGCCCTTGTGCACAACAAAGGTTTTGCACTTTTTATCCAAGGGCTAAATGTCATACTTGGTTTTAACCGGGCTTTGCAATACATCAAGGCTACCCTGGTAAATGTCAGAGGTACCGCCCTGCTTTGCTTTAAGGCCTTTTGTAAAGTTCCAATCGGGCATGTAACTTGTCAGCTGATCAGCTGATCAGAAATCTGAACAACACTGTACAAAGTTTTGTGTGCGGGCAAGTTTCCACCTTTTTCAACAAAAGAACAAAGTTGCATTGTCTATTCCATAGAAACTTACATTTTGTCTGTTACAAGAAAACATTTTGTTAAAGATTAAATTAAGAGAAATTTTGCTAATACATTTCCCCTTGGCAGAAGCAGAAACAAACAAGAAACAGACTAAGAATATTTGGGATGCAGATGAAGTACCTGAGGGTTCTCAGTATGATGATGTGGATGACCCTAGACCACAGCCTGAGTAAGATTGCATTGAGTTTATTCTAATTTACCCCTTGCACGACGCGCAGCGCACTTATACGCGCCTGTCTTGTCCCCATGTTGGGAATTGACCCCCAATGGTGGAATGGGGATGAACAATGAAGCGTCCCAAACCCAGTGGTGAGTCTGGATCTTCCTTAGCCTATAAGATCGATCAAGAAACAGGAAAAGATGGAAAACTTCATTAGTTTCGTAAGCCTACAGTGAAATTCTTATGCTACATGTATACAGAGCCTGCACAAGACACGATATTCATACCAACAAGTACAGAGCTATTAATTGTCAAAAAATGATTATTGGGAGGGGGACAGGGTGATATCCCCCCTTCCCAACTGCTGCCGCAGTTGATGGAAAGTGTTGTCAAGATTTTTAAACGGATTAGCGCCACTGCTGGCAGGGATTGCAACTAAATGGCTTCCCCACTTTTAAACACCTTGCTACGCACCAGCATGGAACAACTTTCAGACTTTTAAGATACTCTCTGATTATTCAGAATTGTTAATGATTGATTATAGCCTGTTTAAAGTGTTGTCTTCTTTGATTCAGATATGACATCATCATGAAGCAAGCAGTCACGACAGAGGACATGTATTTACAGCTAGGCAACAAGACACCCAGCTCTGTATGCTGTGAGGATATGGTGGTGAGTTGTTCATACCCACAAAAACCAATCCATTAAGCCCTGCCCCCTTAATGGGCTGACCAATCACAACTCCCACAACAAACAATCCATTAAGCACCAATGAGTTGACCAATTGCGACAGGTGCATAGCAACGTGGGTGGCCGGCTGGCCGGCTGGCCATGGCCAAAACTTTTTTGCTCATGTTTGAAGAATTAAGATATAGTGGAAATTTGAAACTAAAATAGCCCAAACCAAGTGACAGTGGTGAGTCTTGATCTCTCAGGATCCCTTTTATACACCTGGGTTAAGAGTAGCAATTATGGTTAAATGTCATGACCGGGAATCGAACCCACACTGCGATGAATAAGCTATCAGAAGCTATTTGAGTCTGATGCAGCAGACTGCTTGGCCATGACACACCACAACAGAGAGCTATTTAAATTTGAATTCACTTGAAATGACACATCTTTACTTAACTAGTGTGGGGTAAAATTGAAATAAAGCCGCAACAGAATCTCAAGAGTGTTGGTAGCATTATGAACAAACTATATGAAAATAAACACCAAAATTACAACTAGACAATACATATAAAAAAAGTCAACAATAAAAGCATCCCGAATTGATGAAGAAATAGAAGTGCGATAAACAGTTCTCAATAAACCTCTCAGAGATTGCAAAAATAAAGAGACAAATGAAATTAGAATACACATTGTGTGAATGTGTAAATAGCAAAAAGATAATCAGTTCCAGAGATTTGGCAATTTGAAGATATGGATGTGAAAGTGCACTGTAGTTAAACAGTTTACTGACCATCGCCCAATGCCAGGCATGATATTCTTCCTACTTAAGTCTAATTTCCGATTTTTGTTGCCATTGGAAAAATCAGGAAATTTTTTATTCTATTAGAGCTATTAGAGCCTACACCATATCTACATGTAGGTCAGCCCTTGGACTTGATAAAGTGTCCCTGCTTTTTTCCAAGCACCAAATGTCATGCCTGCAATGCGCGACGTAAAGATTCTAGGTGGCATCATACTCAACAGGTAAACTTTTAAACATGAACACATTTTGGATCAACCCAGTGAGTCTGTTGTGCCTAGTGGCTCAACATGTCTCTTCTTCAATGTAACAGTGTTTTTTGATATGGTCAACATTTCTTTGCATGAGCATGTCTCTGTCTGGAGCAATGGGGGATTTTTGAGAGGATAGCAGGTGTACTACTCACCGGTTCTTTTCCATTGTTCAGAGTGCAATTCAAGGAGACCGCTGAGTGGCCATTCCTATTGTTCTCAGCGCTGAGAACAATAGAAAAGGGCCGGTGAGAGGAACTCCAGCTATTGTCTCAAAAGTCTTCTATTACGAAGCAATCCCCAGCCATCGCCCCAATTTGCATAAACATATGTATAAACTGTATTACTATTCAGTCGAAAAGCACAAGACTGCCAGACTTGTCCAGTCATGAGTTTTACCGGCCCAAGGCTAAAAACACTGGCATCAGGCCTGTGGGCAAGTAAATTGATTCATCTCCTTCTCCATGCTGACCGTGACAGAGTTATCGAAAAAAGCAAACTCATTTACTTTAACTGGTTTGGTGTTATTACAGATAAAGATTAACTTACCGGATACAAAGTTGGCTGATGTCGATTTGGATGTGACAGACAAGTTCTTGGACTGCAGGACACCTAAATAGTAAGTACACAAGAAAACATGCTCAGTCAGTTGATAAAGCCTTGGTAATGTGCTCCACACAGCTACCATGACCTACATGTTGTGTGGAAAATCATGTGGTAGAAAATCACAGTAGTGAGCTCCGCTTGGCATGTGGAGAGTCAAAGTTAGCGTGATGATCTCACCCCAAGACAACTTTTCTGTCTTAATGAAGAAGAAAAAGAGGCAAGTTTGAAAATCTTTGTTGAATTCCATTACAAAGAAAGAGTGGATAAAATAAACTAATATAGGCATGAAGAATAAATGGCTTAAATTTCTACTGAGAAATACCACAATTAAATACTAATGCACAAAGGTGGGGACAGCATGATCAAGGTGAAGGTGTTGAATTAGTACATGGAGACAATGTGGTGGCAAAATCAGGTACTCGAACTTCACTCGACCCCACCGATCTCATCCAAGCCCACTGGTATGGGCTAATGAGCTTGAACAGATACTTGTTCAGGATGTAGTTATGCACGATAGTACTGCTGGAAGCGCAATGCACATAACAAAAATGCACATGACGATGAACACGATATGATAATGCATAGAGGATAATGTAAATGATCTTTCTTAACCAAAGTTGCAAGACAAATATTATGACCAAGTCCTGTTTTTTAGTACAATGCAAAGAGTTACAATAATGTGCAATGAATTTACCAATAGCTACTTTATTCCAATGAGTGTGTCCATATGTTAGCCCATGTCAGCGAGTCTGATGAGGCACTGGGACTGCAAAAAGTACTCCAGCTTGTATGGGTGCTTATGACACCAATAGAGGGCTCCCTTCATTAATATCATGCTACTCTCTTTGCCCGTCACAGTAAACTTGGCCTTCACCTCCCGCACCCTGTTGATGGGAAAAACGGCAAAGCACAATGGATCTCAGACAAAGAGATGCTGGTTGTGACGTGTAAGATGGTAAGAGAGTATGACTTCCTTCACTCGTGACCAACAGCAATCTACGACCAATTGATGACAAGAACGGTACCTCTCAGTTGACACTAGACAATGTGCGCTGCATTGGAATGCCCTCACTTTGAGGTCAAAAAAGAGGGTCGTCATTGGCCCATTCTGGGTGCCATACGTGCATGGCTATGTGTTTCCTCGTTGTTTTACCTCTACGATGGCGGTGTGATGACATAAGCGCATAAGGTCCATACAGAAACTATAATGTATCCTGCAAGCTTGACCTCAAATGTGACCTCCCTACATTTGTTACCAACTGAGGGTGCTGTTTACTTGTTCCACATTTAACATGGGTTGTTAAAATGCAATTGTTTAATGTAACAATAAGTGTTCTAGAAAAGGGGTGACATGTTTTGGGTTTTGCTTTGTTTTGTTTTTTAATAACAAATCATTGTTGTAAAGCGCATTCCGTCCATGGCAAGACCCCAATTTTTGCCTTGGGATTAACCAGATTAACGCTCATCAGACTGAGGCACACTCATCATTTTGGGAGTCAAACGGGTCTGTGTGTAAACACTCTGTCGCCTAAAATTGGCACTACAATGTAAAACACAGGGACATTGACTCTTAAAATGGCACAACCAAGATTAGTGTGATGATGATTTCAGGTGAATTTGGTCAATAGGCAATAATGCAAAACATTTTGTTTACCTTCTTGTACCAAATTAGTTGCCTAACTGTTTATTACAACATCTGATATGGTTTTGCTAGTGATATCGGGAAGTATTTTTTTGTTTTCGGCACTGTAAATATCAACAACAAAAATTGAATGAAAAGTATTGTGATATATTAACAACAGATCATTCCATCCTTTTCACTGAATCCGTCCATTTTGTAAACATTTTCCAAGTCGATTTGTATGAAATAAAACCAGAAAATATGTTTATACAAAAGAGAGTCAGATGTACTTCTATGGATTAGCTGTTTTTGTGGACATTTTTGTTCAGTTTTTGTTTCTCTCATAAAGTTGGATTATCTTGTGCCTTCCTATGAGAATGGTGCAGCATTCAGCAACAATCTTTACAAGTTAAAAATCACCACAAGAAACATTTATGTCAAAAGAACATCTGTTTTTCAAATTGCAGCCCATGAGTTGCAGTCCAGTGAACTCTGTAAACAATAAGGGGGAAAATTGAACTGGACCTGTGTACTACAAGAGGAATCAGTAGTTTGGTAGAAGTTTAAAGTTCTGAAAGACTTATTGGAGATGAATTTATACCACCATAAACCGTGGATAAAGAATAATACTACATGTGTACCGTAAACAGTTGAGGTAAAAAAATTAATCGTTATGAATAAACCAATAATGTTGGTGGGTCTTGTTGTGGCAGTTTAGTGCATTGGACTTAAGTTCTGTTGGCTGAGTCATCAAGGTGTGGGTTCGAATCCCAGTCATGACACTTGTCCTTGAGCAAGACACCTCACTATAGTTGCTTCTCTTCACCCAGGAGTAAACGGGTCCATATGAGGGCAGACATAGTTCTTGAGATTGATTTAGCTTGGTGCGCTACAGTTTCGGCAGCACAGTCTGTATACTCCCAAGGGAGCTGAGATGGTATAGGAATAAAATAAATGGCCCAGTGACCATCAGGGATAGTAATGTTGGGGTGCCATGAGTGCCACTGAGTGACGGATTTGAGCACTATACAAGATGTTGATTAGTGGTTAAAGAAATCTCAGTTGCGAGACCATCTTGTTTTTGTTTTTACACAAATGTTTACCAAACTCTCTGTCCTTGCTCTATGACCGAACCAACACCGAGGGAAAATAGTCTGATCTCTATTTTTTGATACATTATTTATCAGTGATAATATATACACAAAGGGGGAACTTGGCACAAATGGGAGCATAATTGCAGTAATGAATACTCATTTTGTAAAAAGGACCCTGATTGTTTCCCATGCAGCCTCGTTTGGTTAAATCAAGGGAGACATTTTCATGGGGGGTGGGGCCAAGCGGGGAGACATGGGGGGATTTTAATGTATCCAACCAACAAAGATTCAACCATTCATTTGTGCCTTTTTCCGATCTTGGGGGCAGCAGAGGGAGGAGGCAAGGGTCTTGCCCCCCCCCCCCCCCCTGGTTACACCACTAGCAACGGCTAGGGGCTGTTGGCTGCGATTATAATATTCAAGATTAGGAGTTTGGGGCATTTTGGTCAACGATTCGGACACAACCTTGCATTATGTTTGAGTGGCAGCAAAACAAGCTGGCTACGCCATGCTATGGACCTAAAAATATACTATCCCATACATTTGATCGGCCGAAAACTGGGTCGATAAAAGATAACACCAATCCCACCAGGCTCCTCCTATTGTGGAGGTAAATGCTGCTATCATCTTAATCAGGGTATATATTACTGCTAAACACAAACACAAATACCGAGTCAAGTAAACAGTGCTGGTCAACCTACACTGTTTTGTGTTTATCAATAAGATTAATAGGTTGTCATTTGGTTATCTGGAGGACAGTTGTAAAAGCTTGCTTGAGAGTACAGAGCGAGGTGAAAATTATTTGACATCTCACCTGCATGGAACATGGAAGGACAGCAGGTGAAGCCTCTAACAGTAAACAACCTAAATCAATATATGGACCTCTCCTGTCAAACATTCAAACATTTGACTTGGGTTGAATTATGCAAGTCATCAATAAAGTGGAATACTTTAAAGGGTAGAATATGTAATCTAAGAGTTGATATTACAACTCATCTCTGAGTTAACTCCAATATCCAGCCTATTCTGCATTTGGTTAACAATTTATTGCATTTATTTAAAAAAAACTTTGCAATGAAATTAGATTTTTTTTTGTTTTTACTGCATTAAAGTTTGTCCCAATCAAGGCTAAAAGACACTCTTGGTAAGGGGCTACAAGAAGAAAACATGTTAAGCTCCTCAGAGGAGCTGTAGGTGGGAATTGATATTCCTCTTGTAACAGCTTAGATTCTTGGATGGAGGGATGTACCAGACTAGGAGGTCCAAAGATGCAGATGTGGAGTAAAGCTGTTGGAATGGCTGTTTATACACAGTCTTTAACTTGTTACATCATATTTAATAAAATAGCCCACTATGTGAAAGGTTGGCAGGCACAAGGTACATACACAGTCCAGTGGATTAAAAAATAAAAGTTATGTTTTGCAGTGCATGCTGCACATTTTTAAAGGTAATAGGTGGGCACATTCCAGATCTTATGCAGTTGGTACTTTGCAATGCCAATAGCATTACAAAAATTTCACCTGCCAAGAAAAAGTATGTTATTGTGTGCTATATCAGACCATTGCTTGGTACAAAATGTTCACATTATCAAATAATGCTGTGGTGAATGTAGCTCTACGCTAAGAGAGATTTTCGTAATCATTTTAAGGAAGGCAAACACTTTTTTTTTTTTTTTTTTTTTTTTTTGGGGGGGGGGGTGTCTTGAGGATGCAAACCAAGTGGTGTTTTCAGGGAGAGGCCCCCAATTAATGTCCGTGTTCCCAGGTGCCCCCCCCCCCCCATTCGAAATCTGGACTTCTGATGAGATTACAACAGGGAAACATTTAAAATTTTATCAGCTTTCATGTGATAATTTCAATGGTTTAAAACTGTTTTTCCATTTACATGCAGACATTGTATTGGTTTTTACACTCACGTCAGATTATCTTATTTAGCAAAGGTAACTTGGCATAACAAGGGCACTGAAAAGGGGCTTATTTAAGAAGAAAAAAGCAAACGGAAACTTGGTCAGAAGTGTCTCTCTATAAAAGAAAGGTGTGCACCCCCTTGTGCCCCTTAAAATGTTACCCTAGTTTCGGCACTGGTTGTCCTTGAACAGAACTGGCACACTTGCTCTCAACGTGACCCAATGCACTCCCGTCGAATAACTCGTCCTCGTCAGGACACATTGGAATGCATTTCAATCATAGGATTATAAAATTATGGGGGAAACAGTCAAAATATGTATGGTTTTTCAACAGCAATAACAACATTTAGCGATTACGTTCACGCTAGAAATCAAGTCTACTTTGAGAACAAACCACCGGCGAGCACTCCTCACGGTGTGTGTAGGTCCTCCAAATAAAAACCTGATGTTCCACCCACAGTGCAAAACTCTTCAACATTTTCCTAACAAGTTTGTTCACAAGTTTTTAGTGAAGTTGAATGCGGTTTCGTTGTTTCAAAATCGGGAGCAGACTGATTTTAAAAGAAGTGAAGAAGTATTGTTACTTTTTCATTGCTAAGAGTATACACTCGTGACGTCATGATTTTGAAACTATAGAAATGAAATAATTACATATTGGCCTAAGTGAAAATGTCATTTCTCGATCGGACAATCTGAGATTATCATTCTTTCTCGTTAGCCCACAGGCGAAATATTTGATGTGATTTACATATCAGATGAATAAGAAAGTGTTGAAGGAACATTGAGAGAGAAAGATTATTAAAGTCATAATTATAACTTATATAATTCATAATTATCATGAATTACATAGCTCGTAAATGTGACTTCATTGGCACAAGTCATAACTATGACCTATGCAACAACATAATTATGAAATGTACTAAGTCATAATTATGAGATATAAGTCATATTTATGACTTTTTTCTTCTTCTCAATGTCCTTTTAACACTTTCGAATATAACAGTAAAAACTGAAGGAAAAACTACAAGTAGAATTTAAGATATGTAGGGCCTAAAGGAAACTTAACATATCCTAGGCCTCATCATTATTAATGAAAGGCATATGAGTGAATCTTGCTGTGGTGTTCATCCCTGGCCGTTATTATGCACAGAAATATATAAATAAATACAACATGGGACAATCATCCAAAAAGAACATGGGTTTCATAATTATAAATTACACCTTGTTGCTAGACGAACAACCAATGCATTCAATGCATTCATGCCAGCCCCACTCAGAATGTTTTCACCATTTCTCCTGAATAAATTCGGTAAATATCTAAACAAGTTCTCCCCCTTCCTAAAGGCCCCTTCAGCGCGGTCTGCCAAACTAGAGTCAATAGCCCCTTCTATTGACTGCGTATTGGTCACCTAAATTCAACTGGAGTCCATTGTTTAATGTTTCCTAGGATACCATTGCCGGTGGGTACTGAATGCATGGCTGGTTGTTGACAATAAATGTCGATTATCGTAAAGATCAGGGGCAAAGTACACCAGTTACTTGATATCTCATGTTGCCTACCTGAGTATTTTTTGTCAGCTGTGGGCAACCCATTTCTTGTTCTCCAAACTGATTTTCATCTTCGCCGATATTGATTAAGTGGGCAATAAAATCATCCAATTATATGTATATATATGGGGTGTTAGATTAGAAATCTGTTTGTGGGTGGAGGATCATTTTATAGTTCTTTGAGGAGTTATGATTAATGTGTTTTGGATTTTGGGGGTTTGAGTTTGTAAAACATAGTGTCACACACAACATATCATTGGGCGCGGGACCTGTTCAAATAATGAGTCATTACGAATGTAAAGCACCAATGTGTACTTTTTATAAAGGTCATGAAATTCATTTTTCATGATGATCAAAGAGCTTAAGACCGACTGACAAAAGAACTTGATCGATGAGATATAAAATATTAACGATAAGAAATACCTGACTAAACAAGACTCTGACAAAAAGCACCCTCGTTTGTAATAATTACGATCTCACATTGGCACATTACATAAATTAAGACAGATGAACTGCGGATTCTGTGTTGAAATTACATCAAGTCATCATGCGAAAGACTCTGTGTATAGGCCTATCCACTAACATCCTCGGCAGCAAAAGGTGGTGGCATATACTTGAGTCTTCAAAGGCAGGGTATACTTTTGGTAATTGTCAAAGACCAGTATCCTCACTTGGTGTATCCCAACATATACATAAAATAGCAAACCTGTGAAAATTTTGGCTCATTTGGTTATCGAAGTTGCAAGAAAACGACGAAAGAAAAAAACCCTTGTTGCATAGAATTGTGTGCTTTCAGATGCCTGAGAAAGTCTTCATGCCTGAAGCCTTTCTCACATTCAATTTTTCGGGTGAAAATACCTCTTTCGCTAAAGCTGCACTTAAAGGGGGTCGTTTCTAAAAATATTTTATCGTGTCAAAAGCTTCCCGGTTCTTTTTACCAATAAGTTTTCATGTTCATTAACTTATTAACGAGACACCAAATGTACACCCTGCCTTTCGAAACCTAACCCAAGTTGCAGGACACTTATTTAGTGTCCACTTTTCTTTTGCCAAATTTGTCGTCACTTTGTTCACATCATGAACACATCATGAGCGTTGGAGCTTTCATGCCTCATTGGAAAAATAAATGCTTTATATATGTTTTTTTCGTTGGAGTGTGTGAAGGGAAAGGCAATGTAAGGGTGAAAAAAAATGCCTCATTAGTGTTCAAAATGTAATAAAATTAGAATAAAAAATCAATAAGCTAAAAAATCAATAAGCGTAACCTTGTACCAACGAATTTATTACTGACTTCTCAAAAGTAAAAACCATGAAGGAAATATTGGATCAACTCAGAACATCATGAAATAAATGGCACTCTCTTGTCCTGGTGTTTACAGTTTCAGTATTTATTTGACTTTACTGTGTGGATGAGAAGAAGTTGTTTATTTTCTATGTATGTGTTTGTTTGTTTGTTTGTTTGTTTGTTTGTTTGTTTGTTTGTTTGTGAGTGTACGATCATTTTCAGACTGTCAAATAAGACAGGGGCGCTTTCCCGGCCACACTGCCGGAGGACGAAACATCACCTTGAATAAAGAGGCTTGACTATTGAGCGACCTCCAGGGTGTTGGGCTAAAAATAGACCCAACAAAAATCTCGTCAAGAAAATCTCTTCAAATAAAAGTCACTAAATATTTAAAGAAGCCCTTCAATGCATCAGTCAATTGTTGTGATAGAATGTGTGCAAACAGTAGCTAACATTTACCAAGCTGGTGCGGAATCTCAGATAGTTCAAGATATAGCTTCACGGGAGGCAAAGGTTTGCGTTAATCCGTTACCCGGGATGCAGCGGCTCGTAGTTCGTCACCCGACGGCAGTTGTATGGGGAAAAGAAAATTGTTTGGGCCTTGAGCAAATCTTAAAAGAGATTGTCATTCGTAGAAACTCATCAAAACCCCAACCGGTTTAAGTCAGCCATTCATTGTAATAAATAAAGATATTTATATATATGACCGCTTTGCTCCCTGAGTCGTGGCATAATAATTGTTTGTTCTTATTGGTTAATCGACGGGAGCAAAATGTCAATATATATATATATTTAAAATCTTAACAATATAGTTAACTCTGTTCAAAGCAGATGCTCTATCGACATCAACATGTTATAAGAATTATGAAAGAAAAGTAAAGTCTGTCCCGAGCCAATATGGCTCATCAAGCCGGTGTTTATATCCGGTTTCATTTGGCATTAAACGACTCAAGGGGAACATTCCCCCGAACAGATGCCAGTCCATTACAGCTTAACATACTTCTCCGCTCTACCAGTAGCCATTTGTACTCCCGGGCAGAGAGAAGCAATTATTATAAAGTGCCTCGCTCAAGGACTCCGGTGTCGAACCCACACATCCTCTAAATTACAGAACTTGAGACCATCGCCCTAGACCTCTCGGCCTCGACATCCCATAAGAATAATAAGGTCATAAAACGGCCGTCAACACTGACCATTACCATTGCACGGCATGATGGTCACAGCACGACTGACCAAAACTAACTACCCCATTTACTGTTTCAACGTCAGGCATGCAAAACCAACATATTTTTTTGTCATATATACAGTCCAAATTTCAAGTTTTTCCCCTAAACCTTTCCGCCAAGGACACAGTAACTGTTGCAAGTTTCTTGGTGTAGGCCTAAGACGTTGAATTATTTCAAGTGATGGAGGATTTTGTCATCCTCGTATCCCTAAGGCTATAACTAAAAGAGGCAGCATTTCTGGCATCCTTACAAGTGATCAACAGAAAGGGAAGGGTCGAAGATAATGCTCATTTGGAACATCAGGAGAAGGAACAACATTTTGAAGATTGCATACACGGCCCATTACGAGATCTCAACAAGGACCGGGGATTGTCCAAAAGAGAATAAACACCCAGTGTTCGCTTGGTGATCAAAACCACAGCGGAGCAAATAATGAGATGTAATTTTTGAAGAGCGAGTAGCATGAATGTTTCCTGACGTTTCCATGCTTGAAGTAACACCTGAATGTATTGCTGTCATTTGTTCAGAAGGGAGACAGCAGACGGGTGCACGGTGTTTTATCAACTACAGAAGGTAAGGATATTTTGCTTTCATTTACAGATTTTAGTGTGATTTGGAGACCTAATTTATTTTTGAAAAATAACTCTCATAAAAACTTGTTAAAAGTACCGGTACCAGATTTCTTTGGAAATAATTCATCCGGAAAACTGCCGTAGTGAGAATCCACCAATTTCAGTTCTTGTTTGGATTTCGAGGGAGAACTTTTCACGCTAGTTTGTAACAAATTTGCTGATTTTTCTGAGGGCAGAACGAAATTGGAAATCAGATTAAAATAAGAATAATATCGTGTCTGGAAGTGTACGACTCCCTAAATCGATGTTGCTTATTATTTTGATTCAGCCGCAATTGAAATAAGCAAAATAATTGTGCATGTGCACAATCTCTTCTATATTATTTAACATGGAAAGTTGAAACGCTAGCACCAAATTTTCAGAGGATGTTGTGCATAGCGTGTATATCGAAAACTATAGAGAATGGGAATTACCTTTAGGGCCTAGCCTACCCCGGTAATCCTCCCGAAAAACAATGATGTTCTTTCCCTTTAAGACATGTTCGGGAGACTATTGTAAACAAGTTTCACGGATTTTTATTACAAAAGCTTATTTCAGAGTAATATTTTCGGTGTCTGTACCAATCGTGCAAAGAAATGGATCCCATCTGAAACGATGGACGTCGTTTTCAAAAAACTTGCATTCAAGTAAACTGACATTTTTGGGGCAAGAGATTTTTCGACGCGTCGTTCGGTGCAAAGTGTGTGAGTTCGGGTTAAACTACCTGAACCGGTGGCAACAAAGTTGAGTGTTTGTGAAAACAACAAACTTCATAACCACTTTCGCGATTTTATTTTATTTATTCACTTCGTTTTATTTAACCAGAAATAGCCCCCATCACCTTTCAATGAACTGTTATCCATGGGCTCACTTTTGTGCAGTAAAGTTTGCCCCAGACAGCATGAATCTCGAAGCTTTGAAACGTCTTGATTTCCAGTCAACGTTGATGAACAATACCCACTGGAGTAGGTGTTATTTACAGTGCACTGTGACGCCAATGTACATTATAAACATTAATGTTTAAACTGCAGACGAACACTTGAGGACATAATTCAATATCATGTTATTTTAAAATTATCGTGGACATGTTTCAGTCGTAATTTTTAGAACATGTTTATCGAGAACATGTCAACGAACGTATATTATATATGTATTCCCAGATCTAGCATGTCTATTAATACATTCATTCTAATCTCTAATTGAATACGACACCAACACATTGACGTATAACGACCCTGTCAACCATTTTTAGACACATGAACATGAACGAAACCAGATGGGCATTGCACTTTCTTTACTGTGTCGGTTTTTTTCTAAGATATACTAATGCTTTGACGTTTCCTGACATTTACTCCCGGATTTTGTCGATCCGGGAGGCTCGAGGTTTTCCCCAACAATACATTATTGTTCTCGTTCTGCTGTTTACACGTTCCGTTTCAGAGCACTTTTCTTTACCGATTTGTTGGTTCATCGATCTCAATAAAGTTCATTGTAAAATAACGTAATGTTTTACTCCAGTATAGCCTACTGCGTTCTCAAACTCGATATTTCGCAGGTTCATGAACCGGGGGGAAGCCAAAATTGAATCTATTGTTTGGTTGATTGGATCTACCGTTGTCGCCAGGTAGTGAATGGTGAGTTTAGTTGGACCAGAACGAGTTCACAAATACTTTGTTTGTCATAAGCTGCTTGCCCGGTACAGCACCAGGACATGATACACTTCTTAATGGCCATGACGTATACTGCCCTTAAATGGTTTCAAAACGGGAATGGTGTTTCTTTTTGGACAGTCTTATCGTCGGAGACTCATTTTTATTATCAGACGATTCGCATTAAACCTTTGTTACTTTTCGTTCTTTAGACCCGATGCTATGAGCCTTCACGGACGCGTGACGATTCAGGATCAGTAGAAGTGGAGTATATAAGGCGGGCAATTCTACACCCTTCCCGGATACAGTATCGAGGAGCGTTTCCAACAACGTGTCAAATATCAAGCAATAATGCCAACACCGCCGTGAGAAGTATCAGATACGATTTCGTCTTCATGAAAGACAACGGTTTGTCTAGCCGTTGACCTTTCCCCCAACGTGTCTGTGCAAATGTGTATCTAAACCTTTCGGTTGTCACCATGGATAACACCGCTACGTTGGTTACGGGCAACTCCGAGCGGACGGTTAGTTTGAGTCTGTCTAGTGCGAAGGAGAGAGCGGCAGGCAAAGCCCTCATGGGGCTACGGAACCTCAAGCCGGATGACATTGGCATGCTGAGGTACACCCGTGCCTCAGAGCTCGAGACCCAGGTGAAATGCAGCAACCACGCCCACGATATCAGTGCGAAGAAACAGGTGGATCTCTGGCACCGCGACCAGAGAATCGCCGTGGCGAAACTTGCCCGTGGACAACAAAAGATGTTCAGGAACCTCATACGGGTTCAAAATGATAAGAGGCGCATACAGCGACAGGCCCGTATACGAAAACAGAAAGAGGTACAGAACGAACTGAGGGAGAAAGCAGTGAGGGATAGGGAAGAGGCACAAAACAGATTGAGGAATATGATCATGGCTGAAGCGATGCAACAGGATGAGGTACTCCCGGTGAAGGAGTCAATTCTTCCCGTCAAGTCACCTCGTCGACTCCCCGAGATTGATGAAAAACCTGATATGGAGATTGCCACAACTAACGAAGATCTTCACAGTGAAAACGATGAACAAATTGAGCGCGGTAAGTCGACAAATCATTACACGGCCGACGATCACAATTCACAAGTAAAGGCAGAGAAGCAGATCTCGTCAACTGTGACTCCATCATTGTCATCATCAACATCAACTTCACCACACTTGCCATCTCACACACAATCATCCAGAATTCAAGTAGGCCTACCTTCAACTCTAAGACAAAGAGAAGAGTCGCAGATATTGGAAGAGGTTTCAAAAGCCAACTTGCCTTTCATTCGTACTGACACTGAACAATCTTTTCTTCCAGACATTGGTCATCTTATCTCCAAACCTCATTTTTCTAGGGAGGCTAATAACTCAAGTGTGAATCACAAACTCTTAGACCTAAGGTCATCGCTCAGAGACGGAGGAGGAAATGATCGGGTGGTCGTGAATCCAAATAAAGTGTTGCCTGGTATAAGCAGTTCAACAAACAGTCACTCGTACGCTCATCAAGAAGGTGGGGCAACATTTGAAAGAAATGAGTTTCCTGATTCTGTGTTCGAAGAGAGCGTCATGATGACTGGACGCTCAACGAAAGAGCCAAGAAAAGACAAAAAGCGACGCAAACCATCCAACGAACTCGGGGAACTCCGGGACGGGAAACACAAGTACCACATCGGCATCGCCAACCGCTCATTCCGCATACCGGACTACCAACCCCCGGTTGTGACCAGCGTGGTAAGATATCAGCGAAACAGTGAGGGTAGTTTGGTACCGAGTGAGGTGGCCGTCAAGCCAGCTTCTGAGGAGTACAAGCTTCCGTCTCGCCGGGCCGAGTACATGGTGGAGAAGGCACTTGAGTGGGAGAAGAGGAGGGAGGATGTACGACAGAGAAAACTCCAAAGTTTTATCGGCAGAATGAAGGAAATTGGTAAGACACTATTTTACAGGTAAAGGGTCGGTCAGGTAAAGGGTTGTGGTGATTAACTTCTTCATTAATTAGTTTTTCAAAACGTAAGTTGTTTATAGGTATTATACTGGATTGGCAAGGATAAAAATCATCATTGTTTAATTTTAGTCTGAAAGCTTACTGACTGAAGTTCATACTATAGAATTTTTGTCTGCGAAATATTTTACTCTGAAATAAAGTCACATTTGTGACAAATGTATCTGTAGTGAAAAAAAACAACAAACCCGCAACACAGCTGATTTTGGTTGTTAGAACCAAAATTAAGGAAAATGTGTTTATATTATACATGCTTAAAATTGTGCCTGTTTTTTACTATTTTTTCCTGACCCACACAACTGACTAAATCCAAATTTTCACAAGCTTGTTATTTCATGGCTGATCACAAAAAAAACGTGAACACTGTCTCGGCGACTATTTTGTCAGCTCTTCCCATCGTGTATAATACCTTCAATTTGTTTCTTATCATTTAGCATTAGTCAATGGCAACTTTACAAATTGAGATTACTTTCAAATTTCAAACGCCGTTTAGTATAAGTTACAGAACGTCCCTTGTTACCACTGTTTTCAGCAGACGAAAATGATACGAACACCGTCTGGGATTTGACAAAAGCAAACTGTGACCTCGCACAACTTTTTTTTATCATGGCCTGTTGGGAAGGTTAGCCACAGGCGACTGTTTTTTTTACGAGAAGTCACTATCTTGTTTCAGATCCTCAACAAGAGATTTCTTGCTCTCAGCGTCAAGCAATGTTTTCCATGACCACTCTTGACAACAATCGTTTCAAAACTGTTATTTTTCCTGTCTGCTGATTAGGAGGCGTTTAAGAAATTACAGTGTTACTTTGAAAGGGACGTTAGAATACCGAGTTCCTTTTAAAAGCACAGAAATAAAAGGCATTGAAAACGGCGATTTTTAAAAAGAAAATAAACAAGCAATCAATCGACCATTTTATCTGAAAGCTGACCTGAGCCTCTCTTGAGCTCCGTCATTATTTCGGAGCAGTGTACATTTTGTGTCCGGTGTTTCCAACAATGAAGTCCGGAGTCGGAGGCCGGAGCCGGAGACAGAGCCTAAGCTGAGGTTTGCAAAAAGCCCCATGTCTAAATTTTGAACCGGTATGCCAATCATGCATGGGACTGTCTGTGTCATTACAGCTTCGAGAAATAAATTTGAATCCCAAATAATACCTCGTGTTTTACAAGCAAGCGAGTATCACATAGGCCTATCATATAACAAAACAACTTTATTGTCTTAAGAAAAGAAAAAGATGGTGCTTAATTTGACCTGAATTACATACAAATGTATGACAAATTTCATCCGAAATTACGCACTACTCTGATAAAGTCATACATTGCCTAATGACATGCATTGTGATCAATAAAATGTTTGAGAAAGATAAGAAATTAGCTAACGAAGATAACCCTCTGAGTTTCTCATTCGAGAATGAGAGGGTTTCGAACTGTACTTTGCCCGCCTTCCTGAAGACGAACCGACTTTACTGTTCGAAACGTCGAAACCAGTCATTTGCAATTGATCCCTCCCAAAAGAGATTTTATTAAGCTGTAATTGCTTGGACCCAAGATTCGATATACACCACGCAATTTATAACTTACCTCTGGTTGAAGTGACAATAGAGAACAATTATCATCTAATGTGATGAGACAACAGTCGCCCATGTGTGTATAGCAAACATCACAAGCGTGATTGCTCCGTTCAAGAAAATATGCCTACACCCGGTATTATTTTACGAGTTGGGAAGGCGGTATTATGTTATAGTGATTAGTGACATAAATTGAAAAGTGTCACTCCGTAAAATGACAATTAAAAGTAACAACGTTCATGAGTGAAAGGGGGTTTCAGTGACTGTTCAGTCAGTTTCATCACTGACCGAAATCTATAATCGACTGTAGAGCTGCTGAAGCAGCAAATGTTTGCTTCCTAATTCTCTGCTAAGCAACAATTAGCAGAACCGTGAGAAATTGGACTGTTAGAACTACAAGCATATTCTAGTAAGCAAAGTTGGAATTTGGCACCGGCACGAGAAAAAAAACCCGTTTCCGGCCGAACCTAAGAGTTAAGAAAATATCATTTTGGAAGCCCCCTCATATCATCAAAGCTTATTTCGATTGCCGCATTAGATCTAATCACGAGTACAACACTCCAACCATTTTCAATTTTTCACAAACGAGATCAAATTAGTTTTTTTTATAACTTATCACACGCTGGTTTGATGAAGTTTTTAGCTGAAACACCTGGATGGACATTCCCTGACTTCCCTAATTCTACTTGGCAATAAACGTGGCTTCGTACCACCGAGACCCAAATTCATAAGCTGCTCAGAAGAATGTGACAAAATCAACGTGGCGCGCAATTTGCTTGTCATTGTGGCTTGCCACACATGGAATTTCTGCTGATGCTTTATTTGCTAAGCAATAATTACAGTGCGCTGACCGTATTTTTGACCGCACGGGAGCACTTCTAATTGCGAATTTCCTTGCTTACATTATAATTTTATCTCATTTCAACTGCCTGTATGCTGTTTTCTTGTAACAATTGTCGAATGAAATATCATAATAGTAAACAACAATGGAAAACAGTTCGTTTTTCTCGTTTTGCATATACGCCAGCCACGCGGCTCAAAATACTGCGATTTAGGTAAAGAAATCCAACCCATAGGCCTAGTTAGTGGAGGTGAAGTAATCATGTTTTTTTTGTATAATGCAGAACGTAAAGAGAAGCTGGAGTCTAGGTTAGCAGCCAGCCTCGATTCCACCAGACAAACAACTTCCTTTCACCATCATCGCCAATCATCCCACTTTCCTAAAGACCGACCTCCCACCATCACCCATCGCCAATCCATGGGCGATTCTCTGGAGGCCTACCACATCAAGGGTGACGTGAACGACCCCAAGAACTGCCGGTACTTGCGTCTGAGTGAGGACGATGGGGTCCCGGCTGGGAGTGATGATCACGGCCGAGGGAAGTTTGGAGCGACCAAGAAGAGGGGTAGAGGTAGACGGCAGTCTAGCTGGGGACTAGTGGGTGTGCCACAGGGGTTCACTGTCACTGATAAATCGCATGATACCCACATCACTCATCATCATAATGTTATTATATAATCATATTAGTTATTCTTACCCTTGCTTGCCATAAGATTACCTGTTTGGAAGAGATGGCCTTTGAATGAGTTTGTATGACCAGAGATCAGACAATATTTGGCCGTTGGAAAAAGGTTGAAAACTTGCATATTATAGGCTTAAATATATTTTTCAGGCTATTAATAACAATTTTGTTGATTATGAGGGCCCCAAAATCGGAAATCAGAATATCATGCCTGTTTACCAATTTTACTCTTCAACATATAATCATAGAGCTGTTGTACAATAACAATTAAGCTGCACATTATCATAAATCTAAACATGTACAACTCAGATAGGGATTTGATAATCTGCTTTGGGGTGGGGGAGCTTTTAGTGTATGTATATAAACAAACAAAAAATACAACACATCCTGGTGCTTTTTGAAAAACACAACAACTATCAGTTATTATTATTATTATTAATATTATTATTATTACTGTTTCATTTTGATATGTTCAATTTATTAGTTTGAACAAAGTGGTGCGATCAGTTTACTCAAAGAAGCACTATTGCCCCCAAAATGCAGAAAACTGCCCGGTGGCAGGAGATACTGTCATAGCGCCCTCTTTTGACTAAACTTCCTTCAGCCCATGAGGACACACACACACACCGGGAGACATAACCGTCCCCGACACCGGTATTATGTGTTGGCTAAGAACACTAAAAATCCATGCTAAACCAAAATACTGTTTGGAAACGCAATAGTACGCATTGGATTGCCGGTGTGGCAGAAGATTCTGTGCCCCCCCCCCCTACGGCGAGTTGTGTACATAGCGCCCTCTTTTCAATCAATCTCCTTCAGCTTATGTTAATTTCCCATGGGGGCAGAAACTCCGGAGACAAATTTCCCTAGGACACCGGTACCAGTTTCGGCTACAGCCAAACCATTCCAAAAAGATCATAAACAAGTGTGCTTTTATTAGTATATCCTTTTTCCAAGGTGTTTACAATCTGGGGCTTAAAAAATGACACAAACTTTACTGGATTAAGTTGAAATCACTTTCTTCTGTCTATTTTCATTTTATTATCCTTGTTCCTAAGATCTATACTGTACAATATTATTCAAAGGTTACAACAGTTCAACTTAAACAAAGTCAATTTGTTTTTCAAGTGGCCACTTAAATTAAAATGGTTACTAACTTCATGTTGGCAGTGATTTTGTTTCAGAATTGAGTTACAGTTGTTATGCCATTCCTATGGCACTTCATTTTCTATAAATTTGCCTGAAAATAACTTGGAATATATCATTATTTAAAAACCATGAAATGAAAAATAAAATAATGATAACAATAAATAATGAATTGCTCTTGGATCTTAGCTTCCTACCAAGAGTCAAATTGAATTTGATACGAATTTGATTGGGGTCAACACTTACAATTTCATTAAAAAAATTCATTATAATTGAACCCCCCCCCCCCCAAAAAAAAAAACCCCAAATAATAATAATAAATTAAAATAATAACATATTTTCTTTCAAGAAAATCACCTGGAAATGGAAGCTCATTCACCAACACCAGTTGGGTCAGTACCATAGTTGGGACAGTTCCTCAAACATGTTGGACATTGAGTAATCATGGCCAAGCTTTAAGCAACAGTGCCTCAATGTTATAGCTCATATAATATTGATGGCGATTCATTACATCAACTTCCCAACTGGAATGTTTCATAAAAAATACAATTATTGTGCTCGCAAGTATTTTGGTATTAATTATTGACATTTATAATTTATTATTGACCAAATATCAGTGGTTAACTTTTCCATTAAGGTCAAGCATGCAACTGTTTTTGTCTCCAATCGTGGGAATGCCTCCCTGACATTATGAACTTAAGGGCTGGGCCATTCAGAATAAATACCAATGTTTTTAAATTCTGATAACTTTTCTCTCTCCAAAATGTATAAATATATATAATATATATTTTTCCCTCTTCGAAGTTTCTTTATTTCATTTTTAATGAAAATAAAAAATTTGAATTTGTAAATTATTTTCTTTGACCAACTCGGTAACATTTTCACCCAAAAAATCATCAAAATTATAAAACACTGATAGTTCTGAATGGACCCTACCTGACAAACAGTGTAGACTACCTATGTATAGACCGTATAAACTAGTTATGAATCAATAACCAGGGCTTACAAAGCACTAAGATTCATCATAAGATGAGTTGTCAATATCACCATGGTGACTTGTATTGTGACATCACACTTTGCCTTGCAATTAAGATTGATTTGCACTTAAGATCCATCTTAACTCATTGTGAAACTGAGCCCTGGTTTTCATCAAAAAGGCATAAATTGATCAAATCTCTTCAGATAAAAAACCTGCAATTATTGTGTATTGTATTAAAATACATCACTGATATAGCTTTACGCTGATGTTATAGAAGGGGGAAGTTGAAAGACTGTTGTAGTGTACAGGAAGAGTGCATTCCAATCTGAACCATGTTTCTAAATAATGAGGCTACAAATTAAAGGGCCATCCAAAGTTTTCAACATTTTCACGGTCACAGAAAGCGTATCAAGGGGGAAGGGGATCAAAGCCTGTTAAGACTTTGAAAGGTGAATCAAATGAGGATTTTTATATTGCAGATATTATGGAGGAAAAATTTAATTTCATTTATAAACACATTTTTCCACCTTGATTTCAAATGGGTATCTCCCGGGTGGTACCCTTTTTTTTCTGCATGCAGTTGCAATGGACAAATCCATGTTGATGTTTAATAGGCTGACAAAAAACATGTGAGAATTTTCTGATGTTTTGTTTTAAATATTCAGGTTTATGAATTGGATATTTGGTCAATGAAAAAAGAAGAAAATAAATATGACTCTTATTTGATGCTTTTTAAAGTACGTGCATCAACATTGAACACAAATATTGATAAGTGCGACTTGGGGGGGGGGCTCTCTCTGTACCACCTTGAAAATGTTGAAAACTTTGGATGGCCCTCTCTAATGTTAGTATTTGCCAAATATCTGTATTATTTCATACTACTCTGTGTTTGAACAAAATGGTAATAAAAAAATAAAAAAAAACACCATACTTGTTACAAATTTGATTGAGCCAGTTTGTGCTTTGTTTACTATTCTGTTTACTGCTAATCATCCTGTAAAGGTTATTGGAACATGTTTTCTCATAGCACATGGACAACATTGGTAATATCAAAGACTAGAATCTTCATGTGACTCAACATATACACATGTACACAAAATTATTATTACTTCTGGTTTTGACATCAGGGATGCCTTATAAGTGATCTTAATCACGATAGCTTACAATACAAGCCTGAGGAAACCTGTAAACAAGGGTGCTTGCTATGTGAACTAAAAACACCAGGGTTGACCCCTACTCTTCCACGATCAGTGTTCTGGGTTCTGTTATGTGCACTACCAATCCTAGTAAACAGGACCTACAGATTAATGCCCTATCCGAAGAACAAAGCAATCATGGAAAAGTATCTTGCTCAAGGGGCACAGGTACCTGAACAAGACTCAAACCCAAACTGCTGATCAGAAACACCAGAGCTTAAGTCCTTTGCTTATAACCGCTCGGCCATGACACGCCCCTTTCAATAACAAACCTGTAAAAATTTAAGCTTGATCGGCCATCAGAGTCATAAGAAAATATAGAAAATCTCCACGATTTGTGTTAAAACATCACGTTTTTGACTCCCAAATTCACAACAAATTGGGTTATTCCATGCCAACTCACCTGATGGGTTGGCAGGTTCCGTCTCAGATTTTGCTAATTTTTTTTTTACGCAGGCTAAAATGTCTGTTTTTAAAGACCTATACCATGATAAACAAATGACCTGTGCTACTTTTGACAGTATAACTTAGTTTATGGGATACCAGATACCCTTTGAATTAATTTGTAGCTATACATCTTATCTCCATTTGTAGATATAGACCTCTAAAAATTCTGAAAATACAAAAAGTAAATTTGAAGGGGGCGGGCTTAATTTTTTAGGGGGTCATATCTCAGAAATGTTGAGGAGTAGGATTCTAAAATGTTGTATGTGTTCATGGCACCCATAGGAGATTGTTAAAAAAAAATATTAGCAAAATCTGAGACGGAGCCTGCCAAACTTTTCAGGTTTTTTAGGTGATTTGGCACGGAATGACCCACTTGTTTTACTCACATCTCAAGAACTACCACATTATATTTTCAATCTTACCAAGGGAAAGTATACGTTTGGTTATGACTCTGAGAATTAATGGCAATAAAAACTTACTTGGTAAGAAGTACAGCAGCTTTGGAGAGTATAATGCATTTTGAGAAACTTTTTCACTTTGAAGTACTGCGGTTATGGAAAAATATATCTGAGGAGCATTACGGCCGTAACGTTTCTCAGATCGTGTACTCCTATAAGAATATTCTTCCTGCGTGAAAATATATGCTCCGGTTTTTCGGTGATGTCTCAAAAACGCGACCACCTTTTGAAGTGAAATTTTCACAGGTTAGTTTTATTGTATATACCTACATTTATGTAGGATTAAAACAATCAAACGGTTCCAAAAACCAAAGGTATACTTTGCCTTTAAACACACTCTTTAACAACCATTTTGAAATTACTTTATTGGGGGACAATACAAGTTTAGATAAATGACACAGTGCTCAGAAATATGAGATACACTGTACATGTTCATGTAGCATAGAAAGCAAAAATGCCAGCACTGCACTAAAGTAGCATTGTCATGACTGCTGTGTACCCAATACTAATTGAAGGAGTGTATCATGTGAAAAAATCTCTTTGAGAATTGGTGGTTCTGAGAAGAACCGGTTGTTCGACAACTCAACATTTCGATCAGTGTGCTCTGATTGTCTTCAGGAGAAGGAGTGTGTGTTCTGGCAGATTGAAAAATGCAAACTGTCACAAGAGGGCGACATTTATCTTTACCACCATGACTACACTGAAACAGTATTATTTTGAAGCTACTCTTATAAGTGAACCACCAAATCAAGCTCATTGATTTCTGTCCAGTTCATAATTCATGTATCAAAAAGAAAATTGTCTAAAATGTACACAGAAAAGGTTCCCAACACTTTCATGAGGTATCCAGGAAAATTGTTTTATAATTGTCTTTGTATTATAATAAACAAAAATCAAGTTAAAACCGCAGAGCCGGTACTCTACCAACTGAGCTATCTAGCCCTCTGTTGGCAATCTCCCTAATAAACAAAACATAGAATCCTTTTTGGTGGGGTGTGATTATTACCCAGATTCAAGGACCATTGTTGTCTGAAAACAAAATGAAAAAATAAAGTTTGACATTGTTTTGAAGCATTCTCAGTCAAAGTCTGACAAAATTCTGAAGACATAAGGACTGTGCACATGTACTTCAATAGGTAAATTACATATTTACAATTTATAATTATTATTTATATAGTACAAAAAAATAATTATACTGTTAGGCTTTTGCTACTTTTTCTTTGCCTCCTGTGCCGGTCGACATCTTGGGCAGTACCATCTACCCTTGGGCTTGAGGGTGAGTCCAACACAACCAAAGTGGAACCACTCAAACGGACAATCTTTGTTGTCGCATCCGACCATTTCACCATAGGAGACTTGGTTACATAGACAGTACGTGGGCTCATTGGGGTCGATTGGAGGGTCGACCGGAGATGCTACCCTCTCCGCTTTGTTGACTTTGGAGCGTTTCTTCTTCTTAGCTGGTTTGACGACTTCATTGGTCGGCACCTCTACCTCCTTCTCTTTCCCGTTGTCATGATTACGTTGCCTTCTTGGCCTCTTCATCGCCTTCTCCTGGTTGTTCTCCACAACCTTCTTAGCTACCTTGTTGTATGCTGCCACCTTTCCATAACCAGGTTTACCATAACCAGGTTTGCCGTATCCTGGTTTATTGTAGCCTTGCTTGTTGTAACCTGGTTTGTTATAACCTGGCTTAGTGTAACCGGGTTTTGTGTAGCTCGACTTGATGTTGACTTTGCTGGTCTCTTGTGTGCGCTGCTCAATTCTCTCCCGGATGATTAAGCTCTCGGAGTTTGTCTCCATCTGCCTCAGGCGATTCTCTGTCAACTCCACAATCTGTGAGGCGAGGTGCAGCTTCTCATCGCCAAGTTCTTGGCTACGGACGAGGGCGCACTGCATTTGGACCAAGCATCGACGTCTAGAGTTTCCATCTAGATCCTTGTCACCCAGAGTCTTGTAGTGCTGTTGAATCTCTTTGAGTACAGCTGTGAAGGAAAAGCAAAGCAGAGCAAGAATTGATAAATTGGCATTTAATCATTTCCATGGTAGATGCTTTGCCCTATACTCTCATGTAAGGAAAGATGTCACTTTCAAAATATTTACAACAGGAATTGATACTTGTTTTTTTTAAGATAAAATAAGGTATTTGTATTATTATCTCTCTGATAATAATGATACAATACAATTCCTGCTTATAAATTTGACAATATCAAATTCAAATACAAAATTGTAGTCATTTTCATGTCATGTATACAACACAGGCACTAAAAAATTAGATACTGACTACTTTGTGCTGCTACAAAAATTAACATAACAACCCTCGAGCATGTTGACTTCTCACAAATTCTTTGCAAAACCTGCAAATTGGTCAATCTTCATAATATGGAAAAATCACAATGAAGAAACACCATTTTAGAAGTTGATGAGTGGATGGGGGGGGGGTGAGCCTATGTTACCCTAGCAGTAGAACTATGACCGAGGTTTGTTCCACTATCGCTCCACGTTCATTCCGCTATCGTCTCCATGTTAATTCATAGCAGAACGTACCTCAGTCATACATGTAGTTCCTAGGAGTAGGGCCTATGTTTGATATGAGCTAATGGACACTATTAATTTAATTAGAAATTAGGTACATCATGTATCTAGCCCCGCCATGAGGCATGAATAGAGTTTCAACAGAAACAAATTGTTCATATGATACATATTTTAGAAATATCGAAAGGCACAGAACTTTAAAGTATGGGCTGAAGGAGAATTTCCATTAGTTTGAAGTTACATTTTATTTATGAAAATGTTTGTTTTTTCACGCAAAAATTATCTTTAAGCAGCATAGTATAGCCGCTGACCGCCGTATAGACAGAGCTTGGACTGTTAACTGCCATCCATCTGCAGCAAGGTGCCCTCTGTTGTCCATATTGTACAAGCTCCATGAGAAGGCAAGATGGCATCCAACAGCTACGCTGCTTAGCGATCAAATTTTTGCGTAAAAACCCGGCATTTTCACAAAAGAAATGTAACCAATGGAAATTCTCCCTTAGCCAATACAGTTCTATGCCTCTTTCGTCGATTTAAAATGTTTATTAGAGGTGTTGACGGTGTGTTGACGGTACCGTTTGTGTTGACGGTATTTAGTAGGACCACCCAATGGACATCTACTAAATACTGTTTCAAGATGACTGAATTACTTACTGCCTGTTTCATCATTCCATTAATCATGTTAATAATTTGTCCGCATTTGCCATTCCAATCCAATGGTGCACCCATTGCTAGACCCAGAAACATTTTTGACATCTTCGATCGTACTAAACTGCCTACCCACTAGCTAGGACGACCAAAGATGTCAAAAATGTTTAAAATGTTTAATGTTTAAAAGGAGTACAGCGCCCAAGTTACTGGGTCTACACCCATCCAAAACCTAAATACCGGCAAATAAACGCATTTTCATGGTTGTCGTATTGAGAGTTGTAAACGTTTTTTCGACTCACATTGATACAAACTGTCCACTTCCCGCATTTGAGATACATTCCGCTGCAAGTCGTTGGGCAGAGACTCAATGCAGTCCAAATAATCTTCAACGTACGCCGTTGATTTTGCAGTATCCATTGAGGCTGGATTTATCATTTATTTGGTTGTCTCGTCGTAAACATGCAACTAAAAAAGCTCTGCCCAGAAATTAAAGGCAATTTACAGAAACGTTGCACAAAATTCCCCTGGCAAACACACTACACCGTACACTTAACACTCAGTCAGGGATGCCGCTGCATGCAAACCCAAACAGTGCCGCTTGTTTAGTCCGGTTGACGTAATTCTTTGTTTGCGGGCGTATACTGTCAAGAGGTCAGGATAATAGCGTGTGATTGTGCTTTGGAGGCGGGGATACGACTTCAGTTGATTTTTTTTTTTATTGCTTGCAAAATTTCACACCACTGAGCTTGCGTGGTGACCGCTGCAGCGCGGTAGGTCAAGGCCAGGAAATTGGTTTATACCATTTATTTGTAAAGGGATGTTATTATTTACTGACTTTACACGTTAATTAAATATGATGTATAATTTAATGAAGATAGTTACTGCTAATAACTAATTTAATTTTGTAGGTAATTTGTTAACCTAAACGGTACAACGTGACATTAATTATGTTTTATCGGTCAAACATTACAATGAACTCTCTCTATGTTTACACCTTGACAAAATGTTCTTGCAGAATGTGTGTCGAGGGTTATTTTGCTGTAATATCCCCATTCACGGGCCGTCGTCGTGCAGTAGTGTATGTTAGGTTTTGGAGAGGTAGCTAGGACTCAGGAGTTGGATTATATTATTTTGCAAAAATGTCAAAGCCCAAACGTTAACGATGTCAGGATTTCTGACGTAGAGTAAACGCATCCTGTTCACAATCGTCCAAGGATCAAGTGAGAATATGATTCCAAGGGTTCCCTTCAGCACCATTTGGACGCCTCGACATAATGGCAAGTTGTTATTATCGAGCCAGCCGCCGATGACTTGTTTGTCATCAGCTCGGCCACCGCCACCGTCCATCTCAACAGTTCCTCATCGTATGTCATCGTGTGTGTCATGCAAAAGTCAATTTGCAAAAAGGAAGTACTTGTACGCAAGGCATAAGCAGGATGTTCACTTCATCCAGAAACTTAGTTTCTATGGAAATACATCTGGGAGTCAGGATCAAGCCCATGTTCACCGAAGGCATTATGTAAATGCCACTCGGGAACAAATTTTAACCACCAGAGGCAGAAATATGAATTTTACAAGTTATGAATCAACAAATTGTGTGAGATGCTTGAACACCAGTAACCATGGGAACGTGAGACTAGGGCTTTCTCAGCAACAAGGTCCTTATGTGAAGAAATCAAGTAAAGTGTTAAGGGATAGATTAATTGAACGGGAGAAAATTGCTGATTTGAAAAGAGCTGCACCCATCGTGGAGGACCAGAGTTCAGCAAGTACCAAAAGTGACTGGACCCAACGTAAAGGCTACGATACTGGGATTATGGTGCAGAACTCGTTGACGAAGCAACAGTACAAAAAGGAGCCACTCGTTCTACGCAATAAATCAGTGGCCACATGGTAATACTCATGAATAATGAATGGGATTCAGTGATAAAGTGTGAATGCACTCATCGATAAAACCATGCTATCTCTTTTTGTACTAAAAACATTTTGAAATACATACCAGTACCGGTACACAGGAAGCAGCCACCAAAATATTTTGTTAGAAGTTGAAAAAAACCTAGTAGAAACAACTTTATGGAATGCATGACACAGATTCATGCATCGAGAGTAGAAAAACACCCCCATGATAAAAGTTACATGTTTTATTTTTAAAGCTTGAAGTTGCAATCATTGCAACTTCAACTGTAACACTGAGTTGGGTGTACGGTAATTCGGGTGTACTACTACTAGGGTACAAATTTTTTTTTGAGAAAAGGATCAATGACTCGCCCTCAGTTGAATAAATCTGAATTTTACATTTACTGAATGTTTTCTCAAGAACAACTATAGACCTCATTAGTTGCGATGATCGTAACCCTCCATCCTCCCGACGGTCTGCGACCGTCGGGAGGATGGAGGGTTACGATCATCGCAACTAAGACCTCATATGCACATGATGTCATTTGAGTAGGGTGCCCTCGGCAAGAGGTCAAGAGGTCAAGAGAGGGTTGCTTATTGGCCCATCCTGTGCACTGTGCGTACATAATCTAGAGCGCGTACATTGTTTCATCACCGTTTCACCTTAAGATGGCAGCGTGATGATGCGGTCCAAACAAGAAATTCAGGTGTGTCCCTGCACATGTACTGTATGCATGCAGACTACTTGAGTGTTTACACTAGCATGCAGACCTTTATCACAGCTTGAATGGGTCCAAAGTTGATTGTCCTGAAACAGGTTTTGACCAGTTCGACTTTAAACTTCATCCGCTTTGATCACATAAATATTTGATCAGAATCTGCTGGCTTCCAGTTTTAGCTTTCCAATAAAGCTAGCTAGGAAACATTGTTTTCACCTAAAAAAACCCCAAACATTCTATAGGCCTACCAAACTATGTATGTACATGCACTGTCTACCACTGTCTTATGCAATTTAGGGAGGCCTATTCCAGACATGGTTTGGACAGGCAAACATTTGTGTAAAAATGTAGAGCTCTACTCATTAACCTAGTTTAAACAGAAACTCACATAGTTTTGAAGTATAAGTAAATGTTTTTGGTCCTAGAAAAGCATGTGTTTTCAACAAGTTGACAATATTGACATTACACCTCATTTAATAAAAAGGTAGACCATAAATAGGACAAAAGGTCAGGCCGGGAACCTTGCCCCCCCCCCCCCTCCCCATGGGTGTTGCCTGGATGATCAACTAACTTAATATCTTTTACTATCCTACATTTTCTTTCTAATTAAAGGTACTCTTGTGGTCCGACAGTCTATGACAGTCCCCATATTGGGCATGCAAGGTAAGGACATTCCCCATCCGCCCCCCCCCCCCAAAAAAAGATGAAAAGAAACCCAGTACAAAATATGAGAACAAAAAGAACTCATAAATGTACACCTGAAATCAAAACAGATCAATATAAAGTAAACCAATCAGAGCAATTGTAAATCAGCATACGTTTAAAACTGTTCCAAGTTATTTGTAATGGTCCAGCTCTTTGTGGAACAAAACTGTAAATCACAAGAAAAGAATTACCATAGACATAATTTGTTTTCAATATCAACCTTGACTGTACACAATGTGTTACTTGACTTGAGTCACACCAGTCCCGTACTTGCATAGCAACACATTTAGTTTGACGGCACTGTTCTTGCTGAAGGTAGAAATGTAAATTCTGCTGGTGATAACACTTTCACTAGAGCAGCTGCAAGACTTTGGAATGAACTCCCATATCAGGTCAGTTTGTTAGACACTATTCAATCATTTTTTAGGCAGCATTGAATACAAGACACACTTGTTTTCAACTTTGTAATGTTCTTGTTTTGTTGTTGTTAATGTTAGATCATCCTTTTTCTGGTCTATCTGAGTCTGCTGAGGTTTGATGCTTGACACAGTGCTGTGATCTATTTGAAACAGCGCTTTATAAGGACATGTTTTGATTCTTCTTCTTCTTTGTCTGCAGCTCTTATGTCCGATTCGACATCCTACGGCGTATCATGACAGAGTTTTACAACATTGACGTGGTGCAGGTTCAGGGTATAACAGACATAGACACTAAGATCATTAGAAGGGCTGAAGATGAAGGCATTGATTTCTACAAACTTACAAAGAAGTATGAAAATGAATTCCTCAGAGACATGGAGAAATTGCAGGTAAATACAGAGTAAAGTTAAGCAATCTATCAGTGGTTTTATCATTTATTTTAGGAGTTTCAATACATGTATCCAGTTCTTATATAGTGGAGTTGTGCATCTACGTTGAAGACGAGGTTCGGTTGCTACAAGGAAAACGGGCCAGACCAATGGACCTCACATGAAGTTGTCCCTTTGTTTACACAAAGCATATAGGGAATAACTTTAAAGAGTTATTCTCACCATTGTAGAATTAAATTGCCTGACACATTATTTGTTTGTAGGTGCTGCCAGCGACTGTAAACTCCCGTGTCACCGATCATATGCCTCAGATAATCAAATTCATTCAGAGGATAATTGATAATGGTTATGCATACCCGACTGACAGTGGTGAGCATTGAGTTCAGACCTTTTATTATCAGAAAATTAGGCTGTTTTTTCTTTAATGTAAGTACTGACATAGTGGAAACTTTATAATGGCACTAAGATTCCTGATGTCTGACCACTTCATGGGTCGATTTCACAAAGCACTAAGATTCATCTTAAGATGAGTTCTCAGTATTACCATAGAGATTTGTACTGTGACATCACACTTTGCTTAGCAATTGGGAGTGATTTGGAGTTGAGATCAATCTTAACTCTTTGTGAAATCGAGCCCAAATGGCCTATCATGGTTTTGAATAAGGGAATGAAAGAGTGGCGACAAGGTCCTAAACAGCCGTTAAAAACGGCTTTTTAAGACTGAGTCACTAGTCTGTTAATCCCATTTGTAAATACCTCTCCTGTAAAAACACTTCAAAATCTTGAGAAATGTTGAGAAAGTTTTGCCTCAGCTGGCCTTGACTCTGTGTTGAACTTCTATCGATGTTGGGCGCTAAGTAGCTCCTTGCAAAAGTTTTGAACCTAAGTTTAAGTTTCAAACTATCACATGCAGGTTTCAAACTTGTGTAAGCCAAATATGTGACGTACCACCTTAAACTGGGCTGTGAAAATCACCCGAGGACAGAATTTTAACAACTATTCAATTCAGTTATGTGGCAGTTTACCTTGTAATGTCTGTAGGTGATGTTTACTTTGATCTGAAGGCATTTGGTATGAAATGCTACAAGAAGCTAGCCCCAATATGTGACCTACCACTTTGGGCTGTGAAAGTCGTCTGATGAAAGAACTGTAAAACCTATTCAATTTAGTTACGTGGCAGTTTACCTTATAATGTCTGTAGGTGATGTTTACTTTGATCTGGAGGCATTTGGTATGAAACGCTACAAGAAGCTAGCTACACACTACATGGAACCAGGGAAGCGGAATACCGACAAGAGAAACCAAGAGGACTTTTCACTATGGAAAGCAGCCATGCCAGATGAGCCGTGGTGGCACTCGCCATGGGGGTCAGGAAAGGGCAGACCTGGTTGGCACATAGAGTGCTCAGTTATGGCTAAGTAAGAAATCTAACATGGTTCCTGTAGTTATGAGAAGATTTACATTTTGTTTAAATGTATTTATCACATGCAACAGCGCAATCGCCAATAACTGGATGGCGATAAGGAAACAAGAAGAAAATGTTCAGTTTTAGATGTGGGAGGAAAACCCCAATAGTAACTAACTAAAAGTGGTGAAGGTGAACACACTATTTAAAAATATTAAGCAAAATTTGACACCCTTTATTTAGCTCCTGGCTTACAACTTGCTAGTAAATGCATCAAGCTGAGTTGTATAGCCAGCCACGGAAGGCCGGGGGGGGGGGGGGGGGGGGGCGGCACCATTCAGATACATGGAATACCCTCAAAAAAGGAAATACAAAATACATGGCCCCCACCTTGTGAGAAAATTCTGGCTGTGCTGCAGCTTCTTCTAAAAAAAAGATTCTTTGTTCTTTATCATAATGTTTCTGGTTTAATTTTTCAGTTAACTAAAGTAACCGATACAATTTTAAAACTTGTCGCATGAAAATACTACAATTCCCACAGCTTAAAAAAAACTTTCCATGGAAAGTTACCAGTAAGCCAGCAAAGTTTCCGCATGACTGCTCCCCTTCAAAGCACTATATCTACACGGTTTGGTGATGATAAGGTCACTGTACAGTTCATATGAAATGAAAACCTTTAAATTGTAAACAATGGAACATCAAAAAAGTACCGTTCCAGCAGGTAGTAGAGCGTGTATAACAATTATTTGCAGGTCTTGAATTTACTTTAACTAAAGAAATGGATGCATTTCATTAGGCCTACAGTTTTTTCTTAATCTCTTTTGGTACGACTGCATTTACAATGTTTGAAACTCATGGAGAACTACCACACATCAAAAGAGCGATGTTAACTTCAATAGTAACACTGTTACATTATTATTTGGAAGGGTACACATGTAGCCCTGGTAGGACGTCAGTGTCTGTTGCTCTGCACTGAATTGTACGCAATGGAGGAGTCCAACCTGGGCTACACATGTACATTGTACTTTCATTCTTAATGCTCATGTACTATTCCACTCCCCTGCCAGTTTTCAAGAGACACACCTTGCAACAAACCTGGAAAAAATTTCATCCAGTTAGGTGATTGTATTTTTGAGGACACAGAATGAAATTGTACAAATGTTTGGTCTGGGGATTTTATATTTGTTAATATATTGTTAATATCTTTTACTGAAATATGACATTGATCGTTCGGAACACATTCATTTGGCAGTATTTCAGCTGAAAATAATTCTCAAATACCTAGCAATAAACCACAAGGGAAACTGACTGGGTAAATTTTAAATAACTTTGGGTTGAACAAAGAAAAATTGACTAGAGCAGGACTTGAACCTAATCTTCGGATCTTAGCTCTATGTTGGCAGTCTCCCTATTTTATCAATATCTTTTTTCGGGGTTGCCAGTCAGAAGCCATTGAACCCGTAACTGCTGTATAGCCAGGGATCACACCCAAGTTAATGATACAACCTGGGAAGTGGCAGCAGAAGGATCACCTTAAGGGGATGAGACTCTTTATTTCAAATATCAAGTAATAAACCACAAGGAAAACTGACTGGGTAAATTTTAAACACTTTTGGGTTGAACAAAGACAAATTGACTAGAGCGGGAATTGAACCTGCAACCTCCCGATTAATATGCTGGCACTTCACCAACTGAGCTACCTAACCCTGATGTTGTTAGGCTCCCTGTTTTGTCAGTATCTTTGTTCATTTTTCATTTTTTTCCCCTGGTAATCCCCCTTAGGTCTCCTGGTATAACTGGGGATGTCTTTGTGGTTTTTGGTTTATTTTTTTTCACAGCAAAAGTGTAACCTGAAATTTCTGTGATTTTTAAACACACAATATATTCTCAACACAATTGATACTGGTATCAAGTTAGAAAAAGTAAGCTTTGGAATTGGGAATGGTTTTTCAATCATCAGTCAAGTATCGGTCCTTTCAGCGAGGGTCCTCAAATAGCATGTTTTTTCCCCCAATTTTTTCCTTGGGACTCCTGGGATTCCCCGTGGGTCTCCTTGTATAACTGCGGATTCCTTGGTTTTTTTAACAGCACAAGTGTAACCTGGATTTTCTGTGTTTTTTTTTCTCCTTGAACTGTAGTGAAATCTTTGGAGAGAACCTTGATATCCACACAGGAGGTCGTGACCTTGCCTTCCCCCATCACAATAATGAGATTGCCCAGTGTGAAGGATGCTTCAGTTCAGATGAATGGGCTAGGTACTTTCTCCATTCAGGTAAATAGGGGTGTTTTTTTCAGTCATTGTCAGTGGGGAGTTAATAGGGAAGACTTTCTAAATTACTGTGATTTAAAAGCACACAGTCAAGAAGATAGTGTGTCAATTCAGTTTATTTATGCATGGGTCATTAAGGTTTCCCCTATGTTTAATGTCTAAAATGTGTTGTTGTTGATCTGCACAAGATGTAATCATAACATTTTATCAACTTTGTACAGATTCATCGATGCTGAAAGAATTTGGGAAATATTTTGGGTTGGACAAGAACAAAGAAAAATTGACTAGAGCAGGGTTTGAACCTGCAACTGCCAGATAATTGTGCTAGCACTCTATCAATTGAGCTATCTAGCCCTGATGTCAGCGGTCTCCCTGATGTCAATATCTTTGTTCAGGGATGCCATTCTGGGTTGATAAAACGTAGCAAGCAGTGGTCTTCGGCCAGCATAATTATGACATGAAATTTAATTTCTTTGTTGAACCCTGTGTGGTAAGAACGTTTTCAAGTATACACTAATGCATACATGTGTGGAAGGTCTTTTTCACATGCTGGACCATCGCTTTGGAATGCTCTTCCACTGAACCTCAGACTAGGAGACACTCTCTCCAGCTTCAAAACTAACTTGAAACTCATTTGTTCAGTCTTAGCTTTAAGTACCATCATTAGCAGAGTTCTTTTCTATGCGCCAGGAGTGTCTTTCTGACAGATATGGTGCACTACAAATGTCCATTATTATTATTATTACTAAGGTATAAGTGTGTGGAAGGTCCTCTATACACCTAATTATGTTAATTAGCCACCTGACTATGACGCTCCCATATTTGTTCCCCATATCTGATGTACCTAGGGGCAGAGCAACTCAAAGGGTGAACCTACATGGTTATGGTCACACTATAGTCATTTTTCCCAAGACACCCAGCACATCAAGACAGACACAGTCTCCAATAAAGGGTGTACACAATTTCTGAACCTAGTGCAAACCTGGTAATGTCATTCAACCTAATGGCAAGGAAAACATTACCAATACTTTTTTGTACATTACAGGTCATTTGTTTCTCAAGAGTGACCCCAACAAGATGTCCAAGTCATTAAAGAACGTGGTGTCAATCCAGGACTTCCTACAGTCCTACACAGCCAACCACTTCAGAGTGTTGTGCCTCATGTCCAAGTACAACAATGGTAAGGGTTCAAGGGCACTATCTCCGGCCTGGAATCTCATCGTTGAGAGGACAAGGCCTTTTTCAATTTGCTATTAAGGGCAGAGACTTTTTGATAGGGCACTAAGGCCAAGACCAGGGCCCAATTTCATAGAGCTGCTGAAGCAGAAAGTATTGCTTAAAAATAACAAAAATAAGCAGGGTACCAGTCACAGATGCTACACATGAAATGGTATTTGTGCTTAGCTAGTTTTTGTGCTTGAGCCGCAATGTGAAATTGGACCAGCCAAGATCAACAGAGCCTCTGTGTAATTCCATGCCTGCTATTGATTTCTGAAACAATACAACTAATTCCAATACTCTTTAATATTTCTTCTCCAATTGTCTCAAAAGTGACTATGTTTCATTTGGGAATATTTCTTAGGTGAGGCAGTTGGAACCAGTACCAACTTTAAGCTTTCTGATTAGAGATAAATCTTTCTGGTATTTATCAATATCTATAAGTGCTCTGTTTGTTAAAGGACCACCCAATGGATTTTTCCGTGTGGACCTGATTGGAAGGAGTGTGTCATGATAACACAATGTAAATCATTAACCTTCCTTCAGCTTTTGGTTCATTTCTAAGTTTATTGACTGATGACTCCAAATTTGCCTGCTTGTCCTCTGTGAATGTTAAGAATATGTGTGCGGTATTATGATATGCAGTAGTACAAACATTTGGTTTTAGTGAATACCCTATTTGAAAGACATCAAGTTATCCTGGTCCCAGTTTCATGATTTATCCAGCTTATCTGAAGTCATCAACTATAAATAAGAAGTAGGTCTCAGATCTCTGTTTTGTAAGGTATCATGTTCTCTGATTGAGCTTGCAAAATGATTCTAAAATCCCCAAATGTTGTTTGTTAACCTCAATGTTTTTGTTTTTACCCTGGATTCTCCTCCCCCCTTTGATTGATCAGTTGTGTTTCTGTATAATGCCATCATGCGCTCTGTGAATGTTATGAAGTGATCAGTCCAGAAGGAGGGTCAATGAGCAAAGGTCACCCACGTAGGTCGCTTTATATAAGTAGGTACTTTTGGCTCTAAGTAGGTGCAAGTCAGATAGTGCTGGAGCTACCAGTAAGATGAGCTCAAAGTACAGTCGAAAATTTGACTAGCACCAAGTACTTGGGGTTATTTACCTGTAAACTAAAAGTGCAGCACAGCCAAGCAGTACGTATTCCTGTTTTAACAGGAATATCAACTCCTTCCTTCAGCTTCCCTGAGTTATTTTCATCTATGTTAAATGTTTTCTTCTTGTAGCCTCTTACCAAGAGTGGCTTTTAGCCTTGTTTGAGGCAACTTGCATTAACAAAACAGTTTTTTAATTGATTGGCTCATTTAATACATTCTTCACTTTACCAAATTTCACCTATAATTTGGGTGAATTTGATTGGTTGGATCAGGTTGTCTGACCATTCAATAATCATCCGCTATTGCTTTGAATGATAGATAAACTTCACTAGCCTGCAGTGTACATGTATCTGTACAGTACAACTGTTCTCTGCAGATCTGTGCACAGTTGTGCCACCATACACAATCTGTGCTGTTGAATGGCTTAAAATGGCTAGTCATCTCACTGGAAAATGTGACCCAAGTAGGATGGTTACATAGAATTTCCTTTTAACCTTAACCTTAACCCACATCTGACTTTACAAAATGCACACGATTTCCTGTAGAACACACAAAGTTAGTACTTCTTTATAGTTTCCATCCATGGCCATGTGATCTCCTCTCAACCAAACAGAATGGTTAAACTGTCCCAGGTATTTATGAATGAGCATTTTATGTAATGCAGCAATAAGCGCAACTTTTGCAGAAACAGTGTCGATGTACTGTGACCAGATAGGTGGGTATAGATCAGACTTTCTGTCATTGTACAACCATTTTTGTGTTCACTGATATTTATGACAGGCTCTTGCAAATTCCAAAACTTGAACATTTTTTTCAAAGGTGGGATTTTAGTCATTCTTGTGAAAATTAACAAGATTGTTCCAAATAATGAAGTGCTCCGTATGGTGACATGAGCAACTCAAATGAAAGTTTCTTGTTTTGCCAGATCGGGATAAATTTTCTACTGTTGATCATCCACAGATATTGAATATTCTGAGGAAACAGTCCGCCATGCTGTTAAGATCTGTAAGCAGCTAGCCTCATTCCTGAATGATGCAGATTCTTATGTCAAAGGTCATCTCTCAGCGAGAGAAATCAGCGAGGCTGCCCTCATGCAAAAGTAAGTCTACCCTTTTTTCACACAAACGAAAGTTTCATTTTGAACAAGTAAACAATATGTCATCTTGCTGTTGTCATCGTTGTAATAATAGTAATAAGTGGATTATATCATGCCAAATAACCAGAGGATACTATCTGCTGTGTCGAAAGGTATTCTGAAGAAACATTTAACATGTTCATGTTTTTTTGGTGGGGTACAAGGGCTTGATTTAAACCAGCCAAAAGATCAATCTTAGGCCAAAACTTTATTATTTCCAAAACGATAAATTGTGGCATCTAATTTTGCTGCATAGCAATTAAGATGGATTAATTGGTATCGCTGATACACATGTGGTGCTTTGTATATCATGAATTTGGCATTTTTATCCCCGACTTCCTATGGTTATTAAATTAGGTCCTCCCTCACTCAACCCAATCCCAACACAACGCGGTAACTCAACACCCAAACTGTTGGACTCTGATAATGGCGATATGCCAGATCCCATGGAAAGCATAATAAGTTTATTTCAGTTATTTGGGTTTGAACAAAGAAAAATTGACTGGAGCGGGACTTGAACCAACGACCTCTGGATTAACGTACCGGCGCTCTACCAACTGAGCTATCCAGCCCTATGTTGGTGGTCTCCCTATTAGTCAATATCTTTGTTCGGGGTGCCAGTCAGAAGCCATGCAACCGTTAGCTGCCGTGTAGCCAGGGATCACACCCAAGTTTACGATACAACCTGGGAAGCGGCAGCCACGGGATCACCTTAAGGGGATGCGACTTTTTAATAATAAATATCAAGTAATAAACCGCAAGGGAAAAATGACTGGGTAAATTGTTTTAAATTATTTGGGTTTGAACAAAGAAAAATTGACTGAAGTTTATTTCAGACCAACAGAGTCAAACAAAACATGCAGTTGGCATTTGATGGGTTTGGGATGGTGTAGGGGGTGTTGCTGGGTAAAGCTCAAATCCATTGGAAAAACCTTACGACAGAATAATTAGAGTTTGACTGTTTTTTTATGTGATGTACATAGGCTTGCAGAAACACAGACCCAGTTTATACGTGCCATTGCTGATGACTTTGACACCAAGCGAGGGCTTGATGCCATCATGGAACTCGTCCGAGCAGCAAACATGGCCATTGGTAGTAGACAACATCAGGTATGTATTTGACAGTTACACCTACTCACCCATCCAGATGGTCCCAAGCTACTTACTATTGGGAAACCTCCAAGACAAATCTTGGCAATGTTTGAAACAGACAGTTGGTGTCATTGAAAATAAATGTAGAACCTTTATGTATGTATATGAACTACCTTACCACAGTTCCCTATTGACCCCTTGCATGCAAGTCACATGCTGCGACTGTTTCATGCTTACCATTTTGGGAGTCAACAGGTAAGCTTGTGAATGCTGGATGGCCCTAAAATTCACACTACACTGTATAACACACAGGAACGCTGACTCCCAAAATGACGCAACCAAGATTATTGTGATGATGACGTCAGTTGAATTGGGTCAATAAATCAAGTATCTGAATTGTGATATTTTTGGGTTTATAATTATTGTGCTTTTCACTGTAAGTTTTGTGCATGGCACTTTTATAGGTATTCACAAAGTTGGAAAACCATATGGAAGCTGAAGCACCAAATATTATACATTCACTATTACAGACATTGTTCACAGGTCGGAGCACTAACTCACTGAAACCCAAAAGGGGCTGCCTTTCTTTAATACAGCTATGTGTTGTCATACTGTATGTAATTGATCAATTATTGGTTTTCTGTCTTGGACATAGCAACACATGAGTGTGCCTAGGTACCCAGGTGCACTGGCTGGAGTAGCATCTTATATAAGCCGTATAGTGGATGCACTGGGAATCAAGTTCCAGAGTAGAAAGGTAACATCAGTTCATTGAAATAGTGACCTACTTTGTATAAATTTGTTATGTACAGAACTAATTAAACTTGTAAACATCGTTATACTGTAAATGTCTACACCGTTAGATCGTGGTAAAACAAATTCTTATAGTATATATCGTGTCTAATTGTCAAAACTTCAAACGACTTGTAATGAAGGGATCGAGTGAATGAATCGTGAAATCAAACCAACAAGTTAAAACTTGAGTCCAGTGCAGTCAACCACTAACCCTTTAGGTTATTATTCTAAAGTTCATGCAGTTGCTACTTAATGTACGTAAACAGTGTTTTTATAACTATCTGTATTGACAAGATGTTCTTGTGTGCCATTTATTACCAGGACGTGGCAGTGAGCAGATCATCCAAAACACTTGCCTCCACAATGGACACACTAATCAACCTCAGGAGTGAGGTTAGACAGTGGGCGTTAGACACACCCCTAGAGGATGACCTCAGAGGGTCAGAGGTCACACAGGAAGGTCAAGGTGAGATAGGGCATAACTTGATCGTCCTGATGGTTATAGGGAAGTGCATTTGAACAGATTGTAGCCCCTGTGAGTTTCTCAAAAGTTCAAAAACATTCAAATTTATGTTCCTGTATGGACAGTTTTCTTGAAAATTGCACAATGAACAACCAAAGTCTAGTTAGGATTATGAAGTAACAGGTTGTGTTCCAACCTCTTAGTTTATACTTATAGCAGCAGGTGGACTTCTAATAGCCAACAAGTACATGCAACCTCCTAGGCTCAGAGCTGCTTAGGCCCATAAAGTAGCTAGGCACTAAACAGCCTTGCTGAGCAGAATAAGGTTACCAGCTTCAACACCATGTTGTGTACAAAATGTGACCGAGTTGTTATATATACATCAATGAATCTAGATGGATCTGTTGCCTTCATCCAAGTATGGAATCAGAGCGGAATGATGTTAGGGTTAAATGTCCACAAATAAAGCTAATAACACAATTTGTCTGCCCTAATCACACTGTAGCCAAGCCTAAATCCAGGAAGCTAATGTATAAAGCACTTCATCGCAGAGCGGAACTACTACATAAATGTGACAACGTCCGACAAGATTTACTCCACTGTGGAATTCAAATTAAGGTAAGGTCAGAGGCATTCCAACAAGGTTGTAACAAGGTAGAAGTTTCACAGACATTGTGGGAATTGTATAGACTGTGGTTATGTGATTTATGTTTTGAGAAAATCAATTGGCGACCTTAACATTCTCAATGAGTTGTCAAGTGACCTTAAACCAGAAAATTAAAAAACAAATACACTTTTTTAGTGAAGTAAAGAAGTTTTTTGATGAACTTGTGACTTGCCATTTCAACCCAGCCCCCCTTTTTCAAAACTGATCTTCTATCTAAAACCAACAAACTCACTGGTCTCGTTATCAATACCGGACTGACAGATACTGTCAACACAGGAATATTACAAACAATTACGCATTTTTTATAACGAAGTGGAGGACTTAAAAGTTCTTTCAAATATGGAATAAATCTTGTAGTACTAGGTATGGAGCATTGAGAGTGAAGTCCATAGGAGATTAGATGGCAGCAACATACCAGGGCCAAATTTCTTTGTTCTGCTTTACCGCAGAATTCTGCGCTTACTACTCCTAGAATCTAGTGCTTGACAGGGCACTGTAAGCACCGAATTCTGTGGTAAGCAGAGTCATGAAATTTGGACCTAGGTATTTTTCCAATGTTGATGTAGGTCTCAGTTGCACACATTTCAGAAAATGGTAGATTTATTTAGTGAATTTGATGCCACCTACACCTACTGTCTCTCTCAGAACAGTTTTTGTTTTTATACCTGTAATGGTCACTGGGCCAGTTATTTCATTCCTTAATCCATCTCAGCTCGCTGGGGAGTACACTACCTGTACTGCCAATCACAAGATCCATCCACCCTCACAGGTACCCATTTACCCATGGGAAGAGGAGCAATTACAGTCAAGTGTCTTGTTCGAATAGAATAGCGTAATGACAGGGATTCGAACCAACACCCTGAAAGCCATCAGAAGTTAAGACCAATGCACTTGATTGCTTGTCCATAAACACGATTCACTTGGTTCCAATTTTCTTAAAATCCGGTACTCATATTTCAAAAACGATGTACTACAAAACAGCAAAGTAAAACTTGCCATTTCAAACCTGAGGAACACTTCAAAATGAGTTTTTTTTCTAAAACTAAATGTTTCATTGGTTTTGTTATTAATACAGGACCGACAGACAACAGCAACATGGGAATACATAGAAAAGAAAGGAACTAACAAGCCTTAAGGGGTCCTGCTGTGACATTCCTACTGTCGGCTTGATGGAGAGCGCCCTCTATAGGCAGTTGCAGTCTGTGACTGTGATGTCATCTTCCACTAGCCAGTCTGGAAAGGACAAAAGAGGCTAGAGTATGAATGGATGAATTGGGAATGTTGTGAGTCTTAATTTGAATACAAGATGTTCAAATTTCTCCCAAATAGAAAACTTACAATACTAATGACAGATAGAGAACAAGGTGTGCAAAAAACTTGTTATTAACCCTTTAGAGACCCATATTTCTGTGTACTACGTCCAGACACGGATAATACTGTTTATTTTATTAACCCTTTCGTTACCAAGTTGTTTGGACATAAACAACCGCTGGTGACCGCATTGTTTGACAACTCAAGGGTGAAGCACACATTCTTACACAACAGAAAGCTTTCGTTCAAAGGCCATTTTTACAAACTCCATTATCTCCTTGAAGATATTGTTTTACAGCAAAATAAGTAACTTAAAAAGTTCTTCCTTATTGAATTCCCTTTCATATAACCTAAAACTCATTGAGATTATGCTTACTGAAGTAAGGTTACAAGCCGAAATATCACTTCTTATGTACCTTCTGTGAGTGGCATCCAGCTCATTTCTTTGACCAAGCAGAATTTATTAAGGCATTTTTCTGCTTAAGCAGCTCTATGAAGTAGGGCCAAGGTCATTAATTGCAGTGCTTAACTATGTAAGGTTTAGAAATTGGGGTAGAGCTGACAAAATAGTCGCAGACAGTGTTCATGTTTTGTGTGATCAACCATATACATGAAATAACAAACCTGTGAAAATTTGGGCTTAATCCCATGTGTGTGAGTCAGGAGAAGGTAGTGAAAAACCAGACACAAATTCCAGCATGTTAAACACACTGTCCTTAATTTTGGTTGTAACAACTGAAATCAGCTGTTGCATTTTTTAGGTTTTCAGATACAGTTTTCACAAATCTGACTTTATTTCATAGGGAAATATTTCACGATAAAAAATGGTTCTAGTATGAACTTCAAGAAGCAGTAAGCTTTCATGCTAAAATTAAACGATGCAGTTGTTTAATCCTTACCAATCCTGTATCATACTTTCAATCTAGTAAATAAAATAGTTTTGCACTACAACTCTGTTGTCTCAGTAAAAAAAAAAGCTTTTTTGGAAAAGTCTTTGCTTATAAACTATTTTTTTCAAATTATTTTGGTACCAAACAAAATTAATTGATTTTCCTACCCTTGCATTCATTGAATTCATTTATTTCTTAAGAGTAAATTGAACCTTGCCATACCCATTCTTTCTAGAATATAAGGCGGTGCTTTAAATTTACTTGAAAAGCCAAGTCAAGTCGTCAATCATGATCAAGTATTTTAAAGTCAGGAATAAAATATAATACTTAGAAGTTAACCATGGTTGACATAAACATTGAAGTCAACTTTGATGGTCCAGTATATGAAATGTTATCTTTAGTATGTCTCCAATAAAAGCAAATTATAAGAAGATAGTTTTTCAGATGTTCATTTAAGACCAATGAGATGAAAATAAAAAACTACGCTACTAAAATCACATGAAACCCACTAGACATCGATGGAGTGATTTTTAGGACAAATGATTGCAAAATGTATTTCAATTGAACCACTAAACCAATACTCACTGCAGTCTCAATATTTGATGTAGGAAAGTCTTATTTGGCTGGCTATTATGGCGATAAAGGTGGTTTGGAACTTCATGTAACCGTGGATAATGTTAGTGGTGTTTGAAGCTTTGCATGGTGTGGTTTATACATGGTTGTACCCGCCAGTTTACTAGTTACACTTACTTCTTGGAAAATGTTGCTGCGCACACACACAGAGTTGGGATGTACTTCAAATGGCCCAAATATCTTACCAATTAAGAAACAGAGATATAAAGCCAAGGTGTATGAACTAAAATATGGCTTCTGATGTTGACAAATAGAAAGACTGCCAACAATAGGGCTAGATAGTTCAGTTGGTAGAGTGCCAGCATGTTAACCTGGAGGTAGCAGGTTCAAATCTTACTCAAGCCAAATTTTCTTTGTTCAACCCCAAATTAACTGAAACATTTATGATGTTATGTAAGATAGTACAGTTTGTAGTTTGTAACGATTCCCCTATTGTGATTAAATGAGCTATTTCCGAAGAGGGTAAACATTTTCATGAGAGTATAAAGAAATAAGCTAAACCTTCACTAATTGATTATATATAGCTTTCATTTTTAATCGAACTTAATGCTGGAGTTCGAGTTGAAAAGCAATGATTTCAAAAAGGGTGAACATTTACAAAATATATATGCATAGTCTAGTCATCTTGGATTTTAAATTTTTTGGGGCAGTGTAGAGACTGATTTCTCAGAAATACCAGTGGTTTGTGCTATCCTGGAGAGTACTTCTGGCCTGGATCCTTCGTAGGTTACAATTGCTCCCAGATATTTGAAGCTTTGAACGGTTTCCAGCTTCTCACCATGTACTCTGATGTCAGTTCGGATGCTGTGATGTTGTTGGTCATAAGCTTGGTTTTCTCTGCACTGATCTGCATGCCATAGGCTGTAGAGGTCTTATCAAGATGCTCGGTCAGGCTAGCTAGCTCCTCTTCTTTTCCTGCTAGGCCGTCAATGTCATCGGCAAAACGCAAGTTGGTGACTGTCCTGCCTCCGATGCTGACTGTCATGATCTTCAAGTGCGTCAGTTATGATTCTCTCTAAGAAGATGTTGAAGAGAGTAGGAGAGAGCAAACAGCCTTGCCTAACTCCGACTGTGGTTCTAAACCAGTCCCCTATGTTGCTGTTGAAGTAAACTGCACTGGTAGCCTTGGTTCTCTATCATTCTGGTCAGGTTGGCGTTGATGTTATACAGCCTCATGGTCGCCCATAAAGCTGCGTGCCATACTCTGTCAAACGCCTTCTTGAAATCTATGAAGACGTGGTAGAGGTCCTGTTGATGTTGAGGTATCTCTCGCATAGTATCCTTAGGTTGAGGATTTGCTCAGTTGTGCTGCGTCTTGATCGGAATCCTGCCTGTTAAATATTATACAAATATTGAATGCATATGAGTGCAGTATCGCAAAATATAATCGCGAGATGAAATCTGGACTATTCCATTTCACATGATGAAGCTGAGTGAAATGGAAAAGCCAGCGAAGCACTGCTGCGAAGTGTCTTAAGTGTCCTATATTGATCAATAAATGACTCTTATGTTAAATTTGGGAGCGTCGCATGTTGCAGTAGTAAATACATGGCAAAATAAAGTATGACATGTAACACGTGTTTCACCAATCAAATCACAAGGATCTATGTGTGCGTTATATAATACTTGGTTTCATTAGCCAGTTTACCATACTTAATGACTGATGTCAGGCATGTAATGGTCTATTTGGCTCTATGCATTGAGGTTGTGTTAAAAGTTTCATACAATACTTGTCAAGAATTGAAAACCTTTTCGATGAAATGTAATAAACCTCTGAATAAAAACATTGCATTAACAATGAACTGAAAGGAAGAAAGTGGTTTACTTGATTTGAAATCTCTAGTAATTTATTGTTATTACTGCAATTGAAAATGTTCATGTAGACATTTGCAATCCTAGGCCCAATTTCATAGTGCTGCTAAAGCACAAAACGCAAAACAATTTTGCTTACCAGAATAAGGTTACCAGCCGACTACCATGAAACATTTACTGCATGTGATTGGTGTTCTGCTAATTTTTTCTAGCAGACCAGAAGGGTAGTTAAAGAAGTGTACCAAAATGTACTAGGCCTAAGCTTGAAGGCTGTTGACAGATTTTAGGTTGAGTTACCCCCCCCCCCCAAACTGAGATTCAGTTTTTTACTTTTTCAAGAATCAACCAAGGATCAGTGGTAGTTAGTTAGAAATTAAAAATGTATCATTGTCGCGATCCCGGCATTAATTCAAGTCATTTATTTAGCCTTGTACAAGTAATTTTGTATGTGACATGTATTTTGTGCATTGTCCTTGGTTTATGCAAAAGTTTTGTATGTTTTTCGTTTTGAAATAGCATTGCTGTCAAAATTTGTTCTGAAAAAAATTATAACAATAATTTGTTGTCTAAAATCAAGCTCAGTCAAGCGGATGAAATTTTTTAAACTACCATATCTCAGAGACAAAATACTGTATGCATTTGCAATCAATTTTTCATCACTTATGTTTAAAGATCAATATTTTAATATCATGATATTGATTTAAAAAAAAATATACTCAACAAGTAGGTGAAAATTGCTGTCAAAAGTGGGCTTCCTTCTTTTTGCACCACCCTGTTTGTCGTTGTCTTTTATAAATTTCTGTTTTTCTCTAGAATGTGGATTGACGGTCTCCATGTCCTTATGAATTGGTTTAAATTCTTTTTTAAAACATGTTTTTAATATCTGTCTAATGATGCGAACAAAGATATTGACGAAAATAGGGAGACCGCCAACAGTAGGGCTAGATAGCTCAGTTTGTAGAGCACCAGCACATTAGTCCAGAGGTCGCAGGTTCAAGTTCCGCTCTATTCAATTTTTTCCTTGTTTAACCCCAAATTAATGATGCCAGGGATTAAAAGTTGAGTATATTTGTCATTGTCTGTTATCAATTTTGTGTGCATTTCTTGGAAAGAACAGAAGTACTGCACACAGTATATTAATCTTATCGACCAATCAGGCAATTTTCAGCTCTTTATCACCATAGGTAACTGAAAAACACAGTACAAAGGTTTGTGTACTTGGCAGAAATTTCTTCTTTTTCCCCCAAAAACAAAGTTACATGTCTGATCAATAGATCTGTATCGAGTGTTGTATTCAATTTTACTTAATGTAACTTTCTAACCAAGGCTGGAAGGGAAAGTCTAATTGGCTTAAAGTGAAGTCGGAGGAAATTGACAAAACTAGTGAATAAAGTGACCGTATTTTTAACCTCATGAGGGCGCTTTCAAAGGTTAATTTCTTTACATTTGTATCTTATTATGACTGCCTGTATGTTGTGTTCTTGTATCAATAACTAAATAAATAAGTCCATTAATGACAACAATGGAAAAACCAGTTAATTTTTCTTGTTTTGTACAACAGATATTTGGTACACACACACCCCCACCTGGTCAATAATAATTGGCAGATGGATCTACAAACATAAATGCTTCTTACAAGCCTATGCAAAGAGCATAATCTTTATTTTAAATAGCGCTGACAATATCCTAAGTTAAGCTTTAGCCAGAAATACAGGACAAAATGGGAGACTTTTGGGGACACAGCAGCAGACATACCAGGTAAATCAATTGTTCTTGGCAGGCACGTAGCAATGGGAGTGGACGGCTGGCCACGGCCACCCCACCTTTTTCTCGTGTTTGGCAGATTCAAGAATTCTGACATAATAAAGAGTTTAAACTAAAACAGGTAAGTCTAGTTGTGCCACCTAGTGTTCCCCATTAAGTGTAACCCTCTTTAGTCTTTTGATCTACCTTCTTAATCCTTGCAATTGTATAAGACGTTAAAAAAAACCAAAAAACTTTATAACTTGTTTACAGAAACTTGAAAGTGTGTATTAATATATGTACACTGTGCATATGATGTTAAGATATTTTGATGATTTCAATTAGCAAGAAAGTTTCTCTGGACAAGGCTTAGCAACCACTGTTTACCCCAATTACAATTACAGGGACCCCACTACCCTCATGTAAGGGTCATGTGCAGACTGTGGTTTATTCATGTCTTTCTGTCACTTTGTATAGTATTTAAACATCTTTGGTTGAAAATGGCCGTATAAGAAGTTGTTGGGTTTAGCATGAGATGATGCCAACACCAGTATAATAGTGGCAAAATTAGACATCATTTGCCTGGGCAAGTAAGGGCCATAAGACATACTTTATTATATTTATAAATTATATATTTTTTGGGGCTTTGTATTGTGAAAAGAACTATTCATGTGCATTTTCAAGTTCTCACCTCATTTGTTGGGGGCAAGGGGGACGGGGGGCCCCCGACCCCTGCCCCCCGCCCTGCTGGTTACGCCACTGCCCAGTAATGACAGCATGTCAAAGTTGCTCAAACTTTGCGTAGGCAGTCTCCCTATTTTGTCAATATCTTTGTTAAGGGGTGCCAGTCAGAAGCCATACAAACCGTTAGCTGCCAGGGATCACACCCAAGTTTAAGACACAACCTGGGAAGCAGCAGCCAGGGAATTACTTTAAGGGATGTGACTTTTTATTTCAAATATTAAGTTATAAACCACAAGGGAAACTGACTGGGAAACTGACTGGGTAACACCTATGTGACAACACTCCTACATATGTTCTTTATCCTAATTTAACCCTTAACCTCACCCTTACCCTAAGCATGTAGATCACAGGACTTATTGGAACGTCTATTGGGTTGTCAGAACATTGAAACTAGAGCAACCATTTTGGTACTTTTGAATCCAAGGTCCCTTGGGTTACTGTATTTTACCCATTTTTCTTGTAAACTAAACAAGATCATTCACAATGAAATAAAGTAAAAATGTTATGATTCAAACACAAACCTGCAGGGGTTTGTTTGATTGAAAGAGCTGGGAAAGTAGCCGAATCTGACCACCACTTGTTTGTTTGTTTGTTTAGATGATCTTCCCAGCAGGGGAACTCCGTACACTCCCACCAGGGGATATAAACACCAAGCTGGCAACAGCTCTCTTATGCAAACATTGGTTTAACATCCATGATTATGAATTGCAAAAATTAATAAATTGTGATTCAGTAACAAAACGCAACACTCATTCTAACTTCTAGTCATAGTGAAAATCAGCGATTAGCTTAGCTGGATTCGAACCCAGAACCTTGTAATTGCAAGTCCTGCAGTCCTGCAGTCTCACCAGTTGACCATGGTGTGAGTGTAGATAGTTAAGAGGAAAAATGTCTGTATCCAACAGCCACTTTTTGGCAGTTAGGAATAAGATACTCTGGACTGAAGAAGTAATTGTCAGATAAAAAAGGACTGTATCATGTTGATTGTCCCACCATAGTCCACCATTTTCACACCTGTGTAATTTGGGGATTGAAACTGACAATTTGGAAAAGATGCTTCAATTTCTGGAAGTTCCAGATTTTGGGAGATTGCAGTGAAATAATTGATGGTTTGGTTGTGTTCATTAAACTGTGGCCATAAACATGTATACATCTTACAGCTGCATAAAACACTTCATGCACAATCACAGAATACCATCAGGTTTACTCCATGGAAGTAAGACCTAAAAACTCCTAAAATGTACCTTCAGAAAGTATAACATAGCCTCCAGTTTTCATCAACTTACCCTTTATCCCTGCAGGCCAGTGCAGACAGTAGAACTGATTCCATGTGTACATGTATGTCTTGTCCAATCAGCAGACACGTACAGTGGTCCATAGAGTTGCTAAAGCACACACCGAGTTTCACTAGTACAGCTTGACAATGTTGCTTAGCAGAAGCAGGTGCCCAGCCAAAATGCCATGTCATGTACACTGTGTTGCTATTGACTGGTTCCCTGCTTATTTTTGGTAAGAAACCCTGATGATTTCTGGTCAGCAAACCTGCCTAATTTTGGTAAGCAAACCTGCTTATTTTATTTTGGTGAGCAAACCTGCTTATTTTGGTAAGCAAACCTGCTTATTATTAGTAAGCAACCCTGATTATGTATTACTATGGTTAAGCAAAACTGTCTACTTTTGTAAGCAAACCTGCTTATTTTATTTGGGTGAGCAAACCTGCTTATTTTGGTAAACAAACCTGCTTATTATTGGTAAGCAACCCTGATTATTTCTGGTAAAGCAAACCTGTCTACTTTTGTAAGCAAACCTGCTTATTTTATTTTGGTGAGCAAACCTGCTTATTTTGGTAAACAAACCTGCTTATTATTGGTAAGCAAACCTGCTTATTATTGGTAAGCAACCCTGATTCTATTACGTCATCAGTCACACTTCAGTGACCACATGAGATAGCACCACGGACCGTGTAGCTTCAGTGTACCGCAAAACCTTGACAGAGCAACACGAAGTGTTAACAACTCTGTTGGTGTAGCAAAAAACACCCCATACTTAGCCGTTGGCCTAGTGAACGTTTACCTACGACCCAATCACCCTGTAACGTGGTTACAGTCAACTTGGTTTTTGATATACACGTTGTGTATAATATAAGGCGAAGCAATCACACGTCGTGTGATTTTTACAACCGCAACGGGCATCATTGTGGCTCCACTATGGACAACACAACCATGGTTCGCCCAAATGCTCCAAATGTTGGTGAACAACCCGATAATTCTGCCCAAGACAGACACCTTATTACAATTGACTCAATCAACACAACAGCATCCACTTCGAAAGAAAATGAGGATGATTGCCTGCCATGTATCCGGCGATCGCTTGAAAAGCGAAATATATCACAAGAAGCAACCTCCATCATCATGGCATCATGGCGACACAGCACAAAGAAACAATACAGGACTTATATACAAAGATGGGTGCAGTTTTGTAATAAGATCAAAGCAGATTACTTGCATCCAAATATAAACCATGTTTTGGAGTACCTGACTGAGTTGTTTCATTCTGGAGTAGGTCACAGTACCCTCAATACGGCTAGATCTGCACTTTCCGCATTATGTTCGACAGACAACAGCATAACTATCGGTGCACATCCGCTAGTCACAAGATTTATGAAAGGGGTATATAACCTGAGGCCTACCCTCTCAAGATATAATCATATCTGGGATGTCAATAAAGTGCTTGAACATCTAACGACTTGGTCGCCGGTGCAAGATTTAACTCTTAAAACTCTTACACACAAGCTTGTTATGCTGATTGCTTTGGTAACGGCCTCCAGAGGACAGTCGTTAAAATTATTAAATTTGAATAATTTAACATCTACTGACGATTCTTTTACTTTTAATTTCAGTAACTTGCTCAAACAGAGCAGACCTGGTTATGTAAATCCGACTGTAAGATTACTTCCATATACACCAGATAAGAGACTATGTGTATGTGATACAACGACCGAATACTTATCTCGTACAAAGAAGCTTCGAGATCCTAAAGAAGGTCAACTTTTCATCAGTTATGTGAAGCCGTTTAAGGCAGTATCAAAAGCAACAATAAGCAGATGGATACATGAAGTAATGGGTTTGGCAGGAATAGACACTGATCACTTTAAACCTCATAGTGTAAGGGCAGCAGCTACATCAAAAGCTAAAGAGAGAGCTGTACCGATACATTATATTCTACAAACAGCTGGTTGGACATCACAGTGTACTTTCGCTAAGTTTTATGATAAACCCATTCAAAATAAAAACACATTTGCTGATAGCATTCTAAGTGATACTTAAATACATGTAATAATACCACTGTTTGCTATAGAGTTCGGTATATAGGCTAAGTGTACTTTACAACGTGTAATAATACCACTGAGCCTCAGAAGTATATATTATTAGATATTAAATGAGAAGGAAATTAAGTTGAAAATTGGTTTGACTCCCTCATACACCTTTGGCTTTGAAATCTCATGTGGTCACTGAAGTGTGACTGATGACGTAATAGAATCCCTAAATTAAACGAGACTTCCCTGGAAGTTGAAGTTTGATTGAGATTCTATGTAGTCATCAGGAACACGAAAGGGATCACATGCCCTCCCAAATGGAGGAATAACCCGCCCGTGTTTCGTGGGTTGAATATTTTTTATGTGTACTCGTTCGTATACTTTAAAGACTGAAGCTACACGGTCCGTGGTGCTATCTCATGTGATCCCTTTCGTGTTCCTGATGACTACATAGAATCTCAATCAAACTTCAACTTCCAGGGAAGTCTCGTTTAATTTAGGGATTATTTCTGGTAAAGCAAACCTATCTACTTTTGTAAGCAAACCTACTTATTTTACTTTGGTGAGCAAACCTGCTTATTTTTGGTCAGCAAACCTGCTTATTATTGGTAAGCAAACCTGCTTATTATTGGTAAGCAACCCTGCTTATTTTTGGTAAGTGAACATGCTTCATTTTGGTAAGCAAACCTTATTTTGCTAAGCAAAAAGTAGCAGGGAACCAGTCACAAACAAAATAAAATACATGGTACTTAAACTGGTAACCTATTTCTGTTAAGCAAGATTTGTCTGTGGTAAGCAATTTTTTTGCTTAGCAGCTTTATAAAATGTTGCCTAGAAAACAGTGCTGAGCAACATTTCCTGGTTAGCAAATATTAACATGGAGCCACTCACAAAATGTATTCATTATGAGGTAAATTTTGGTTCTAGTAACCTGTTTCTGCTAAGCACGATTTCTGTACTCGATAGCAGAGTAATTGGGTCTACATGAATAGTATCCATGGTTGTATTACATTGTCATCGCTAGGGCCCAAAATTTTAACAACAAAATAATAAACATAGTTACAAACCCAAGTAATTTATAGCTTTTATTTATTTATTTATTTTTACCACAGACATAGCACATCACAGTTGTTTCATCAAGATTTGCAAACAAACCAAACTTGCCTTACTTGGCATTCTGTGAGGTCTTTACATCTGGGTCCAATATCATAGCTCTGCTTACTGACAAATTCTGAGCTTACGGTGCACTGCAAAGCGTGTGAATCTATGTGCCGTAAGCGCATATTTCCATGGTTAGCAGAGCCATGAAATTTGGCCCTGGATGCCTGTCAGCATAAATTCATGTAAAATACACACAGCAGTAAACTTTGTGGCCGTAAACTTTGCAGCGTATTTTTAAAAGGCACTCAATTTCAATTTTAAATTAAACACTCTTATTTTTGAGATCTAATATAATACAACATTTTTTATTTCTACTTTAACAATATGAGTGGGGTGGATTTAAGGGATAATGTGATTTTAGGAGTTCAGGATTTGTATCAACAAATTCAATAACAATATATATTGTTTTCCCACCAGTAAACACATAACTTATAATCTTTCTCAGTTAAGACGTGTACAGGCAGTTTCCTATTTCTTCCATTTGACCATTTTTGCACATGCATATAGCTCTCATGATTCAATTTGCAACTTCTCTTAAGATCTTGGGGGGGGGGTTTACAAATGTATTTATCATTATTTTGGATTATAGTTGTTTTTTAATTTTGAAGATTATCAATTTCTAAACAAAAAATAAGTAATCAAGGTGCATTGTGAATGTGCTAGTCCTTGTACAAAATCTAACTTGTCACACCGAGTTGGACATTACATGTTGTACTTGGTCTAGGTGTCTCACACATGCTCACAAATCATTTCTAATGATTTAAAAATAAAAGTGGCGCCTGTAGTGAGCCGTAGCTGTCAGAAAAGACACACCTGGCACATAACAAATAAAGGAACTCTTCTAATGACGGTGCTCAAAGCCTAGACTTTTAACAAATGGATTTTCAAGCTGGTTTTGAAGCTGGAGGGAGTGTCTGGAACTACATGTGGGTAGTGTCACTGAATTAATTCCAGACCTACCATAAGCAAATAAAGATAGCATCAACTTTTCAAAATTTTTTTTTACCCTTACACCGATGTGTATTAAGCTCTGTATACACAGTACTTCCCAAGTACATGTACACAAAAAAAAACCTCCACAGGCAAATCACTTGGGTGGGATTCGAACCCACGACCGTTGCATTGCTAAAATTAACATCTATTACTCAGACTTTATTGCTTACTTCTTATTAATCATACGTTATATTATGTGTTATCCACTCTGATATTGTAACAACAACCTTAGGAAAGATTTTCAAAATTATTTATTTAGTGTTTATTTTTTTAAAGAATCAAATGTTTGGATTTTAGGTTTGTTCCAGTCAGATTTCATGGAACAAGTAATATACATGTATTAAATTAATAGTTTTCTGTAATACTTCTTTTAACAGGGGCTTGGGGCTTTATTTAAACTACTGTCTACAGTCTAGGGCTCAAATTTTGTACACTGGACCGTAGGCCAGAGGCCAGTGATTTAGAGTCATGCCAGCAAACTCATGACCAGACAAGTCCAGCGGTCTTGTGTTTTCAAATAAACAATAATGTCTCACTGTGTAATATCAATATAAAAATGATGTTCAAGTGTTGATCGAAACTGATAAATATTTTGCAGTTTTTACAGGGCATTTCAAATAACTTCTGGTCCGGTACAAATTTTGAGCTACTGGCCCTGTGGTCTTGTGGAATTTTACCCCAAATTCAAGCCCTGCATTCTACACAAATTTAGCTCATTAAAACATTATAAACTTGTACTGCTAATAACACCTTGGCTAACGTTTTACTTGTAAATGAAATGTATGTAGTACTGATTGCAAAGTGTGTACATTATAAACTGTAATAATAGATTTAGGATAACTTCCCTAATACTGTAAAAATCTTTTTAATACACAGTCAAAGAATTGTTTTCTTCTGTTGGAGGGGGGGGGGGGTGGGACATGTGAAGGCACTTTATAAGGCTTTAATGTCGCACGACGTATGTTACAACTAATGAGCGTAAGCACATTAAGGAAAATATCACTTACTAAACCAGCATTTCTTTTCTTTCTAAATAATAACAGAGCTCGATAATAAGGAGTCCAAATTTACTGTGAATTGAAATAAGTGCGTCACAATTGCTCATTGTACTGCATGGAAATTAATGACAGATTTGGGAATTTCAAAATAGAATGTCCAAATGCCATCCCAGGGACACCTGTCTTGGCTAAAAACCAGTCAGGGCCTCCATGCTGTCTGGTTTTGTGTCTCAGTGCTCCTTTGAAATATTCAAACGACATCTGACATTTGCCAAACTTGGATAGTTGAGGTCACTCGTGAGTATCCATTTTCATGTTTACAATGGGAGAAACTTTTTACTTGAATAAAATTTTATTTATACAATGTTATTTATACAACACAAAAATAGCTTACATATTTATGATTATTCTTTACAATATATGTAGTTACGATTGGTAACTTTTTTTTCCCCTTCAAATACCGACCCATCAAATGTCATGCATATTTACAGCTGCTTCGAACTCCACAATGCCAACAACTAAATGTTCTCCACATTAATATCTAAAATATTAACAGCAAATATTTTACAATGAAAGCAAATAAGACTCATTAGTGGAGTATGGGGGAGTATGCCGTCATCCCTGCCCCCAAGTCAGCCTCAAATTATTGCACAAACTATTATTATTTTCTATCTGACATTCTATACACTTTAAATTTTGTGAAATAAAAGTTTAAAAATGTATCTTTTTGAGATTTACATAATTTATAAGCTTGGAAATTGTTCATGCGTGGAAGATACACATGTAGCATCTAAAGATCATTAGGCCTAACACATTTGAAACCATGTTTGATCGCACTACAGGTACATGTAGGCCTTGCGCTAACTTTGTCTTTTGCCTAGTTCTCTGTGCTAGTCAGCTGGGCATTTGACTAACCTGCATAAAGCGTATCAGATGAACACCTTGAAAATCACATGTTGAATCATCGTCAAAGAGGTGCATGTAGGTTGCTCGTGCTTGACCAGCCTGTCAGGGTACCTGCATGTAAGAGACAGGTTGGACTGACCTGTCAGGGTACCTGCATGTAAGAGACAGGTTGGACTGACCTGTCAGGGTACCTGCATGTAAGAGACAGGTTGGACTGACCTGTCAGGGTACCTGCATTTAGGGCTAGACAACTCCATGTTGGTAGAGTGCCGGCATGTTAATCCGGAGGTCGCAGGTTAAAGTCCTGCTTACTGGTAAGTCAATTTTTCTTTGGTCAACACAAAATGATTGAATTGAATGACAAGTTTTCATCCGTTTGCCAGACTAGAACTGTTAGTCTAATTTACAGTACATGGTCATCTATGTATTTGTGTCAATCTGTGTTTTAAGTAAGTGCACCTACATGGACTTGTACTTGCACTTGGTTATTTCTAACTTCTCCTTCCCACTCACAATGTTCAATTACATTTGTATACAGGGACCACTCCTTATTACACACAACCGTGCCTTCCCACCATGGGCACAAATACCTGGGTATATTACATACCGATGTCCACTTACAAAATGTCGGCTGAGTGAACTGGTACGTGACCTTGTTATACAATGGGTCAGCGCCATTTTCTCAACGACCAAAAATGCTTCTGGTCAGGCCATATCACATGGTTTTGTATGCCCTTTAGTTCTACTATATAAAAAATTGTACACATATCCGTACATAAAGGTTTAAAATCATTCTCAAATACAGTTTTTAGTTTTTTGCACAGTAATCTTGAAAATGTAAACTGTGCTTCATTGTGTTTGCACGTTTTAAGAACGTCAAGCAGTTACTGGTAAGCTTACAGACACAGACAAATTTGATGTAAAACAGTACTAATTTCAAAAAAATTAAAAACACTAATTTTCAAGGTAAAATTTGTGCGTGTAATGTACATGAAAGACAACAGCAACATGTTGATTAATACTTCTCGATTCGAGGAGCGATTATTATGAATCATTTTGTAGGCTTGGAGTATTGAGTCGATGCATGTAATTAATTCTGATGGCATCCAGTGGTTGTCAAGGCAACATTTGCATGACCCAGCTACAATACCTGTGCACAATGTCAATATAGGAAGTTGATGTAGGTATATATAGTGCTACAAGGTCAAAACCAGCATATGTACAGGGTGGCTTTCAATAGAAAGCCCTTGTACTCGAACAATAGCATTTTCCAGCAATGCTTAAATTAAATCTGAAGTGTCAAATAAACTGACTCTTAACAACTTGTTCCATTGAGGTTTATTTGTAACAGAATAAATCTCAACACCATGAGAACCCTTTGTTTTTTCCTTGCAATTTTTCATAAGTAAAAAAACCCCCATCAATTTGCTTAAAAGAAATGTTCAACCCAAAATCCATCGAAATGGGGACATTACAAATTACTAGTAAAATGCATGCTAATGTCAATAACACATTGTGCTAGTCACATGGAAACGAGGACAGGTGGAAAACCGCGCACTCAGTAAGGGAGGACAGATCAGATCAGACACCTGAACATACATGTGTGTAAGGGGGCCATGCAAATGTACCTCCCTAGCATTATAAACCAGTGGAGTAAAATTTTTCAACATGTCTTGATGACAATCAGTTGTCTCTCTCGTACCAATTTCAATAGCTAATGTCCAAACTACAATTTGTACTGATATATTAATGAAGATAATAAATAGCCAAGTACAAACTAGATGTAAATTGTCTGTCTGTATAGGCTATGTAACCTGTGCTTACAAAAAGAGTGACCCTGTACATTCCAGGGCCTTTCTGGCAGGCAAGTTGGTTATATAGGAATGTTTACATTTTATGCTGCAATTTCCACATAAAGACAAGAAAAATTACTAGCTGAACAAGTTTTGAAATGTTTCATCATATCAAAAAGTTGAAGAAAAAAAACCAGACAGTGCAATCTCCAAAAAATTAAAGATTTAACGTTTTCTTCCACTAAGCTGTGCACAAATGGAGGAAGTCCAGGCTCTGTGGGTCTTTTTGTAAACTTGTGATGTCACAGGTCCCATAGTCTATTGTGTAAATTTATAAACTAATGAAAGTTCTTAACAATCATACTTGATGACACTAACATACTGTATATTGTACAGAGAAATGATTCATGCATGAATCTTTCTCAGATTCAAATGTCTTCATTTATTTCTAAATCAACTGGGCACTTGAGACAAAATTATTTTACAGGATGCTTATTACCATCACCATCTTTATAACAAGTAAGCTTTCAGATAAAAATAACACTTTTTTTTGGGGGGGGGGGGGGTCATTACCAAATGATGACCTTACTGACAGTACTTTCCCGAGTCCTGTGAAAAAAATTCCACAGGCATATAACTTGGATGGGATTTGAACCCTGAACCTTTATCATGCTAGATTAGTATTATCACTAAACGTCCCAGCTAGCCTTTAATTATATTGAGTTCTATATTTTACATGTAATGTAGCAACGGGTACCGCAGCAATGTAAAAGATTTTGTGTGATGACAGTTTTATGTGTCAACATTTTTCAACTGACACAATTTACTATGAGATCCCCTCTGCATCAGATATGCCTATCCATTATTCAACATGCATCCTACCCTGGTCTACCATCGGTCTTCCCATGCCTGTCTTGGGCCTTGTGGAGGTGGGGGCATGCTCCGTCCACTACTCGGTCTCATCCTCCTTGATCCGGTGGAGGCAGTGGAGGTACGACTTGCCTCACTGTTCAGGCTGGCCAGGCTGGATCCCTTGCTCAGACTGCCTGAGTAGTTGTGGCCTGGAGATTGGAGAGACAAAGAAATTTAGTCACATTTTCAAATTACTTATGATATTTTTCGAAGATATATTTTCTATGTACGACCTGTCTTAAAGACAAGTCAATCTCAAGAATTTCAACTCCCTTAGTGGCAGAGTTCATCTTATCTACATGTACATGGCTTGGAAAAGAGTAGATGTGCACGGTACGCCATGTAATTAATTCTAGACCACAGGCCAGAGGCCAGTGTTTTTTACATCGGGACCAGTAAACACACAACCGGACAAGTCCGGCGGGGTTGTGTTTTTTTTTATTGTGTAATATCTTTAATGAAAAAATTTGATGTCCAAATGTTGACTTCAAATCTGATAATTGTATCGATTCTGAGCATGGAAGTATAATACATGTACATATGAAATAAATGAGACAATTCTTCTCTTAATGCTTGTTCTGAGCAAAATCAGTTTAGATTTTGTTTTGTTCTCATTTTGATTTTGGTCCAGTGCACACCAAATTCTGGTCCAGTACTGTAAATATATTTGGGGTCTCTATTTTCAAAGTGCCGATAGTGTGGTTCATGCACTGTCAACTATGTACTTCAAATTTGATTGCTTCCCCACTGTGATCCGTGATGTCTTGATTATAATCACTTTAAGTACTCACTTGTATAGTACTCATTATATATGAACCAGGTTTTCAAATTCAGCAACCCACAAATTGAATGATCAATCCAGGTTATTCAGCTGAAGTAGTCCCACGAGTGTACTTTACTGTGTACTAACAAATAACACACACCATCTTTACACTGTAACTCATTTCAATACATGTACTGCTGGATACCACTCTGAACTCAGCAAACACTTGAGTTTTTTTTGCAAAACAGCTGTTCATTCGAAAGAAACCAGAAGCTCTCAAAAGTGGCATGAAACATGACCTAATGTACAATTGTACAAGTTATTATTTTGCTTGCGTGGAGCCATGTGCTCTGAAGTAGTGGACTTCATTCTACATGAGAAGGCTCAAGTGGGAACAATTCAGACACTGTGGTGTAACACTGTACTGTACATTGCACACTTGTACTTACATTGTTGTACGTGTATACAATACTTGCTATTTTATACATGTACAAGCAGGGCTCAATTTCATAGAGCTGCTTTTAAAGCACAGCAAAATTATGCTTACCAGAATATGGTTAACAGCCAAAATACCATGTCACATGGACCATTGTGACTGGTATTCTGCTCATTTCTGCTAAGCAGAAAATTGTTCAAGGCAATATTTTCTGCTTAGCAGCTCTATGAAATTGGGCCCTGTGTTCACAAGCATGAGTGCAACAACAGTGAACAGTGTATCACTTTCAAGGGTTTACTACACGCCAATGGTTTGAGGGTCTTTTTTAAAAAACCAAAAAAAACCCCAACAAATTGTGCTCTTAAAGGGATCGTCTACCTTAGGTAGTTACTCCAAAAATTAATTACCATAAAAACTTACTTGGTAAAGAGCACTGGATAGCTGTTGATATTATAAAACATTTATTTTGGAACGATCCCCTGTGAAGTATTGTAGTTTTAGAGAAGGGAGTAATTTTTCACCCAAAAATTTGAATCTGAGAAAAGCCTTCAGGCAAGAAGCCCTTCTCAGGCATCTGAAAGCTCACAATTCTATGTAACAAGGGTGTTTTTTTCTTTTATTATTTTCTTAAAGCTTCAATGACCAATAGAGCCCAAATTTTCACAGGTTTGTTAATGTTTTTTGTATGCATTTAGTTGTGACACACCAAGTGAGGATACCAGTCTTTGACAATTACCAAAAGCATACCCTGCCTTTAAACAATAATGAGAACGCCTGTCTGAACATGTCATTTTAAGACAATGCCCAAATATTTTGGAAAAGGTTTTAAGTTCAATACGTCTGCAGTTTGGATCATTACCACGGTTACAAATTTATTACGTATACAGCTTCTGCTGTTATAACCATTCCACCCGAATAGTTCATTTTCCTCAGTACGCCATGTACAATAAAGCCACCAATACAAACAGCATGGACCCAATTTGAGTCAAGTCTTAATAATTACATATTTTGTATGATGAATGCACTCTCTTTACAATGAAATTGGTGAAGCATAAATGAGTTTTAATCAGCTGCTATGGAAACTGTATTGATCACTTCAACATTGAACACACAACACACAGTATAAATACATACAGTACATGTATGTAGCAAACCACAATGTTTGCCTACATTTAGCACTTGTAGCCTTTTCCTACAACTTAAAGAAAAGTATCAAATTAGCATTTGGATGTTTAGGATTTGGATGTTCCTGCCAGAAGAATTCAACAATGGCCAGAATGAAGTACCATTTGCAAACCTCATGCATATTCATGATCAAGAGCAAATACTCATTGGTCTATCACCAGATGCCAGCTACGCTATTTTTGCTAAATATTGTAAAGTACGTGTACGTCCCTTAAACCGTGCTGGAAAGATGATTTCAAAGTAGAATATAATGATCTACCAGAATATGCCTCGAAATTGTGTGGTACTTCATGAATGAATACGGCCTACCATTTTGTGAAGTCAAAAATTTGGTTCAACAAAATGGCGGAGAGTGTTAGCTCACAAAGTAAAAGGAAAACCACACAATTTTGAGGCATATTTGTGTGGATCATTATACTCTAGGCAAAAGACGAAAAGACAATTGGATCATATTCTTACCAGTATTTCTTGAGCTGGTTGGGTGCATTGATCCTTTAGATACTTGTGAAGCATACTTCATCTGTCTGTCATGGTCGTGTAATAATGAAGTACGCTGCATGGTAGAACTGGCATGGGTCGATTCAATTCGCTGAAGAATTTTCTAAATAGGGAAATCAGCAACAATTACAAAAAATAATGAAATTATATCCAAATTTGTAATTGGTCACAGAAGCATTTTTACAAACATTCCAAAATGACAGCTGATGCAAAATAAAATATGGATGATAAAATATAGGCCCTAGTGGTTTGCAAAATAAGTCCACTCATTGATGTTTAAATAAAAATGATCAAACATGGCTTTTGACTGAAATTACAGAAGGTTCTCCCCAGGCACAAGCATTATTAGTTCAATAATAATATTTTGTTTCACTTCAGATCAAATTCACCAAAATAATAACAAAAAAAGCCAGCATAATTGGGTTTTTAAAACCAAAGATAAACACCAAGCAAAAAACATTCCGAGGAACACATTTCAAATTCAGTGTGCTTAGGCCAAACATCCTAAATTTGGATCCAGAGTGCCCCACAGTTTTGACAAATCCTGGGGAGAGCCCTGACATCAACATGTAGGTTTCTGAAGCACTTAGTAATTTTGTACACAACGGTTTCTCTTTTGCTTTTGATAAGATTGGTTACCAAGACAGTGTAAGTGTACATTAGCATGAAGAGTTAAAAGCCTGTAGAACAGAGTTTGTAATAAAATACAAACCGCATTGTAAAATACAAATCAATTCGCTAAAACACAGATACTGTGTACAATAAAAAACTTCAAATGGTTGAATTATGTATATTTTTAAAAATAAAAACAAATGTCATGAATTTAAACAAAATCTAATAAATAAAAAAAATTGTTGTTGAAAATCTGTATTTAAATCAACCCTTTTTTGAAATCATTTTTTACACCTTTCAAGCATTATGTCAAGCATGTCAACAAGCCTCAAAGTTGGTTGTATAGTAGCCCATCGGGCTAGTAAACTGTGCAGTTTACTAGCCCAGATTTGAAACTTATGTATAGTAATAAATACATCTTTCTGATGTATTAATGGTAATGATCACAACCACTACCACCAATGTAATAGTCAATTCCATTCACAGACTCAAAAGTAAGTTAAAACACATTTTTAAAATGTATTTTGCACATCTAAAAAGGAAGAAATAAGCATTTTTTCAAAATTGGTTGCACAATTTTAAGTAGCCCGAACAACACACAGGGCAAGTGAGAAGTGGTCTTTACTACTTTACTAGCCCATAGCAATTTTTAGTAGTAAGACAATGTACGGCGGGCTAGAATATAGGGTGAATGAACCCTATTCAAAAACGATACAAACTATAGCTAGCAAACTTATGTGGTGTGAATCACAAGAAAAAATATAGTTCTAGCACTACGTGTAGTAAATACTCTTTAGTATTAGGCAGTAAACTTGTGGGTATGAAAACTCTTTTGGAACCAGTGTTGGTTCTGAGAAGAACCAGTGTGGTTTTGAAAAGTATACTCTGCTTGTCCTCAGGAGAACAAGACAAGCAGAGTACGTATACTGCTCAAAATGTTAAGACCACACCGGTTCTTCTCAGAACCAAAAAGAGTTTTTATCCATGGCTGTTAACAAGTTTAGTTTTTCTTAAAAGTAAAATATCTCACCCTATTTTCCATCTCAATCTTTCTTTGTTCCCGCTGCCGGCGTATTGCAGAATGGCTCATCATTCTCGGTTGGCCATCCTGTTTCCTTGTGGGTGCAAACCCAGTTGCAGCAACCGCGGATTTTGGTCTGCGAAGAATCTTTTGAAGCAGTCGCTGATTCTCCCGATCAATTTGCCGCACTTTGTCATTGCTGAAGGACAAGTTGACTCTCTGATGGGGCATGGGTGCAGTGGTCGTTGGGGCTCTCGTGGCAGATGATGGTCTCTGCTTTGTGGGTGACCGGTGATAAGAATTCATCTGTGAATGGTTTGGGGTCTCTTCAAGTTGAAGTACAGCTCGAAGGAGTCTGCTTAGCTCCCGGGCTTCCGTCTCATCCATTTGCTTATCGCGTTGGGATGAAGACCCATTATTTGTTGTAACAGCTGCGAATCGTACCGACTCCTTCTTCCCATTTCTCTTCTTGTTTTGCCTGCTGTTCCCGTTGTTAGTTGACGATGACTGCTCCTTCGCTTGGCGGAAGCGGTTCTCCTCAAAACTGTCTTCAAAATCATCTTGGTCATATTCAAGCCTTGGTGTGGGTGACCGGGCTGGGCTGGGGAGTGGTGACACATCTGTCACGTCACTATCTGAATCACTAATGCTGGTGTATGAATCACTATGTTCGCTTTTTGACGAACAGCTACTTGAGCTATGCTGTGATTTTGATGACTTTGAATCGGTTGAACTTGATCTGTCTCGTTGTATGTGGGCCCTACCACTACGAGGCCCTTTTGATGTCTTTGGCCTGCTTGATGCAGCCATTTTCCGTGAATCTCCTTCCCCGCCTGATCCATCTTCATTTCCTATGGGCTTATTCACAGCATCTTTGTTCCGATTGTCATACGACGTTCGTCCTCTGACAGCATAATTATCTTCATCACTTGAGTCTGAATACCTTGACTTGAAAGTGTACGCATTTTCTCTGACTCCAGTTGGTCCAGCCGAGGGGATTTTTACACTGATGCTACTGCGACTGCTGAGCGAACGTGCACTGCTCGCACTCACCGGTCGACTGCGCGCACTTACCGGTCGACTGCTCGCACTCACCGGCCGACTGCTCTTATTCGCCGCCGCCGCTGCCGTCGTCAACGTAGTCGAGTGGCGAGAAGAATTCCTCCCGTCTTCGTCGTCTTCAGCAAAGAAATCAAAGTCAATTGGTTCTGGGCTTTCTTCGTAACTCATTTTAACAGCCTTTTGAGTCGGGTGATAATGTTGAGCGTTCTTTTTTCCGTGCTTTTTTTATTGACTCGGTGAGAACAATCTGGCTGGAAAAATGGAATGCAACCGAACTTGTTATCTAGCAACAAAATACCGGAGGTCAAAGGTTAACCCAATTTCAGTTCTCGCCTTTTTCTTTGTCGGCCAATAGAGGGCGGTAGATAGGGTCCGTTGGGTGAACAACACTAAATATTCAAAAGTACTCAACAAATATTTCAGTCTCTCAACCTTTTGAAAACCGATAAAATATATTTTCATACAACTAAACTTCAGATTTCTTTTAGTAGTTTTTAGTTTTTAGCAGGTAGCCGTTTGGAATTTTGGCTAATTACCCCCCCCCCCAAAAAAAAGTTTTTTCCTCAAATTCCCAAGCCAACTAGGACCAACATTGACAACTAAATGTATCAAATCTTTTCAAAAGTTGAAGCACAGAGCCTCCAGGTTCGGATGGATTGTTATATTTACACTATCTACTAACTGTATGACCCTCAAAACGTTTTTATTAACCAAACTATGATAATCAATTGACGCATGAATTTAGGCCTGTATGTTACCAAGTTGGGGGGGGGGGGGGCTATCCGCCCTTTATCGATCCCATGGACGGATTGCTCCAACGATTTAGATAGTGAGTAACAGAGAAGGTCTATTTACATGTATGTGTAGTAACAATGGAACAATTTGGTATTGTTGGAAACAATGAAGAAGCCCGTCCTTGGGTTTTTTGTTCTTCTTACCGATAACCACACTTTTATTTTGTTTTATTTCTTAGCAAATATTTTTCATGTTAACAAGATGTTTGGCAAAAAGCCTTCTTTTTCGACCCCATTGACGGATTGCTCCACCATTTTGGATATCTAGTAAGAGAAGGGAGTCCTCTTAGGACAATTAATTTGTGTAGGGCCTATAAATTGGAATAGGAAGAGCAACCCGTCCTTCTAAAGTGTTTTGCTTTACACGCTCTAGCATTGCTAGGAGAGACAAATCCTCATGTTTCTGGCAATAATTTTAACATTTGTTTAAATAGCAGCTTGTTCAGCATTCTCTGCAGTACCCCTTGATGCAAACTCCCAGCAGATGCTACATGTTGCATTCTTTCACCTAAAGGCCTACTTGATGTCCCCCACAAGTTATGAAACCTAGCCAGCCCTGCCAGATCCGCTCCTTGTTCTATGGTTACAGGTTATAATACACCATGAGACACTAAGAATACAAACACTGACACAGGATGACGATTGAATATAGTTTTAATATCTCTACTGGCTGAGGCTCACTGTCCTCAGCTCAAAATTACACGGGTTTATAATATGCCAAAGCAAGACACTTTCTTAAGGAAAGTATAACTATATAATGGATTGTTCCATACTTTATAATAATACTTGAATAATTGTACAATACTTGAATATGTAATAATGTTTGGACAGATAAAGCACAGGGGGGTTGTACTAAACAGATGAGTGGGGGGGGGGGGTGCTTGACCCACATTTGGACATGTCTTTATGTCCAGTACACCTCATGGCTCAGGATTGCATAAGGTGGTAGAGACCCCCCTCTGGACTTGCCACACACTCAGCTCCAAGGACTTAAAACAATAAAATACTTGTAAGATATAAACAGATGGTTGCTGAATACAGGAACACTTGTTTCACAATGTTAAGTAAGGCCTTGCCCAGAGATAATAAACTTGATTCTGCAACCAGTGATTCTTGAATTACATTGTGTTACATAACCAACCTTAGCATTTCAGCCAGTGGGGCACTCCTTGATGTATGGGCATTGGGTATTGGTTTATATGCTACTCATGGCTCACAGGCCAGATTACTACAATAATACAGTAAATATAGAAACATTGAAATATTAAATACTAAAATACTGCTAAAAGTCCTCTGAAAATGAGAAGGTTGAGAAAGTCATGGTCCTCCAAAAAAATAAAAAAATAAATGAAAACAATAGGAAAAGGTTGACAGCAAAAAATGCAGAAACAAAATTTACCAGTGATGAGAAATTCAAGACTTTTATCTGAATGCAAACTTTTGCTATGTCTGCCTGGTGACAAAAAGTAGCTATTATTTTTATCAGATATAAATAAACTATACTCTTTGATCTGCTAAGTGTTGAGGATAATGTTCTAAAAAGCTCATAGAATTCTATCGCTTCAGGGGTTACCAGGTGGAATTCCATCATTTCAACATAACTCCTAAAATGTTTACCCTTGTTTCAGACCTTTTGGTCAGCAATGACTCTCACCTGTTTACACTAAGTTTGAGTAATGAGTAAACCCACTACAAAGACCCCTCAATTTCAATCAAGAAGTACTCACGAACTCACATGTAGTATGCAATTGATACTCACCATATGAATTCAATGACTCAAAACACGACAAGGAAAGAATTAATGGCATGGTCTACTTTTGGTAATTGTTGAAGACAAGTACGTATCCTCACTTGGTGTATCCCAACATACGCATAAAATAAACCTGTGATAATTTTTGGTCATATTATTGCATATTATTGTGTGCTTCTAGATGCCTGAGAAAGGCTTCATGCTTTAGTGAAAAATTACATTTTTCTCTAAGACTACTTCAAATGGGGTCGTTTTAAACAATGTTTTGTAATATCAACAGCTCTCTAGTGCCCTTTACCGAATAAGTTTTTATGGTCATTAATTTTTGGAGTAATTACCAAAGGTATACCTTCCCTTTAACAAGGTATAAAAAACACAACTTGTTATTATTTTAATTTACTAAATTTTGAACAGCACAGTGAATAATTTCCCTTGTTTATCAAAGCAAAATGCTGCACAAAATGTCTTGGTTGCTACCAAAAATAAAAGAATAAAAACATTTGCTTCTCAATGGCATTCAGTGTTTTATAGTGTTCCATATGTGCCACTCTATTTCAGATTCTTTTTCCCGTCGCATTTTTTTCCCCGCCACATTTCCCCCCCCCCATCGCATCCCCCCTCCCCCGCTGTACTTTTTTTCCTGTCACATTTTTGTTGTTGTTGGCAGCGACAATAACAAGTTTGCATTAAAGTAAATGTGGATACAATATTTCGTCAGTGAGTTCTAACCATTGATCTCTATTATATAATAGAGATCAATGGTTCTAACAGCTGAAACAGTAAGTTTGTTTATGGTGCCATTTTGGAATTTTAGTATCAGTTGTAGATAAAAGTGAGCGAGTATAAATCATAGGCCTAAGGGGGACATTTGATGCACCACTATTGCTCGAGCCTCTTTAAAATTAAAATTTGCTTTTATTGTGGGAAACAACCACCCTATGTTAACCCGACACTAAAGTGTCATTAATTATTGTTTAAGAATTACACGATTAATTACATATTTCACAAAATACTAACATTTCCAGCCCATGCTCATATAAACATAAAGACTCAGGACAAATTTCAGTTGAAAAGTCAACGCAGACTGGAACACTCCGAAACAAAAGATGGAAAACCAAAGCAGGTTACGGCCAGTAACGGAGGAGGAACTAATGTAATTGAGTTGCCCAATTATTCGTCCAGGGAAGAAATCTTTAAGTTTTTTTGCAGATCTTTTCTTTCCTGGGGGAGAAATGAGGCTAAAGGCATCCTTATGAAAAACCTTCATGCCAGTGTCACGATCATTCAGCAGCAAGGCACTGGAAAACTTCTGTCATGGACAGCAGTTCACCCTTTCGGATTTTTGCGAAGAGTTAAAATCCCACCCCCATACAGCTGTATCTGGTCACACTTCCGAAGAGTGATGGAACTACAAATGTTTATGTTAATTATCACATTTTTCTATTTAAAGATTGCGTACAATATGCCTTGAAATATCCTCATCACAAAGGCACCTGATAATCAAAATATTAAAATGGTGTAATTGTTGTTACACATAGCTACAATCAATAACAATCCTTGCATTTCAAATATGTGATGCATTTTACTGTCTGAGATGCATTTCCACCCTATACCATTTTTCAACTATACCTTTTTTAACAAATATTTTGTCAGGAACCGTACTTGTCAGAGGATGATGACAATCATGAGGAGGAATTACCCGATATGAACATCGATGTAGGTGAATCATTACACTCTCAAGTTTTTAATAAAATGTTGAAGTCTTTACTTTATATTTATATGATCTATTAACATTTATAATTAGCCAAAGTCTGTCACGCCGTCAAGGCAAGCAAAGTGTGCTGACAATAATGTAAAGTTCGTAATCAAGTTGAAACTTCATACAATATTTGATAATGTGTACTTATTTTTCCACATTTTCAAAATACAATTTTTTAACAATACACAAGTGAGAGCCAGAGCTACCCGCCCAAGGAAAACCTACAAACTTCCAGATAATCCTACAATATCGTTCCCTCATCACAGACAAGTAAAATTATTATTTCTACACTTTTGCCAATCAAAAGGAACCATTGTGTTTCAATGAAAAAATCTGATGTTAAAACTGCAAGATAGGCACACATTTTTAAACAGCAATTTAAGTTGTACAGAGTCACTGATAACTGCCCCAAATCTTCTTTCACAAAGCTGGCTTAAAAGATTTTTCCGCCTCACATTTATTTTAAAGAGTTCACAACAATAGTATACTTTTTTTGCTTCAAGAAGGCACAAGTTTCGGTAGTTAAAGCGAATAATCTTATATATTATGTAGAGGTCCCTTATGTTTATGCCCCTCCCCTCCTTTTCAACTATTATAATTTTTCAACAGCTGCTTGACAGCCCCCTTTGTTTCAACAGCCAATTTAAACCAATCAAAATACCTCAGTGAGTGGGTAGTGGGTCTCACCCCTACATCATTCCCCCCATACTGGATGATGCGACAGTGAGATGTACACCCTTGAATCAAAGTTTGAAGATCCTACTCATTGCTGTTCATAATTTCATCCCTTTTTACAGGTATGTGGATTTTCCTTTGCATACTCAAATAAGTTCATAAAATGTATATGATATTATTTTAACTTGTTTTAACTCAGGGATAGGAACGATTTATCTCCTCAAACTTTGTTGTAACTTTAACCACGAACCATGTAGTAGTGTGTGTAGGCCTTGATCTAAAGTTGGTCAAAACATGATTCAAAGTTCTAAATAGTACTGAATTTAACCAGTTTTTATTCCATTTTCTCTTTATGTTTTGAATTATTAACTTGAGCGTCTGATAGCTCATATTCTATAGAAATGATTGATACTGAGAATTGTGTTTGTGACCTTTCCAACCATACAAATTTCTAGAGGTAAGGCAAGGGTAGTTCCCCATCTTTTTAAGTTCAGTAATAACCATTCTACAGTATTTTATGTACAGTGTACAGATACTGCTATATGTACATGTGTAGAAGAGACCACCAGGGTTTGAAACAACACTAAGTGGAGACTAGAAGTCTATGAGAGTCATTAACTCTAACCCCTGAGGGCTTGGTCAGTTGCTGCCTGAACAACTTCCTTTAAGCACAGAGGAAGAAAACAGGACCAGGTTAGAAAGTGGATATTGTTTTTTTTATCCAAGTTGAATTTGTTTATACTAGAACCAAGACTTTGCCTATGGTCTGGTAGGGTTTTAAGTTTACGTGTTTCTTTATCCTTTAAGTTTATGTGTTTCTTTGTTTGTATTATTTGGCAGAACACTGTGGAGTTTAGTTTCAGAAGCCTATGAAATCAGTATTAACATATTGAGACCTAGTACTAGTATATATGTTTATTGATACTCAGAGTATTTGCTTTGTGCAACCCATACTGGATGATGTGACAGTGAGATGTACACCCTTACAAGTTTGAAGATCCTACTCACTGTTGTTCGTTATTTCATCCCTTTTTACAGAACTTCCAATTAATGTACACCTTGGAGTGAGCTCTGCTACGCGACGGGTGTAACATATGTTTGTTATTTCCTTTCATTCTAGGAGGGTGGACGTGATCACAGTCATGATCTGTGCGAGACTTACGTCAACATGCTTGATGATAATGATAAACTTGAGGAAGATAGTACAGAGATCGTTCGCCTGTCTGTTATTGATGTTGAACCTGCCGAGTACGTAAATGAAACTAGATACGATAATGATGTATTGTTTATGTAATTTTATGTTATTAATATATTCCATATTATGAATGTGAAATCACAACCCTCCCCTCCTTATGGAAGTTTTATCCATACTATGTATGCTATTTTGATATTATAGGAAGTTTATGTCAATTGAAGAGCTTGGAACATGGACTGTGGATGAGTCATTTACTTCAGCACTACAAAAGGATAGTCATAGCTGTGGATCATTTGTCATGTTGGTAAGTAAAATTACACATGCTGTCAGTCTACTGTAAACAATTACCTATTAGAGGTCATTCTACTGGGATGTTACTCTACTGGGATGTTACTCCACTGGGATGTTACTCTACTGGGATGTTACTCTACTGGGGATGTCACTCTACTAGGGATGTCATTTTAATGGGATGTCACTCTGCTCTGGATTGACCATTAGAATAACTTAGTGGTTTTACTAATTGTCTTTGTGTTACATTTGATATTGTTTTTCATACTAAGTGGGAAATTCTTTCCTCTTATATCTCCCCTCAACAGAATGCCTTAGCTTTGACCCTCGGCATAAAGAGTGGACTTTCTTCATTGGCCAACAACTTGACGGCACCGATGAGGACTTTTGTACTTCATGAGCTCATTCATGCAGCTGTCAAGCCACCTTCGCAGCAAACAAAATGTGACATGATTGGTTGTCCCTCTTTTGCCAAACAGCAAATGTGGGTTCGCTGTGATGTTAGAGGCAGATGGTCACACTTTACATGTGTAGCAATTACTCATAAACCAAAAACAGATTTCATTTGCCCCATATGCATTGCTCAGTATGAGTAAATATGACAAATTTTCTATAATTTAGGATCTTTATGTGCCAGTGGTTCTTTTTTGTAAATGTGTTTATACTCCCAAGAGAAAAACAGTTGGCACATTGACTATACAAAGATACAAAAAGCACTTTTGATAGTTACTCAGAAAGGAAATACTAAAAGCAAAACAAACATAAGAAGCACCAAATTCTTACATTAGAGAAAAAGATGGGACTAGCACAATGGTGGCTCCGCTATTTTTATAGAAATAATAAATATGAACGAAAGATATCTCTTTTTTATGCTCAGAATAATTTATAAATTTTTCAAAATAGTCATTTTGTAATAGGTAAAATTTATATTAGTTTGGAGCACTTAACAGTGTTAGTGTCTGCCTCACTGAAATGATAAAAGTATACACCACAATAAAGGTACCAGTCTAGTCTTGGTGTATCAACAGACAACAACAGATTGCGCATCTGCCAGGGTCCATCCCCAAAGTAGTGAAGAAGTACACGGATCATGAGTAGTTTTTAACATCGTTTTTAGATAAAGATGTAAAATGGGTCCCAGAAAGGGAGAACAATCGGCTGATGAGGCAGTTGCTGAACTGACTGCCATATGGTCCAATGGTGAGATTCAAAATCAGCTGGTTGCCATTCTATCAAAACCAGCAGCAAGGAGAGCAATAGAAAGTTTGTTGAAAACCTGCACATTCCTGGTTGTCCCATCCAGCTGATTTTGAATCTCACCATTGGACCCATACAACTGTAACATTATTTCCAAATTGTAACTGGTGATATTTACACATTATACGTTGGTTTAAAGTCTTCGTCTTGAGATATAACATTTCATTATTTTATTGAATCAAGTGTATAGTCATTCTTTGCCTGTGACTTTATATTCAAAAGCAGATCATGATACTTTGCATCTAGTAAAGTTTCAAAAACTAAATTCAAATTACAAAAAGTCAGTTCAAGTCAGACTCATAAACAAAACGGTTGAAATGCATTGCAATAGAGTCTAGCATAATAAACTGAAACATAAGAAACTCTTGTCCAGTCATCATTAATTTGAAGTTACATTTTCTTTGTTTAACAAACATTACAAATAAATTATGTTGAAATATGACCTTTCCTTCCGAGAACGATTACTTATCAGTATATTTTCATTTAGTGTTGATTTATCATTTTGATAATCGGATAAATGTTTACACATGCTCTTTGCAATATAATACAAAGTGAACTTAAAAGAAAAGCTGTCTATTGAGCTCGGTTATAACTACTTTGCCTCTATTATTAGTATTATCACGCGCAGCAATAAATTTCCCTTGAATTCTTTGAACTGGTATAAAAGAAGACGCACCACCTTGAAGGCAAGTTCTGTTTTTCCAAGTTGTTCAAGGGGCTAAATACGTGCCATTTCCTTCCTCCGTTGGTTCAGCTTTTACAAACCATTTTACGCAGGCCAGAATGTGTATAACTGGTTTGCCCTTGACGAATAAAGTATGTTTTATATAGTATTTTACTGTTCCCGGTCGCAAATCAGAAAGACAATCGATGAAACCCCTGCTGTTGTTACGAGATCTTTTGTTGAAATTTGAACCAAACATTTCATTGCCAATATATATGTTTCCAAACTTAAGGTAAGTAAGCTGCAAGTGTTCCCCCATTATGTTCTCATCTTTGTAAATGTGTTTGTATGTTTGCCGTAAGTCGTTTAAATCCAGAGGGTCAAAACCAGTGACAATACAAACTCCAACAGGTTTGATAGCATTGAGATTTGAGAAAGAATTTACATTGAATGGCCCTTTCCAAGTACCGACAAGTTCTAAAACTGTCGATGGCATTGGCGAATTATCATAAGAAGTATTTACAACTGGTGAGATATTATCAAAGATGGCAGAAAAGTCTTCACTGAAAAACGAGTAGTCAACAAACCTTTTAACAAAAGGAATTCGGGCAATAGTTCTCATAAATTGCACTTCGATGTAAATGTTATTAGTAGGGATGTCTGCTATAAACCCATTAAACCTTTCAAAGGAAAAACACCAGAAGGCCATTACAGGGCCAAAGTCAACAATGCATTGCTTAAGATGGTTATGAAGATGCACGTTTGGTGTTATTGCCAAACAGCCGTTAAGTTGTTCGTACTCCTTGCAGAATTTCAGGAACAAGTAATCGGCCTTTTCGACATCTGCTAAAGAGATGTATGACTTGTATGTAAGTCTGCAAGCAAGAACAAACATTTGCCAACATTTTAGATGAGATGAAGGTAAAATTCCGTCCAAAACATATAATGAGAAATGCAACGTCCAATTTTTCCACTCTTCTGCAGTGAAATTATTGTAATCTGAAGAAATTTTTGTTGGGATTCGCCCAAGTTTATAGGAAGATAAGATATGAGTAATCTTGTCACTTATTTCATCAAGTGCTTTTCTTGTCAAAATGCCATGCTTGACCCAGTGGCTAAATACATGTTTAGCAGTTCCCGTAAACACATTGTGCATAGGGTCTATGACACAAAATCTCACTGCATCAAAATACTCCAAATCCAGCAGGCAAGTGTACCGCACTCCCAGTGTTTTTTCAAGCTTCTCGCGTTCCCGGAGGCTAGTACACTGTTGTACCCGCGTAACGGATCCACGATGATTAACATCGTTGCGCTCAACCCATGTGGTTTTGTTAAACCCACCATAGTTGTGTTTTTTCTTGGGCCGGCCAAGCCTATCGGTTTCTTCAGTGGGAACACAAGGTGCTTCCTTCAAGCATTTTGAACAGAATAATCGTGCACTATGACTTAAAAACCCACAAAGTTTACGATTTGCTGGAAGATCTGAAGTGCAGCATAGAAGTGCACCTCTGATTGTAATAACATTACCATTGGCACTTACCCGGACTCCAGTCCATAAAGCTTTTAATTTGTGTACAATTGGCTTAAGAAATGTATTTAGGGATGAGGGTTCTTTTTCCAGAGAAGGAATAACTCCAACAACAATGGTATTCTCAGGTTTAAATCTTATATTTCTGGGCAGATTTAACACAGTTAGATAAATAACACCAACGGAAACAACTCTACGCACATATGGCTGAAACCAAACGCAGTTAAGCATAAAACCAAACGTGTACCGGTCTGTCAGAAATGGCCGATCGTTAATGTTTTGAAATTGTTTCCACATGCTGCTGTCGTATATATCAGCTAAATATCCAGAGGGTATTTTACGACCTTTCCACTCTTCGCAAGCATCCAAAAAACCTTCTCGCTCTATCATATTTTCTAGCCTCTCAATGATACTTTGAAAACAAAATATTTTTAACGGATAATACTTTTTTGCACCTCCCGAGAGCGTCACTGTTTTAACCAACTTCCCATTGCATTCAACTTGACGCCCTCGAGATTGAACCCAGGAATTCGAACATCTACGAGCATTAAGGATCCCTCCAGTTTCGTAAACAAGCTCATTAAATTCGTACAATTTGGTACATTTAGGGCAAACGGCAAATTTCACAAAAGCATCCCTGTCAAACTTCAAATGTTTTCTTATCATGTATGCTGATTTGGAAATAGCCACTGCAATTTCTGCAACAGCGGACACTTGCCGACCTAACACTTGAAATAAGATTTTTGAAAAACTTAAAAGCTTTTCCAAAGCTTGATCACTTATGAGGTAGGTCGTTTGCCATAAGAGGAGAAAATGGCAAACCCACAGTAGGAGGGCTCTCAGTTTTCCTTGAACGCTAAAGTTTTGTCCATCATCTGTCTTATCCTTGTTCTGCCATGAATCGTCCTCGATCAAATCTTGTAAGTCTCTTGGGTCCGTTTCTGTCTCCTCCTAGTGGTCGTCTTCGCAATCAGAACTTTCGCTAGTTAATGGCGTGGTTGATTGAGAAATGTCACTCACAGCATCCTGAAATGAAAATATTTATGTTTCAACCTGTAATGTTCCGTTCATTGGCCAAATGATTATATATGTATCACATACTGTTGAAAACACTTTGAGAATTTGTTCCCATATTCAATAACAGTCCAAAACTAGACATATTGCATTTGTGCACAAATGCCGAGCTGTTTCGCCTTAACTTTTTGAAATTAATCAACTGAATATGAAAGTTTTTTGTATTCAAAGCAGTTATGACGTATCAATCCTGTTTAAAAAAGAATTTGGATTATTATACCACGTTTTGTTAGCAATTTATGACTTAAAGGTGCAAAAAATGAAAAAATCATAAAAAATCATGTGATGACGTCATCATGACGTCATTTTAAAATTTACAAGAACTTGCCAATATCTAACGACCTACCAAGTTTCAACATGATCACACTTATACTTCGGGAGATATATGACTTCAAAAAAGACACCTTTAATGCCGCATCACGTGACCCCTGATGACGTCATTGATCTGAAACTTCAAACATATGATGGCTGCCTGACGGTCAACATGTGTGTAAATTTTGAAGTGATTACACAAAACTTCCCCACACACATCTTCAAAAAGTCCATTTTGATCAGTTTTCAACCTGCCGCTAGAGGGCGCTTTTGTGTGTTGTGACGTCATCGGTATTTTTTTTAATTGCCCACCCTTGCCAGACAATAACATTGTTGAAAGCAACTTCATAAGTATTTCCACTTTTGAATAACAAGGCACTTCCTGTTTCGACCGGAAGTAGAGGTCATGTAAGGTCACGCACACTGAATAAAATGAAGACCTAATTTATCCCCACCCAATCCCGCAAACAGAAACCTACGGTCTTTTGTGGTTGATTTGATATAGATTTTCAAACATTTAAAATAGAAACCTTTAAGATGACGTCACATGACTGGTGATGACGTCATCATGACATCATTGTTTTAGGATCATTATTGCACCAATGCCTTTCATCACTGAAAGTTTCATTGCAATTGCTCTTTGGGAACTATGCAAAAGGCCGCTTAGAACGAACGTGTGTTATCTCAATGGCTTTTTTTACTGAAACAGACAAATAACTTTAACGAAAACAAGAAGTGTTGCCATTTTTATCAATGATATGCATACGTACTAAACATTTAAAGATACATGTTTTTCCCACAAATTTAAGTTTATAATGTCGAAAATTGGTCAGCACAAGAGTACAATTCTGACTTGAAGTGTTCATGTTGGTCATGCACCTGCGGAGTGAACCATGCATTACACCGTTATCAATGTTCCTATAGCTCTATATGATTTAACTGTGTCATATTCCCCGTGTCAAAATAGAATCTTAAACACTGAATATCATAAAATGTGAGCGACTATATTTTCCTTCCAGCCTCGTTTTCGTTACGTTAATTAAAAAAGACGGCTTTGCCTTTATAAAGGTCCATTCACACTCACAAAACTAATGTTAATTAAGAGTTTAATTTTACATAAGAATTAATTTTTCTGACTTTTAGCATAAGCTCTACTTCAAACGTTTCTGTACTTTACTCACGTAAAAATTGTGGGTGGAACAGGAATTGGGTTGAAAGGGTAAAACGAGGCATTGCACTACGAAGTCTGGTTGGCTTGAGGAGTTTCGCTTGAAAGAAGACACGTTCGCATGTCCTTGGCTGGACGTTTTACGAGTGGTCGCAGCCCCGGTTTCTTGCAGCTGCGAAACATAAATCACCTTGCATACTTTGACGACGTTGTCATTTCCTGCTCAGATTATCAGATGACCACAGATTCGCCTTCTGATTGGAGAATGATTTTTGTGCCACGAGTTTTAAAAAGGTTATACTGTGCTTTCATGCACGATGGGCTGTGTCTTGAGTGTGACTGTCCCTAAATTTGTCTGTAAGTTTGCAACATGGCGTCTCGTCGTTTCGTATTGACAGATGATCTTTTACAAGAAATTGATCGGGAGTCTGTCATTGATGACGACGATTTTGTTGAAAGTTTAGAATCTCTCGAGTCTACTTCACCAGCAGTGCAAAGTAACACTAACAGGCCCTCTGATGGACCTGTTTTAAATGCACTGGGATATCCACAGGCATCTTCAACGCCTGTAGAAGAACGCCCTAATCGGCGGTCCGACACACTGGCTCGATCTATACCCAGGCCGCTTTTCCCAGTGAGCCCAATCAATCCAGCTGCAAATAACACATCCTCGGTGAGTCATTTGGTTGATTTTCGTTGTAACTTTATTTAAATAACAGTTTCATTTATAATATTTTCGAGGAAACTTAAGTTGTAACATCACGATTGCCGACTTTTTTTTACTATTATTAAGTATTAGTATACAATTTTTGAAAAGTTTACACTGTCACTCAATAGGAATTGTAAGACCATAGGCATATTTCTTGTCAATGCCCCAGTGCCACACTTCACTCGAAACTCCCCCGGACGATGTTGGGCATGGGTCGTCCTCAGTCTTTACCTCGTAAAATGAACATCTGTAAATATTGTTCTCTTTATTAAAAATAGAATTAATTTAGTATGTACAACAGTTCAATCAAGTTTATTTTATCAGAATTCCAATATGTTTGTTAGTTTGTTTTGCCCAATCTGATCAACCCATGGCCATTAATTTTAGCGTTGTTTTTCATATTAGGTGTCACAGTCGTCCCATGATGTTCCTGCTGTTACCCTTGCCGATTTGTACCAACAAAACAAACGTCTTGCTGAAGAACTGAAGGAAGTGAAGAGCAGATTGGCGAATGGGAAAAGTCAACTCCAGAGGAGTAAACGGGTAGTTGTACCCAGTGCATGTTCGGTGAGTTAATAAATGCCACATAACATACTTTTGTTTGTCACTACCACACTTATTGTGAGAATTCCTTGCGGGAAACCTGTAGTTTTTTATTCCATAATATTATGATCTGTCATTTCAATACTGTTGTAGTACGTAACGAGACTATAATTTGTAGAATACAAAATCCCAATTGCCTTTATCTTCAAGTTCTACTTAATGTAAATAATATTGAGATTATACTGGATTCAATTGTTATATCAACAGCAAGCTGTCCGTTAAACGTATGGGAAAATATTCAGACCTGGAGACCAGAACGGTGGATTCAATCTTTTCTTGATGTAAGTGCAAACATTTAGTTGATAGTGTCAATTTTTTGTACTGTTGCATGCATTACTGTTAAATCCCTCTTTTCACCCTGTATTCAAGGAGTTCTTCTCTATCTAGCCAGAGCATAAGTGTTTCAAATTGTTGTCTGTGTGATGTGCTGCTGAAAGCAGCCCAAGTCTAAATCTTGGGTGTCTGTGTTTTCTGCTGATATCCAAGCAGTACTCATGATGTCCTTGGCAAGGACACCAGTTGATGTTGTTTTAAGAGGGCAGTTTATCAGACTGATAACATGGCGAGACTTATCATAGACCAATGTTTACATCTGCAATAGAGCTAACGAAATTAAACAATGGGGTGGGGGCAGTGGGAATTCACATTCCAGAGAATTAATTTCAAATTCAGGTAATCTAGGGCTACATGGACAGCATTTACCTCCATGATTCTGTGAAGTCAGGGTGAAATCCAAATATTGGTCTTTACAGATCTCTCCTTTTTTCAAGGTGATTTTAAGGGGAGCGCATGGTTACAACCGGTGCAGTATCACATTGTTTAACTTCATCAAGGTTCGTTGCCCACATTGCCGTGATGAGGCAACATCAAATGTCTGTTTGGCAAGGTCAAGATTTCTTACAGATGAGTCAGATGATGAGCGTTGGTCAGCCATCAGTTGTTGCAAAATTGTACGTAATGAAACCTGGGATGTAAAAGTTGTCAACAAGTTGACATTGTCACATGATTTGTTCAGGGGGATCCCCAGTCAATTAATTGAGAGAGACGCCAAGGTCAAGTTCGTGCATGTCATCACCCAGAATGGTGTTTGCATCAGCAATGATGATTTTCATCATTTGGTGACCTCCAAGAGTAACATTTACCTTGAAATTTTCTCACGTTAGCTGTAAAATCTTTAGTTTTAATCGTAAGGATTTGTTAAAATTTTCGCAATCTTTTTGAGGGCCAGTTTCTATTGTTGGAGATTTTGGTATATACAGAGACTTGCAAACTTTATTTTCGTCGCAGGTTTTTCTGTGGCACAACTCTTGATCTTCAGTTCTAATCATCAGGATTTTCGCAATAATTTTTGCGGAGCGGCTCCAACTTGATTTGTACCGTTCTTTTGTGGAGACTTTGGAATATTTAATAGAATTTTCGAGGCCTACAAGTTATCTACTGCAGAGCCTTGCGAACTTTTTAAATCGCAGGTTTTTCTGGAGTAATGCCTCGTCCAGTATGGAATAAGACGCGTCCGGGGCAAATGGACTCGCTGATGCTGCCAATGGGCCGTGGCCAGGGCCGTGGATCAAGGGGTCGGCCGCGGATGAACCAGCAGCCGCCCATGGGCCAGCAGACGTCGGTGGAGGTTCCGGTGGCTCAGTTACCAGCTTATGGGAGCACCACCTCGGCCATTGCTGCTGACGACAGCAGCTCTGGACAGCCATCAGTGGGACATAATATCAGGGGACAGCTTGCCGGTCGGACATCCGTCAGCAGGACCAATAGTAGCCGGACCGTCACTAGTGGGACCATCGCCACTGTATCCAGTTGGTCATGCTGGTACGTCTTTAAATGATAATGGGTTTAATAACCAACAGGGTGCAGGGGTTTTACCTGCCATATCTGGGATTGTCGCTCCTTTTTCTAATATAGTAGAGGGGTGCCGACAGTGGCACTGGGTTGTCGATGATGGTGGATGAGCAAGGTCGGGTTATCTTTCACAGTCTGTGCTTCTCTCTGCCTTTTTGGTCATGCGTTCATGTGCTCTGCGCCTATGTGTGGCGTATTGTAGTCATGTACTTTTGTTCTGTCGCGTTTTCTGTTCCTGTCACTGTCTGCGAGGAGTGATTTATTCTATTTGCCGTCACTTTTGTTTTGGTTGTATTTTGGTTCGTCCTCGGTTAGTTGTGTTACTGTTGTATTAGCCCTTTAAGATATTTATAGGGGTATTTATTGTGTCTTTCATGTTATTTTGTACATATTGTGCTGTTATATATATTTGCGTTGTTTTGGTCAAATTAAATAATAGTAATAATAATAAAATGCTCATGTTTCAACCACAGATTTTCAGGAGTGGGAAACGAACAGGTACGCCCTGGTATGCTTGAGGAAGAAGCATATCAAGGAAGGCGTGGTCATGCCTTGGAGTGGTGACCAGCCATGGGAAGAGTGCGGGGTAAATTGTTATTCAAATTAATTCGTGCAGCCAAGTATGTCCAATTTACATTTTCTGTTCATCTGGAGGCACTGTCCTTTTATTTGTTTGCTAAGAAACATTAAGAAAATGTGACACATTTCGCTGTAGACGAAGAAATGGTTTGACATAATAATTTAATAGGAAGACTTTTGCCCAAATCAGGCACCGGGCTGTTTATGAAAGCTCGACATGATAAATCACTGTGAAGTCCACACCATTCCCAGGGTATGTCCGGAATGTTTTGATGACGGACCTGTTCCACGTGCAGACTAATGTAGTGCAGTTTGCTAAAACGTAGACCTATATCATGAAATCAAATTATGTTTGTGTTCTTTTGTTTGTGATAAACACTTAAATTTGTTTGTTTTTTTAACAAACTGTGTCTTCCAGATTCATCAATATTTCGACTTGGGAAAAAAAGTTAAAGGCTTATATTATTTCTATGTCTAATGTCAACAGATCGGATTTAATATAATGTGGGAGCGGTTGAGCGTGCTGCCCACAAAGACCAAAGAGACTATGGAGGACAACTATGGAGTAGTTAACATGGAATTGGAAGAGGAGGAGGGTGTCGGAGATGATGGTCATGCAGAGGAGAAAGAGGAGGAGGGTGCCGGAGATGATGGTCATGCAGAGGAGAAAGAGGAGGGTGCCGGAGATGATGGTCATGCAGAGGAGAAAGAGGAGGAGGGTGCCGGAGATGATGGTCATGCAGAGGAGAAAGAGGAGGAGGGTGATGGACGTGATGGTCATGCAGAGGAGAAAGAGGAGGAGGGTGATGGACGTGATTGGGAGGAGGGAAAGTCTACAACGATACATGATGAGGGAGACGATTAAAGTAATGGGGATGAAGTGGTATCTGAGAGGGATGGAGACGAAATGGTTGCAGGGAGTGAGGAGGAAAGTGAATCTGGAGAAGGCATTAGGGAGAAACGTTTTGCGAGTGGAGGAGGTTGGTGTTATGAAGAGATTGATTCAGAAGAGGACACTAGAGAAACGAATCAAGAGATGGGAAGAGGAAAACGTACAAGAAAAGCCAGAACATACTTTGTTCTTTAAGAATTAAAGGAACACGTTGCCTTGGACGGTCGAGTTGGTCTATAAAAAGCGTTTGTAAACACGGTCGGCCATTTGTGGGAGTCAAATTTTTGACTCCCATAAATGGCCGACCGTGTTAGTTCGCAAAGCAAAAAAAAAACAAACACGCAATTTCGTGGCACATTTGTGTGGATCATTGTATTCTACTTTTAAAACACCTTTTTAACCATATGCATTTTATAAAAATGGTTACAGACACTTTTAATAGACCAACTCGTCCGATCCAAGGCAATGTGGCCCTTTAACACTGTATATTGGACAGATAGCACGAAATACCATAGGCCATAGCTTTTAACAGTGAAGATTTTTAAAATGTAAAGCTGTGGACATTGGTGTGTTGTGTCCTACAGAGAGTACCCAAAACCTTTAATAACATTTCTTAATTTTCTGCACTCTTTTAATTCAATTTCGGATGTATAGGGACCCCCTCTCGACCACATCAGTATTATAGGTATCAGTACTGTTTGGTCCATAAATTGTGTTTATCGTTATTTAAAAAAAAAAATTTATAATACAAATAACATCTCCAACCTCAAACAGCCTTCACTTAACTTAAATGAAAATGTGTATCCGTAGATTTCCTTAAAAATGCAAATTTCTTACATAATCAAGTGTCTCTGAACGTTTCAAGATAATTTCCTCAAACCTCAATCCTTAAGAAGCTAAAGTGCACATTTCACTATCTTCTCGAACACGCATTATCGTAGAAAAAAGAAATGCGTGCATCTTGTGGAACCAATACACATCATGGATGTTTCCAAGCAGTGATTGTTATCTTTGAACAATAGTTTGTGTGTCAGCGTGACAGTTGCAGCATTCTTAGTGTTTGTGCTATTAAAGTAACACGTTGCCTTGGATTGGTCGAGTTGGTCTATGACAAGCGTTTGTCGTTTGTTATGAAATGCATATGGGTAGAAAGATGTTGTAAAAGTAGGATACAATGATCCACACAAACATGCCTCGAAAATGCACGGTTTTCCTTTTACCTCGTCGACTAACACGGTCGGCCAATTATGGGAGTCAACTTTTTGACTCCCACATGGCCGACCGTGTTAGTTCGCAGAGTAAAAGGAAAACCACGCAATTTCGAGGCAAAATTTGTGTGAACCATTTTGTATTGTACGTTTAAAACATCTTTTTACCCATATGCATTTTATAACAAACGGTTACAAACACTTTTTATAGACCAACTCGTCCGATCCAAGGCAACGTGTTCCTTTAAGGTTTAACTTCAGTACATGAACATGGGTACTTCGTGAGCAAAATGTGATCAGTTTACCATTGGTTAGTTCAACAGATCGTTTGGGGAGCTGGTGAATTATTTTCCTTTTCAATCGGGCTTTGTTTAGCGGTAGCCAAAGGAAAGTCCAGAGGACTTTACTGAATCAATTGGCATGAAAATACAAAAGAAACTTTGTGTAATTGTAGAAACAGCTGCAACTTGAATCAAAGAAACTATAATCGTTTAAAGACACTGGACACTATTGGTAATTGTCAATGACCAGTCTTCTCACTCGGTTTATCTCAACATTATGCATAAAATAAAAAACTTGTGAAAACTTGAGCTCAATCGGCCGTCGAAGTTGCGAGATAATAATGAAAGAAAAAACACCCTTGTCACACGAAGTTGAGATGCTTGATTTCGAGACCTCAACATCTAAATCTGAGGTCTCGAAATCAAATTCGTGGAAAATTACTTCTTTCTCGACAACTACGTTACTTTAGAGGGAGCCGTTTCTCACAATGTTTTATACTATCATTTTGAGACCTCAGAATTTGATTTTGAGGTTCCGAAATCAAGCATTGGAAAGCACACAAATTCGTGTGACAAGGGTGTTTTTTTCTTCCATTATTATCTCGCAACCTCGACGACCAATTGGAGTTCAAATTTTCACAGGTTTGTTATTTCATGCATATGTTGAGATACACCAAGTGAGAAGACTTGATGGTCATACCAACAGTGTCCAGTGTCTTTAACTTCTGATTTACAAGTTAATCACTCATTAATTGTGTACGGTTTGAAAAAAAAACATCCATCGGTTTTCTGCACTCCATGGTAATGCTTAAGTTTTTGTCACCCTCAAGCCAACATTTTTCGTGAACATTGTGATAAACCGCATACTGTGTTTAAATATAAAAAATATATAAAAAATGTTCTGCACAAAAATTACTCAATTTGCTTGTTTACGTGTCTAAACAATTAATTTTTGGTTTGTTTGTTGATTATCAACTGCGTTCTCTCAATGAAAACAGCACGCACCCATTAAATAATTAAAAAGTTAAATAAAATACTTCGGCTAAACTATGTTTTCAATTGTCACTTTAAAACTTCTACCAATAACCAGGGCAGAGGACAATTTTTAAAAATATATCAACAGAGTGTTAAAAACGGTAGTGGGACATTTTCTTTCTCAAACAATTCATACAGGAGTAAAAGTGGTTAGGAGTTCGTAGCATCTTGATTCCTTTGCTACTCGTCTATTCTTATGTTGGGGTCTTTCTAAGTTCATGCGGTAATTGTTAATAACACTAGGGGAAAGCGTGAATGATGATCTGTACATGATGATCATATTATGGTCAGTGGATGTACCTTTTAATCGTGTTTCACGGTAAATGAGCAACTGTCAAACAAAATGCCTACATTATACCATTGTCCTTTCTCTATGATTTAATATACTGCTCAGTGCATGGGAGTTAAAAAAACACGCACATAGTTCTAACTGTAATTAGGATTCGTGTGGTATTGTAGTGGTAGTAGTTATTGGCGAAGATTTTTATTCTGATTATGTTTTTCACTCCGGAGACGGTCGAAGGCCTATTACAGCGGTGGTCTTTTTCGGAGAGAATAATTCGACTGCCCTGAGCAAGGCTATTATACATTTCATGGCCATTTATAGTGCGTTGAACCCCTGATTTCTGGCTGGAATATGATTTTGGCTAAGGCCAGACACTAGATGTGATTTTGGTATTGCAGCCAGACAGTGGATGTGATTTTGATAATTGGCAATTAACCATAGATGTGATTTATAGCTCGGATGTGATTTTGGCTAAGGCCTGGACAGTGGATGTGATTTTAGTAATGCCTCTAGCAGTGGATGTGATTTTGCTAATTGGCAATTAAACACGGATGTGATTTCTGGCTTGGATGTGATTTAGGAAAAGATCACATCCTATTCCAAAAATCACATCCCAAAAAATAGCCTTTCCATTTTAGTTGTAAAATCACATCCAGTCCATTCACAGTGTGATAGTATAAACTGTTTTGAGAAAAGTCTTTTCAAAGTAAACATGGTTTGGTAAATTTGTCATCCGAAAATATTGGAATCTTAAAAAAAAGAAAAAAAAAGATTTATGCATGAATCATTTTGCTGCTGCTTCAGATGTGGTTGGTACCGTTAAACCTTGATGGATTTTGCATTCTTGTAAGTAATGGTGACAGTTTTTTTTTTTTTTTTGGGGGGGGGGTTGGCTGTTTTCTCAGCGAGTAAACACAACTAGTCACTGTATTCAGCTGGAAGTTACAAATGTGACAATATAATTAATATATTTTTTTAATAACAATCATTACATTGACAAAAACCAGCCTTTGACCCTTAAGGAATTTGTTTTTCCATATTGTGTTTAATTGTATTGTAGCAAGGTACATGTATATGTACTTACCTGATATTTGTGTAAAAGGTATTATACAGGATTGGTAGAGCTGATAGTCGCAGACAGTGTTTATGTTTTGTGTGAACAGCCAATACATAAAACAACAAACCTGTGGAATCTTGGGCTTAATCAATTGTGATGTGTCTGAGTCAAGAGCAAATAGTGAAAAACCATGCACAATTTTCAGCATCTAAACACATTGCCTGATTTTGGTTGTAATAACCAAATCAGCTGTTTGTTGATTTTTCTATTTTCTTCAGGTTTATACAGTTTTCTTGAACATGACTTCATTTCAGAGGGAAATATTTCATCATAGGAAAAAATGACCCTTTTCTGTATAATACCTGTAAAAAGCATTGGTTTACAGCATTTCTATTATTTATTTATACATGTACATGTATTTAACTTTGTTAAGCAATACTCAATATGCCAAAGTGTGCCAAAAGTTGTATTACAAATGGGTTGTGGTACTACAGAGATTAACCAGGGTAAAAAGTATTATGTGGACAGTATTTTCAACTTAGGTGATCAAAAGGTCTCCTAATTACCTGGGTGTACCTTTAATGATTTTATATTGTACTTCCTCAAAACTTTGTGTGTGAATCATTTAACGATTTGATATTCGTTATGTTATATTCATTTTATATGTAATGTGTTTTTGAAAATGTTGGTAAGATACTAATGCAGCTGAAAGTGAAAGAAGAAACTGAAAATAAACAAACGTTCCATAAAAAAAGAACAGAAGTGTGAAAGTGCTTTCATTGTGGTGGTAAATAATTATTAAATTAATTACTGATCCCTCAAAAAAGGTGCAAATAACTAAATAAATAACTAAATAAATAAATAAATAATATTTGGGATATGGCTCAAGACGGTGGTGCATTATTTCATCTGAAATACAAGTATAAAACATAACATTTGTTTAGCATCAGATTGGTTACACAGGCAAGACGGTAGCGTTAGTCTAACGCACGGTGTGACCAATCACGTTCGAGGTTTCATTTTGCAAGCGAGTCAGGTGGACCTTTCGATTCTTTACGGTTATGCTGACAAAAGATTCTTTTGGTGAACTTGACTGTTTCGAGTATCCTCAGAAATGACTAATACAGCGAAAGACTACATCAATAGTGTACCTAACATCCAAATGGTAAAATTCTTCTGCACAATTTCGTTAACTATTGAAAAAATGACTTTTTTGGAGACCGTTATTTTTGCACAAAGATTGTAATGTTTTTGGTCTCATATTGCCGTATTTTGAGCCCCCAAAATTATGTGATAATTTTTGTAGACACAACAAAACATTGTTCCTCCGTTCTATGATAGTATTTTTTCGTTACAGTATTTAATAAATAATAATTTAATAATACAAATAAGAGGCGTTACAATTTGCACAAACTTCCAAACAACACAGTCATCATGCGTGCCCGCTGGATGAGAATGTTTATTTATATATTTATTTACTTAAATTTTTTTTTATTTATAAATTGTTTCCCGTTCATTCAACTATAATGTTTAAATTTATTTATTATTTTATTTATTCAAATTATTGCTTATATATATATATATATTTTTTTTTCCCCAGTCTTCTTTTTACATTCATCAAATTTTCACCCACAGGTTGTTGATGCGCGAGGTGTTGGCAGGGGGAATTCTGCAGGGCGCACAATCAGGGATGACCTCTCTGCACAGCTTAAGCCTTCTTCAGGAGCAGGCATACATTATAAGACCGTAGGACAGTTTGTTACTTGGAGCCAACGTTGTAGCTACCACGGTCGGCGCCGGTCGGTCATGACCGGCCCCAGCTTTAGCCGACCGGGATCGAATGAAAATTAACAAACTAAATTTATGTAAAATTATTAAAAATTTCTTTGAAATAAGTGAACAATACAGAAAAAAATCGTTGTCAACTCCTAATCAATGTATGTATCTTGTTTCTGTTAAAACAATCAGCGCCAATCTTACAAATTTTTGTAAGTACACTGTAAAAAAAAAGGCATCGTAAGCTTACTACTACATGTACATGTACATTACCTGAGTTTAGCGCCTATCCGTCACCCCTTTCATGCACTAATAATCCTACCACAACATACATTTGTACTAGACTCTTTCTCAGGATCGGAAAGGATGGTGTGTGTGCGTTTACAGATGGTATTTGCACCATAAGCTCGTCCCCGCAGAACGAGCGAATTTGCACCACCGCCATTAAATGTGGGTACGAGACTTACTCGATCCATGGTGAACATTATAATAATTTATGCACATACGTGACGTAGTGGGATGGCCCAGTGAATCTCGATCGTGATTGGTTAGTTGGTTGTTGTGCTGAGATCTGACAGGACATGGCTTTACAACATCAGTCAATGGTGGACACGTGCAGCAATTGGTGAAAACCGATCTTATGTGTATTCACGTACTGTCTGTACATGCAGTTCTGAAAGTTTTCGCGGAGATCATTTAAGATTTTGTGCATTTATTATGTCGCAATCAAACCTAACAAGTTTTTTCGGACCAAAGAGAAAGGACACTGATGAAGGTGAGCTTAGTGATAATGTGGCCCTGACTGTTGCCGCGAAAGGGGGAAATCATGACACCGACGGTGAGTCGGAGCAGGCTACTTGTAGTACTAATATGAATATTAACCCTACCGCAAAAAAGCAAAAACTTGCACAAACATTCTCAACCAAGTGGAGAATAAATCGCCCATGGTTGAAATATGTTCCAAACGAGGGCATGTATTGTACATATTGCCAGAAGCAACCACATAGTCGCAGTACAGCATGGAGAAAAACACCCAGTGTACGAATTAGACTACAAAGCGTAAAGGAACATGAAGAAACGGCAGAACACCAGGATTCAGTCAAGGCTGAAATGGCCACTACCCAATCCCAAAATGTAGCCAAACTCTTAACCAACCCTGAAAACATTTCTGAGGATGGTATGGTTCAGGCATTTAAATGCCTGTATTTTCTCTGCAAGAACAACATTGCTCACACTACGAACTTTCCAAAATTGCTTGAGTTGGAGAAACTTCTGGGAATCGACATTATGCAAAAGATAAGCAAAGGAAATAATGCCAAATATACCTCCAACACTGCCATCAGAGATATGTTGCAAAGTGTCAGTGATGTTATCGAAACAGAGATTTTAGATGACATTAAAAATAGTGACGCCTATGCCCTTATATTCGATGAAACTACTGACGTGTCTGTTGTAGAACAAATGGTGATCCATGGTAGATATATCAATTCGAGCGGCGATGTCAGCGTGAAATATCTTAAAGTTTTGGATGCGTTGGAATTGCAGTCTACTGATATGAATGAACTTGATGACTGTTTCATAAGTTTAAATGCTGATGCAGTTAGCCAGAAGATAACAGACTACATTGAAAGTAATGGCCTACCATATGAAAAGCTTAGGGGAATCGGTACAGATGGTGCTGCAGTTATGATAGGCAGATTGAATGGCGCAGTAAAACAAATCATTGACAGACAGTGTGAGAAACAAAAGGAAACAAATGACCCACATAGGCCTGTAGCTTTGGCTGTTGGTCAGCATTGTGTGGCGCACAAACTAAATCTGGCAGCCAAACAAGCTGGAACAAATTTACCAGTTATTCAAAAATTCAAACGAGTGGTGAAATCACTCCATGCATTTTACTCAAGAAGTGCCGTCAGAACCAAAGGGCTCACAGCAGTGCAAAATTTGCTGAAGGATAGTCTCGAGATTGAATGCGACTCAAGATCAGGATCAGGAAAAGTAAAAAAATCCGGCTGAAACTAGGTGGCTAGCGCTAGGGGAATGTGCCACAAAATTGAAAGGCATTGTTGGGAGCGTATCAATTAGTCTAGAAAGAGAGGCTGAGGAGCGGGGTGATGCAGGTGCAGCAGGCCTGGTTAACCTAATGACACGATTTGATTTCTTGGCCACATTGTGTCTTTTATGTGTGAAGTGTTGCCGACAATTAATAGACTAAGTTTGCAATTTCAAGTTTCGCAGATTAACTTTTCAACTGTCAGTACTTCACTGGGCGCCACAATTGCTATACTGAAAGCAAAAAAGGAGGTGGACTTAACAGGAACCATATCTGGCTTGGAAGCTCAAGGTATCAACATCAAAACAAAGCTAACTTTCCCAGAAGAAGTTGCCAATTTTCGTATCAAGACCCAGGCTCCATTCATAGATGCGATAATAGATAATATAGAAGCAAGGTTTCAAAATTCAGAGTTCATGGCTTCATTCTCAGAAATATTCAATCCACAAAGTTATGGTACAAGTAAAGTGCAACCTGATGAAATGTGCTCCCATGTTGCAAAACTTTGTGAACAGTTTGGACTACCAAAGGACACAGCCATCAATGAAAAGAAAGACTTCATATTTTATGTACAAGCAGCGGGTGATATCAACCTAAGTCAAAGTGACTTCCTCACAAAACTCACCATCAAATCAGATTTGAAAAGAAAGACTTCATATTTTATGTACAAGCAGCGGGTGATATCAACCTAAGTCAAAGTGACTTCCTCACAAAACTCACCATCAAATCAGATTTCAATGTGTACTGTGCTACATTTCCTTCACTGTCCAAGTTGGCACACATATACAAAGTATTGCCACCCCATACCAGTGACTGCGAACGAGACTTCTCACAAATGAAACTCATAAAGACAGACATTAGGAACAGGATGGGGGAAGACACCTTGGATTATCTACTGCGTATTAATATAGCAGGCCCCCCAATAGAACAATTTCCATTTGGGAAAGCTGTCAAGCTCTGGTCAGAGAAGAAGGATAGGCGCTATAAAGTTAGACTAGTTTAAAGAAGAATAAGGTAAGACAGTAACTATTTTTTCTGCAGATATTTTATTTATTTTACCTTAACATTTTACTTAACAATACAAGTGTTTATTCTCTATGGCTCTCCTGCACATGTTTTTGCCTCTAACAATGACTCTGTCAAAGGCACAAATATGGGCAGGAGAGAGCCTGGGGAGCCCATCAAAGCAATAACAAACAACTAAAACCATTCAGCTTCCGAGGATGCTGCCCCTTGACCCCACCAGAGGCTCTTAAGCGGGCCCCTGGACCCCGGTCGTGAGGTGCTACGCTGCACTCGATTCACCCACCCTCGACAAAATTAGCCGGCATTCAATTTTGCCCTAGCTACAACCTTGCTTGGAGCTTTGTGAATGGGGGACCGGGCCTTAGTGCCTTATGTCCCTCAAATTTTGCTAATATCCTGCGGTATCAAATCCCCAAAGACTAATTCACTGGACTAGGTGTTTCTGATAAAAATGTAACTTTTCTCACACAGTGGAAGAGAAATTTTCATGTTCAGCATGTACTCTACTCGTGGTACATCGAGTGCATGCAGAAAACCTTTTGCTGTGCAATTGTTAATTTTGTTTACTCTCAAATATTTCATATTTATTTTAACTATTGTTTACTGTGAAATATCCATATTTTATTAAAATATCAATACAGAATTTTTTTTAATTGAGAGAGCGGCAAATATTAATTCTACAGCAAGTGGGTTAAGCACTGTTACATGTTCAGATAGGGCCTATTAGGATAGAGAGCGGCAGGCAGGTATTTCTGCACCAACAGAATGTACGTGACGAGCACTGTTACATAATGGGAATTACATAATGGGAAAGCTTTCCACTGAGGTGGTCTCGGTTGTTTTAAGCCTGTTTTAAGTTCACTAACGAAACTTCGCACGTATAACAAGCCAAAATGGAGGTAGTAGCATCTGCAATGAGATTCTTGAATGACTTTGCTAACAGCATTGAACATCAACCGGGAACAAGTGCGGCCCCTTCCCCTAGCTCAAAAGTACCATCTCCTCATGACAAGAAAAAGAGAAAAAAATCATTTCCAGGATGATTGTCTTATCAGGTGAATATTAATTTGTTTTACATGGAGAACTAAATGGTTGTCAGAATTCCCAATTTAGATTTCCATTAGTTCCCAGTTGTCTGTGATAAATTATAGACGATGATTTATAACAACTTCAAATCATGATGTAAACAAAAAAGGATGATTTTTTATTACCTTTTTGCAAACCAAGGACCTCTCCATATAATGCAAACAAATGTTATTATAGCCTAACTAACTAATATTACTAACCCATTGCTTTTCATAATACAATTTCTTGGTAAAATGGTAAAATTAATACATTAATTTGTTATTTTTTGTATTAATAATTTTAAAAAAAGGGTTGTTTTTTATTGTTTTTGTAGACTGCAAAAATGGAGTTTATTCAGACAAAAACACGTTCATTTAATGTAAACCACAACTAAAGCTTGTCTGCAGCCAGAACGTGAAACATCAAAGCGGGTAGAAACAATACATTTACTTCAGCAACTTTGTAAGCCTAAAAACATGTTTACATTGTATCAAGATAAATTTTTCTTTTTTATTTCTCATGTGACTTCGAGCTTGCTATTCGATAGGCATTAGCAATTACGGGGGTCGAAGGCAAGCGTGATCCAAAGATTTATACTGCTGTAGATTGCGTCATGGCAAGCTTGCCCAAGATGAAAAATGACCATGAAACTAGAGCACGTGTCCGACAGGACATCGGCGAGTCCGTCAGCAATATGCGGACATACCAAAATTGAAAGAGGTAAAGCCCATGCCAGTAGCCCAGCCCACCCCACCCATGTTTTCTTTCTGTACTATAGTTGCTGACTTATGTATTTTTGTGAAGCGCTTTGAGGCCTTGCATAAGGCGCAATAAATGCTTTATTATTATTATCATTATTAATCAATGTACTTTTTATGAATTGTTTTTAAAGATAAATATAATTACATTATTTGTGATGTAATGACAGTGACACAAACTAAATTTACAGGAAAATTAATAAGCGCATTTTAATAAGAGGAAAAGAGGCAGAAACAAAATTGATCAAGTTTGTCCTAAATTTTTTGGATGTATTTATTTTTGTGTTCATTACTCATTCCCCCCTTTTGTTTTGTTTTACTGCAGACGTAAAGCAGCCAACCTACAACATCTTGTTTTACTCCCACAATAACTGTTAAACTTTGGCATAGACACCCACATTCGCTGCCAACAGTGTAATATGCACCCTTGTTTTCTATCGCAAACATAATGCTTGTGTTGACCCACAATAAAGCTTACAGTTATTACATAATGAAGAGTCCAGGTAAACTTTAGTTTATTTTAAACAGTAACGAATAAGGAATATGCAGATCCTTCTATATGTAATACTTCCAACGATTTGAATTATATGATTTTCATATTGTTTATTTATTTATTGTTTTATTTGTTTGTTTGTTTGTTTGTTTATTTATTTTTAAAGTTTATTAATTTTTGTTATTACTATTGTTCTTCTCCCCTCCTTTATTTATTGGGGATGGGGGATAATGGTTTAATCACTCCCCTCCTTCAGGCTATCAGAAGCTATTTGTATGTCACCACATTTTGAGCGAGACATTCATTTTGATTGGAAAATGACGATAAGTCATGGCAGTTAGTCATGTAACTACACGCAAACTTTGCCCACTCCCCCCAAAAAATAAATAAATAAAATTTAAAATTTAAAATTTAAAAATAAAAATTAATAAAAAACATTTTAAAATGTACACAAAACCGCTGTAACCTTCAGTGAAAATCCAGATGAGCGTTTTTGTATACCTGTATCATTCTGATAATCCACATTCGGATTTATTACACTTTGCCTGAACCTAAGCGGAATACACAAATAATATGTCTCTCATGAGACATGAGACCTACGGATTCTATTTGAATCACCCACACGCAACTGATGATTGCCAAGAAGGCATGAAAACATGTTATTGCTATACAGTGAGGATCTGAAATAATATCCTCGCGGTCTCTCCCCCCAAAAAAATCCACCCTTTGACACATTTGACAATTCAGTTCCTCTGGTCCTCTCTATGTTTGTAAATTACCCCGGTCAATCCAACCAAAAATACAAGCATAATACCCAGACGTAAACCATACCCATAAAACATGTACAGCACAACTGTACAGTTTTATGTAAATCTCAAGTCAACAGTGTTGTAGCGTCACTGAATGGGACAGCGCCATCATTTGTCTATCATTTAATGCTATACTCCTTGCCTCTTTAGGGGGTATTGTGGGTCGATGGCTACACAAGCTACCGGGGTATCCCACTCATTTAGCGGGACTGGTATCTTCAGGTTGCTCCACACTGCACCACTACAGGTATAAGACATACTTTGTACCACTACATGACTTGAAACCTACTGGTCCGTCTAAAAACTTGACCAAATAACATCATCACCAAGTCATCCAAACCCAAATCTGTTCCGATTTTAAGGAACGAACCTGACATCCACATAAAAAATAAATATTGAAAATAAAACCGATACCTTTTCTTTCCGCATTCGGAATGTTAAGGACGCCGAACAATATTGGGAACCTACACTCCTAATTAATTGTTTGAATAAATAATTATTTAACCTATATAACACTATAATGAAAATGCCAATAGCAATCCATTATTCTCTCAAAACAAACCTTTTTCCACAACCCCTCAACAAATGTTTCGATGTCAAACCCATTCAAACACCAAATCATATAACTAAGGTATCACAATAGGCGGGAAAGAACAAGACACCTGCTCCACAACAATAGAAAATCACTGCAACCCTCTACAAACACACCAACCCGTGATACTTTTTTTCCCCCCATTCCGCAATCGGAAGGGAACAAATAACCTGGCTCAACTCTCAAATATACTCCACACATTTGTGGAAATGGCACAAAAACCTTCTTTCTCAAATATTCACATTTGAACGGAGAAAATTCAACATTTCCACAAGAAAACAAACAACTTTGCCACGGAATCCAGAATCCAGAACATTCAGTTTTTCCCGCACATTGTGTATGAGCCACCCACCGGAACCTCTGGACACCAATACCCTCCCTAAACGCAAAGGAACTTACACCAACCAATCAAATACCCGCAACTCTACGACGCATGTCTCCACCTATGACCTAAGAGACCTTCGCCACGTCCGCACTTTCTATGGATATACACAGTCACCATTGACACTATGTCCACTAAGCTAAGCAAATCCTTCAAGCGACGTTCCAAAGCAAGCCCTCAGCCTTCAACTTCTAGTCCCCAAGACCAGCCATCTCCAGCATCCTCCACGTCCAGCGACTTCCAGTGCGGACAGCTACCACTCATAGACCGTTTGGAAGATTCACTTGTAACATCATTGGAGGTCAGGGAAGAATTCGCTTCCGAAACCCTTGTCCCCCGGGTCAGGCTAACCGAGACTGATTTTAATAAAGTGAAACTTTTGGCGGAACCAGTTAACAGACTAACGGCTGCCAAAAGCCACATCACAAATCAAATCTCAGTCTTCAATCAGGCCATTTCAATAAAACAATTAATTTTTGGTGAAAAAAACAGCAACAAGAAAACAGCCCCTTTAGACAACTGCTACCCAAAGGAAGGAGACGCAAGGGAAGGAGACCAGCGGGGATGAAACACAAGGGGAGGAGACGCAAGGGGAGGAGACCACTTCGAAGTAAGGTTTCTGCTGGTTTTCGAAACCACACCAATTCGAACAACCACCGACTGTCAGAAGTGTTGGGATACATACCCATGCTCAAGGATTTACACATATTATGTTTTTGGTCTAATCAATGAGCACCATGAAAATGAAGACTGGGTTTTTGAGATAAAGCTTGAGATTAGTTGAGATTCAATGCATAGTGTTTTGAGTGCAAGCTGAAACAATAAATGCATGAACATACCATGCAGAGCCTTACATCTTGTAATATTTTGTTTGTTTTATAGGAAAGGCTGGAAAGGCTACCAGATAGGAGATGCGGTGGCCTCAAAGGCGTTTGCACCCGTAGAAGGAACGCGACGCAGAACAAGAAACGCCTGTTACATGTAGCCATAGAGATAAACAAAAATAACACTATCCCCTTTACTGGTAGTTGAGGGTTTTTTTGCATTAATTTCAGTGTTGTTTATATCCTGCTTTTTGTCTTTCGTTTGCAATTTAAATTCCTCTCTGCTTCATTTGCTGTTATTTAGAGTTTCGTTTGCAATTTGTTTGAGTTTGTTGTTGTTTTGCTGTCTGTGTGCGTGCTCACACTTATTGGTTCGAGAATGCCTCACTCAAAGCGTACTTCCGCCGCCCCGTAGTCGACTGCGGCGGTTGGTAGGCCTAAGCGGCAGAAATGCTTCCCATCCAGGCGTTCTGCTAAGGCCACCACGGTGAGTTCGCCAATGTCTGCTTTGGCCTCATCCTCGAGTCGCATCAGGACAGCAAGGGTCTGTTACTGTATCAGCCTCCGCACCGGTCACTTCTGGAATGGGCGAGTTTAATTCTGCTTTCAATTTTCCTGCCCAAAATTTGGCAGCCCCAGTTATCACCGCAGTTAGCCTGGCAACAGTAGGGATTACTCAATCCCCATTGCTTAGCGTGTGTGATGAGCTTGGGGCTGAAGTGCCTCTCACGGTACAAGACAAAATTTGGAAATGGGAGTTTGTTGAATTTGGCTCTTTGTTGCGGTCGGTTCCTGGCAATTCCGCCAATGATTGTGTTTTTCTGGTCGGTTCACAAGTTGGCAAGTTTGGCAACTCAGGGCGCAAAAGCAGCCACGCCGTATCACGTCCATTGAGCAGTGGACCTCAGCGTTTCAAATTTTTGCCTCCATTTTTCTGAAGCGTCACCTTGGGCAAGTGTGCCTTTTGCTTATCCACACCTATTACATTTTTTATGAGATGTTATGCAGAAGAAAATTTGCATGCTGCTGCCAGCTAGCTCAAAATACTGGGAAAAGATGCATTTCATGACAGCCTTCTGGGAGTGTTTTTTAAATTTTGTACAAACACACCCAGGATCCACACTGTATGTAGTGTGCATGTACATGTACAGTAGATAAACTTTTAGTTAACTGTTGTTAAACTTTTAGCTTTGTAGACTGGGTCTACGACATTTAGTTCTCAAATTGCTTTCTGGCCATTGATCACACAAAAGACCATAAAGAAGAACCCTCGTACCACGTCCGCTACATGAGAACATGCAAGAGAGGTGGCTCATTACCTCCAGGGCTCAGCGGACAGAGGGGCTGGCAAGATGGGAGTGTGCGGACAATGGGGATGGCAAGATGGGAGTTTGCCGACGATGGTGGCTGCTAAGAGTCTGACAAGAACTTTTAGCTTTGTAGAAACCTCCTACCACGTCCGCTACAGAAGAACAAATGCAAAGAGAGGTGGATAACTCTCAGCAGACAGAGAGGATGGCAAGATGGAAGCGTTCAAACCATGGTAGTGGCAATGCGTCTGACAAGGGCTGAAAAGGGGCCACTATGAGAAGCAAAAAGAAACAGCAAAGCAGTAGAGTTGATCAAGAAGAATAAAGTTGACATGTGAAGTCAAGAAGAGAAGTATTTTAACTTCAGCACAGATTTCTTTATCCATGGAGCCTTTTGTCATTACTGCTATAGAAACAACAGCTGTTGATTGGAACAAACTTATAACTTTGCAAATGTAACGGGAAACCAGTCACTTACATCGCACTGCATTAAATCAATAATCAGTTTCTCATTTATAAAAGTACAATTTCTATCTACTTGTAAACACTAAGTCTATGATGGATTATGTTCCTATGCAGTTAGCACCTGTAAATACTCCAGGAGGAGTTGATCGCACAAAGAAGTTTAATAACTAAAGCAATGACTGAAACTTTTTCATATTTATGGCAGGACAAACAAATTTCCCCATTTAATCTCAAGCTCGAACTTTTTCATGAAAAGAAGGCCGTGGGATTTCCCAGGGACCACAGAACCCCTTTCCCCAATGGCCACTCCCAAGGCCTTGGTGCCCCCTTTTAAATGTTCCCCTGTAGATAGATGAAGATATTCGCAGTACCGCCTTCCCCTTCGTGAAATTAACTTGGCCCTAATAATGCAATCCCATTATCATATCATGCTTCCTGACTTCATCAAGCTCTTTAGCAGAGATTAATGCTTAGCAAAAAATAGTTTAATCACCAGAGAAATAAGTGAGCACCAGTTGCAACAATGTGGATTCACATAACTTTCTGATTGGTAACCCCATTCTGCAGAAAATTATAATTCTGTGCTAAGCACATCTGTGTGTGCTTACCAATATCATGAAATTAGGCCCAGGCTGTTATTCTCTTCACGACAGCACTAAGCACACTCATCAATATAGACAGTGTTCGAGGTTGTTCAAGTACATGAAGTGTGTAGAAATTTGCTTTGAGTGAAGTTAGTTCTGGGCCCATTTTGCATCCAGACAAAAATCAATTAAGACATTTCTAGAAATTGGTTGTATCTTTCTGGTCATTGCAATGATGATTTTTGTGAGTTTGTAGTCTTAAATCAAGCATTGTAATCCAGACAAAGTGAACTAAGTTATCCTTGCTTTATCATCAACCAGGATTCATGTCTAAAATTTATCATCTGTGATTTAAAAAAGTAAATTTTCAACTGGATTTGCAGCTCACTGCTTGCATAATTAACAAGAGTGTCAATTTGTTGATGTTCAGTGCATTTTGCAAGTAAAATGCAACAGACTAACTTAGAGCGCCAATCAAGAACACGGTTATCCTTGCTGTTTCATTATCCAGGATCCATCTTCAATCTCTGATCATCTTAAATATCAACAAGTTTTCTTTGCTGTTGGATTTGCAGCACAATCCTTCCAAAATTCATAGGGAGGGTTTCTACAACAATGAGTGCATTTGGTCAAGTATAATTGAGGTGTCCATTGAAGATCTGCTTAGATGGACATCAATATTATCTGTCTCACGACTCCCATCTGTTTGTGGAGATAATGTTTCCAGAAACTACATCTGCTGATCATTGGACTGTACTTGTTTGTCGTCTCTTCTCAGCTTCAAACTACAAATCATGAGTTGATGAGACAGTGCATGGAAAGCTATGTTGGCAACACTGCATGGTGATACAGCAAATCCATGGATATCAAGCTGGAACACTTTCAAACCTGTGACACTTGGTACGGCTGACTAAGCTATACTGCAACGGGTATCAAGCAGTTAACTACAATTCACACTCATCAGTAAGATGTGGTCCTCAGTAGGATTTGATGTGTAGTGATTTGTGGTGTTCTGGCAGTAGCTGATAGATGTGACTGAACATAGTGAGTGTCTCATCATAGAGGACCCTTCAAGGAATAACTCTTAGTCTTTCCTCCTGCACACTCCAGCAAAGTGTTTTAGCACAGGACGCATCAGCAGCTCATACAATAAAGTTCCTCAGTTCACTGTCACACTGAGTGATGAGAAGAAAATCCTTCCTGACGCTTCAAAAACTCCTGCAGTTGATCGACATAATTGAGTTCTCTTGATGCATCAGACAGTTCATCAATGATGAATCCTGGTCAGTATCCTCTTGATTATTTCTTCATTATTGCTCACAGTAGTCTATACAACTTTACAAGGAGTTCTTGTCTTGACCATAACAGAGAAATGACTATCCAGATAACTTGAATCTGCAATCTCAGTTGAGAAAGTTGTACTGAGCTTGTTGAGCAGTGGGTTCAGTCCAGTAAGTCACAATCAAATCCATCATACATGTACACACCATTTGATAACTCAGAGGCAGTAACTCACATCACTGCAGGCAGAATTTCATTTTCATCTAGCACTTTTCCAAAGCTTGATCAGAGATTTTTTCCACAATTGTTCTTCCTGGTTTTTAGCAGCAAGGATAACCCTTGTTACTTTTATTTGTTTATCTTGGCACATTTATAATGTTCACTCAGAGATTTCCAAAAGTTTTTTTCCTAGTTCTGATTGCAAGGATAATATTTGTTTCTTTTTTGTCGCACTCAAATTAAAAACAATAATTGCATGGCATTTTAGAACAATTTTTTAAAATATTGTTTCTTAAAACAGCTGAAAAATGGCAGTAATTTATTGGGATTACCCTGGGACCTGATTAAAAACTTACAATCTCACAGAAAATTGAAGTTTTCAAAGTGTTCATTGTTGTTAAGAAAATACTGGACTGTTTTTAGATGCAACAATGGGCCTCATGAACAAATTTTCTTTAACAAATTTCTAATAATTCTACATTACTCCAGTAGTTAAAAACTTCAAGAGGGTGACTAAAAGGCATACCAACCCTTTAATTGTTTCTTCTCTTTACTTTTCTTTTCTTCTAATTGTTCTTTGTCTGGGATTGTCTGTGCAATCCCATGTCATTAAAATATGAATATGTCATATAATTTCTTTTTAAACATTTATATTTTGTGTTTAGCCAGAATATTCAGCAGGGACTTCATTTTATTTTAAATCCCCTCTCAACCAAACAAAGTTCTATTTAGTGCACTGGTTTGGCACCTCAACCATGAGAGACCACATAGTCAAGGTATCCACTGTGTGATTTGAATCATGAATAATGGAATGGGATTGCTTTATGAGGCCAAGGATTGCAGTAGGATTTCTACATAATTACACACAAATAAAAAGAGGAAATTTTATAAGTGTACATCAAATTTTTTTAATTAACTGCAGATTAAAAACTTTCAGTCATTGCTATACAGTCAAACAACCAAATTGCACACAATTCATTTTACAAGCGCCATTGTCATCTGACCTGAAATAAACAGTTTTTGCAAGCCTGATGAATATCCAGAGTTTGTAACTTTTACTGTTTTGAAACTATTTTATTGTACATTTTTTCAGGATTGAGGAAATTTTGTTATGAATGTTGCCTCGTGTACCTGCACCTGATCATTTGCATATTTGCCTAATGTTTTATCAAAGACAAAACTATGGATAAAGGATCACACAAAACAGGTTAAAAATAGCACTTAAATGTTCTCAGTGAAACTTGCACATCATTGAAAAATCAGAGATCACTCTAAAAGGTCAGGTCATGCAAGTTAGAGTGAAACATGGGGCCAAAAGGAGGAGGGCTGTCAGTAAAGACAAGAAAACTACAGAAACTACGTTGGAGAGGTGGAAGCTAACTTCATTAGAGAGTAAGCTAGACAACCATTTTAATTTGAGAAGGTCCTCATCATGGAGTACATGTCCTCCAAGGAAAGCATGTCCAAGGAGGAGGAGGATTAAGGGATGCCAGCAAAGACAAGAAAACTACAGAAACTACGTGGGAGAGGTGGAAGCTAACTTCATTAGAGAGTAAGCTAGACAACCATTTTAATTTGAGAAGGTCCTCATCATGGAGTACATGTCCTCCAAGGAAAGCATGTCCAAGGAGGAGGAGGATTAAGGGATGCCAGCAAAGACAAGAAAACTACAGAAACTACGTGGGAGAGGTGGAAGCTAACTTCATTAGAGAGTAAGCTAGACAACCATTTTAATTTGAGAAGGTCCTCATCATGGAGTACATGTCCTCCAAGGAAAGCATGTCCAAGGAGGAGGAGGATTAAGGGATGCCAGCAAAGACAAGAAAACTACAGAAACTACGTGGGAGAGGTGGAAGCTAACTTCATTAAAGTGTAAGCTAGACAACCATTTTACTTTTCTTTCGGCAAAAAATCCAAGAAATCTTAACCATAAATCATTTCCATAAATCATTTTATCACATAACTGATCAAATGCATTATACTCAACGGGGGAAACCAGCCGGTTTGTTTTTTGCACTGCCCTAGGCACTTGGTGTCTTCGTCTGGCCTGTCTGCAGACATGTCAGAAATAACTTCCGGTTTTGGGGATCGGGCGATCGAGCGGCATCCAATGAGCAGCAAGTGAGCCCGCCAAAAAGAGGTTGTAGAGCGGGAAAAGGGCAAGGCTGGGCTCACTTTATGTCTTAGCTTCAAGCAGCAAACAAAGTTCTCTCAAAATATTTTTCTTTTTATAGATTTTTCTATACCAAAAGAATCGTGTTTTTCTGCTGAAAGTTTCTTTGAGTTGCAAGCTTTTAGATTAAACTAGTTGAGTTTGACTCCACGGTTCCATGCTTTCTCAGGATAATAACATTTGTCGAGGATTTCTTCCGATCTACTACTACTAGTAAGCTAACGGAAACACGCAGCAAAGATCAAGTGCTAAACGGATTTCATCAGATCGACTACTGGTTGGCTAGCATCAGCCGGCCGAGAACTGTAATCCTGTTACAGAGTCGGAGGAAATTTCTCTCTTGTCCGCCATCATGCCCCGTCCCAGCAAGCGAAAGGTGACCACACCGGCACGCCCGAGGGAATGATGACATTTCCAAAGAGCCACGGAATCCATGGGAAGCAGCCAACGACTGCAATTACACTTGGCAAAGAACACTCTAAACATTTAAATTCTTAAGGCGTCACATCAACCACTGTAGAAAAATTCTTCCTGGCACAGAGGGAACACCAAGACATAAGAAATATACCTGTCGTGAAATTGACACAAATAAGACAGCGGTGTCATCATTTATTGCTGGTCATTTCACGACAGGTGGTACTTTCTGCAACAAATTGGGTAAGGGGTATCTGTATCTGTTCTTAAGGCAGTTACTCTATTTCCTTCTGTGCAGGACAGACGATGGCAGTGACAGAGACTATGCCATGATGGAAAGATTTGGATACAATTTGTTCCTGCTCTGCATTGGTCCTGTTCCAATTTGCTCCAGTCCTGAACTGTTCCTGCTTCCGAGTTTTGCTATGTTTCTGTGTGAACTGTTCTTCCAAGTGACGGTCTGCTCCACCATCTCGGCATTCATCTTGATAAGTTATTTAATTCTTAATCGTTACTAAGGATTGCTTTTTTGCATTTTGTATTATTGCTGTTACAACTACTACCTTTGCATATTATTGTTCTTTTTACATCTGTATTATAATATATTTTAGTGCTGTTTATCTTTACGTATTTACTGCTGTTTTTATCATGTCGACCCCAACTTCCACAACTAACCCGGTTCATTTTAAAACCCCATCTGAACGTTGGGAACTTGAGATTCTCCTTTGCAAGTATTCCAATGTGTTTAGCACTAGCCCCCATGATTATGGTCGCACAGAATTGGTTACCCTTCGTATCTGCACTAGTGATAGTAATATAGAGCGATCATCTGATGACAAGCTAGTTATGACATTTCGTCTGGCAATAAATTAATATGTTGCAATCAGCGTGCGAGTTGACTATACTCTATATTGTGCATACTGAAACCGCTGAGCCCCAAATGTTTGAGACGAGTTAAACTTTTAATTAAGGCAATAATTATAAAAGGGTAACATCTGAAAAAAATATTTTCCATTAAGCTAGACTCTTAGCAATAACGATGAATGCTTGTCACGGGAGCGCAGACCATGCAATGAGAGCCAATATTGAAAGGGGGCACAGGGGCCCCAAAAGTTATGGCCAAGATTGTAGCCTATTATTTTATTTTTATTTTTTACTTTTAAATTTTTTTAAAACTCCTTCATTTAAACATGGATGGCATGTGGACATGGTTGACTAATTAATAACTAATTGGCCAATAAGTACACAAATGATTTGCGTTTCACCAAACATGTTTCTGAAAAGGGGTGTTTATTTATTTATGAGAAAGTGGAGTAAACTACTGCAAAAACTAGTCCACAAAACACTACACTAGACAGCACAGAGAGTTATTTCAAGGTAAACGAGGAAGGAACTTGTCCACCTGCTTTGGGCCTCTTTTGAAGAGAAAAACCTTCAGAGCATTGCTTTGCGTGATGATAAATCAAAGATTTTCTTTCATTCCTCCAACTGGCCATGACTTGCTGTAGTCCGAAACCAGCAGTGTTAAAACGTTTGAAAACAAAACAAAACGGAAACTACCACTGTGGCTGGTTGAGCAAGTCATTGGTCGATTTTTATATCACCCAAACTTTGTGTGAAGAAGGTAACGAGGAAGCTCAAACAATAAAATTTGGAGCTGTACAATGTCACAATACCAAAAAGATACTCAATGGACAACAATCAACCCAAACATTTAAGTCAGTGTCAAAAACATGCTACCAGACTGGCAAGTTTTGCGAAGTCCATGCTTTTTTCCCTTTTTAGAAAACAGGCACTTTACTTTGTATGTTATTGACAACAGTAACAAAAAGCAAACTTGCTTTGATTCACTGTAAAGGCGAGATACTCGGCAAAAGATGGCAACCCATGGACAAGCATTCTTTTATTATTTTTTTTTCAGAATGGAAGAATGAATCGTTACTGGTACCACATGCTTAATGTTTTTGAGAGCCAACACAAATTTGCAGTAAAACAGTCATCATGCATACAACAAACTGATTCCGGAAGCTGCGGGGTGTTTTGCATAAGCGACTACAGAAACGCGGCCTCATGGGTGACGAGTCAGATTGGGCCACAAAATTTCATGCATTTGTTCAACAACGAAGTACCTCTTGATTTGATTTGAACACTGAGTACTGAGAAAAGAAGAAGAAGCGTGTCTTCTAAATTACAATTGCATTAGGCCTGTTCTTTATTTGTGTAGTTTTTTTGTTTTTTTTAACAAACACTTTCAAACCTCAAGGTTTTTATAAATCACGTGTTTATGTCCTGTTTGTTTAAACAGGGTAAATTGAATAAATCAAAGCCAATGTACTGCACAATGCAAAGGAAAGGGACTATGTTTTTGTATAATATTTTTACATTTATTTTTAACGTTCCGAAATGTTTCGTATTTTACAGAATAGGAAGGGTACATTTCCTTGTTTTTCCACTTGCTTTGTATTATTTAAAATTTTACTTCTTGTTTACCTGTAACCTGTTATCACTATTCATTACATATCTGTCTTTGTTTATTTTGTGTGTGGATTGGAAATAAAGTGAATTGAATTGAAAAACTGAAATTGAAGAGGTAGATGAAGAAATTGTTGTGGGCATGACAAAAGCCGTACTTGATGTAGATGAGGATCATTGTGTACTTACAAATATAAAGAATGGGGCTGATGGGATGGGGGATATCTCCATAACGAAAGCTACAAAGGATCGTCTCCTTCCAGACAAAGCATTCCGTGCAGCATTTGCTGTTGTGAAATGTGAGGTTGAGAGGTGTGGAAAGAGGGTGACTGTCTACGTGCCAGATTTTTTACATTTAGGAAATTACTTCAAAAACTGATTACCCTGTGAAATTTCTAGGTTACACAGCTTGGCCATCAAGTCAGATGTAAAGCCCAAGATGTAAGTCACCAATTCAATAATGCTGAAAAAACAACTGGTCGACCATCTCATCAAAACAATCGTAATAGTACAAAAACTAAGGATGCTGGGAAACTTTGCCCGAAATCTGTTTTGACGATACAAAAGTTGCATTTTCCTTGAGCTGATGCCCGACAAGAACAGGAGGGAGAACTTGGCAGAGGTTTTGACCACTTTTCGGCAACTTTGCACTGCATACTTTGCTCGTCACCCCAATGCCCTGGATCTCAGCACCTACAAACCATGTGCAATACAAATGGGTCTCCTTCCATACACCAACTTCCCTTAAGCCGGATGACCCAACTACAAAATTAAAGAGCATGTTCAGGAAATTATTGAAAATCTTGAGGGGCCTTGCACAATTGGAATTCAGCATTTATTCTCTGATGACTTAACTGCAGTCAATTCTTTTCTAACAGAAAACGGAGGTTATGACGGCACCACCAAATATGGAAGGCGGACCAGGTCTTGAATTGGGTGAAATAATGTGAAAGACAAGATTCAGAAACTGGCATGGTAATTGGCAATAACATCACCCCGTCAGATCTTGACGACAAAACACTAACAAGCGTATACCATCATTTAAAAATCAAGTGTAAGATGGGCCAAGAGAGATAGACAAAATGGCATGAAAGTTGTAAAGGACATTAATAGGCAGTTTATCAGCCTGATCAGCCAGTGAACAAACACTAAATCAAAAGGAAGTAACAAGGAGAAACGGTTAAGAATCTATACTGCATCATGCTAGAGGCCAAATAGCAAAGAGCAGAGCATGGTCACTTGTGATAACTCTGGTTTGTGGTATGATAACCAATGTTGAGACTAGTGTGTACAATTCCTTTATAAGCATAATCACTACTTTTGAGACACATATAACGATAAAAAAATTGTTCAAATATAACAAATAACCACATTTCATATGTTCAGTTCTATTCAGCCAACATAAAATACAAGGCTTGCTTGCAGTCAACAAGAACTCCCTTCAATACTGAATTCAAAGGATAAATGCTCCCAATTAAACCAACTCTTCATCGATATTTCCTTCAAAAAGTTATAAAATTCACTAAATATCCATCCTATATGAACTCAACTCTTGCAAAGAAACCTATCATCAAGTCTACTAATAGGAAAAACCACTGAAATTAATATGATCCCAATTAAAAACAATCAAAGGCAGGGTAAGATGGGTGCTCATTTTCACTGATAAAATAGACAATTTATCACCTGATTGTAATTCATTGTAATGTAAGGCTCATTTTCTGGCACTAACTTCACCATTCCCCCAATAGAAACGAATGATTGAAAGGTTGCAGCTCTTATTTCTGATTTTAGAGTTCCAGTTGGCCTTGCTGCTGCGGGACTTAAACATATTTTTTAAAGCTGTAATTTTTGTTTAGATCTGTTCAAAACAAATAGCAAAGAGAGGTACGGTACAGGTCACACCTAGCCCTTCCTTTTCGAAATATAAATGTTTTCATGTTTGTTTTTATATCTAGTGGAATTTTTGCAAAGAAATTAGTACAAAGCACAGAGAATTCTAATGCCATATCTACCGTATAACAATTTTAGCTGCCTTGTTTGGGGAAAAATACATGTGAAATAGCAAATAGTTGAGAGGTTGCAAGAGTTTAAAAGAAGAGTGTAATTAATAACTTAAATACTTTGAATGACTACAAGTAAAGGAGTGGCATTACAAGAGATGGTTAACTTAACCATATCTGGCAACCCTGTTACTTTAAAATAATTGTGGCTTAATTATGTTATCATTGCAGCCCCGGGCAACTTGAACAACCTGATTTCGGAAAGCCATTTGATATTAACTTGTATTTAGCCCTCTGACCTTTTTCAGTTTCAATCTGGATTAGTCTGTTTACGTCCATTTTGGAGTTCTGAGTGACAAACAACAATCCCTCAGTTCCATTAATAATAATTTGTGACTCGACTAATATTTTTTCATCATTTGTTTATACTACGTGCAGGGGGACAAGGGGGGCAGCTCTACAAAACTGGCTATTCAAGTCTGCAACTTCATAGATGGCAATTCTGCTTACAACACCGACCTCATAGCTATGTTTAGCGTAACTGACTCATACAACATTATGGACAAGGTTTTTTCAATTTTTAAGGAGGACTTGGTGGGATTGCAACAAAGGTCACAAATTAGGGTTGGGGACAAATCAAAAATATGCCAACTTTTTCTTGCTGGGGATTACGAGTTTTTAACGAAGACTCTAGGGCACATGGATGCTAACTCGTCTTTCCCTTGTTTATGGTGTTATACGCCACTTAACAAACTTCATGCTGGGGGACCAACCCATTCGCCAAAACTGTGTGGGGATGATGGGTCAGTAACCGTCTGCCAGAGGATTTGGTTCAAGATCTGGCAGACAATAAAGCTGATCCCAGAAAAGGGGGGACACCAAGGCCAATGGCCAATACCACCATTCTATGGCCTTGGACCCCATACTGCCCATCATCCATGATTTAACTCATGTTGTTCCCCCTATTTTACACATCATGTTGGGTCTAGTGGTTCGGTTTTATCGCTCTCTAGAGGAACTATGTAAGAAGTGTGACAAGACTTCACTAGGGGAAAGGGATGTTAATTTGAATCAAAGATGGGAGGAGAAGTCAGTGGAAGTAAACGAGTATGAGCGCGAGTGTATGTTGGTCTGAGAGGAACAGAAGTTTCAAGAGAGTTTGTTGGAAGGTTTCAGAAAGATCCAAAGAGGAAGAAGAGGAAGAGGGTCCATTGATCCTTGTTCGTTGCCTGCCTGTGCTTTGTCAGTCATGTCCCAGGGCAAGGCAGGTGACGTGAAATGGATCCAGTGTGATGTGTTCGGTGTAGATGAGGAAAGTGGGTGGTTTCACAATGATTGTGTTGGGTTGAGACATGTTGATGTAAGTGATATAAGGTTTGAGTGTCCTGTGTGCAAAGGGGATGTAACTAGTGTTGAAGATGTGGTACGAAAACAGTTGGTAGTTGTAGAAAGGCACGCAGGAATGGTGGCAGAATTAAAGCAAAAGGATGAAGGAAGAAAGGAGCTGAATGAGATATTTAAGGAAGTTGAGGCACACATGGGTCCTCTAGAGAAGGAATTAGGACACATTTTAGAGGTTGACCTGGGTGTGAAAAAGCAAGCCTATCATTCCCAGTTGCTTTGTTAGAAACCATTGCCAGATCATTCTTAAACAACTGAGTGTTGTTTTGGAGGGTTTTCCTCATGAGCAAGAAAGATACAAGAATCTTTTTGCAAGGCTCAGAGCAATATTCAGTTTTTGTGGGAGCACCTTCTTGAGTGATAAGGATATGGCAATGCTTTCAGCAAAGTGCTGGGAATTGGGCGAGTGGTTTCCTTGTGTTTTTCCAGAAGAGAGGATTCCACCCAAGTTGCACATGCTGATATATCATGTTCCCGAGTGTGCTGCTGCATGGAACACAGTGGGAATGCTTGCGGAACATGGCATTGAAAGCATTCATGCCCAGGTCAATGCAGATGAACGCATCTATGGTAATGTAAGAGACCTCAAGGACTTAAGTACCTCATGACGAAAGTGCACAAAGGCTGACTGTGATGGGAGGTACAAACTAGTAGGAAACGTAAAAACATGTTCAAAGTGCTCATCTGTTTATGCAGTGTGATAATTCATTTTCGTTGAAAATTTAACAATAACCGAGTGACTTACTGTGGTTCTAAAACATTAACTGTTTTTAGTAAAAGACATTGCAGAATTTAGAAGATATAAACATCTACAAGTTCACAGATTTACACCTAGCTAGCTTACATGGAATTAAAGCTTAAAGGTGATCATGGTAGAAAAACACCCCCGAAATATTTCTGCATAGAGTGCTGCAGTTTCTCTGAAACAAGTACCACAAGTAAAAAAATTCCTATATGAACATGCACAAAAACTGGACAAAACAGAAACTGTTTTTCATTGAACGCTAAATGATTGAAAAGGATGCATTCATCCCAAAATTAGTGATGTAATAACATGTACATATAACACCCTTTGCTCACTCCTCTCTTTGTGCTCTTTGATGCAATTCTAACACTAGACCCACTTGATTAACCTCACATTGTGCAAATCATTTTGTTCTATTTTTATAGCATGCCTTTTTCTTATTATATTTTGTACTGTAACACTTCTTGTGTTGCGATTTTGTGTACTTTAAATGTGCCATATTTTGTTTTACTTATAAATTTGGAATGTGAAGTCCAAAGCCAGTATTTTAACTTTGGATGTGAGCCCATAGTCTTACAATGCAAAGTTATATTTAACTATGCATGTTTTTCAAGTGCACATTACATGTATATTAACTCAGTGTTAAGCTTTGAGATTGCCAGTATTTCTTTTTATTTATTTTCAACTTTGCAGTGTGAACCAAGAGAGTCTTACAATGCCAAAGTTATATTTTGCGATGCATGTCTTTCAATTGCACATTACATGTATATTATCTCAGTGTTAAGCTCTGAGATTGCCAGTATTTCTTTGTATTTATTTTCAACTTTGCGGTTGAACGAGATTCTTTGGTTGTTTCATTGTCCTGGGTTACGTAACTCCTTTGTTGAGGCGAATTCCCTGAGCTCTGTTTTGTCAATCTAGTGCTCTGATGGCAGGTACTAGCACTAGCAGAATCGGATTCAGATGCAACGGATTTTGACAGGTTTCGGCTTCTTTTTGACCTCATGTTGACAAATTCACTGGCCCAGTGGTGTCTATATAGTTAGAACTTGCAGATGGTGATGTTAGAAACAGCGGTCCGCTCTTTTTTAATAAGAATTTAAAACGAGTTTGGAGAGCACGATTTCACGGTTATGTGTCTCTCATGGTGCTTTTTGCGTTAGGTCCAAAAAAAGTAGGGGGACAAGGGTTTAATTTTGTTGCAAAATCTCACATTATGGATTAATTGCCCACATTTAAAATGAATGTATCTATTTCTACTCGAAGGTTATTTGATCTTTTTGAATCACGATCCAACATAAATGACAAATCGTAGGTTTTTTTATGGGCTATTTTAGTTTTTATTTAGCGTGGTTAAAAATACATTTTGAAAATCTTCAGATCTTTTTTATGCTTTACCAAAATCGGAAAAATTACTTTATAAGTATGTTCTGAAACCAACCATATAATTTATTATTTAAAAAAAACCATGAAACTTGAATTTGTTTCAACTCTTGTTGTTTTTCTTTTTTTTTGTTACAGTGTAATTTGTATATTAAATATAAGTAATTTTATTACTGAATTGCTGAATGCATTTTCACTATTGAAAACGACACAAAGAAATGAGCTGATATTTTCACAGACTTGTTGTCGTACACATATTTCGTGATTCTGTGGAAGCATTTACAAATGTTTTACTATTGCTGTATAGGGGTTTTCAATAAAAGAAATTAAATACTATTACCCACTAAGCCCCAACTATCCTATTTTAAAGTTTTATACTACAACATTAACATGAAGAGAAAAACATTATGATTATATAAAACCCTCAAAAGTTTTTTAGGATCAGAACTTGTGTAATACACTATAGGTCCATGCCTATGTTCTTCTGATCATGTTTATTAATTGTTCTCAGCATTTTATCTTACACATTACCTGGCAAATATATATAAATTATGTATTAATTTTATATGTTGTATCAATATTCTTGATTATCCTTTTTCTTCAAACAGATCTTTGGTTCTCCTGATCATGTCATGCTGTGCCTGTCCTCCATGATTGAAATCCTGTCCTCATCTCGTCTCATTTTCTCTTGGTTGGGGGGCCCTGGCCCGGCAATGTTTAAACAATGTAAAATTATGTACATATTTTAAGAAAGTATTTATTTTATATCATATTCTATATCACAGTCTTACAGAGTTATACCCTCAAATCCATTTGACTCAAAAGTAAGCTCAGGACAGCGGAAAAGGTACTACAAAGGATGTAGATCTGACAGATGCCAAGCATCAGCCAGTGGTGTTTCAAAACAAAGACATCATCTACTTGGCATGGGTGGATGATGAAGTTTGCAAAGGAGAATTTTTAGTCCGATCAGTTAAACCAGAGGATGATGATCTTGTATGCACCACAGCTATAAATTCAGGAAACAACCCAGTTTTGCTGGATAATATGAAAATTGACCAGGTAGAAAAGGGTGCACATGTTTTATTCACCTGGGACTGTGTTCCTGGGAAATTTGTTGAGTTAAAGCCTGCAGTGATTTTATGTGAAATTGACCAATTTGTTTGGCTGAAACCCAAGAGTTCTCATGCACTACGTGTTGAAAAAGATGAACTCTGTAAGTGCCCATATGATTTTGAAATAGACGATGTTGATTTGGTTAATGATGTTTCGCAGACTGATGTAAATGTTGTGAAAATGATTGTAGAACAATATGAAGATGCAGTAAAACAAACACAACATAGTTACCAAAAAGCAACAATCCAACTAACAAGTGCCAATATGCAAAAGGTAAAGTTGGTAAACAGAGACATTTGTCTCCCACCAAAAACAATATACATAGTCATGGGATGGTTTATTACCAGAGACCACACCGAAAACATGTGTTTTCCTTTTCACAATTTCACTCTGCCCATTTATGTTTATGTTTTGTTGGCTACCACCGGATTTAGTTTCAAATTTCCTGCACCACCACAAACCCAGCGCTATTTCGCTCAAGACTTATTGGGCAGTCTCCCTCTTTCACACACCCTATCCTATCCACTTCCGCCGCCGCCCCTCCCCCCCCAACTAACACCTGTTCCCCCTGGTTGCTTTGCTCTCTACCTCCACCACCCCCCATCCCTTTTAAGAACTACATGCTACCTCAAACGTTTTTTTAAAGCTTTAGTTTCCATAAATGATTCTCCATCAACAGGGGAGAATCTTCATAAATATTTAAACCTAAAGCTTTTTGAACATTTTGAGTGCGTTCCGGTCCTTATATTTCTTTACGTTTGTCCTCTTAAAGTTTTTCTATATGATGCACATTTCAAATACGAGCAAAATGTTTTTTGTGGTAACACTAGTCTCATCTCATGGTTTGTTTGCACACGGCTACATGTAGGCCTTTCAGTCACGTGACACTTTCGTTCGCACACAGAGCACTGCCCGTTGTCCCCTGTACAACGTGTGTGTGTGTGACACGTTGGTCAATGGGGAGATCGGAGTTCACTACGGACACTACGCGTGGGACGGCAATTTTAGCAAATGCCCGTTTCAAGCCACTCTGACCGAGTTCGATTCGCACTTTTTCGTTCGCTCTAGCAGCCTTTTGATTGGTTGTAAGCCTTCCGAAGATTACCGAGATTGCAGTACAGTACATGAATGCCCAAATCATGTCAAACGTGTGCCGACAGCCGGAATGAAAACGATCAACGACTTCAGATAAAATGAAGACTTTGCATCCATTTTTCTAATTGAAAACATCGTCTGACACGTATGGCACATAGGTGAGTACCTTTCTTGACTATCTAACAATAATTGTGCAAAGTTTGGTTACAATATGTTGAAGATTAATAATGCTAGCCCAATTTTTTCACGACCCTTTCTTGCCACGTTTTTCACTTCAACCCGCAGCGACAACGTGTTCACAATGACTCCCTGACCTCCGTGACCCACGGAGCGTCCATTATAGCACAGGGCAGTTGTTGTTTTATAGTTGGCTTACGGGTGTATTAAGAATATTGAATTGTCATTAAACTGATATAAAATAAGTCGTAGTATATTAATATTAGTACATAACTACAAAATAGGTAAAATTCAGTCAAGAATACTTGGGACAACTGGTGTAATTACTGGCAGAATTAAATATGTGAAGTTGCAGTACCCTCCAACAAAGTGGTACGGTCTGTATCGTTCTCGGCTGTGGTGTTGGCTGTACATGCTGTATGAATGAATCTGAAGTGAATCGGGAGTTTTCTCGGTGGGATTTGTACAACTAAAACTTGTAAATTTGATCTTCTTTTGATAGCCAACTAAAATTTGTATGTTTTGTAAGTATAAGTGGCGAATAATGTGTGATTTACGTCTTAAAACTAACTAAATTTGACACGATGTCCGAGTGTGTACGTGGCCGTGTACTGATTTTTTTTTTTTGCGAGTTTGTTTACATGTACATGTAATCTAAATCAGGAGTTTTCTCGGTGGGTTTTGAGGAGTTTGTTCTACTTAAACCTGCATATGTCTGATTAGTGTCCATAAATTCGATCTTCTTTTGATAGCCGACGAAAATTTGTGAGTATAAGTGCAGATTAATGTGTGATTTACGTTTAAAAACTAACTAAATTTGACACGATGTCCGAGTGTGTATGCGGCCGTGTACTGATATTTTTTGCAAGTCTGTTTACATGTACATGGTTTACGAAGTCGGAAATTATTTCCAACAAACTACGTCGGGTTTTGTGAAATTTGTGTCATTAAACCTCAAGATATTCCTCATCCATGTCCATAAATGTGATCATCATTTGACATCCGATGAAAATGTGTGAATGAGGAGACTGAATGCAGATTGAGGTGTCCTTTATTAACTCTTCTACCTGCCTATATTTTGTTTTTCAGAACCAAGACAATAATATTAACAAGAGGTATTAGAACAGCCTACTACTAGTACTAACACGAGTATTAATTAGAGAAGAGGTGATGGCAGGAAATGAAGAGGAGGTGCATAACCTGGATTCGTCAACACTTGGTGCAGAGGAGTTTCATGCAGACCAGCCTTCAACATCCAGACTGCCAAAGTTATCATCATTGGAGCATGGTTAGTTAGAGTTCTTTCCATTGTTTGAACCATTTTATATAAGAAATACTATTTATTTCAAAATAAAAAAATACAAAATATTGTGGGATAAGATGGCCACACATAAATCTTTTCTCATGAAACGTTAGCTATTTTGAGGAAACACTGGTTCTGCTTCACGAATTATTTACTTTACTTAATTTATGCTTTTAAATAAATAAGGCCTAATGAATTTACCACCAGGTACTAAGTTGTAGCATTAGATGCTTTGATGCTTTACACGGGTGGGATTCGATTAAATTTGATTAATACTTGTTTTATCCAGTAACAATTTTAGCTTGACATTGCATGATAAATAAAACTTGCCTTTCTTCATTTCTTCCTTTTTTTTGTCCCTAGAAATAGGAAAGTACTGCTCTGAGGCTGGCCTGAAGCTGCAACACTTTGATGAACCAGGGAAGGAGCTTCCAAGACTTAATTTAGTAAAAATTGGTGTAGTAGTAGAATTGCATGCACATTTGGTAGGAACTTTGAATTATTCCCTTGGTGATCTGAGTAGTGTTATTTTGAGATTAGTTGGTAGGGATGATGTTAAAGTTAAGTCTACAGCTACTTCTATCTCGCGCCTTGTTGACACATACAAGAAAAAGAAAAAGAACAAAGCAACAAAGTTACAGGCATTTTTCTTTCTAAAGGTTTTGGAGGGTCTGGCCATTTTTGAAAGCACCACTATGTGTTATGCGTTATTATCAGGTGAGGCAGACAAGTGTTTATCAAAGAAGAACACTTTAAGCAGTTTAATGCCAATCAAAAGTTTCCTGCATACTGGTGTTTGTCAAGAACTATCAATAAAAATCAAGACACAAAAATTTTGCCAAAAATTTGAAAATATTTTAATATCATAATTTCATATTAATTATCATTAATCATAATTTCATATGAATAATTAATTACTTAATATTTGTAATTTTTAAAGTGGAATGATCACACTGTCTTGTTTGAAGACTTTTTAGACACAAAATAGCTGAATAAATTGCTTGTACGATGCTTATTCAAGCAAATATCTGAAAATATGCTGTTTTTATGATTTATTGTTCATATTTTCATAATTATAGGTAGTTCATCTCAGCATTATGCAAATTATTTTTAAAGTATTAACTATCACCAACCTTTGTGCCAAGTTTGATATGCATACATTGCTTTGTTGCTGAATAATGGGCAAATTTAGTTGAATTGTCCTCAAATTTACCGTACCGTCAGTAAAACAAAGACTTAAGAATGACCTTTGACCTCGGGCCCAAAAATTGCAATAATTGTCAATATAAAATCAGGCATATCTCGGCAACCACACGTCCGATTAAAAAAATTCCAAGTGTTTCTGAAATGGAAAGAGTTGCTCTTTAAGCCAAGCACACTTCTTAATGCTTATCAAAAGCTTTGAGAAACCACCTAAAATGCCTACTACATGATGTATGATTTCACTCTTCCCTTTTTTTACACACAATTCTCCTTGCAAAACCTGTGCATTAGGTGCATTAGAATTAGATTGCCATTTTTATGCGATTCACAACCTTTAGAAATGTGTTTGAAACAACTGATAAAACTCCTATATCATGTTATTGTTAGGATTGTGAGTCAATACAACAAAGGCATTATTATAGAAATGTTCAGTATTTAATTTTAGGTGACATCTTCATTTACTGGTAAGAATGAGGAATTTACGGGTATTGCTCGCCTTAGTTATAAGTAAGACATATCATCATGACATTATGTATGCAATAATGAATGACAAAGATTTTCTTGCCAGCAAACATTTTTACTCAATTTAGTATCTGACTATGGTTATGGTGCTGACCCAAAACTAACGTTCAGTTGTTTATCCTTTGTTTTCTTTTTGGCGAAAAGGATATGAATAATGAATGGAGAAATGAACTGAAGTTTGCTTACCGCCTGTTGCTGTCACTGAAAGTTCACCTCCAAAAGATAGCTCATCTTCAAATTCAACATTATTCTTGTGAATGCGAGACCATACCAACCAGAAACCACAAAACCACCATACTTACTTCCATAAAGATTCCCGCCTAAACTGCTGTGCTATACTATAGTGACTTCGTGAAGACATTGGAATGTCAGGCGAGGTACTCAATGACTCAAACCTCATGTCCACTTCTCCATGGCAAACTCAAGTGTGGCTGAGGCCGTCGCTTTCCACCATGTCCACAGCGCGGCTACAACTCCAGTTTTCATTTTGTCAGCAGCTTTCACACGTCTGTGTGAGTTAGCATAGTTACAGAATGGAGGTACAATTCTACCACCATGATAACAGTCAGTACAGTGGGTCACCAACAAACTTGGATCTATCTCGTATCTGTGTTTAAATTCAACTATTTAATAACGATGGAATGCGAGATAGCCTTTTAGTTTTACATTCCGTCTTGGCGTCGCTCGAAACCACCTTCCACAGACGTCCAGCATGGCATGCGTACAGTACATGCCTTCCTGTCGTGTGTTCCAACGTACTCGCTCTGGCAAAACGTTTACGAGAGTGCACATTGCATGCACGTGACACTAAAAAAGGGTCGCACTCAAAAAGACGACAACTGCCCCCCAACAACAACCGTAAAATGTGGGGAGAGTTATAAAGTTATACTTGGACGATACAATTATGCAATGGGTAAGTTCTGAAAGGGCATCCTTGTTGTTTTTTCTCCCTCTTTTTTGTATTTACTGCTGTTTCTTGTTTTTGTTTGTTTAATCTTTCCTTTTTTAAAGGAATATAGATGTTTAGTGGCTGTCATGTTACTAATAATGTTGTTTTACGAATGATACAATTAAAAATGTAACCATACAAACAAATCTTCACAATAGAGGGCACTTTCAACTTAACAGTGACTCCTGCAGTATAATGGTATCGTCCATGTACGGTCCAAAGACAAGAAGGCGGACATTACTACCATGGAGATTTCCTTCCTCCATGCTACTACTACTAGTAGTTACTAATTCAGGGTAAAAAAAACCTCCTTTTGTTATTCGGGGTAAAAAAAACCTCCTTTTGTTACAGTAAAAAAAACAACTTTTTAAACAGATTGAAGGTGGTATAGATTCATATGACTCTCCCACATATATTTAATGGTTAATTTGAGGTCAAACGTTGTTTTAAAATGCGTTAAAAAAAAATTCGGCGGAAGCCGTTTTCGTGCGACCGCTAAAAAACAGTTAAATCAGTTGTTTTCGCTGTCGTCAGAGCAAGGGGCAAGTTCGGTTGGCCGACTAGAGTCGACTAGGCTTCCGATCTAGTTGTCACTCGCGAAAGCTGCATGTAACTGCCATCTTGACAAAATGACGTAACTTCGTTCGTTGACTCCCCAGAGAAACAGTACTCCGGAGCTAGGTTGATCTAGTTCGATACGCCGTTGCCTTGTTGTCATATTTTGACGAATCAATCGACTAAACGCATTCGAGTGAAACATAGACACCACGCATGCTTAATTTAAATGGCAAACTGACTAAAGTTTAGCACCCTAAGTTGCCCTCCTAGCTAGTTCTAGTCCGAGTAACCGCTCTACTGTCAGTCCAGCCATGGAGGAAGAATGCTGTCAAAATAGTGTGTAAACCTTTCCAACAAGGTGAATAAACGGTTGCAGAGATAAACACTTCTTATCTTAAGAAAGAGCCAATAAACAACTTCTTATCTTAAGAAAGAGCCAATAAACAATTCTGACCTTTCATCCAACGTACGTGCACCATAATGCATACACGGCGTGGCAATCAAGGCACGTGTGTGGAAATCCAAGATCGTATAGCGCGGCTATATAAAAATACACGATCTTTTGTGAATATTAATTCGGCGATTGGGGTGGCTAGAGCGCCCTCTGTAAGTGAAAATTGTGGGAGCCTTAAAGTGGCACATTGCCTTAAAAAACTCTCATAATTTTGCTGTTGGAATTACTACTTATCCTTTGTAAGAGTTGTTCATGCACAAAAACACCCGTAGTGTGTTGTAGTTGGTGAGAAGTGATTAAAAAACAAACATAAATTTGCCCCGAAAATACAACCAGTGGAACATAATACATGTATACTGTTACACCTGTTACACCTGTTTTACCAAAGTATTATTCAGTCTGTCATTACTTTTAGCTGTATTGTTAGGTATAATAATCTAACCGTGAAAAGTCAGAAGAAAATTGATCGTATCACCAAGGTTGCCAGCAAGATAATAGGTTTTGAAGTCAAACAAATGAATGAAATCGTAGACAACCAGTATGTTACTAAATTAAAAGTTATAAACCAGGATCCAACTCATCCCCTTCACTCTTTCATTCACATTCTCCCATCGGGAAGGTACCGTTCTCTTTCTACTCGTACAAACCGATTCAGACTATCTTTTTTACCCAGTGCTATTCATCTTTTTAACTCACTTTTATAAGGTAATTTTAGTTATGCTCTCTTTTTAAATCAGTGATGGTAAGCTTTGGAAAATGCTTCTCTCTTTTTAAAACGTTAACTATTTATTTGTTTAAAACTATTTTTGTAGTTAGTATTAATTAGTATTTTTGTGTATGTAATTTGGAATGATAACAGACTTGTTTTTGTAATCAGTAAATAAACTTGGTAAATAAACTTGACTGTTTCTTAGTGCACACAGGGAAAGCCATTTTCACTTTTTACCTGTAAGCTGTGATGAAATAAATAAAATTGAATTGAATTGAATTGAATTCTTGTCTCTATTTTCATTATCACCGAAATTAACATTAGCGACACCGATAGCGCACACAAATGTACCCGAAGTGCCGCTGTATTAACACCACACGCACCGCATGCTGTGCTTCAAGGCCAGGGCCCTGTACCACCGTACGTCGTGTAATATAGCTTTCCTTAGTTTACCAGAGGACAGCTCCATTTCAGACTCTGACCTGGAGAGCATGTTGAACATGCATGTTGAACGATACAGACACCATCTACGACATAAGACTGGGGATGGGAGAGCGAGGGGTGGAGTGCAATGGTGATCCGCCCAGCAAGACGATTCGACAGGAGGAGCCAGAGGAGAAATACTACTCAAAGTATTACTTACTAGTAAGAATAAAAGAAAAACTTAACAAACACTTCCAAGCCTATACGTATGATTATAATATAAAATTTAGAAATATGGAAGACGTAGATCTTCATAAGGCCAATACGTTTTTTAGGAAATATTTTCCAAAGTATTGTAAGGCTCATTTTCTGGCACTAAATTCACCATTCCCCCATCCCCTGTAATTATAACATTGTTGACAGGTGGTCTATTTCACTTCAAAGCTCACTCCCTTATCTTGTAAAACACACCACACACATTCCTAGGCTATAACCCCAAGGTTCCCCAAGGCACTGACCATAACTCCCCTGCTGACCATTACCTCATCCAAACTTATTATATTCAAATGATGTCACTGATCTTATGTATTTTCTCTGTGATATCATTGCTAAATCTAGATACACCCTACCTCCAGAAACCCTATATAACATCCCCCCAAATTCTCGTTTTAAAGTGTACTTATTCGGACTCTCATTCTTGAGTGCTCCGACTGGCTCCATACATCAGAGACTCGCCTCTCATATATCTACCAGCTATAGATTTGTTGTACCTGTGTATTTGCAATCGTTTTATCCGTCAAATAAATTATCATTAAAGTTTGGCCGAAACGTTTGTTTGTTGTACCACCATTTATTCATTGACGTCTACACTTGCCCTCTGCTCCGGCACACGTTCACCCGAACAGTTATAGTTGTATAGTTAACCAGGAAAGCCCTGCTCACATTAATTCCTGCGTTACAGTATTATAGATAGACTAGGATTTGTTATACAATCTGATGATAGGGTGCGAATGGTTTTTGACTCACGGGTCCTAAATTTCCCAATTTCTCTGCCATTCATGAAAATGGAAGATTTAACGGCGGAGCGTTTATTTGAAAGAATACGAAATGTGTTGAATAGCTACCAGTTTATTCGTTTTGACGAAACTGTAAGTGTAACTGTACACTTTGTACACGTGAAATGCCAGAATTGGATTGGTCAGGCTCTCCAAGAGAAGACCGGTAACAACATAAAATATATCCTAAAAAATAGGAAAAAATACATTGAGCCATTGGTTTCTGCTCTTCATAGAAGAGCTGGGATTATAGAAGGAACGCTGGGTGGAATTGAAGAGCTCCAGCGATTCCAGGATGTGTTAACAAATTATCGGTTAGTTGTTCTTTCCAGAATGTACAAAATGAGCTAGACGTGAATTAGACCTCGCTATCCGACAGGCCGAAATTTCCACATTTTAGTTAATTTCCAAGATCGTCCAATAATTTTAAGTTTAACTATCTTCAGTGATATATATTCAAGATTGATCGGAACAAGCTTTATTCCATAAGTAAGCCGAGAATGCCACAAAGACGCGAAAAGAAAAACGACCGGTCTAGCGCTAGCAGCACTGGTAACGGTACTGCAACCTCGATGGCGTCCAGCGTTACATCGCCCGCTAACATCGGTACATGGGCTCGCCCAACCTCGGCTGATGGCAGTGAAACCAGTCCCACTGGGGGGTCTCCGTGTAGCGATTTCAACATTCTTCGTGAGGATCTTCGCACCATGATTGGAGTCATACACTCTAAACTGGATACTGTCATTTCTAACCAACAGAGTATCCTCAATAGAGTTTCTTCTATAGAGGAAAAACAAGCTGCTCTTGAGGCGGCAGTCAGTTTCACTTCTGACTCCGTTGAAGCGCTCCAGGAGCAGGCCAATATTTCCACCACCAACATTTCCAAATTTGACAAACAGCTGCAAGAGTCTGCAACCACACTTAATGATCTCCGGGATGAGGTACACGTGAAATGCCAGAAAGGGGGAAAATGCAATACGGCAGCTCGGCTCATGCAGTTAGAGGAGCTGTTGGTTTCTGCTTTTCATAGAAGGGCTGGAATTATAGAAGGAACGCTGGGTGGAATTGAAGAGCTCAAGCGATTCCAGGATGTGTTAACAAATTATCGGTTAGTTGTTCTTTCCAGAGAGCATTGCTATTCTAGCATTTTTAAAGGTCCGGATCAGAAACTCCGGACCACATACCTTCATTTTGCTAGAGGGCGTTACGATGTGATAAGATCAATGTCAGGGTTCCTCAATCGCAGCAATTTCTTCAACACGTGTCACAAGGGATCGAGTGGGTTTGGGATATTGATGCCTCTGTACCTGGGGATGAGATGGCAGTGGCAGACTGTGGTAATAAAAGAGTGGTAATCTACAACACTAAGGGACACCAGAAGAAAACTGTCCAACTTGATGATGAGTCGCTCAGAACCTTCATGTGCGAAGCTGTAGCGATAGTGAACAGTCGACCGCTGTCGGTAACAAATCTAAACGACGTCAACTCATTGGAGCCACTTACCCCCGACCACCTGCTAACTATGAAATCAAGTGTTGCTCTACCTCCTCCTGGTAAATTTCAAAGAGTAGACCTGAATGAGTTCTGGTCCCGTTGGAAAAAGGAATTTTTGCACACTCTACAATTGCGCCAAAAACAAACTCAAGAACGCCCAGAGCTACATGTAGGGGACATAATCATGGTCATGGAGAACAACCTACCTCGCAACCCGTGGCAGCTTGGCCGAATCACACAAGTCTTTCCTAGTGCTGACAATCATGTTCGAAGAGTGAAGCTTACCATTGCTGACTCCACTCTAGATGCCACGGGCAAGCGTACCCATGTGTATGAATATACATGTAACGGGTTTTAGGCACAGATGTCCCAAGTGTTATAATAAGGAAACTATCCATCCTACGTTAGGCGTGCCGATGCACGAGCTATATACTAGAACGCAAGAAAAAACCCACTTTGTACAGACTCAGGCTGGGTTTGCTTATGTGGAGATGTGGGAAAATCAATGGGGTGCAATGTTTAAAAACTTCCCAACAGATTTGCGCAAATCACTAGAAGATGACGTTGATACTGGTCAGTTCTCAACCCTAGGGATGCCTTTTTAAAAATCAATTTTGCAACAAATACTGTTTATATCACCCCCAGATCATTGTAGATAATTTTAAAGATATTTCATCGTATTTTGGATTAATTAAGTGCACCATAATCCCCGTCCAATCTGTACCATCCCCTTATCCCTTACAAGGCAGTTGACAAGCTTATATTTCCCCTATGTTGAACCTGTGTAGAAAATGAACAAAAAACACCATGTCATCATAGTGATGAAGAGAGAAGTTTGAGTGGTATCTATACGTGTCTCTTGAGCTGCAAAAAGCAGTTGAGTTGGGCTACGTAGTACAGAGAATTTACTGCGTGTGGCATTTTGAGAGAAGTGAAGTGTACGATCCGGTTTCTAAATCCGGCGGTTACTTCTCGGACTATATCAACACGTTTCTAAAAATAAAGCAGGAGAACTCTGGTATTCCGCAATGGTGCGAGACCGAGGCAGACATTCAAAAAATACATCAGTGATTATGAAACTAAAGAATGCATTTTGTTAGACCGTAACAAACTTGTCAAAAATCCAGGGCTGAGAGCCCTTGCAAAGCTCATGTTGAATAGTGTCTGGGGTAAGTTTGGTCAGAGAAAAATATGTCTAGAACCGAAGTAGTCACAGATCTATCAAGGTTATACCAAATGTTGTTTGCTGATGATCTCGTTGTTTATAACGTCAATTTCTTTAATGACGAGTTAGCGGAGGTTAAGTTTTCCAGTGAGGAAGAGTTTATTCCCCCTAGTCCTCGCACCAATGTTGTAGCGTTCGCCACCACACATGCGAGATTAAAGCTGTACTCCGTCTTGAGCAATTGCAAGAAAGGATATTGTACTATGACACTGACAGTATTATTTACGTGAATGCGCCTGGTCTGTACAATCCTTCCCTGGGTGACTAACCGAGGGGATTTAACCAATGAGATTAATCCGAAAGATGGCAATTACATCACGGCTTTCGTTTTGAGGGGCCCCCAAAATTACGCGTACAATGTAGACACGGGAAAGACATGTTGTAAGTGAGAGGATTCACGCTTAACTGAAGGAATTCTCAGAAGATTAATTTTGATACGATTGTACATATGGTTAAGAATATAGACGCCCTACACATCACCCTAACTAACCCCCATCACATAACCAGAGAATCAAGCTAAAAAAAAATATAAATCTTTATCAAAAGATTATAAAATTTGTTACAATAAAAGAGTAGTTCTGAACGATTTAAATACCATCACGTATGGGTATACGCGTTCGTGAACCGTAACCATCCGTAATTACAACATCATTTTAAGTTTCAAAATGTATAAATTACCTTTCCTTTGTTTTTATTAACTATCCTCACAAGGTTTGCATGAGCATACAAATACGAATGGTTTTTGACTCACCGGTCCAAAATTTCCCAATTTCTCTGCCATTCATGAAAATGGAAGATTTAACGGCGGAGCGTTTATTTGAAAGAATACAAAATGTGTTGAATAGCTATCAGTTTATTCGTATTGACGAAACTGTATAAAAAAAACTGTACACATTGTACACGTGAAATGCCAGAAAGGGGGAAAATGCAATACGGCAGCTCGGCTCATGCAGTTAGAGGAGCTGTTGGTTTCTGCTTTTCATAGAAGGGCTGGAATTATAGAAGGAACGCTGGGTGGAATTGAAGAGCTCAAGCGATTCCAGGATGTGTTAACAAATTATCGGTTAGTTGTTCTTTCCAGAGAGCATTGCTATTCTAGCATTTTTAAAGGTCCGGATCAGAAACTCCGGACCACATACCTTCATTTTGCTAGAGGGCGTTACGATGTGATAAGATCAATGTCAGGGTTCCTCAATCGCAGCAATTTCTTCAACACGTGTCACAAGGGATCGAGTGGGTTTGGGATATTGATGCCTCTGTACCTGGGGATGAGATGGCAGTGGCAGACTGTGGTAATAAAAGAGTGGTAATCTACAACACTAAGGGACACCAGAAGAAAACTGACCAACTTGATGATGAGTCGCTCAGAACCTTCATGTGCGAAGCTGTAGCGATAGTGAACAGTCGACCGCTGTCGGTAACAAATCTAAACGATGTCAACTCATTGGAGCCACTTACCCCGACCACCTGCTAACTATGAAATCAAGTGTTGCTCTACCTCCTCCTGGTAAATTTCAAAGAGTAGACCTGTACTCTCAGAAACGGTGGAGTCGAGACCAACACCTGGCAAATGAGTTCTGGTCCCGTTGGAAAAAGGAATTTTTGCACACTCTACAATTGCACCAAAAATAAACTCAAGAACGCCAAGAGCTACATGTAGGGGACATAATCATGGTCATGGAGAACAACCTACCTCGCAACCCGTGGCAGCTTGGCCGAATCACACAAGTCTTTCCTAGTGCTGACAATCATGTTCGAAGAGTGAAGCTTACCATTGCTGACTCCACTCTAGATGCCAAGGGCAAGCGTACCCATGTGTATGAATATACATGTAACGGGTTTTAGGCACAGATGTCCCAAGTGTTATAATAAGGAAACTATCCATCCTACGTTAGGCGTGCCGATGCACGAGCTATATACTAGAACGCAAGAAAAAACCCACTTTGTACAGACTCAGGCTGGGTTTGCTTATGTGGAGATGTGGGAAAATCAATGGGGTGCAATGTTTAAAAACTTCCCAACAGATTTGCGCAAATCACTAGAAGATGACGTTGATACTGGTCAGTTCTCAACCCTAGGGATGCTTTTTTTTTTTTTTTTTTTTTTTTTTTTTTAAGGGGGGGGGGGAGGACAAATGCGACTCGCCTTTTTATGAGGTCAGTGGAGAAGAGTCTATATCTTACCTGGACTTTACCTCTCTTTATCAATTTTCCAACAAATACTGTATACCGGATTACCGGTAGGTCACCCCAGATCATTGTAGATAATTTTAAAGAAATTTCATCGTATTTTGGATTAATTAAGTGATAATCCCCCGTCCAATCTGTACCATCCCCTTCTCCCTTACAAGGCAGTTGACAAGCTTATATTTCCCCTATGTTGAACCTGTGTAGAAAAAGAACAAAAAACACCATGTCATCATAGTGATGAAGGGAGAAGTTTGCGTGGTATCTATACGTGTCTCTTGAGCTGCAAAAAGCAGTTGAGTTGGGCTACGTAGTACAGAGAATTTACTGCGTGTGGCATTTTGAGAGAAGTGAAGTGTACGATCCGGTTACTAGTCCGGCGGTCTCTTCTCGGACTATATCAACACGTTTCTAAAAATAAAGCAGGAGAACTCTGGTATTCCGCAATGGTGCGAGACCGAGGCAGACATTCAAAAAATACATCAGTGATTATGAAACTAAAGAAGGCATTTTGTTAATCCGTCAAAAATCCAGGGCTGAGAGCCCTTGCAAAGCTCATGTTGAATAGTGTCTGGGGTAAGTTTGGTCAGAGAAAAATATGTCTAGAACCGAAGTAGTCACAGATCTATCAAGGTTATACCAAATGTTGTTTGCTGATGATCTCGTTGTTTATAACGTCAATTTCTTTAATGACGAGTTAGCGGAGGTTAAGTTTTCCAGTGAGGAAGAGTTTATTCCCCCTAGTCCTCGCACCAATGTTGAAGCGTTCGCCACCGCACATGCGAGATTAAAGCTGTACTCCGTCTTGAGCAATTGCAAGAAAGGGTATTGTACTATGACACTGACAGTATTATTTACGTGAATGCGCCTGGTCTGTACAATCCTCCCCTGGGTGACTAACCGAGGGGATTTAACCATTGAGATTAATCCGAAAGATGGCAATTACATCATGGCTTTCGTTTTGAGGGGCCCCAAAAATTACGCGTACAATGTAGACACGGGAAAGACATGTTGTAAGTGAGAGGATTCACGCTTAACTGAAGGAATTCTCAGAAGATTAATTTTGATACGATTGTACATATGGTTAAAAATATAGACGCCCTACACATCACCCTAACTAACCCCCATCACATAACCAGAGAATCAAAACTAATGAAATAAAATCTAAATCTTTATCGAAAGATTATAAAAATTTGTTACAATAAAAGAGTAGTTCTGGACGATTTAAACACCGTCCCTTATGGGTATATAAGCGTTCGTAAACCGTAACCATCCGTAATTACAATATCATTTTAAGTTCCAGTTGTTTAAATTATCTTGCCTCTTATTAACTATCCTCACAAGGTTTGCATGAGCATACAACTAATTATTTCAAATACTTCAGAGAAAATAACTGCGCAGAATGGGGGATAGCGATCATCCAGTACATATTTTTTTGTATTTCATTTATTTATTTTGTAAAAAAAACCAAAACCCAAAACATATGTCTTTATCGAATGTTGTTTTCTCTTAATTTTTTTTATTTTTGCATACATTGTATTCCCTTGTGGGTATAAGTGTTCATTTGGCCAGCCTACTGCCTCAAATTCGATTTATTGATGAGATTCCCGATGATCTACTTCAATCCTTGGATCCCACGCAAAGAAACATTACTGTGATAGATGACCTGATGTCAGAATCGGGAGATAGTAAACAAGTTTCTGAATTGTTTACGAAAGGAAGCCATCATAGGAACTTATCGGTTATCCTAATATTAATATTACTAACTTTGTTTTACCGAGGGAAGGAAATGAGAACAATAGGCCTAAGCCTAAATTCTCATTATATGATCCTCTTCAAAAAATCCAAGAGATGCCTCCCAGATTAATCATCTAGCGAGACAGATGTATCCCAATAAATCAAAGTTTCTAGTTAAGTAACCGAGATGTGACATTGAATGCATATGCTTATCTCTTTATCGATCTGAAACCGACAACGTCGGAAGAGATGATACGGAGGACAAATATAGTTAGCGGTGAATTTCCAATTGTCTACGTACCAAAGGTATGAATACTTAATAGACGGTGTTTTTTGATCAGTCGTTCATTTGAAGATGTCGAAGCGACTGCATCGCAATTCCCCTTTTTTCCAGGTGTTGGCCAGGGGGACCGCAAAACAAAGACGCGGTTTAACTCTTGGAGCTGACAAGCAATAATTAATTGATGTTTGTGTGAGTGCGCCATCAACGATCTGAACGGTAACATTCCCCTAAAGACGTCTGATACATGTAAACGGAAACTTAAAAAGTACAAACAGAATTTCAGGTATTAGAAAGTGAGCGTGCAAAAGAAAAAGAAAATTTTGAATCAAAGGCTGGATTTCTAGGGGCATTTCTTACTCGTCTTAAGCGCCCTAGGAAGTACCGGAAGAAGACGGATATGGACCCACCACCTCTCAAAAACACCCACTATATCAAGAAGAAAGGGACAAAAAACGTGGCACACCACCCCCTCTAAACAACACTGAACCCCCTTAACAAGCCACTCACTCAGCAAAAACTCACCATTTTTGTTGTAAACGCCACCATGAAATGTTGTCCCCCAAAGTCGGGCTGCGGGTTTGTATTTCTGTTCTTTGCGGTTCCGCCTGTTGTAACAGCACCCTGGTAATCCAAACTGAGAATGGTGGAAAATTCCTCAGAATTATATTTTACAGCCTACACGACCCGGCGGCATTGTTCAGAATAAAATCCGTTTACCATGCTGCATGAAGGGATAAGGTAGACATCAATAGACAGCAGATTAAGGAATGGTTGAGCAAACAGCCAGCTTGTATACATCTTACACAAACCGTTATGTAAGAGATTAGGGCGAAACCTAGTCTTGGTTCCAAGACCTTCGCATGGATCAATTCCAACAACAGAATGAGTCACTATCCATCGTTGGTAGTTCGCACCGAAATGGATCAAATAAAACAACAGAGGGCGTCACTATCCTGGTTCGATTTCCAGCTTTCCGTTATAACAGACAGTCGTCAACCGAAATGAATTCAAGAAGAAAAGCGCGCCCTCTGTAGGGTTATCACGTTACGTAACGAGTATGAGATAATGACGTCTTAGACCAAGACTAGGCGAAACCCCGCGCTAGTTTCCGTATTGACGATCAATGGCAGGCTGATCAGGGGGGTGTTTCATAAAACTTTACAATTACATGTAATCGTATTTGTTAATCAATCTTAACTCTAAACAATCAATCTTAAATTCAACAAATTTACAATTAATCTTATCTCTGTTTCATAAAGAAAGTTACAATCAATATCAAACTTAATTTCACTCTGAATCAATCTTAGTTCTACACTTGATCCAAATCAATTGTTGGAGCAAAACAATCAATCTTAAGTCTGAAGTAAGATTTTGGCGGGAAAACAAAAAAGAGACAAATTCCAAGTTTATGTCCGAGTGAAAGTACTCAGTGGTTCATGGCTCTCCAGTTGCTTGTATTTGAGAATCGTCGCGCATTGCGTAGGGAGAGCATATTTAGAGACAGGAAGAACCCTCTGGATCACTATGATGATATTGAAATGCACAAGAAGTACAGATTTACACGCGCTGGATGCATCCATATTATCAATATGATTTGGGTAAATCTACAGCATCCTACAATGAGAAACCATGCTCTACCACCGAGTTTGCAAGTTTTTATTGCATTACGGTTCTATGCGACTGGCTCACTGTTTGATTGTGTAAAGTGAGATACATGGTTGTAGCATCTCCACTTGCCCAAGAGTGCTAAGGAGAGTCACAGCAGTATTATGTAATCTCCGAAATGATACCATCAAATTCCCAACAACACCGGTAGCAGTGCAAGATATGCAGAGACAATTATTTGCAGTGTCCGGATTCCCCAAACTAGTTGGCATAGTCATGTTGGTATTCATGGATGCAAACTAGGTGAGCAAAAACTTCTCAAATTATCAAATTTTAAAACTTAACTTGAGTCTAATTACAAACACTCTGGCGTTCAACTTGTAGGCCTTCATTTATTTCCATAGTCATTGTTGTTAATGGTTGAATTTCTTGTCAGGCGTATTGTTACTTCAAATGCAATATTTCCATTGTTCGAATTACTACAGTTGGTCCCGAACTTTTCGGTTGGAGCTGTAAGGGAAGTCAACTAGAGGACATGCTAAAATGAGACATTCATAGGTCATTACAGTTGCAAATATATAGTGTGCACATCTTGATTTTATATGTATAGGCCTAAAATAGTCTCAATTTGCTCTAAGGCTCCCATTTCATGTTAAAGTGGTGTAAATTTTCATTATAATTGATACCCTTAACGTGCATAAAGGGGCATCAAACTAAATGACAAAAATATTGCACCACTTTAAAGTAAGGTACAGTCTTGTAATTTTGTTGGTACAGTTTCATGAGGGCATCGCAAAGCTGCATTTAACCTTAGATATAAACTCTTGAAAAGGGGCATTTAGATTGTCCACCAAGTTTGAACGTTCTGTATTTTGTATTCCACATGTAGGACCCGACGAACATATCTTCATCAAACGAAAGGGCAAGTACAGCATCAATGTGCAGCTGATTTGCAATGCACAGTTCAAAATCACCAACGTATCTGCACGGTGAATCGGAAGCACGCACGACAGCCGCATCTTGCAGGAAAGCCTCATTGGTCAAATGTTTGAAAATCGTGATCTCCAGGGCATTCTACTGGCCGATTCAGGGTATGCACTGAGACCATGGTTGATGACACCTGTTGCCAATCCCAACAACCACCAAGAAAGAGCATACAACAGGTACTAAACAAAATAATGCAAGCTGCATGTAAATTTAAAGTTTGATTTATTGATGCATTGTCAATTTTAGGCAGAAACTGCGGTAAAATAACTGAAATGTTAAACAGCTATTTTCACTGGAAAGACAAAGTTATTAAGTTTGGTGTGAACCAAAAATCCAAAGCCTTAATGACAGTTATTTTTAAACAATGTTTATTCACTTTACCGAAATACATTATTTCTTTCAAAAATTATTGCATTTGACAGTAACAAAGCATGGGCTAAATAGACAGAAAAGCTCAAGATTGTCATCTGGTAAACTATGATAATATCAATTTACAACTTTTTCTATTAGATACAGACAACAATTAACATCTTCTTAATCATTTTTGTTTTTGTTGTGGAAGGGCACATGCCCACACTAGAGTGCTGATTGAACAAGTCAATGGGCAACTAAAAAATAAATTTCGGTGCCTGTTTGGTTAAGGGATGCAGATCGTGCCAAGAAAAGCCTGTGACATCATCACTGCCTGTTGTGTGCTATTCAACATCAGCAAGGATCTGAGGGAGCCACACCTTGATCCGGAAAATGACCAGCAAGATGAGGAAAATGACAACAACTAGGAAGATGACGAAATTGTAGCACAGATAAATGGGAACCAAGCCAGGGCAGAACTGATTAATAATTTCTTTGGTTAGAGGGGAAGACTGCACAATCCTTAAAATTAAAGGGACACACTGCCTTTGAATTTAGCTATAAAAAGAATATGCTTAAATAAGAAGGATTCACACAAGTATTCTTTTGAAAGTTTGTGGCTTTTGTTTAATTTTGTAACAAAACAAGGTCTGCCATGTGTCCCTTCAATTTCAGTGCAAGTTGTCACAAAGTTATTGGGGAACAAACTTTCGAAGTAGATTTTGACACCAACCTTATAAAATCAGACAGCAATTATTTTTGGGTATTTGTTTTCACCAGTAACAATTTTGTTTATTTTAAATCAGTCTTAAGCATACGTCCCCCTTCTAATTACAGGTGTGAGATGAAATGTTAACGCTGGGCATTGATAATTTATTGAGAACTTTCAACAACCAATTGATAACAAACATTTTAAAAGACTTTTGGAACATGAACCTTTGTCAACTTTTTCAACTTTACAGCTTCTTTAAACCTCATATAATTAGAATTGATTACTTACAAATACACAAATTTCACGCTTGCTTTTACATGTATGATATCCGTGACGATCCAGGTTTGCGCCAAGTGGGCAAACTGGCCATTAAATATTACTTAAAATCAAAGCAAATTTCACAGTGTTCAGTTGTGTTTTTGTGGTTTTTTTTTTTTTTTTTTTTTTTTTGGGGGGGGGTTCCCCCCCCAAAGTTTAGGATAAACCTTGAATTTTGAAGAGGTGGCGGTTAGAATCTGTAGGTCATCTAATCCCACCCCCACTGCAATTCAAAACGTAAGATAGTGATTATCCGAAATCAAACATTTGAAATTTGTTTTGATTTTAAGTAATATTACAAGGGTCTATTTTTCTTCTTTTTTGATTTATTTCAGTGAATATAGACTGATCCATTAAGCCCCGCCCATTGCATGTTGACCGATCACAGTCATGAAGGCACAACAAAAAGTCCACAAAAGCCTGAAATGCCTATGCATATACTTGACGCATTCGCTCGTCATTGTAGAGGCTCAAATGCCGTTTCTCCTGTGCGCAGTTGGTGGAGCCTAATGGATTGGTCTGTTGTTTCCTACATATGTTTTAATGCATTTGGTTTGAAAGAAAATGAGCTCCTCTGACCCTCTCAAAGGTGACGGAAAAGTGCAGAAAAGGGTCATCAAAGTTTATATAATGATTAACTTCAAGTCTTGCTCAATTAAATCCACACACATTTGACAAAATATATAGATAAACCATTCTTGAGTTATAAGCAAAAAGCCAAGTTAAAATTTTGGTCTCCACAAAGTCAGTGTAAGTAATTTATAAGTTTACTGAGTCATTGTATCGTTTAAATTTAGAATCACAAGAGTTAAAATGAAAATAAATAAATATATAAATATTTATACAATTTGTTCCTTACATATTGAGATAATTAACTGATTGACAGGAAAATATCCATCACAACAAAACAATATTGTTAAAAGTAAATTATGATTGAAATGAATTAAAAAGGGCTGAGGTTGTTAATGTTTGAAGGCAATTCAAAATGCCTCTCTGAATCTCCACATTTTCCCTCAAAAGGTCTACCTTAATGTTTTCGATCCTCGCGAGCTCTTCTTCTGCTTCCATGGGTCTTAGGCTTGCTGCCCTTGAACTAGGTCTTTGCTGATTCAGAAGCAAGTTATTGCTGCTGCTAGTGTTGTTGTCAATGCTGGTCCTGTCTCTGTTGCTGTTGTTGTTGAGGTTATTGCTTCTGTTGGTGTCACTGGCAGTCATCCAATTGCTGGTTTTTCCCTTTTCTTGAGGTTCTGACCTCTGGGATTCCTGAGATTCTGAGATCTGAGATTCTGAGTGCTGGGATTCTGAATCCTGCAAGAAAATTAAATTACTGAAATAAATTTACATCATGTAGACCTATCCTTTTGGTATAATATACTGTGCACAGTGACTTTAGACAACTCAATTAAAGTTCTTGTTTCCCTGTATTATTCAGGATACAGCACCACATCCCTTATTAGATGTCATGAGAGATTGAAGATGTCAAGGAGACGAAGAAGACGAAGAAGAGGTGTTCAAGGAGATCTCCGTGTCCTTTTCAGAGACATCCTACAGTTATTTTCCCAGCAAACCAGAAGATTATTTTTAAGACCCAGTTCATTTAATGAAATCAAACTAAGGGCTGCATAATATGGGCCAATATTCAATGATGACTAATAAGCTTGTTTGTTATAAATAATTTAGTTATACATGTAATTATAAGTTAGAAAACCCTCAAATCAAAAATATGTTTTCCAATATCATAAGCAAGTTTGACCATTTCCAGGGGCCTCCACCCTTGAATCCACTAGGAATACAGTGGGGGGGGGGGGAAGACACCAAATCCTGTCTACTTAATTAAACAAAATGAAAACCATTTTCTTCAAATAGTTTGTTAGATTCTTTTAAAATGCTTAAAGACAAACTTTGTGGTTCCCATTACATTTCATTTTTGCCAGGACAGCTGAATTTAGCTGAAATTGTCATGTAGTTTTAAAACAATTCTTTATTATTATTTTTATTTATTTATTTATTTATTTATTTATTTATTTATTTTTTTTGTTGGGGGGCGTTGAATTGATTCATTCAGTTAACTGAACAAAAAACAAGTAATAAATTGTATAATATTTTGCTTAAATCAATTTAGGTACATTTAAACAGTTTCTTTAAAAAACTTGTCTGTTTTCGAGTTGAAATTGTTGATGTTTTTAAGGAAAAATAAAATAATGTTCATAAGTAAAATGAAAATTTTATTAACAAATTGATTTATTTGAACTTGTATAAAAGTAAGTTGATTTTGTTTTGTCATGGGAGTTGAAATAAAGTTTATAAGTGAAATGAATAATTCAGGATTTATTTCTTGAATGATAAGCCTGGCTGTTAATCGGCACCAATGCATTCTTTATAAACAAATAAATAACATGAGACAAAAAATGAGCAAATAATCCAAACTTACCCGTTGTTTCACAACCTGGGCTTGCTCTGTCACAATGCTGGCAAATTCTCGCAGAGCATCAAAGCTTGAAGAAGCGGGTATTTCTGGTTGGGCTTCGTCTTTGTTCAACTAAAATGAATTATCAATAAAAAATAAATTTAACCTCCAACATAGATTGAAAAAGCACATGTACTATGTAGATGTCAAAAAACAAGTCTCTTGGCATAATTGACAGTAACTTACCTCACATGGCAATCTGGCTTCCCTATTATACATCAAGAAGAACGGAGTAAACTTTGTGGTTGCATGCACAGGATCTGTACACAAAAATTAAGGTTAAATTAAGATTTAAGGTTGAACACAGCCATGGCAGCTAAGACAGTCCCTGGTATTTAAGTTTAATTTTGAAGTCTAATAATTACCTAAATATTTCTCCCAATCATCCTGCTTGTCGCTAACAAGTTTGGCAATGGACGCCTTAAGTGTCTGGTTCATCCGCTCATCAAGGCCATTTGTTTGTGGATGGTATGCCGAGCTAACACGATGACGAATACCCCATTGCTCGTACAACTCCTCAGAAAGCTTTGGGGTAAAAATGTAATTTTTAGCACAGGTTCGGGTTAATACATATTTAATTGCAATTGTATACAGTGTATACGCCTCTCTTAATATTTATGCATGAGGTACGTCACAATGCTAACCCAAAACGAGGCCATGGGCGCAGCCACTGCAAGTGGCGGCGGACGTGCGCCTATAGCCTCATTTTGGGTAAGAATTATGACGTCATGCATAAATATTAAGAGAGGCGTATGGAGATTGGTCAAGCAATGTACATGAAGATTTGACAACAGTTTTTTTTTCTTCAGATTATTTGTTTTACCTGGTTACAGAATTCTCTCCCTTGATCAGAAGGGCAGTCTTTTGGTGCACCGTGCCTGTAACAAGAATAAATGAGCTAATTTTGAATAATAAAGTTTAAAAATGTTAAGGTTTTAGTTTAAACCCACATCCCATTATAAAAAGGAAGGATTATTTGATTTAGTACAAGGGTGGACCTAAATGTACGTGTAGTGTTGACTTTAATAAACTTTTGAGGCTATTTTATCACTATTTTCTCTTTTGCAAAGACAAAATACGAAAATCAGACTAAATAGGTAAAATATCAGGCCTGCCTCTTGGAATGAAACTTCCTGCAAAATAACATTGCGAGGCACTTTGCAACACTTTCAGCATCCTTTCGTGGGATCGGCATTGCCTCGGGCCACTTGGTGTAATAGTCCGTAGCAGTGAGAACATAGCGATTTCCAGCCAAAGACTCCTTGAATGGTCCTTGTATAAAAATAGTGTTGTTTATAATTAAAATAAGATTAACAATGGCAAATTCAGTTGGCATCATACCTTCTACTCTGAAGCTGCTTGCAAATCTTTGAACACTTCGCTGCTGGTTACCACTCATTCCAACAGGATAACCTCCTTCTGAAAGAAACTTAAAAACATGCTCCAACGAAAGGTTAGATTTGTTAAGTTGATCAACACTTTCTTCGGCCATGATCACCTTCTAAACCACAATCAAGCAACACAAATCAAATAAAAAATATATCAAACACTAACAGACGAACACTCAATCTAAAAAGTAGGTAAAGATTAGTGTTTTACTTTAGTAAAAGTGCTGATTTTTGTGCAGGTTTAAAAAATACGAAATGTGAAAGTGCTAAATGTTAAATGTTACGAATATTTAAAAATCAAATACAACAAAGAAAGCATTCAAACAAAATTGTAAAAGGCAAATTCAGATGAAAAAATTATCTTATCTGTATGACGTCTTGTCAGCTGAGAAGCAAGGCACGCAATGAAGAGGCACGCAATGATGATGCACGCTAACCGCTAACACTATTTAGCAAGCTTCCGTAAACAATGTGACGTCATGGATGCATGACCATTCAGATCGCAATATGCTAATGAGCGGACACTATTTAGCTGCGGACACTTTTTGGCATGACACTGGGCTTGTTTATAAAGTCATTAGCGCTGGTCTTAACTCTGTTACTTGCTCTACGGTACAACCGACCTTTTCTTTAGAAACTGACATGTTATTCCCAAAGTGGAACACAGCCCGTAGGTAATTTCTAAAATCAGCCTTGTAGCAATTGCAATGGGCTCAATTTAATCGCTACCTTGGCTCATAAATTACGGGACATCTCAGGGTGTCCCATCCCTGGTATCAGGGCAAGGGATTGGCATGGTGACAAGGGTTTGGTGCAGCAAGTTGTTTTAATGAACCATCGGGACCACCCTGGAGATGTCCTAAACAATATAAATAAGAACAATGTGATGAACAAAACAATATCTTGTCACACTATTATTTGTCTCTTTCATTAATTCGTTGGTTTAAAATTTGTATTAATATCTTATTCTGTTTTGTGAATCATTAATTGTATACTTTTCAAGGTCTATTGGAAATCGAAGCTACAACAAAAAGTGAATTTGAATGAACCCAAAATAATAAGTACACGCCGCTAAACATTCATGCCTATAAGTGCATGCGGATTGAGCAGAGGGTAAAAATATACAATTTACGATTTCATTGGAGGCTTGTTCTCATTTCAGTCAAGTGGGTAAACTTGGGAAAATAGTGTCCAAACTGCTCATCTGTTAATCCAATATGCATCAATATTAACATTATAACACACTGCCCCGTGATTTGCAAGATTAATTTGTTTTTAAAATTTTATAACGGCCCCTTATAAATTTAGATTTTTTGTTTCCTTTAAAACATTTGTTAACTTCTGATTTGACATGGTCCGGACATTAGCAGATACAAAGACAACAACATAAATACAAGGGGGAAAAACATCAAGGTTTTAGCAAAAGATTTAGTTTTCATTTCAAAGTTTATCAGGCTTTAAGAGTAACAAAGCAACAGGAACAACTATTTCAATTAAGAAAAAACACATGATGTAAATAAAATGTAAAATACAGGGAAACACCTCTTACAAAGGACAACTCAATGTGCCAGTAAAGGAGCGAAAACAAATCAAGTTCTGACAAATTTTTCTGCTACAGTTAGCACAAAAGTTTGCTTACCGCTAAGCAGCGCAATTGGGCCCAGATTCTTAGGTAAGCGCTGAGTAAATCCTGACGCAATACGCTGACTGGCCTGTCGTAGCCTATCTTGTGATGACGTTTTCAAATCGTGACCGTGGAGGGCGTCTGAAGCAATCTGAGCACCTGTGCGTAATTTCCATTGATCTCTAATATAATATAGATCAATGGTAATGCCCACAGACATATAATACTTATAGATCGACAGCACCTATGGAAATCAACGTCTGGATACCGTAATTTTGACAGCACCCAACCATACCCAAACCATGGGCAAAATCCGCAAAATCGCAAATGAAAACACGTGTAAAGCACTGGAAGAGCGGGTAGATGATGATAGAAAAGGTGTTTTAAGGGTGAAAAATTCACCAACAGACTTGGAAACAATGTTAAATCAATTATTAGATACCTTTTCTCACGTAAGTTAATTGCTTGCTGTTTCTCCTCTTTTTACTGAACTTTCTCCAAAACGATAAAAGTAGGAGGAATTTTTCTTCGTATCAAAAAAATTCGTTCGTCACAAACTTCCCGGCCAAAGTGCGCGTTGGTGCATGTTTTGCGCGGGCGCTGATGACAAGTTCCGCCTATCAGTTAACGTGCTACTGATAACACGCGATTGTTTGGTGTGCACATAGATATAGAATGTAATACCTAGATTGGACGCGCGTATGTATGCAGGTTCTGGCATGGGCACTGCCATTGGTCACGTGAACAGGGTAATATATTTGAACGCGCTCTAGGTCGTGACGAACACATAGACGTTTAAACTAGTGCTTTATTACTGCAAAACATCATCTTGGTCGGTATTTTAAGTTAGTGAATCCCCTCCCGCCGTATTGAATTAGTCAACAAAACTGCTGTAATTAGTATGCCTACATTAATAGAGGGGAGGAAATAATTGCAGCTAGATTCTAGAAGCAAGAATCTTCTCAAGAATCCCATGGAAGGAAGACAGCCTGGATGGATGTTGACGAGTTGATGATGTATCCTGCAAGTGGAATGAGTCCAACAAAGGCAGCAAGGTACAAACTGATACATGATGCATTGTGGCTATCTGAAGAGTATGATCCTATTTTTGTAAATGAGTTCACACCAACAAACAGAAGACGGAGAAGTGACTACTTGAGCCAGCTGGTATTTCCATTCAAAACAGTGCGATACACATACATGTATACTGGAGCCTCGTCTTTTGTCCAATTTATATGGAAAATAAACATTGCAGACACTGAAACTGAAATCCAACAGCACAACGATGACAATAAGGATAAGATAAAGACTGAGCTACCAGTTTATCATAGCCGTGTGATGAGACGCGATTTCATCGGTAGCTTTGGAAGGTTAACTGGAAGTAAAGTAGGGCCATAGAGAGAGGCATATCGTCGCCTTACTGGAGACGCTTCAGCTGCAAACTACCTGTGGGAAGCTGAGATCGACGAACGGATCTGTCAAATTCTGGACGATGAAGATCCAGATTTGATTTGGGACTTGAGAGTTTCAAACTCTGGTCGTCCAGAACAGTTCCAGGAGTTTCTTGTAAAATGCCAAGAGTTTGTAGCGACTAAAGTTGAGACAGCGGTTGATGTCAGACGTCATGATCCTATTGCTCATGATGGAGAAGCTGTGACACACTTCGCAATGGCCATCAGTGCCAGGGATCTTCATGAGCAGGTCGTTGCACAGTGTGATGAGAGTATTGTGATACCTTCCGTCCAATGGCTAAGACTTCAGTTCTGGCCAAGCAAATCTTCAGCTACTGCAGTGAAAAACACAGGCAGAATTAAGGTCAAGATGATGGTGTCTGCACGTCAGCACAGGAAATACCACATGGAGGCATACTACGCATCAGCAATATTTCGATATCAAAAGGAATTCGCCATCAAATTCCGCTATATTACAACCTTTGTTTGTGAAGACGACAAACATACCATAAAAGTTGGGGGAGCCCAACTATCCAGTAGCAGCAGTCGATAGAGGGAAGCAGGTAATAGTCGGTCTGAACCAGAAAATGACGGTTGGCAATCATGACTTTACTCAATTTTCTTTGAGTCCATCAGTAAGCTTCATCGACAACGGGTCTTTCTACAATGGCCAAGTGCATGGTGGGCTAAAAGAAAACTGTTTTGAACCTTCCTCTGCAACCAGACATACCAGTGACCTAGACAAGCTGCTAACAAAAAATCAACCAGTGAAATGCCATTACCACGATGGTGGTCCAGACCACAACATCCGGTTTGCTAGGACACAGTTGTCAAAGATTGCATATTTTCTTCAAAGGGAACTAGACATGTTAGTTTCTGTGCAGACTCCTCCGCATCATAGTTGGAAGAATCAAGCCGAGCGTGTTATGAGCAACCTTAACTTGGGGTTACAAGGTGTTGGGACTATGAGAAGTGAAATGGCATCCATGGAACAAAATATCAAATCGGCTAACAACATAAAAGCAATAAGAAACCTGGCGAAGAAAGAGGAAGGTCTTCAAGAAGAAGTGCTAGACTGTTTTCAGCCTCCTGAGGTAATTCATGGTAATGTCTTTTCAAGGCTGCGAGTGAAGGCGCAGAACTTTAAGGTCTTTACTGCAGCATCAGGAGATGAAATGGTTGAGATTGCAAATCAGCTGAAGAAGATAGATGATGATTTTTCCTCTGACGTCATACTAGATACATCTAAACCATGCAAACTAACTCAAAAGCTGAAGGACTTTATGAACCAACAGTGTGTCTGTGGCCAGTACCAGCTCATTATCGAAAGGTGTGGAAAAGACGACTGTGTGTGTGGTGTGCCAAAGAAATACGCGATCATATTTTGTATCATTCAAACCTGTATGGTGTGCAAAAGGGTAGAAAATTCCAACCACTCACAGAGAGTGAGCTTCTTGGATTTGTTGGTGTGATGAGCTTAGATCATATTCCTTATACTTTCTACACTAGAAAAGTTTACCTATATGATGACTGCTTATTAGAGACCATCAAACCCACAGTATAGTTTCAGTACCATTTATACTGTATTACTTTCCCTGCTTTCTTACACCATAAGACACAGTAGGCCCTATATGCACAACGGTATAGCTGAGCCCAGTTCTTAGAAATGGCCTTGGAGATTTCCACATTCCTTCGGTGGGCTTGCCACTGCCATGTATACACTGAGGCATTAGATTGTTTTACCACAGAGCCCCAGTCTTATACACACAGGCCTTGTTCACCACTTGCAATCTAAATCCTGTACAGACAACACCATTCTGCCTTTCCTACCTCGAGTATAATTGCATCGGTTTTACACTTCTTTCCCTATAGAAAACCACAGTCATGTAAGTTACTATTTTCTTTGTATTTTGATGGTTTATTCAGTAAATTTAGCCAGCCATGTAAAGGCACTATTTACCTAGTTTCAGGCATGATTCACAGCCACTCTTTAGCTTTAGTTTAGAAAGTTTTGAATAGCTGTATGTATGCTTACAGCGCAGTGAAATCAACTATTTGTGATTTAATATTAGATATAGTCTTGTTGTTGATAACCACCTGTCTTGATGAATCTATATGTATGTCGACCAGCTAATAATCATTTACTTTCACACATCGAAATTAGGTATGTTCAATTCATTGCTCCCCCTTAAAGAATGTATGGTAAAAGAACGATCTCTCTATACATGTAGCCCCAACTTTCACTGACCAATCCTACGATCGAATATGCTGGAGCAATCCCTTGATTTAGAACTTTATTCTTCTACAGCCTCTGAAAGGAACATGGTCATTGCATTATTTGTGTTTTCTCTAGATACAACAAATCTCATATTATTATTGTTTATGTTTTATTACAAATTAGTTAAAATTGTGTTTCTTTGTTTCATGTTACAGTTCACCGTGAATAAAAGATAGGAACCCGAAGCTCAGACCTTTGGCCGTGTTCTTTGTTTAACGGTTGACACTAACTGGCCCTCATACGCCAGTACAGTGAAATGACTATGATGAATTAACTTCTCAACTTCTTCTGAGTAATCTTTAGGGAAGATTTTGAAAATGCCTAAAACCGATGAAGTTGCACCAGAAAGTCCTTGGACTCCCCCCTTCGCCGAAACCCCACTGGGAATGGACGACATCTTTCCTACCCCTGGTCTGCCTGACCATCCACAAAGAGAAAGCCAACAGCCAAAGGCCTCATAAACAATATCCAGATAAAGAAAACAAATAAGAAACAACACTGGAGAAATACATCAAGAATCTTAAAGACTCTCGAGAGAACATCATTTGAGTTAAGCGTCCTCGAAAGGAATCTGTCTCATGCACGTTCTGCTCTGCAGTCCTACTCCAATGCATGGGCAGAACTTCACGAACTGTACTTTACCGATAAGACAAAACAGTTCAAGGATGATTCGATGTCTACAAAAACAAAATTCCTTGAAAACATAAATTGTGCGAAAGATGCTATCTCCATAGCAACCAAGAGGGCACACCAATTGGCCATGGAGACTCAGTCGGACATTGAATGGACACTGGAGGCCCAAAAGACGGCTGCTGTAGAAAAAGCATGTTCGGATGCCATCCAACAGGCCGAACAAAATATCTTCACGTCTCCTTTCCAATCCGCTTATGATCATGCTTCCCAGTTCCGGAACAATTTACACTCGCCCTCAGCCATCCAAGCTTCACCAACTTACTCACCCAGAGCATCAGCCCTGACATTTCACCCAGAGTCAAGGGAACATATGGCGGTCACCACACCGACTGCACCACAACCATCAGTCCCCGAGATACCATCAGAAAGGGAGAATCAATTTCTCAACCTGACACACCAGATTACCGACACCCTAGCTCGCCAACGCCAACCAACGCACGAGCCAGATGTCTATGACGGGAACCCCATCATGTTTCAACCATGGCGTTGTTCCTTTCAAACTATGGTTGACCAAGCACGCACCCCAGCCACACAGAGACTCACCTTTCTAGCAAAATACACCAAAGGGGAGGTGAGGGATCTAGTCGACCGATTCCGACATCGCCATGTTTCATGCCCTGAAACGGCATACGAAGAAGCATGGACAGAGCTGGAGGAGAGATTTGGAAGTAAGACCAAGATCACCACGAGCATCATCAAGAAGCTTACGAGTTCCCAAGGTTCAAGGCCGATGAATATCGCAAACTTCAGGAACTTTCTGATTTGTGTATAGATACCGCAGCACAAATGGAAGATCTACCTGACTTGAACATCCTCAATTACCCCCACAACCTTCATCCAATCCTAGATAAGCTGCCAACCTTCATTCACAATTCGTGGAGGAAACGTGCATCCGAATACAAGAGGTGCAGCGACCATTACCCACTGTTTGCCATGTTCTCCACATTCTTGAAAGAAAAGGCGAGACTACACAATGACCCAGACCTCTATCCACCGAAGAGTCAAGATGATCCAAGCCATGACAAGGAAAGATCAACCCTGAGTCGACCACCGCATAAACCAGCCCTGATGGTTATGGCGACAAACACCCCTTCAATGCCAAGACAAAGGGTCCCCAATTCGAAAAGATGTGTATTTCATGACCTTTCAGGCCAGGAGATCTCCGAATGCATCGTTTTTAGCAGGAAGCCGATCGCAGAAAGGAACGAGTTCTGTAAGCAGAAGGGACTCTGCTTTAAATGTGGGGAGAACCACAGAATAAAGGACTGCAGCAATGACGTAGAATGTTGGAAATGCAAGAGCAAAGAGCACGCCTTCTTCATGCACAGAGCACCAATAGAGGACGGCGAGGAGTCCAAACCAGAGAATTCCCCTGACAACAGCACTAACACTAAGTGCACGAGATACTTAGCCTGCCCCTCAGCGAGATCCTGCTCTAAGATTGTACTTTGCAAATTATACCACAAAGAATTCCCAATGAAGTCCATACTAGTCTATGCCGTGTTAGATGACCAGTCCAATGCATGCTTGGGAAAACCCGAAATCTTTGACGCCCTGAACATCTCGGGTCCAGTCTTCCCATACGAGCTGTCTACATGTGGTGGGGATAAGATCACCAACGAAGGAAGACGAGCGAGCGGTCTTGTCATCGAATCTGTACATGGCAAACAAGAAGAATTGTCCACTATCATAGAGAACGCCCACATCCAGAGCGACAGAAACAAAATACCACAACCCTACATCTGTGACAAGTTTCCTCATGTTTCGAATGATAGCCAACAAGATACCCGAAATTAGAGAAGACGTAAAAATTCTCCTTCTCAAAGGATGAAACTGCCCCGAACCCCTCAAGATCAGAGAGTCCCGCAATGGCCCAAAGGGTACCCCCTGGGCACAACGCACCGATTTAGGCTAGACCATCTCTGGACAAATCTGTATGAGTGGTGCAACAGGTAAACTGTTAACCGCACCATCCACCAAACCCCTAACAGCATCTGCAAAAACCACATATACATCAAGGAGCTCTCTCTGCATCTTCCCAGAACGAAAGAACAAGCGAGATATACAAAGAAACTAGCTCTGACGATATGAAGGCCATGTCCGTCGAAGATCAACAATTCCTAAAGATATTGACAGAGGGTGCACACACCAATTCAAAGGGAAATCTAGAATTCCCCCTTCCGTTTAAGACCAATCCACTGGTGGAACTCCCTAACAACTACTCTCAGGCCCAGAGCAGACTAAACAGCCTCTTGAGAACCCTTCAAGGCAAATCCAAGATGATGTCTGAGTACACTACGTTCATGGACAAGATACTAACGAGAAACCACGCATCACCCGTACCACATGACGAGCTGACCTGCCAGGGTTTGGTATCTTCCCCATTTTGCTGTCCGCCACCCAAAGAAACCCGATATCAGAGTTGTTTTCGATGGCAGCGCAGAATTCAAGGGTATTTCCCTGAACAAGAAACTACTTCAAGGGCCCGACCAAATGAACAGTCTGCTTGGAATTCTTCTAAGATTCAGGCTGGGAGAGGTCGCAGTGATGGGCGACGTAGAACAAATGTTCCTCAACTTCTACGTCAACCAGGACCACCGAGACTTGTTACGTTTCCTCTGGTTCAAAGACAACGACCAAACTAAGCCAATTATTCAGTACCGAATGAACGTTAATCTTTTTGGCAACATATCATCTCCTGCAGTGGCCACCTTTGGCCTAAGGATGGTCGCCAAAGACTGCCAATCCACCCATGGTGACGACGTGCTGGAATTTATCCAGCGAGACTTCTACGTTGATGACGGCCTCACATCTCAACCAGACTCAGACACCGCAATCAGCCTCATCAAACGCAACCGCGACGCGCTGGCTACAAAGAAGCTGCGCTTTCACAAAATCGCTTCTAAATACAAGGAAGTAATGCTTGCTGTTCCAGAAGAAGCACGAGCAAAAGACTTGACTCATTTCCTCATTTGTCTGGTCCATTTTCATGTAATTGCTCTCGTCCTGTCATTGTTGTAATTTTTGTTGTAACTTATAATAATTATTGTTTTTTTCTTGGTGTTCCGTGTTTTTATCGTAGGTCTTTTGTGGCCTTTGTGCCTTTTATATATTTTTTATATTTTAAACATATTTATTGTAATGTTTGTAATTCAAATACAATTCGGCATTTTGCTGTGACTTTTGAAATGTTGTTAATAAACCAATAATAAACCAATAATAAACTTGAAGAGCCTCGATCTCAACCACGATGTACTGCCCACACAACGATCTCTAGGGGTGCATTGGTCGCTCGACCAAGACACATTCACTTTCCAAATCAGCTTACGAGACAAACCTTTCTCACGGCGGGGAGTATTATCAGTAACCAGCTCAATATTCGACCCAATGGGTTTTGTAGCACTACTCATGATTGAAGGGAAATGTATCCTTCGCCAACTCATAGCCGAAATGAAGAAAGAATCTAAAGTGCCACAAGACCACTGGGACTGTTCACTCCCAGAAAAACATCTCCCAAGATGGACCCTATCAAACGAACAGAAATTCACAACTTTGCCGATGCAAGCGACCATAGGAGCTGTCGCATATCTAAGATTCATCAATGAGAATGATGAACCACATGTCTCCTTCTTGCTAGCAAAGGCGCGTGTCACACCCCAACATGCTGTATCAATACCTCGACTGGAATTGTGTGGCGCCGTGCTGGCAACATCACTTGTGCAATCTATCAAGCCAGAGCTCAAGAACCGAGTAACCGTGGACAGCACTTCCTTCTACACCGATAGCAAGGTAGTCCTAGGGTACATATCCAATGAGTCAAAACACTTCTACATTTACGTAGCGAATCGAGTGCATAAAATCCACGGAGTATCCACTCCCAGCCAATGGCATCATGTCCCCACTGATAAGAATCCTGCTGACCTAATATCACGATCCGTTCAAGCCAACCAACTTGAGTCGACCACTTGGTTCAAAGGACCAGACTTCCTATGGATGCCAATGGCATCATGTCCCCACTGATAAGAATCCTGCTGACCTAGCATCAAGATCAGTTCCAGCCAACCAACTTGAGTCGACCACTTGGTTCAAAGGACCAGACTTCCTATGGAGGCAAGACTCTGCTGATACAAAAATCTCCAAAGAGGAACACCTACTCCCCTTTGACCAAAATGACCCAGAAGTGCGAAACGAAACTTGCGTCAGCCATACAAACATCAAGGACAAACCTGATAGCACAGTCTGCATGAACGATGGACAACAGCTAGGCTGCAAACGCTTCTCCCGCTTCTTGTCGTGGTCATCTCTCCAAAGAGCGATAGCGACCTTGATAGCCTTTCTGAAAAGATTCAAGTCCAAAAGAGAGGGCTCCAATGACAAACCCCTCCCACGAGTAACCACGCACGAGCTACAGCTGGCAGAGAATGTTATCTTTCGTGCCGTGCAAAACAAAATCTTCCATGACATACAGACAAATACTACAAAGAAGACTAGCCCCCTTTACAAACTGAGTCCATTCATTGACGAAGACAGGATTGTCAGAGTAGGGGGAAGACTACAATGGGCTGACCTCGACCTCGGAGGACGTCACCCGATACTTCTCCCAAAGCACAGCCACATCTCCAAACTAGTTGTTCAACACTACCATTATGATATACACCACCAAGGACAACTCTCAACCTTTGCAGCTATACGAGCTGCAGGCAAATGGGTCATCGGAGCCCACGACATTGTCAGGAGCATTATCAATCAATGCACCATCTGCAAGAAACTTAGGGGGAAGCCAGTTACCCAGGTGATGGCCGAACTACCTGCTGACAGACTCGAAGCTACGCCCCCCTTTACCAATGTCGGCATGGACGTATTTGGACCATGGACAATAGTCACCAGGAAGACACGAGGTGGCGCTGCCGAATCCAAGAAATGGGCCGTGCTCTTTACGTGTCTCTGTACCCGCGCCATCCACATAGGAGTCATCGACTCAATGGACACTTCAGCTTTTATCTCAGCATTGAGAAGGTTCAAGGCACTACGAGGACCAATAGCTAGACTGAGGTGCGACAGAGGGACAAACTTCGTCGGTGCTGAGGGTGAACTCAGCACTTCACTCAAAGAGATGGACCATGAGCAGATCAACAAATATCTGTCTGCACAGAGTTGCGAATGGGTATTCAATCCTCCACAGGCTTCACATTTTGGCGGAGTATGGGAACGTCAGATAGGGACCATCCGACGTGTCCTGGACTCCATGTTTCGCCAACTAGGGAAGCATCAGCTGACACACGATGTGCTTGTGACCTTCATGGCTGAGGCTTGTGCTATCGTAAATTCACGCCCGATCACCACTATTCCCTCAGATGCTAATGACCCTCAACCACTCAGCCCGGCCATGTTGCTGACACTGAAGACCAAACCACTTCAAGCCCCTCCTGGTGACTTCGTGAAGGAGGACTTATACGGACGAAAACGTTGGCGATTTCCACATTCCTTCGATGGGCTTGCCACTGCCACGTATACACTGAGGCATTGGATTGTTTTACCACAGACAACACCATTCTGCCTTTCCTACCTTGAGTATAGTTGCATCGGTTTTACACTTCTTTCCCTATAGAAAACCACAGTCATGTAAGTTACTATTTTCTTTGTATTTTGATGGTTTATTCAGGTATGTTCACTTCATTGCTCCCCCTTAATGAATGTATGGTCAAAGAACGATCTCTCTATACATGTAGCCAAAACTTTCACTGACCAATCCTACAGTCGAATATGCTGGAGCAATCTCTTGATTTAGAACTTTATTCTTCTACAGCCTCTGAAAGGAACATGGTCATTGCATTATTTGTGTTTTCTCTAGATACAACAAATCTCTTATTATTATTGTTTATGTTTTATTACAAGTTAGTAAGAATTGTGTTTCTTTGTTTCATGTTACAGTTCACCGTGAATAAAAGATAGGAACCCGAAGCTCAGACCTTTGGCCGTGTTCTTTGTTTAACGGTTGACATTAACTGGCCCCCATACGCCAGTACAGTTGGAATTAACTTTTTCATGGGCTACCACCACCTCCCATCGTACTGCAATTATTGGTGCACTGATCCAGATCTTCATGTTGGTGTTGTAGCTGAGATAATGCCCCGCAACCGTTTTGGGGACATATTGTCCATTCTGCACTTGAACGACAACCTGCAAATCCCCACGGCTTTTCAAGCTGTGACCCCTTATAGACGGAATGAATGAAACTAGGTTTGCGATGCTGTACAACATGGACAGACCCAGAGCATTGATGAAAGTATGATTCTGTTCAAAGGAAGGCCCTCACTGAAACAGTACAATCCAATGAAGCCGACAAAGAGGGTGTACAAACTTTGGTGCAGAGCTGGTGATTCTGGATACATCAAACAGTTCGAGGTATACCAAGGAAAGGGCTCCAGCAACAACCTGAATTATCCAGAGGGCTATGGGCTTGGTGATAAAGTAGTCCAAGACATGACAAGGGCACTAGTTGGAAAAAACTACATGGTGTTCTTTGACAACTACTTCTCGTCAGTCATCCTTGGTCTTAGAGACAGAGACGCCCAAAGGGCACTCAAGATGGAGCTCCGTCAGAGGCCAGATCTCAAGTTCCGTGATGCAAGATCTGAGGCCCTCCACCTTACGGCTGATCGGGAAGATAGTTTTGCCCTGTCCAATCTCCAAACCTCGTGAAAACGCTTCAGGCCACCCTAGAGGAGGCAGTGAAACAACAAAGAGAGATGGTACAGATGATGGCTGCCATGAGGTCTGAGTTGAACCAGCTGCGCTTGGCCCCCACAACCCAGTACAGAAAACCCAATCGACAACCACAATGGGATGACCAGGGTAACCCCATTTGTTTTATCTGCAGCCAGCCTGGACATGTGGCAAGAAATTGAACGCAACGTTGCCCCCATCGCAACCAGAGACAGCAGAATCTATCAGCTCAGTTAAACTAAATGTTCCAGTGTCGAGGGCCAGACACTGGAACACACTAGCACATCTCCACAGAGGTCCGTTGCACCAGATGAGGCAGTTGGAGAGTGCATGTATGTAGATGTTATCATGGAAGGAAATTGTGCCCCCAGCCTGTTGGACACAGAGTCGCAGGAATCGCAGGTCTCGACTCTATCCAGTGAGCTTTTTAGGAAACACTTCCATGATGGCATCAACCCGAGCAACTTGTCCAGTCCCTACATCCGTCTTGTAGCAGCCAATGGACTAGACATACCCTACCAAGGAGTTGTTGAGCTAGATGTTACTCTAATGGGGTGTGACATCCAAAAAGCAGTATTCTTCGTCCTTAGGAATTCAATTTCCAAAGTGACACCCAGCATCATTGGTTTAGTATTTCAAGACAAGAGGCAAAGAAATATGGAGGTTCTTATGCGAGTTGTAAACGTTGCACGTGAATACAAGAAGATGCTTGTTCTTTTAATGACCTCTGAACTTCAACCTTTGACATCAATATCTTGCATGGTAAATTGTAAACAGAGGGCACTATACAGATGCTACATCTCTCCCTTTTTCCAGATTAAAATATACTAACGATCTTTTGAAAACAAAATACTGAAACCAAACAATCGGGAAATTAGATGTAGACTTTCTTTCGTTTGTTAAAAAAAGATAAATACAATATGAGTGCATAGAAACTTTTGAATAGGTTTAGAGTTGCTATTTAGTTTTGCTTGTTGAAGGTTACGATGTAAAGGCTTAACAGAGATAGATAATAAAGTTCCATAGCAGAGTCATATAAAAGTTCAGAGTCATGTTGGTTCTTTGTTAACAGTTACTGTTGGGGAGTTACACAAAGTCTTTGAATCTTGTTGGGGCATGTTTTTCGCGGAAGGGTCTGTTTGAGTTCATTGGTGGGGTTTGTTTGATTGGTGGAGTAGGTTCCTCCTTTCCAAGGAATTTCTTGCAATGGGAGACGTTGCGAGTGACAACATGGTGGTCATGTTGAGCAGTGATCATAGAGCCCTTTTTATGAGTGACTGTATATGGGTGAGGATGGTAAGGGGGGGGGGTTGTTTTGAGGAGTGTGTCAAAGTTTTTTGACGAGAACAGTGTCACCAACAGTAATAATCGATGGTGTTGTGTGACGACATTGGAGGCATGTTGTTTCATTTTTTGCTTTGCAAGCTTATCACGTTGGCGGAAGTCAGGGTGTCGGTCGTGAGTAGAGTTGTGCATGTTGAGACCAAAGCGTGCAGCTGCTGGAGCAGTGCCTGTGCTGCAGTGTGGGGTGGAGCGATATGCTCGGAGAAATGTCCAAAGTTCTTGTTTCCATGGCTTACCTTCAGCTTCAGCACAGCTTACAGCTTTTTTTTTTATAGTTTTCATGAAATTTTCTGCCTGCCCATTTGCTTCAGGCCAGTGTGGAGTTATTTTTTGGTGGCGAAAACCGAGGTATTCGGAGAAAGTTTTGAATTCTGCGCTGCTGAATGGGGGTCCATTATCAGTTTTCACGACTTCTGGAATGCCATGTGATGCAAACATTTTGTCTAGGATGGGAATCGTGGCGCGAGCTGATGTTGAGCGCAAGATTTCAACACATGGGAATCTTGAATAATCACCTATGCACACAAGTAGGTAGTCTCCAGATACAAATGGTCCACAGAAATCAACACTGACATTTTGCCAAGGATATGCGGGAAGATCCGTCATTAACAAAGGTTCGTGTTTGTGTTCTTTAGTGGAAGATTGGCATGCGAGACAGTGCTTGACAAGTTCTTCTGCTTTCTGATCAATATTCGGAAACCACACCTTCTCACAGAGTAGTGACTTTGTTTTTGATATTCCCTGATGACCAGAGTGGGCAAGATTGAGAACACGCTGTTGTAGAGTGGTGGGGATGACAAGGAGTTACTCGCGCAGGATTATTCCGCTGTCTGTCACTGTGATGTTTTCTCGAACTGCCAATATAGCAGGGTAGTTTTCTTTGAGTTTTAACCATTACCATCACGATATTCTTGGATGGTGGATTGGAGCGATAGATCTTTGGCAGTTTCTTGATGGATTTCATTGAGTGTGATAGCTTTGGGAGTCAAATAGTGCGCAATGAAGTTAACAAACTCCTCATTAGCAACACTCAATTTAAGCGTTTATCAACATGGTCATTTGCATAAAAACTTACCAACATTACCAAGTATTATTAGCAAAATGATTATAGAATATAAGTGGAAGTATAACTTAAATTAGTCTGAATACAGGTACATTGAATAAATTTAACATTTCTTATTCAAACATTAAATTAAATATTTTAATGAAATATGCAATTGCCTTTTAATGACATGGCGCAGCATGTAGAAAGCCGAACTTGTGTGTGTATCAACATTTCTGTGCAGGTCACAAGTGTCGAGAGCAGTCTTGAGCGAAACAGCTATAATAGCTAATCCTAAAGACTTATATGACTTTGCCAAAAACCAACTCAGTTGCAACTGAGTTGCAGAGGGAAGTCCTCAGCCAGCTACACAATTCTCCAACTGGAGGACACCTTGGAGTAACTAAGCTGTACGAGAAAGCAAAGCGACGCTTTTACTGGCCGAAGATGAGAGATGCTGTTCGGAATTGGGCTCGTGAGTGCCTTGAGTGTGCAAAGCAGAAGATGCCCACAAAGACTAAAAGAGCGCCACTGCAGCAGCAAATCTCTGGCGTTCCCATGGAGAGGTTATAGCAATCGACATCACGGGACCCTTTCCAGAGACAGATGCTGGGAACCGCTACATTGTAGTTATAAGCGACTACTTTACTAAGTGGACTGAGGCCTACCCAGTTGCTTCAATAACCGCTGACGTCGTCGCAGATGTTCTTGTTAATGACTTTATCAGCCGGTTTGGTACACCAAGACTCCTTCATACTGATCAGGGGAGACAGTTCGAGAGTGCGTTGTTTAAGAAAACCTGTCAACTCCTCGGAATTGACAAAACAAGGACAACCCCATATCACCCACAGAGCGACGGACAAGTCGAAAGGTTTAACAGAACCCTCAAAGTGATGCTGTCGTCATATGTGTCTGAGGACCAGAGGGGTTGGGATCGTCATGTACCTGCTATAATGATGGCATATCGAGCATCAGCGCAGGAGAGCACAGGACTGACGCCAAACTTGATGATGTTAGGAAGGGATGTGGAACTCCCAATTGATGTCATCTGTGGTTCTTCCTTGTGTGGTGAATCGGTAGAGACACTAGACTATGTGATCGACCTGGAGAGGAGGCTAGAAGTAGCTCATGACAAAGCGAGAAGGCAATTAAAGAGATCTGCCCACTATCAGCGGAGGCAATACGACCACAAAGTAACAAATGACAGCTACAAGGTGGGAGCAGCCGTCATGATGAGAGTCAACGCAAAGAAAGTGGGTGTGTCACCCAAACTACAGCCGAAGTTTGATGGCCCCTTCCTCATTACAAAAGGCTCTCAGTGACGTGGTAGTAAGGGTGCAAAAGAGTCCAAGACACAAGCCGAAAGTGGTTCATACCAACTTATTGAAGCCATTTCAGGGAGAGGTGGATCGCTCTTGGCTCAATATGGGCGTCCAAGTTTTGAGTGACGGGTTAGTGCCAGTGACCCTCGAGAACCTATCCGAGCTGAACGGGGACGTCAACAATGGCTTGGACGAAACAGTAAGCGATGAAGTCATTGATGATGTTGCTGAGAAATCGGTTGAGGAAGATGAACCAGATATAGAGGAAGCTACTGACCAGGCTGAGCCCCAAACTGAGGAAATAGAGATGGGAGACCAAAACGCATCACCCAAAGCTGCTGCTGGTGGTGACGAGCCCAAAACTACGAGTAGTAGGCCTAGGCGCCAGCGGAAAACCCCATGTAGATATGGCGATTGGTGTACGTAGACTTAATCAGACTTCCTCTACTTTTTATTTTCTTTAATGCAGGCCAAAGATGGGACGCAGTAGGAGCCGGTCACCAAGAGAATGGAGACATCATAAGCAGTGTAGTGAGTGCAAGAAAGAGTTCTCAACACAGGCCAACCTGAGACGTCACGTGGATGAACAGCATCGCCGTACCAAAGACAAGATGAACTGCCCGTACTGCTCACAGACTTTTGTGAGAAAACACGACCTCGACCGTCACTGGCAGTTTGCTCATGGAGAAAATTTGAAGATGACTCAGCCGGAAGAAACCCGTCAGGAGCCCGAGGTTCCCCCAACTCCAGGTAGGAACCTGATGGATGATGCTGTCAGCCTGGAGCCTGGGAGCGTAGAGCGACGGATCGTAAACGATTTCCACTCTCCACCCCCAGTTAGACGTGAAGTTGCAAGGCCTCCTTTACCCCAAGGCTTGTCCCTCGTCCGCTTACCAGATAGGCCAACCAAGGAGATGAAGGATGCAAGCGTACAGACCGACTCGACAAAGAACCAACGAGTAGTGGAACGCACCGTCAAGGAGATCCTGGATGGTGACGGCAAGGTCGCATTGAGACTGGTCCAGGAGCGCTTTCTGACTACCGCGTAGACGTTAGCCTGGTTGTTCGCGTAGGCCTCTAGTTTATGTTAAAGTTGTTTATAAAGTTTATGTTATTTATTTTAACCAAAAAGTATATATTTGAGAACAAAAAATCTTCATAGATTGAGGTCAGAAGTTGACTTAAAAACATTCCTTGCCAGTTTCTAGAGTTTTTGCCATTTGTGTTGTTTCATAAAGTAATTTTTCTTAAAGATTTTCTTAAACAATGATTATTGTAATGTGAAGGTGTACACGAGGCAAGCGGTTGTCTTTGTTGTTGTTGTTGTTGTAAATTTTGAAATGTGAGGACACATTTTCCTTAAAGGAGGGGGCAGTGTAGCGAGCACAGGCTGATCACGAGCCAGTCCCGTGTTCGCTGTGTGACCTCTGCGTGAGCTTGAACATGTGCCAAGCATGTGGCGCGGAAATGCAGCGTGCTCTCAGTCTGTGCCTTGACGTTGAAGAGAGAAGACTCTTGTAAGCCTCACAGAAATTGAGAAGAATTATGTAAGTAAAGAGAAGTGATTTGATGTAATAAAATAAGCCCTAATCAGAAAAGTAATCAGAGAAACCAAGAACCGTTTCTGTGGTTATTTACTTCCTCGTTGTCTGTCGTCTGTTTTGTTATTGTTGTTTATCAGAATTACTCCTAAGATAATTAAAGACCTTAGACTGCGCCGCGGGCACGTTATAGTATCAATGATGGCAAACCTAGTAAGTGTACAGCTTTTTCAATTTATTATACACTTCAACATTCAAATGATAAATGTCTTGTAGACAACATTTCAAATTCAGAGCAAAAATAGTTCAAATTGAACTTAACAAAACTATAAGTATAAGTAACGTTCACAACACCATTTGAGAAGCAAAGTCTGATGGAAAAAATGATGGAAACCTGATAGTACAATGTCAGTTCAAATCCAATTGACATTGCTTTTGTATGTTGACATGTAAGTGATAACACAGCTCACACCTGCTGCCCATCTGTGGTAAGATGTTCAAGCGCATTTATTTTTTCTCAATTGTAATTTTGGATGTTTGTACCCTTTTATTCTCTGCAGATGAACCAATATTAGAAGATGACAACTAGAGCCTGCATGAAGAAGACGATCAAGAGGTCAGCGATAAACAAGACACCGACCATGAAGTTAATAATGACCACCTTGAAGACAACGATGAAGAACAACCCAAGGAAGACGCCAACCAACAAGACGATGACATACTTGATAAATCAGACAGCAATGGACACACTAATACAAGGTGAGCCAGTTCGATAAGTTCTAGATGATGAACATGTTTAATCACATACATAGGAAACTACTCTGGCAATAAGCCACTTCGGAGTCTCACGCGCGCAATGCATTGTCGGTTTGTGTCAGGGGTCACGGTAGATAAACAAGTGGAGTAACCACTATACGCGTGTCTGCATGCACACTCACCAGTCGCTTTTTCGGAATTCGCTTTTACGGCTGTTACTGTTTTTTTCTCAAAAATCTTGGTGGATGTCTTGTGAAAATTATTCTGCTTTGTCATTGGATGTTATTGAACACTGGAATGTTGCAGCTTAGAAAGACTTTTTGAGATTAAGAGGCCTTAAAACCACCGGAAGGAAGAAGGAACTTCAAGCACTCGTTTTTACTGCTTCAACTCTAAATTTTCCACTCAAGTTTGACGAACTTACCGGAGGACAAACTTCGATCGCAACTTTATTCGGAACTGCTCCGTGTTGATGGCATAAAGATCCCTGACCCTTTTGTGGATTTAAAAGATGGCTGGCTGTTGGAGAAGGACGGGGTTCGACAATGGCCACCGGTTAGTTATTTGAGATTGCTGCGTGGTTGCTCCAGGACGCTCCAGCTGTGAGTCAGCCAAGCAAACGGAAGCGCTCCATAACTCTTAAGGACAGACTTTTGTCGGACTATAAGGAAGGCAAAGCCTACAGTTACTTTGACAGTAAATGGCTGAAGGAAGTTTTCTTTCATCATATATCTCCTGAAAGTAACTACTTAACAGGCTTGGCTCATCTTGCAACCATGTAGCCTGCCATCATTTTCAAGTTGGACTACGCTTTCATGAGTGGTGCCTCTGGAACTGGGAGCATACCCTGCACATCAAAGCCCTGCACATGGAACATCTTCAAGGGTGCGAACATCATTAAAGTTTTGGAAGGCAAGAGGGTTTGTGACCTGCAGTGGGTGAAACCCAGCTATAGCAAAGGAGGTATGACTGTGTCTATTTTGATGTTGCCAGGTTAGATTAACAAAAAGAAAAAAACAAAACAAATTATGCCCTCTTCGCTTGTGAAGAAGGAATAACACCAAACGTTTGCCTAATTTTTGGAAATTTTTGTTGTTGTTTTGTAGCTGACACGAAAGACAATGTGAAAGCAATTGCAAAGCAGCTTTTCAATCCGGTCAAGTCCACCGGGTCCCAGCTCACAAGTGAGGGACTTATTGATGTTTTGTTCGTCACCTGCAAGGATTCCTCAGTTTTCCGATATTTAGATTTGCGGGAAGCTCCTCATTATTCACTGGCTGAAGATTTTAACACACATCGCACTTCAAGAGGAGATCAACACAACCATTGAAACCCCCCTCAGTTTAACGGTTGTAATTCGGCAGAGGGTTTCATCGCAAAACTCTGTCCCTACAAAGAAGAGGAAATCAAATGCGTCTAGGAAGCCACAAGGGGACAGAGCGACTGCGATTTGTGGAGGACTCTAAGAGCAGGCAGAGTGACTGCATCCAACCTGAAATCAGTAGTAATGCGGAATAAAACCCTAAACAATCCCACCACTTCCCTCAGTAAAGACCCTCTTCCTATCATCAAGCGACTTATGGGCTATGAAGGCCCATCCCCACACCTCCCAAGCCTGAAATATGGTCGGCTATTAAAACCAAAGGCCAAAGAGTTTTATAACACATTACTAATAGAAAGAGGTCATCAAAATGTTGATGTCATTGAATGTGGGCTTCATATTCACAACAAAAGCCATTTATAGCAGCATCACCGGATGCACTGGTAAGCTGTAGTTGTTGTGGGGAAGGACTCCTAGAAATTAAATGCCCCAGGAACATTGCTGCAGAAGCCCCATCTGCTGCTAACTGTGAGTGTTTGACCAACAGTGATGGACTCGGACGACTAAAACAAAACCATGCATGTTTTATGCAAGTACAAACACAATTAGCGTGTACTGACCGACAGTGGTGCGACATCTTCCGCAACCACACAGGAACACGGAACTGTTCGTGATGCACATTGTACATGTACATGTACAACCTACACAGTATACAACCTGTACAGTGCACAATACATAAATGCACATACCCGACAAGCCGGCCTCCTGCGCAGGTGCAAATCTACAAGGCCGGCTTTCGTTAGTAGCAGCAACGGTGTGCACCTAGCACTGGTTCGCGTCAGCTAGTGCCAAATGAATTGTAAACATCTAGTGCGTTCATGTGTGAATAAACTTTCCTAGCGTCGGTCACGCACTCGACAATTGTCATTCTGCTTTTTTTTTTTTTAAGATTTAAATTTAGCAAAGATTTATATAAAATTTGGCAGCTCTATATTCCTGGATGGAGAGCTGATGCTCAGTGATGTTTTCGTCACTTTTTGCGGGATGGAACGTTAAGTGCAATTCCTTTTTATTTTTCAACTTTAAATACATTTTTGTGAAAGGCCTACAGGGTTTTCAATACTTAATAAACTATAAAAACAAACCAATAACAAAACCAGAAAAACACTGCAAACATGTCCAATGCTCTTGTCCAACATTTTTCCTTTATTGTAACAGTGGAAAAACCAATGGTTGTTGGAAAGTTTTTTTTTTTAAATGGTTGCCATCTTGAAAAACAAAAAATAAATAAATAAAAAGCCCCTCACCCTCCCTTTTCTCAGAAATCCGGATGCTAAACATGTTTTTTTGTTTTTTTGGCCTAAACTGGTTGTGTCCAATTCTGCATCACTCTGAAGCAGTTCATGTTGTCCCCCTACACAAAATTTAAAGTCAAAGAACAATTCTGTTCATGAAGACTTAAGGTTGAATACTAACATGATTATTTCAGGACGGAAGTCGTGCTATGGTGACAAAATATTAGACAGTGATTTTGGTAACGTGACAACCTAACGGACGGATAGAATGCTAACGTGATTTTGTTAGGACGGAAGTTGTGCTATTGTGACAAATATTGGACTGTGGTTCTGGTAACGTGACATCGTTATAGATGGAAGGAACACTAACATGATTATTTCAGGACGGAAGTCGTGCTATGGTGACAAAATATTAGACAGTGATTTTGGTAACGTGACAACCTCATGGACGGATAGAATGCTAACGTGATTTTTTCAGGACGGAAGTCGTGCTATGGTGACAAATACTGGACTGTGATTCCGGTAACGTGACACCATTATGGACGGATAGAATCTTAACGTGATTTTTTTCAGGACGGAAGTCGTGCTATGGTGACGGATATTGGGGCCATTGCCACTAGAAACGTGACATAATTATATATGGAAAGAAAGCTCTAGTTTTTCCTTCACTTGGTGCTGGAAGCATACATGGAAAAATTGAGGCCTTCATTTATTCACAGCGACGTAAATTCATGTTGAGAGGTTAAGGGTGAATAATTTAATTTTCAACTGTACGCTGTTTTCTAAAGGGATTTTTTATTTTTTTTTTTTTTTTTTGGGGGGGGCACATTTTCCTGTGGGGACCAACTTTTCCTGCGTGGAAGGCGGACAGAATTCCCTGTCTCGGGAGACGAAATGTTCTAGTCAATCCAGGGAATTCAGGACGGGATTGAATTAATTAATTCAATTTGTAAAACAAAACAAAAATGTGTCCCTTAAATATAAAATAATGTTGGGGTACATTAGGCCGTGTCCGAAATGGGTGTCTAGAGCTACATCTACGTTATTTTCAGCAGCGCGCCCATATGTGTAAATGAGAGCAATGCTGCCAATAGACATAGACGTAGCTCTAGACGCCAATTTCGGACACGGCCTTAATCCCCGAAAATGAAACCCTGAAATTGCCGCAAATTTACGGTAAAAAACATCTGACGGAAGAACAGGAGATCAAGACGCCCTCTGTTGACCACAAAAAAACGCACTGGTCCCCTTTCCTATTTGCAATACGTATATCTTCCTAGTGTTGGTTACCAACTAAAAATATGCCGATCGCTCGTATTGCCTCCAAAAGCAGCGATTGGTGCGATGGGTCGGGTGACGCGATCGAAATCAAGAGCACGAATTGTGCTCAAAGACACTGGACACCTTTGGTAATTGTCAAAGACCAGTCTTCTCACTTGGTGTATCTCAACATATGCACAAAATAACAAACCTGTGAAAATTTGAACTCAATTGGTCATCAAAGTTGCGAGATAATAATGGAAAAAAAAACACCCTTGTCACACGAAGTTGTGTGCTTTCAGATGCTTGATTTCGAGACCTCACACGTGAGGTCTTGAAATGAATTCAAATATTTTACTGAGAAATTACTTTTTTTTCTCAAATACGACGTTACTTCAGAGGGAGCCGTTTCTCACAATGTTTTATACTATCAACAGCTCTCCATTGATCGTTACCAAGTAAGTTTTTATGCTAACAATTATTTTGAGTAATTACCAATAGTGTCCAGTGCCTTTAATTGGTAGACTTACGTGCGTGATTCTCCCCTCTCCACACAGATGAATTTAAGCTAGACGAAACTGGGGATGGTACATTCACGACGAATAACACTGCACCCAAAATAAAATCTAGTGGTGCAGTTTTAAATTGAGATTGGGAAGAAAATAATGTGCATCCTTCATCCTATTTGTATTATTAAAAAAATAAGCTTGGGATGTAAAAAAAAAAAAAAATAAATAAATAATAATAAATAAATCCCTAAAATGTAACACTTCTCATGCTTTGTACCCCAAAACACATGTACCCCAAAACACAAAGGCACCGAGCTCACAAAGAGATGTTCCACTGCCGTTTTGTGTGTAGAGACTGGCAAAAAGCTTATATTTTTAATCCTGGAAGTGTGTTGACATCTGTGCTCATCAGACTCAAGAGTGTCTCAAAATAAACACAAAGAATAAAGTGCCGGCACCGACGATCGGAGTGCGGGCGATCGACGGTGCTGGCACTTTATCCTGCATTTCTTTTTCATTGAATTCTTAGTTTGGATTGGAATCACTATAAGGCCAACAAAAAAAAGTATTCGGTCTCTGGTCAGACCAAAGTTCCGGAATTGATGCGGCGACGCTGTTTTTTTGTTGTTGTTTTTTTTCTCCCATGCTTGGATTGTACAGACAACGGGAGTACTATTTTGCTTTTTGTGTCCTCGTATACCATGGTATCCTCCACCATTTGCCTAGGTACCCTAAATGCTTTTCTTCACATTTTCCATACAGCCAAGGCAAGTTTTATGACTTGGACTCTGCCTCCAACATGTTTCAGAAAAAAAGAAAAAAAACATTGACGCGCGGTCAGAATCGACGCGCGCGCTGACCAGAGACCTGAGTCTTTCTTTTTTGGGCCTAAACATTCAAACGTTTAAATTGAGGTCTTATGTTCCCTTTGAACGTTGAGGAATATATACCTGACATGCACAAGCTTAATAAAATTTGTGTGGATGTGGAAGTCACTGGGATGTCCTGATAGGTCCCCTACTAAAAAAAAAATTTAAATGGGGGGGGGGGGGTGAGAAGAAGAAAAAAAAAACAAACAAAACCAAACACAAAACAAAACAAACACAAAAATACGTAAAATTAAATCAAGTTATTTTTTAATCATATTATCAGGTAAATAAAAAGCCAAGCTTCCGCCAGCTCCAAAAAATCAATGATCCAGAGAAATATGCAGAGTATTTGGCAAAACAAAGGCAAAGGTCAAAGGAGAGACGGGATTTTGTAAGAAGTGTGGCAGCAGATAAAAATCCCACTAAAGAAATGTCGGCATTACTCGCTCGTGATAGGGAAAATAGCAGGAAGAGACAACAACGTTGTAGAGAAAAGAAGCTCTCCAGTGACAACAAAAAGAAAATACCAATGACGCAAAAGCTAAAGGTCAAGATGAACTTTCACAAAAATAAGAGCAGATCCACACGACAAGTGGAAGACAACAAGGCAGCAGTAAGAAAGTATTGGAGAGTGATGAAAGCTAGAAGTAGGAGGGAGATCTATGCAGCCCAACAGAAACATAGACGGCAAAAAGAAAAAGAAAGAAACAGGAAAGCAAAAGCAAAGGCTGAAGCGGAGGCAAAAGCAAGAGCTAAAGATTTGGGTCACAGCTCAAATGAGAGTGGTGATGGATTCCGAAGTAGGCAGACATTGTACAATTATTCATACCAAGCAAGACAGGTTTTGCCAAGTTCCCCAACCAAGTTTGCTGAAGTTGTGACCAACGTAAGCACTCCGAGGAAAAGAAAAGCCCTACAAGACGCCCATGGAAGTTCTGAAAAGAAGCGAAATCGATGCAACACAGAAGCATCGGTCCAAAAGCGAATTTCCTGTCTTTTGTACAAAGAAAAGTCGGGTGTGGGAAGAAAAGTGCTCAACCGAGTTTTGTCGTCAAAGGCACTTAAACAAGTTTCGACAAGATTGTTGTCAAGGGCAGCTCAAATTAAACGTGACACAGTCATTAGGGTGCGTCAGTGTCCAGTAAGGAAATTGCGAATCGACAGGCTCCCATTGACAGTCAAACAAAATATCCAGAGATTCTACAAAAGAGAAGACACCTCGGCAGATGCCAAACAAGCGTTTTACTACGATGGCAGGCCCTGCATTTTTGATGCAGATATCTGTGAAATCAGCTCACCAGATGTTCAAAAAAGAAAATCCGGACACCAAGGTCAGCTTAAGCAAGTTCCAGATGTTGAGACCAAAAACTGTGAAGCTTCTGTCTGTATCTCATAGAGAGTTCTGCCTGTGCCCATATTGTCTCAATATAAAATACAAGCTGATGGCACTAAATGCAGTGATCTCACACAATGGGATCGACAGTTCCCTGAAGATGGTGGATGAGAAGGAATTCCTTGACAAGCTCTTGTGTAAACGTGGTAGTGCAAGATTCCACAAGTATGAATGTGTCTTTGGTACTTGCCAAACATGTCAAGATACCAAGTCTACAATCAACAGTCACTATGACGCCCTGCTTAGTATTGACCCTTCACCGCTGACAACGTGGAACCACTGGGAAAGATCTGAAGTTCAAGATGGCAAGGTCAAGCGGGTCATGGTTGACCAGCTTATTACAGAACTTTATAACGATGTCAACAAGCCTTGCCAAGGTACTACATTTATGGAACACATGTTTGTGGCGTCATGGCAATCAAGTCAGTTCCAGCAACTAAAGGAAAATCTTCCGACTGGCTGGGTAGTAATGGTGATGGACTTTGCCAAAAAATAGAACTGTGCACTACCAGGACGAAATAAAGTCGGCCTTCTTTGGCCAGTGGCAGATGACACTGCATCCAACTGTTATCTACTACCGTGATACCCTTGATGGTAAGGTGAAACGAGAATCCCATGTCTTCATCTCTGATGATATAAAGCACGACTTTCATGCAGCTAACCATTTCCTGGAAACTTCCATCGCAACACTGCAGCACATGCTTGAAATTACCAAGATTGTTATCTTCAGTGATGGTTGCGGAGCACAATATAAAAGCAAAGGCCCACTGGCTGACATAAGCCTGAAAAAAGTGATCACTGACCGCAACTATTTTGGCTCCGAGCATGGGAAGTCTGCATCGGATGGGGAAATGGTGTTGTCAATCGAGCAGTCGATCGTGCTATTGTTGGAAGACAAGTAATCATCAACAACGCCACAGACATGGTGAACTGGTGCAACGATAATCTCTTTGCATCAAATGCAGAATTTACTCGCAGGTTATTCCTGGTAGAAGTGATCAACCATGACCGCCCTGAAACAGATGTTCGTACCATTGCGGGAGTAAGGAAGTTTCATCAGGTCAGGAGTACAGGCACAGAGTACCACATCATGGTGAGGAACCTGTCTTGCTTCTGTGAGGGTTGCCAGAAAGATAATGGAATGTGTCTAAATGAATCATACATCAGCAAGTTCAAACCTGTGACCATTTCCCGATCATCGTTGTCATCAGACAGCAACGGTGGTGAGTAAAACCATAAACCTTTATCACTTCGTCAGCGTTTTCACGAAGTAGCACTCGCTGCTATACCAGCAAAAAATAACAATCAGAGAAAACGGCCTCTGAAGTTGAACACTTTTTAGAAACCCGCCTCCCTTCAAAACTTCAAAGTATTTCCATTTAAATTTCTCAGTGTAGATACTTGATGACTTGAACTTAACAATTACTTTTATTTTGACTCATTTGCATAATTAATTATGAAACTAGACACGACAGAAGATCCGTGCTACTTCGTGAAACCAAAAAAAGTGCGAAATATGTCTTTTTGCGTTTTCACGAAATAGCACGCACCTATACTACAACACAGCATTTTGTGTTACTTTATGAAACTAGGTCAGCGCGCGCGCGCTCACACAACTTGCGTGCTACTTCGTGAAAACGTTTTTACCTCACTTTGACTTGAGTGCGTGCCATGCATTACAACGGTAAACAGAGGTTCGGGTGCTACTTCGTGAAAACAAAAAAAGCCACGTTTGTGCAAAAATTGAAAACACTAATTAGCTTAATTAAAAAAGTAAAGCTGTCTGAGCTTTGAAACTTCATGGAATTGTAGGTCTTTATGCATTATCAACAGAAATGTAAAAAAAAAAATCCTTAACCACGTAGAGTGCTACTTCGTGAAAACGCTGACGACTTGTACAACCAACTTTGGCACCTGTGTTATAAGAATTTTTCAATGGGGTATAGAGGGAGATCTCCCTCTATACACCATTGACAAAATTGTTGTAATACAGAAAAGGTACCCGACTACTTGTCCTTCCAGTCTCTGTTGGTTACACTGTTATAAAAAGAGAACTAGACTTACTACAAAAACAAGGTGTTCGTGATCGATGTCATCAAATTATAATTTAATGATATTTTATGTTATCAACCCGATTTGTGGTTCAGGAGTAAGATTTTGTTCCAATATAAGTCTTCAACTTCCAGTTTAAACCAAAAGTTAGGTCAAATGAGGTCATACTGTGTAGTGCTAGGCAAGACCTAGGAGCCCTCTGTAAAGCCGTGTAGTTGAAAAACATCCAATGTGTGGTTCAGGAGTTATGAATTTTTCAAATATTACACGGACTATCATTATTTGGGTGTGCAATATACAATGAAATAGCCAGCGACGCCAATGTATTCCAGTACTCAATACAATACAGTACAGGTCAACTTTAAAGGGACACATTGCCTTGGATCGGGCGAGTTGGTCTAAAAAAGCGTTTGTAACCGTTTGATAGACCAACTCTTTCGATCCAAGGCAATGTGTCCCTTTAATTACATGTGCACTGTACACGTGAGTGGCTGGTACAGGTTTGACATACACTGTATTGAAGTATAGTCTACACTATAGTGTGTTGTCATACAACATGGTTCAACAGACACGTGTGCTTTGACGTCCATTTTCGACCCGATGCAAAGGTTTAAATGTTATCATCTCTGTGCAAAAGTTTGAGCAGGAGAACTCATCTATAACGTGATGCAAAAATTTTGTTGAATTATTACGTAGTTTTTAAGATCAGAATTTTTTCAATTTTTCAACTTCCGGTTTGAACCAGAAGTCAAGGTCAAATGTGGTCTTGTTCTGTGCAGCATTTGTTGATCTTTTATCGACCTGTCTGATGATATGTAGATTGTCCAAATCCAACTTGTGGTTCTTGAGTTATGATTTTTTTAAAATAATAAACTTTTATTTATTGTAATTCAATACCCAATGACGTCATCATGACATCATCAAGTTTGTGTGGTCTTGATAATGAGGTTCAGATGTCTGATGAGTTTCAATGTTAAATTCAATTTCAATCTTGAGTTATGACCAAAAATTGAATTTTTTACGAAAAAACACAAAGGCAGACTTTGACCTTTCGGTACGACCGGAAGTAAAGGTCATACGATTTTGACGTTAACTTTTCAAATGTTGCCGAAGTATTGATCTATCAGATGCCCAATTATGAGCATCATAGCTTTAAAATTCACGAAGATACAGCGAATAGCAAATGGTCAGTTTTCAACTTTGAAAACCTTGTAATTCGACACCTGATGACGTCATCATGACGTCATCAATTCTGTGCCGTCTTCGTATTAAGGTTCAATTGTCTGATAAGTTTCAAGGTTCAATTCAGTTTCAATCTTGAGTTATGCTGTAGAGAAGAATTCCGTGGAAGAAGAAGAAGAAGAAGAAGAAGAAGAAGAAGAAGATGGAGAAGAAATAAAAAAAACAGAACAATAACAAGAGGTGTTCGTGCACATGTTGCACGAACACCTAAAAACAAGATGTCTGCATGTAATGGCCTATTAGGTACAATTTCAGGCTTTGCGTTTTGAAATAAAGTGGACATTTGGGGATCAACATACAAATGTTTTTGTGATGAAGTGTGGTTCTCAAAGGATCATTTTCAAGAGAAAAATTGTGGGTTAGAAAATAACATGATAAAGTATTCCTTTTTTTAAGAATCGCACTTCCTAAATTTATACAATATTAATATTGAAAAGTTCCCTGGAAATGATTGCAAACATTGCTGTGTTCAGAAACACTACCGTGGAAATTGATTTAAACAAACTTTCATAAACAATCATATTCACACTGTTTTGTTTAATAGGTGGAGCAGATGCCAGCGATGTGAGAAAAAGCAATAAGACATCCACAGACAAGAGGAATGAAAAAACAAAGAGCAGCAAGAAGTGTGGCAACAAGAAAGCAAGGAACCAAGTGGACGCTGCAAGAAGCAAGACTCGCACATGCAGTACAAAAAACAGGCTAGATGGCAAAGCAACACAGAAACAGACAGTTGGTGATGAAATAGGCATGAACAAGACACATGTTGGTGAGGCAACCACTAGCAGCTCACATGGTAAAGAGAAAAAGCAGGGGAATGAGACAGACGATGATGAAACAGGCAGGAAGAAGACACATGGTGGTGAGGCAACTACTAGCAGCTCAGATGGTAAAGAGAAGCAGCGGAATGAGACAGAAGATGATGAAACAGGCAGGAACAAGACACATGTTGGTGAGGCAACCACTAGCAGCTCAGATGGTAAAGAAAAGCAGCAGAATGAAACAGAAGATTATGAAACAGGCAGGAAGAAGACACATGGTGGTGAGGCAACTACTAGCAGCTCAGATGGTAAAGAGAAGCAGCGGAATGAGACAGACGATGATGAAACAGGCAGGAAGAAGACACATGGTGGTGAGGCAACTACTAGCAGCTCAGATGGTAAAGAGAAGCAGCGGAATGAGACAGAAGATGATGAAACAGGCAGGAAGAAGACACATGGTGGTGAGGCAACTACTAGCAGCTCAGATGGTAAAGAGAAGCAGCGGAATGAGACAGAAGATGATGAAACAGGCAGGAAGAAGACACATGTTGGTGAGGCAACCACTAGCAGCTCAGATGATAAAGAGAAGCAGCGGAATGAGACAGAAGATGATGAAACAGGCAGGAAGAAGACACATGGTGGTGAGGCAACTACTAGCAGCTCAGATGGTAAAGAGAAGCAGCGGAATGAGACAGAAGATGATGAAACAGGCAGGAAGAAGACACATGTTGGTGAGGCAACCACTAGCAGCTCAGATGATAAAGAGAAGCAGCGGAATGAGACAGAAGATGATGAAACAGGCAGGAAGGAAGGAGACACATAGTGGTGAGAAAACCCTTAATGGACTTGATGATGGAATGATGATTTATTATTATAATTATTATTATTATTCTTGTTGTTATTTTTACCATTATTGACCATTGACCATAATTTAATGAATACAATTAATACTCTTTGTTTTTTTCAGGAAGAAATGCAACTGGGTCATTCTGGTATGCAGATGTTCTTGTTGATAAAAGAGGTCTCCTGAAGACATATGTTGTGGAGGTATGAATTCTGTGTTTTCTGTGTCTAAATTCCAAACCTAAGTATACAATGAACGAATACTGTGAGACTGCAATTTTTGTGGCAGAACACCATCACTGAGGAATTTTTGCATACAAAAAATAAAAGGTAAATTGTATGTGCACATGGATGTCCATGCCTGTATTCATACTGCTTTACATACGTGATAACAAACTGTTCATACCTGGAGGTGCCTGCATTATACAATGTACATTTAAGTTCCGTTTCATGATGCATTTTGTTTCACACAGTCTAACACTTAGTAATAGAGCATGCTATTGGTTCTGACAGGTTGTTCCTAATGAGGTCTTAGATGCAGACGGTTGGCTCTGGGTAAAATACTGGACTCGATTCCGAGAGAATAAGTGGACACCACCCGATGACACCAGTAAAAAATATACGATCAACCTCAATGACCTTGTCACACCCCTGCAGCACCCACAACCAATTAAAGAAGGAAGGATGCTTTGTTATAGTTTTGAACCTTTGTAAACAGCTGTGACTATCTGTAGCATATTGGGAAATGTCTCCCAAGCTCAACTTTAAAGATTCAAGGCTTTCCAAGAAATACACAAATCTCATAATTGATCCTGCAACGTCTTTAATGCAGGTGTAACTTTAAAGCATTGATTTAACTCAAACACCTGTCTTGGTGAACTTTCCTTATTATGCTTCAGCTTGTCAACATTTTTATTGCATTTTTATAAATGTTGCACATGTTTCCCAGCTCCAAAAGTGTTGCTGATTACATCACCTCATATGTATGGTTATTTCACCTGGCCAATATCTGCATTGCACCATTATGACATGAGCTTTAAATTGCGGATAATGTGCTTGACTTGAATGTAATAATCATACAAGAGCCATTTTAATCAGCAACTTCATGTTTGACAACAATCTTAATGCTTTTAAAACTTTTCCCTGTTGGGGCATTTATGACTTTATTAATTGCTGGAATTCAGAGTTCTTAATGTTTATTATGACAAAAGAATTAAAACACGAAGGCCCATTAACAATTTCATAGAGCTGCTTATTGGTACTGCGCACGTGGGCAACGACACGTGAGCCTCTCCAATGCCATCCTGCACAATAAGGGCGCGCGCGTCAAGCATACGCACACGCATGTCAGGTTTTTGTCGGACTTTTGGTTGCGGAATCACGGCTGTGATTGGTCAATATGCTATGGGCGGGGCTTAGATCGGTCTATTCAACGCTATCCTCGTATTAGGGGGATGCTCGTTAGCGCTGAATCATGTGTTAAGCAGAGCCATTCAGGTGTTCAGAGTTTTAATAGGCCGAGTAGTAGTACTAATTATGCTAGACAGGTTCCCAATGCTATCAATGTACTTGGTTCTAACGCCAATAGTTCTGGTGAAGGTTCAATCATGGGAAATAGTAGACCACTTCCTATTCCACCAATCCACTACTCTTTGGGAATACATGTGCCCATGTCATTAAAAGAAAAGATCTGGGCTGGGCAGTATGTAGACTTTGCCGCTTTAGTCCGGGACAATGCTGTTTTTGCCTTGACGCAAGACACCACTAGCTCCACCATGACTTTAGCGGTTGAGGGCAATCAAGTGGTAGTTAAACCAGCTTCCGCTCAAAGAAAGAAAATTGATTCAATAGACAGATGGACGAGTGCCTTCCATGCATTCATGTCCATTTACACGCCATCCAGGCCTCTGTGCAGAATTATTGAAGTATGCAGAGACAGTCAAAACCGCATCCTTGCAATTCCCAGGTTTTGGCTGGCAGTCTTATGACGAGCAATTCCGCCTTCATCAAGAGGCTAACCCGGCACGTTCATGGGCTCAGTTAGACGTAGAACTGTGGGTGACAGTGGCTGCTGCGTCGGCTCTGGTGCCGGGGCATGCTAGTACGAACAACAATGGGAACGCACGGACCGGTTTCACTCCAGGTCGGGCGAACAATGCCTACCAGGCTTCTACTGGCCATATTTGTTTTGCATTTAATACGGACAAAGGTTGTCTCTGGCAGCGATGCCGTTTTTCCCATAGTTGTAAACGTTGTAATAGAGAGGGTCATGGGATTACAACATGTAATGTGAGCAGGGTCAACAACAATAGATTGAACAGTACTAATAGTAACAGTAACGCTAGGACAGTACGGAATGGCCTTAGGAATTTCACGTCCCAGCCTTCGGCTACTCGGCTACTCATAGTTTGCGTGCTGGTAGGGGTAGCGGCGAACAAAAAGGGGCTGCCAGAACCATACAGGGAATTTTCGTGCCCCCAACACCAATTAATTTAGGTGTTCTGCGCAGTTTGTTATGCCACTACCCAAATAGAGAGGCTGCTGACCTCCTTCTGGGTGGTTTTACCCAGGGATTCAAAATAGGTTTTACCGGGCCACAGGTGGGACGTGATTCCGATTGCCTTTTATCCGCTGCCCAGCAGCCACTTCTAGTAGAGGAGAAATTGTATAAAGAAATTAGTCTTGGTAGGATTGCAGGCCCATTTGACCTCCCCCCATTACCGAATTTACAGTGTTCACCCATTGGTTTAGTTCCCAAACATGAAGCGAATTCTTTCAGACTGATTCAACACTTATCATTTCCAGCAGGTTAATCAATTAACGATTTCATTGATAAACGTCAATGCACTGTGCATTACACGTCATTCGATCAAGCAGTGGACATGGTATTGGGGGCAGGTCACGGGGCTTGGATGGCCAAATCTGATATTAAATCGGCTTTCCGGTTACTACCGGTGTCCCCTACAGACTACGAGCTTTTGGGTTTTCGGTTCAATGGTAAATACTATTATGACAAATGTTTACCAATGGGATGTTCCATATCCTGTTCTCTTTTTGAGACTTTCAGCACATTTCTTGAATATAAGGTGTGTCATGTAAGCCAATCAGAGTTAGTTGCTCATTATTTGGATGATTTCTTGTTTGTGGGAGCATCGGCGCCATGTTGTGGTGCATTATTAGATACATTTAAAGGCGTATGTAACTCATTAGGGGTGACAATTGCGTTAGAGAAGACCACAAGTCCAAGTCAATCCATACTTTTTCTGGGCTTGGAAAATGATTCAGTGGAACAGCAGGTTCGTGTACCATCTGACAAAGTGCAGGCTTTGTGTGATATGATTCAAACCACATTGCGTAAAACGACACTAACGCGTCAAATCCAATCATTAATTGGATCCCTTAACTTTGTTTGCCGGGCAATTGCGCCAGGGCGAGCTTTTACCAGGCGTCTGATTGGCCTTACAAAAGGGGTTCACAAACCCCATCATAAAGTTCGGATTTCCCCCGGGGCCAAGCTCGATTTGTTAACTTGGTTGGAATTTCTCACTCGTTTTAATTGTATTTCGCCGTTTCTCCAGCGAAATTGGGATCACAATGACACAATCTCGCTTTATACTGATGCAACCGCAAGTATTGGTTTCGGGGGTTACTTTGAGGGACACTGGTTCCAAGGGCGGTGGCCTTCGGCATTCATTGATAATCCCCCGTCAATTGCATGTCTCGAATTTTATCCACTTGTGGTTGCTGTGCATTGCTGGGGTCACTGGCTATCAAGCCGTAAGGTGCTTTTTCACACAGACAATAGTGCAGTTGTTCACATTATCAATAGCCAGTCTTCTCGTTGTGATAGGATTATGCAAATGGTACGTAATTTCGTGTGTCGTTGCCTCATGCACAATATATTGTTCAAAGCGGTTCACGTTCCCGGGGTAGAAAATGACATTGCCGATTCATTGTCTCGCTTTCAGATCGAGCGTTTTCGGATGTTGGCCCCGAGGGCGGATCCTTCAATGACACAAATCCCGGAACACCTCCGCATGTGTTAGAGGGTGAGCTTTAGTTTTGGTTTCAAGACACTCCAGTTGTGTAGTCACGAACCATGTAGTCACGAAAACCTAACCGCTCTCAAAACTGCTCTCACCACCCCACGAACCACTCGCCACCAGAGGGCGCTATCATTCCCGTAACCGCTATCAAACCACGAACCGCTCTCACAGGAGCGTCTTGGGAACTTTGCAGAATCTGCTCGGACTTTTCCGAGCGATTTCCCAGCATGCCTTGTTGATAAGGTAATTAGCATAATTTATTACCTCGCTTGCTTGGCAGACTTTCAGTCTGGTATCTTGACGTCTTGTGATGGCTTTGCAAATAAAGAACTCTACGGACGTGATGTAACATAAGAAATACATACGGGACGTGTACACTGCATGCAACATTACATGTACTGAACGACACAGCTAGCTAGGTAGCTAGGGGTTGCTATGGGTGATATCGTAAATGTACTATTGACTATACTAGTGTAGTGTAAGTAGTAGTACTTTCACAGTCGAGTCGCAGGCATAACTGATCGAATTGAGAGAATGTCTGCTGATCTTAAATTGGACAAAGCTATTGAGTTATCAGTAAGAAAATTAGGTATCGGAAAGCTTAAAGTCCAGCAAGAAAATGCTCTTCAACAATTCGCAAAGGGGAATGATCTCTTTATCAATTTACCCACTGGATTTGGGAAAAGTTTGATATTTCAAGCTGCCCCAATTGTCGTGGAATTCATGAAAGACGTTGATGATGGCTCATCCGACATTGCAGAAAAAGCACTCGTAATAGTCATCTTGCCGTTAAAGGCTCTTGCAGTAGATCAACTAGATCGTGTTCAAAAACTTGGACTTGAGGCAGCTGATATAACGTCGGCTATCCCCGATTTTGTCTTGGAACAGCCGAATAAGTATTCGATCTTGTTTGGAAGTTCGGAGAGTCTTTGCGCACCAAGGGGGAAGGAGCTACTGAGATTGGTTAAAAACAGATGCTGTGGACTGTTTGTTGACGAAAGTCATTGTGTTTCTAAATGGTATGTGTCTTTTTAAAAATTTATTTTGTACAGTAAAGTGATGCTAAATCTCCAACATAAAAATGTGTAAAGCGATCTCCGCTTGTATTTGTATATGCCGACGAAACACGGCAGTTACCATGACTTACTGGGGATTTGGTGCCACTTTACTTTGTGCTAGTAATGTATATTGCTCGGTTTACTATTATAGGCGACCAATAAATAGCATTGACTGTCCAGCCAATAAGTAGGTACCCAAAAGAGTTCTTTCAAGGGGGTATTCAGTTTTTGGCTGCCAGGTGTTTTTATGACCTGCATGGCATGGATGACTGACTCTTCTTGTTAAGTGTCTTGTATCACTGTCTAGCTTTTCTAAACCATCATGGTGCATTCAATCAAAACCAGCCCTAAAAGAATCTGTTATTGAGGTAATTAGTATTATTTTTCCTCCATGGTGTTAGTCATCCATTGAACTTGAAGTATGATGACTTTTGTTTGATGAGAATCCTAAAGTTGGAAACTAATTTAAAAAAAATAGTTACTTGAGTGTAGTTTTTGTGATTGCTTGCCAGTACAACATTGTTTCTTTTGTTTTTAAAAACAGGGGCCACTCATCAAGAGAAAGCACAATATTCCGGAAGTGTTATGGGCAGCTTGGAGATCCCAGATCATTCTTGCAATCCACAACGTGTGTTGTGGCCTTAACAGCCACAGCAACAACCACAGCAAAAGAGACAATTGTTAAAAGCTTAGCGCTTAGAAGCTATGGCTTGATTGAAGAGAGCCCTGAACGGGCCAACATCAAGTATGTAGTTTGCAAGTTTGCAGAAAGGAACTTGGAGACAATGTTTAAGTGGCTCACACAGGAAATCGCCCAGAAGGGGCAACTAACCGAGAGAGTTATTTTATACTGTCAATCGAGGAAAGTTGTGAGTGCACTCATTATTTTGTTTCCTTCTACCAAAGGAGTCCCATCCTTTCTTTGATATGTATCATACAAACACGGAGACAGACGTACAAAAGAAAATAATCGAGAGCTTCAGACTAGAAGATGGAGAGATTCGGGTGTTGTTCGCAACAATTGCTTTTGGCCTTGGTATCGATGTGCGTGGGCTCCACACCGTGATACTGGTTGGTCATCCGACAGAGTTGGATGACCTAATGCAGTTGAGTGGCAGGGGAGGCCGTGATGGCAGGCAGAGCTTGGCACTCCTTGTAAAATATCCTGGTGCAGGAGCTGGTTTAAAAACCAGTGATTCGATGAAAACCAGGGATTCGATGAAAGCCTTTATGGAAGGTGACAAATGCAGACGGCTTGTCATCAAGAACAGTTTCCCATCAAAAACTGACAAGGAAACAGCAGTAGTTAAACACAATTGCTGCGATAATTGTGCCAGAACCTGTGCGTGTGATGGCAATACATGCTCTGCCAAGCTACTGTATGCTGAGCAGCAGATACAGGATGTCCTGCTCCATGGGCCACTGACAGCATCAGCTGAGTTTGAAGTTGTGACTGTCCCACAGAGTAAAGTTTCAGAGCTCCAGGAGCAGCTAAAAGAATACAAAAAAAACACTCTTGAAAGACAGCAGTAGCCATCTCTACACCAGTGAGGACATTGCCTGTGGTCTGTCTGATTTAACAAAAGCAGAAATAATAAACAACTGTCACATCATTTTCCCAGTGAGTGCATTTTCCGAGAGATATACATTTGCAAGAAATTTCATCGCATTTGAAGTGTGGACAATTGTCAAGACAATTGTGTATGACCACAGCATCCACTCAACAAATGCCGGAGGTATGCCAGAGTTGCAGTTACAAACTGACACTGAATCAGACATTTCTGAAGAGGATGATTTCGGTGACGAATATGCAGAACCACTAATTGCATATAGCAGTGAAAGTGATTAGAAGATTTGTAGTGTTTGGGCTTACATGTATTATCAAAACTGAGTAGTAATTTAAGTAAAAATTTTAAATAAACTGTGAATCCTTTCTGCCCTCAATATTCTTCTCTTTTGTTAGTTCTTTTTGAAAGATGACCTTTTCACACAAAGTGATTGCACTGTCTTATGTCTCTTTCAAAAAGAACATTACATTTTCAGACATTCTGGCAGCCATCCTGAATAATGTGGGGGGGGGGGGTTTAAAGTAAAAATAGAATCCACATTTCACCTGTAAATGATCTGCAATTTGTCAAAATTCTGATTAAAACTTAGAATGTGCTGGTCTTATGCATGGATTATTTTCTATGCTTGTCCATTAAGGATGAATTGTTATTTTTTTATTTATGATTTTGTACCAAAAAAGGGCCACTGGATAAAACCTTTGTGTGGCAAACTAGGATGGTCTAACATTCAGATTTATTTTCTTTTGTTAATTTTGTTACGGTGGATTACTGTGCGAGGGAGAACTTCTTTGGACTTGATTTTGTGGGTCCATTTCAAATTGTACATCTTGACCTATAACATTCCAGCAATCTTCTGCTGGAAATAATAATGTACTTGGAAATAACTGGTTTCAATGTCATGTTTTTTGTTTTTTTAAAGTTCTAGTTTCTCATGTAATGAATGCATTACATAGAACAGCAGTGGTCATGAACCAGATTTGTATCTTGGAGATAAACAATTCCAGACAGTGTGCTTAAAACAAAAAATACTCCATATGCTAGTTTTTGTAATTATTTGCACAGTTCATGCAGATTTTTTTATATAAAGAAATACTAGTTGAGTCTAAATTGTTAACTGCTTCATGACAAGTCCCTCAAACATAAAGGTCAAACAAATTAAATAAGCAAATTTCATTGGTTTCTGCTTATTGCATTTTCATTTATGATTTTTTTTGTAAATGTTAGATTTTGCTTTTAAATATCTTTTCATTGGTTTTCTTTACACTTGGTTTTAGATCCATACTGTACTCAATTCAGTACACTTTACAAAAATCAACTTATGATTCATTCAGGAATTATTTTTAAAGCAGACTTGTGTTACATTCACAAATAATTATTGTAAATCAATACACAACTAAATCTAAATTTCTTTAAAAGCAAGTTGTGTTACATTTATATCTTTTTAAACATAAAAGCATAAATGATGGAATTTAGAAATTAGTAAAACAATATATGCTTTAATGGTATACAATTCAGATTTTCTGTCTGCATGCACACAGTGTTATTAGACACAATGTTCTGTGGAATTTGAATATAAAACAGGGTTTGCCTTAATCTGTTTAAAAGACTAGCCAGCAGGACCAGTTAAGCTTATCATTTTTATAGTGCCAGCTTTTCACTAGTCAAGCTTTCATATTAAATAAAGATACTCCTTGCTTTTCAACACTGAACTAGCCATCCAGACCACTTGGAGAAAAGTTGGGCTGGTCCACAGGTGTTTTAAGTAGCAATTGGCCAGCGGACTACTGTTTAAGGAGAATACTGCAAAAGTAAAAAGAGTATTGACAACTTCCAGAATTGAGTTGTAATTTCAAAATGTATTTATTATTTACAAAATTGAAATCTGAGATGTGGATTTGTACAAAACATTTAATAAACCCATGTGATTGACTGATAGAAGTTCTAATTTGTTTCATATGTAAATATTATGTATACTTAAATACATTGACAAACACAGTCAGTCTGGGACAGTTTCAGAGGATACAATAAATACCCCCATTGCTAAAAAAAAAAAAAAAAAAAAAATCAAATTATGAAGTATTACTTGAGATAGGGGCGGTATTGAAAAGTAAAGTACATGTAGTCATTTTTACATGAAGCATTTTTTCAATTTTTTTTTCACCACAAGTTTCTGTTAGACCACTGTTTTTCACGGTGAAATTTGTCAACAAAGTGAGTGAGGTTTGCAGCTTTGCATGGTGTGGAACATAAGAAGTAACTAAACATGTAACTACTGTACCAGGGTGCAAACATGTGTAAATTTATTTTGGGAGGAGTGTTGGCTGTGGCTATGAAAAGAGCCAGCGTGGTCTCCTCAGCAACAGGAGTTCATAATCTCTTCATTATGTACATATGTTTAAAGCTTTGTAAATTATACAAAAAGACCAGTGATCAGTATCCGCACTTTATGTGACCAAACATGTACATGAAATAACAAACCTGTAAAATGTGGACTCGGGCAGCAGTCATTGTAGAGTCAAGAAAACAATTGTATCATAAAAACCTTATCTTATGTGTTTCACTTTGTTAGAACATCTCTCAAGATAAAAATTAATTGTTTTACTCATTTCTCAAAAGCTATAGTATTTTAGGCAATAATATTTCAAGGGAGGTTTTTCACTAGTGACCATCTTTTTACAATGTCAACTACATGTACTAGTACATGTATGTGCAAATCTGTAAACAATTACTTTCTCCATTTAACTAATGTTGTGCACACCCTTTAAAGTAATGACTAGTGCCTTTTAACAGAATGAGCACTTAAGTACACAATTGGATTCACAACTTTTATGGTACCAGAGCTGATGGATACAAATTATCACCTATGGTACATTAAAGGGAGACGCTGCCTTGGATTGGGTGATTTGGGCTTTGAAAAGCATTTGTATTCGTTTGTTATAAAATGCATGGTTAGAAAGATGTTTGAAAATGTAGAATACAATGATCCACACAAATATGCCTTGAAAGTGCATGTTTTTTTCTTTTACTTCGAACTTACATGGCCATTTTGTTGAGTCAAAAATTTGGCTCTACAAAATGGCGGCCATGTTAGTTCACTATGTAAAACAAAAACCACACAATTTTGAGGCATATTTGTGTGGATTATTAATATTCTACTTTTAAAACATCATTCTAATTAAATCATATGTATTTCATAACAAACTGTTCCAAATGCTTTTCATAGCCAAACTCGCCCAATCCAAGGCAATGTGTCCCTTTAAAACCCAAATAATTACATTTTGTTATGAACAGGTATACATGTATGTACAAAATATTCTCTTTTTTAGCTGTTTCTACTTTTTGAATAAAAATAATATGCATTGTGAATTCAACGCAATAATATTTCATTTTGTAAGTTTAAAGGCAGTTTATACTTTTGGTAAATGTCAAAGACCAGTATCCTCACTTGGTGTATCCCAACATATGTATGAAACAACCAACCTGTGAAAGTTTAGGCTCAATCGGTCATTGCAATTACCAGAAAAAGTGGGGGAAAATCTTCAGTGTTTTCACTGTTTTCAAACATTGAGTTTTTGACTCATGAGATCAAAACTAACTGTTTTTCTCATTTCTCAAAAACTACAGCAATTCAGATGCACATTTGTGTGGATCATTATGTTCTACTTTTAAAATATCTTTCCAACCATCTATTCATTTCATATCCAATGCTTTCAAATGCTTTTTGTAGCCTAAAGTGCCAAATCAAAGGCAACAGGTCCCTTTAATAATAAAGTTGTATCCACTTCAAACAAGTATACATAAAACAATGGCTGATTGTCCAGTCATTGTCATGAATGGCCACTTTCTTTTATAGTCATGTAAGTAATTATAGTACATTATTTTAAATCTTAAAGCTGTAAATTCAGTTGAATATGAGTCTCTTCCCAAAACCTGATGTGCTGGTGTTGGTTATGCACACACACGGCTCTGCACGCAGTGTTCCAAGGAGGGATTTTTTTTTTACTAAATGAAAACTCTGATTTCATACAAATGATAATATAATTTGGCAGTTGTATTAAGAGATATTTGAAGTGATTACCCCCGAAAAATGAGTCCCAAAGTGCAATCATTTCGTTAGTACAAATGTAGGGCAGTGTCGCGACAAAATCTGCCAGAGTGCCGGAAGTCAGCCTGACCGTGCGTGGCCGGACCATTCGGGCTGAGCTCGCTTTCAGTCGGATTCACCCCTTGGTGTCTCGTGACCAATTCGGAGCTGTTGCGTTTCACTTCGGGTTCCATTCAGTATTTTCTGAACAGAAGAAGCTTCCATTGACACACAGCGTTTGTTTATTGAAAATCGGTTGAGCGGTTCAGAAGCTACGCTAGACGCAAGATTTCAAGCTTCAGATTCCACTAGAGTTTCACCTTTTTCCAACGGTAAACTTCTTCAGTATTTATATAATATATATTTCTTTATGTCTGTGAAGTTTAGTGGATTTTGATTTTAAAACAGCTTCCACATTGACAGTTTTGTAAGTCCACTTTCCACGCTCATTTGCTGTCATCCGAGTCAGTGAAAAGTAGTCTGGTTACATTCAATATGTGATGCACGTAGTACATTACTAGGATGCTGGGTACCAGACTGTGCAACAAAAGCGTGCTTTATTTTTCGGGGGCATGAATATTCACGTCTTTTTCTCCTTTTTGTCTTTGACAAATTATAAAAAACCCGTTTGTATACAGGATGCAAAGCATAGGTGTGTATATCGTGAGCATTTTAAGTGTGCGTTCGTTGAAAAGAATGACGTTTTGCAATTTTTCTTTGTATGTACAAGACTAAATCTATTCCGTGATAAATTATTTCGTGGAAATGTTTGTCATGTTTTTCTGAATGAATTTGGTTAAAAGAACTTTTAATAAAGCCTTTTTCTATTTCATGCAAGATTGGAACATTTCTGTGATTAAAGATTTGAATTTAAAGAAAGAGAAAAATCACCAATATGTCATTATGCATGTGAAAAATTGGGTAGTTTGTGTAATTGTAAAAACGTTTCTTTTTTTTATTCCGGAAGAACTTCACAGAAGATGGACCCGAGTTTCCCATTCATGCAACCATTAAGAATGGATTGGTCTTGGAACTTCACAGTCATGCAACAACAGAATTATCAATGACCTGGTTAGAATTTGTAGGTCTTTTAGTTAGGATAATAGGTACTTTAGGTGCTAATGACAGGTCTATTAACACTTTTGTACGAAGGCTACTTGAGCAAGAGAAAGTAATGAAACGTAAAGGAAAAGCTTATCTCAGTAGTCTAAATGATTTCAGGGAAAAAGGGTTTTTGTTAATTCGGAAAAGAATGCTGAAAGCTCCAGATACGCCAAGAAAGAAGAAACTTCGTAAAGAATTGGCAGGGGTAAAGGCTGGAGAGAAGGAAGTGAAGCGTAAGCTTGCAGTCTCCGAGACTCGTGTGCTGGAACTGGAAATGTCCCTTGTAGTTACGACTGGTAAAATTGAAACTCTGGAAGATGACGCTGCTGGCAGAAGGGATTCTCAAGCAGAGGTTGATCGTCTTTCTTCTAAATTGAAAGAGTTGCAAGGCTAGCATGATAATATGGTGATGATGATGGATCAGCTAACTTCCCAGTTCAACTCAGCAGTGAATAAGCTGCAGGAATACAAAGATAAGTATCAAGTATCGTCAAAGCAGTTAATAGATATTGAGCAGAAATGGGAGGCAGCAAAAGCAAAACTGAAGCAACTGGGAACTAGAAACACCACTAAAAAGTTGAAACGAAGAGATGAGAACATTACCAAGCTGCAGTGAGAAAAAGTGAAACTTTAAGAGCAGTGACAGAACTACAAGATGACCTGGAGACTTCTAGGGCCCAACTCAGATACACAAACCAAGTCTGCAAGAAACTTGAATCAGAAAGCCAACTAAAGTCAAAGTAAACAGATAAGTTTTATAAAGAAACTTTGTATGAAAGAAAACAAAGAATTCTTAAGAAATCACCAGGTACATCTTTGTCAACCGGTGTATATGACTTCATCCTACTTGAAGAGAGGTCCAAGTACCTGGAACAGAGAAACAAAGAATTGGAGCAACTCATCAGTCTTGTACAAGATGAGTCTATTGCAACATTCCATGAAGGGCGATACACCGACAGTGTGACATCATGGAACTGCTTTCGAATAATGTTTCTCTGAACAAGGTGAACACTGTCATCAAGACTGTATTGAAGAACCTAGCTTGCAAAGATGATGACAGGCTGCCATCAGCAGGCACACGGTCAAAGTTATGATTAGAAGCAAGACATCTTGCAAACATAGAAGTAGCTTTGGCCATGCACTCCAGCACACCGGAGGTTACACTAGGTAATTGCATTCATGGTGAAGGCACAACCAAACATCACCGCAAGTACCAAAATTTTCAAGTGTCACTGCCAGATGGGTCCTCAAGAACTCTATCACTCATTGAGATGGCGCATGGAGACACAAATGCTGTCACAGAGGCTTTCAAAGAGCACATCCATTCTTACTGAAGAGGAAAGGCGAAAGTATATGAAAGTTGCAAGGCAACAGTCATCTGCAGTCTTGGATAAATACAATGAAAGAAAAAAATAATAATAAAGGCTCACAAATGGGAAGCATTGCAGATTTCTCAACAGAAACGGAAAGAAGCTGCCGAAAAGAAAATGCGATCAACAGCTGCATTGGTTAATGAAGTAGCAGCACTTGGTGGTCTTTGGACCACTGCAGATAGTGTTGATCGGCATATCGATGCTCTAGAAAAACACAAAACAGATGAATTGATCCGGTGAGCAATGCATACACAGCTCTCCTTCATGCAAACAATCATGAAGTGCAAAGGTCCCTCCAAAGAGCACTTTCAGCTAAGTCACCAGCAGAAATCATACTCAAAGACAAAAATAAAAAACATCATCTACATGTATTTCTCCATCATAATTTGCAGCCTGAAACGGATCCACATAAGTTGGCATCATCACAACCATCACATAGTGGACTAGATGCAGCACATATTTCTTTATCCATGGAAGGCTTTTGTCATTACTGCTATAGAAACAACAGCTGTTGATTAAAACAAACTTAAAACTTTGCAAATGTAACAGTAAACCAGTCACTTACATTGCACTGCATTAAATCAATAATCAATTTCTCAATTATAAAAGTACAATTTCTGTCTACTTGTAAATACCAAGTATATGATGGATGATGTTCCTATGCAGTTAACACCTGTAAATACTATTAGAGGAATTGAATAGACCAAGAATGTTAGTAACTGAAGCAATGACTGAAGCCCTTCCCTATATTTCTGGTCGGGAAAACAGAAATCATTTCATTAAATCACAATCCTGAGTTACTTCATAAAAAGAAGACAAGGAATTTCACAGGGACCAGCGAACACATTGCTTGGCCCCCCCCCCCCTTGAACATTCCTGTAGATCTATAGAGGAACATTTTCTTACAGAAGTGCTTTCTTTTCTGTAAAAGTATCCCTGTTCCTTCGTTAGTTCAATTTATGGCCTGAAAAAGCAATCCCATTGTCATAGTCATTTCACAAAGAGAAATAAAATTGAGCAGCACTTGCAATGATGTGATTTCACATGACAACCTGACTGGTAACCCAACCCTGCTGAGCATCATATTTCTGTGCTGAGCAGAATGTTTGTGCCGACCACTACTCTGAAATAGGGCCAGGCTGTTATTTCCTTCATAAAACAGTTAGCACACTCATCAACTACAGACATTAAGTTATCATTTGTAAATGTACATGTACATGAAGTTAGTGTATTGCAATTTGCTATAACCATTAGGACGTTCTTGACCCATTTTGCATCTAGATAAATCTCTTCACGAAATTTCTTGTATCGTTCCATTTACTGTACTGATTTGTGTGAGTTTGTAATTTTTAACCAAGCTTGGTAATCCAGACAAAGCGAACTGAGTTATCCTCACTCTATCATTAACCAGGATTCATGTCTTATCTCTAATCATCTGTGATTTAACAAGAAAAAGTAAATTTTGCTGCTGAATTTGCAGCTCACTGCTTGCATAATTAACAAGAGTGTTAATTTGTTGGTGTCAATTTGATTGCTGTCAAGTAAAATTCCTCATATAGAGAATGCAAATCAAGAACAAGGTTATCCTTGCTGTGTCGTTATCCAGGATCCATCTTCAATCTGATCATCTTAAATATCAAGAAGGTTCTTTGCTGTTGGATTTTGAGCACAATCCTTCAAAATTCATACGGAGGGTATCTATTTTTTGACATCGACTGCATTTGTTCTTAATATAACCAATTATCTGGTTGTTGAGATGTTTCCGAAAAACTGCCTTTGTAATTTTAATGGCATTGCTCTGACATTGTTCTCATGTGATACATGTATGTAAACCACAGTTCATTGTGAATGAAAGTTCTTGGGTATTTACTTTTTGCTTCTGACTTGGAGTTCATCCTTTAAAGTAATTGTGGTTGTGAAAGTTTCAACAGTATTCAATGGTTGGGCTGTAACTGTTTGACTGAAGCTGATGTTCTGATTGGGGAAGACTGCAGCTGTGACTGATAGTAGGAGTAGCTGTCTATGCCTACTGTACTGCTCATCATTGGACTCAACTTGATTGCCGCCTCATCTCAGCTTCAAAATACAAATCATGAGTTGATGAATGGGAAGCTACGTTGGCAACACTGCACAACTTCAAATCCATGGATATTAAGCTGGAACACTTTCAAACCTGTGACAATTGGTACGGCTGACTTAAGCTATACCGAAACAGGTATCAAGCAGTTAACTACATTTCACACTCATCAGTAAGATGTGGTGCTCAGTAGGATTTGTTGTGCAGTGATTTGTGGTGTTCTGGCAGTAGCTGATAGATGTGACTGAACATAGTGAGTGTCTCATCATAGAGGACCCTTCAAGGAATAACTCTTAGTCTTTCCTCCTGCACACTCCAGCAAAGTGTTTTAGCACAGGACGCATCAGCTGCTCATACAATAAAGTTCATCAGTTCACTGTCACACTGAGTGATGAGAAGAAAATCCTTCCTGACGCTTCAAAAACTCCTGCAGTTGATTGACATAATTGAGTTCTCTTGATGCATCAGACAGTTCATCAATGATGAATCCTGGTCAGTATCCTCTTGATTATTTCTTCATTATTGCTCACAGTAGTCTATACAAGGAGTTCTTGTCTTGACCATAACAGAGAAATGACTATCCAGATAACTTGAATCTGCAATCTCAAATGAGAAAGCTGTGCTGAGCTTGTTGAGCAGTGGGTTCAGTCCAGTAAGTCACAATCAAATCCATCATACACACCATTTGATAATTCAGAGGCAGTAACTCACATCACTGCAGGCAGAATTTCATTTTCATCTTTGCACTTTTCCAATGTTCGCTCAGAGACTTCCTGGTTTTTAACAGCAAGGATAACCGTTGTTACTTTTACTTGTGCATCTTTGCACTTTTCCAATTTGTTCATAGGTTTCATAGGTTTCCTAAAGTTTTCTTCCTGGCTCTGTTTGCAAGGATAACATTTGTTTCTCTGTCATTGCACTCACTCAAAATGGGCCTAATTAAAACCTTACAATCTCACAGCAAATTGAAGTTATAAAAGTGGTTCATTCTTGTTGAGAAAATAGTGTTTTAAGATGCAATAACGGGTCGCATGAACAACTTCAATTCATAATACTTGCACATCACTCCAGTAGTTAACAACTTCAGGAGGGTGGCTGAGAGGCATATCAACCCTTTTGTTGTTCTTCTCTTTAGTTTTCTCTTCTTCTAATTGTGTTTTTCTAGTTGTGTTTTTGTGTTACTCTCCTCTCTTCCCACTTTGTCTATGCACTGATCGATGCACCTCTACCATGAGAGACCACATAGTCAAGACATCCACTGTGTGATTTGAATCATGAATAATGGAATGAGATTGCTTTATGAGGCACAGGATTGCAGTAGGGTTTCTACATCATTATACAGAGGACATTATTTTAGTGTACATGACAAGTTTTGAATGAACTGCAGATTAAAAACTTTCAGTCATTGCTATACAGTCAAACAACCACAGTGCACACAATTCATCTTACAAGCATCACATCCATCTGACAGAAAAATTAAATGTTTTGGCAAGTAGGATTTACCTTTTGGTTTTGCTATTTTGTTATACTGTTTACTTCAGGTTGAATACATTTTGTTTTGAATATGCAGTGTGTAACTGCACCTGACCATTTGCACATTTGCTTGACATTTTCTCAAAGACAAAACCATGGATAAAGGATTATACAAAATTGGTTAACTTAATAGAGTTCTTGATTGTTCTGAATTAATATTGATAAGCTTGTTGAGTACCACATCTCTCCACTCATCTACCAAAAAGAGGTCAATAAGAAGTAGCTCAGTCTACCATGATGATATTACAATGGTTGATCAGTCAACGTCCCATCGGAAGGATCCAGAGGATGGAAAAGTTTGACTTTTCCCACGAGAGAGTCTGCTGCAAACCAATGCACGATGTCTGCTGGGTATGTCAGCACAACAATTAATTGGTCTACAAGTCGCCAAACCTGACAAAAGATAAGAAGTCAAACCGCTGCAGAGAACAGCAAGAACATCTGGCTTTGGTTGCAGTTGAGCGGGCGTTGTACAGAGACCTCGTCCATGTTGCCAAGGAGACTGCCGAGCGTCAAGGAGTAGTGAGTCTTGGTCCCAACAAACCATGCAGCAGACAGATTGCAATGCACTACTCCTTTGACTTTGCTCAGCAGGTTCACTATCCGTTCGACCCTGTACAGCCTGGCCCTATATACTTTCTCACGCCACGAAAATTGGGGATATTCGGAATCCACTGCAAGGGTGTGACACGTCAGGTGAACTACCTAATAGATGAGTCAGTAATAATCTCCAAAGGAAGCAACTCAGTTATTAGCTTCATCCATCACTTCTTTGAACACTATGGACTTGGCGAGGCCACAGTTGATCTCCACTGTGACAACTGCAGTGGCCAAAACAAGAACAATACTTAATGTGGTACATGCTTTGGCGCTGTATGTCCGGCCTCCATCGCACTGTGCATGTCCACTTTATGGTCTATGGGCTCACTAAGTTTGACCCTGATTGGTGCTTTGGTTTACTCAAACAGCAGTTCCGGCGGACCCCAGTGCACTTGCCTAGAAGACATGGAGGAAGTTGTCAGCAAGAATTCAATCTCTGGCGTCAACATCTCCCATCTTGTTGGAGATGAGGCAGGGAACGTCACCACCAACCAGTATATCTGGCACGAGTTCCTGACTCCCTTCTTTAAGCCGTTAGTTGGAATCAAAAGCTTCAGGCATTTCCGGTGAGTTTTTTTTTATGAATTAATTTTGTGAACCTTTAGATTTCTCTCACATGATTGAAAAGGTGTCATGTGTTCGTTTTGTATCAACATTTTTATTAATACTATTAATAATATTATTAGTTTTTGCACAAAATTTTCTCTGTAGATGTTCCTCTGATGAGCCAGGTGTCATTTACGCACGGGATTCCAGCAATGGGCCTGAAGTCAGCTTTCAGCTTCTGAAGAGGGTTGGCAGGCATCCACCAGCAGCTCTCCCAGAACCACAGATTCCTCTTGGCATGGACTCCAAGCGGCAGTGGTACCTGTACGAGAGTATCAGGGAGTACTGTGCAGAAGCATCGAAGAACACTACCTTCCCCAGACCAGCAATGCCAAAGCCTTAGTATTTTTGCTCTACCTGGGTCTTTGAAGCCTTAATTCAACACTGCATCTGAACTCAAACATTTTATGGTCCAACCAGTCAATTGAAGTGGTTGTTGTAAATAAAATTGTGGTTACTTCCCATTATCTGCAACCTGTGTTTTAATGACTGCTTTGTTTTCAATTGACAGTACATATATTTGCTATTTTGCATTATAAGTACATTGTGTAGTGTAATAGCCGTGACAAAACCTTTTTTAAAGATTTTAAATTTTTTTTTACCCCTTTTTTATAAAAAAAAATGAGCCAAAAACATAAAAAACAAAGATTTTGATAATCTGTCACACTGTTGCAAAAACATTAGCAAGTGTCCATGGAAAGTTTCAGAGTGATATCTTGTTTGGAACATATTGGTTGCTGGGGCATTTTGTAGGGTACTTCGAAGAAAATGAAACATTAATTTTAAATGTCAATTTACTTGTAACACGTTTTCGAAAATAGTGATAACTTGGCTAATTTCAAACGGAAATAACTCAGCAAAGCAATACACCCCAGAGCTCATACATATACCAAGTTACTGCTGGTGATGTGCTCTTTCCAGCCATGTATATAACTCAACTCTTTAAATTGTCAACATCTGTCTCATTTTCACAGAGCGGGTCACATATTCATCTAAGGTACCTGACTGATTCTTGTTAGTTTTGAAATACATGAGAGAAAAAAATAAAAAATAAAAAATAAAAAAATGTAATTCTTTTGAAACGTCCGAGTAGAGTATCAGACCAAGTTGTCATCACAGCTCCTCTTTGAAACTAATTCTAACACTGTCTCTATAATGGAAGATGCAGCTAGAAAACCCCAGGCAATGGCCAATACTATTGCAAAGGCGCTGGCAGCAGCCTTTCAGAATGTTAGAGTCCAACCTGGCCCAACAAATCGACTTCAAAAGTTCTATGGGCAACCCCGAAAACCCGGTGACCTGTCACTTAGCGAGTGGTTGGAGGAAGTATATAGAGGTCTATTGTAGGCAATTAGGTCTGACTCAACAGCAGGCTCAGACAATAATTGACCATTTAGGTGGAGATGCTAGGGAGGAGGTAATCTGCTCACCTCGAGAAGTCAGACAGGATTTAGACAGCCTAACCATGGAGCAATAAACTAGAGGGAGTTAGAATGAAGACCCAACTTATCTTGATCTAATTAGCGCCCAGGGCTCTCCACCATAGAGAATGCACTGTGCTCACCCGCTGCCTTTACAACGGCCGGCCTTTGTGCACAGAGATGGCCACCGTGTTTTCACTGGTAACCGAACGACTGTCCAAAAGCTGAACGTTAAACTGCTCATTACTGGAGTAACTAAAAGCTGCTAACGAAAAATACATCGCATGCGCAGTTCTCTATTTTGGGCCACGTATGCTTCTTCGTTCGAATAGCGGATGCACACAAAAATTCCGCTTCCATCGATGTTTTTCTTGTCAAAATCTGCCAACTTGTCGATAAGTTTCGTTATGTTTGTCAGTAAGCACTGTAAGGACATAAAGCTGAAATTGTAATGTTAATTTTTGTATAATAATACATTTTTCAAAGATTTTAAAAGGCTGAAAAATAACCGAAGCAGACAATGTTGACATGAGGAAAGCAATGATACATGTTGCACTGCGAGCCAGGTAGAGACAATTGGTGAAATGTGCGCTCTAAAAAACAATATCAAAGGCAGAAAAGGCATTCCATTATTTTAGGCTGAAAAAGAAACAGACAATCTCGGCATGAGGCAAATCGTGATACATGTTTCACTGCGAGTCAGTGATGAAATGTTCATTCCAATCTTTTTCGTGATATTGAATGATAATTCTCACATTCACAACATGTATGGAAATAACAGGCCTTTTCAAAAACTAAATACATGTAGTATGATGGAGGATGTGATCGTCATATTGAAAAAGAACATTTTTCTCAACCTTTTCTCTATTCAGATATGGCACAACCATGTCTAAATAATATTTGTAGACTTTGTGGGGAACGGCGAGCGGTGGAGAATGATAGGAACCCACATCCAAAGGAGAAGTATGCTCCACTTATCCTGCGAGCCTTTGGAGAAGGTATGAGCAGTGATAAGGAGCTGATCCATCCTCCCTACATCTGTCACAGCTGCATAAAGAAATTAAATAAATGGTGGGCCAAGGCTAAGTTCAAACACAAGGCTGAATGTAATATCAAGGTATTCTCCTTCAAGGTAGTGCACTCCTTCAAGGTAGTTCACTTGTTGCCATGGCGCAGAGGCTTGGGTTTTTTGACGTGGCTTACGAAGGAGAAATTGCAAGTGATGAGGATTGGATGTCATGGCCGCACAGAATTGGTTGTGCACATTTTGAGGGAAATCTGTTATAAGGAATTGAGGGGCAGCAGAGTTTTGGGAAATGTTCCTGACCACCCGAATAAAAAGTCTTATGAAATATTACTCAATCACATAGCTTCACAGAATGTTTGTTGTGGGAATTCCGACTTCCCAAGTCTCATCAAATCGAGGGAGGGGCCTAGTGGTCAGGTACCAGTTAGGATTACTCCTCGAGATTTGTTTGAGACCCATCCCATGCCCACAATTCGTCATGAGATGTGTGCACTTCTGATCTCCAACCCTCAGACTAGATGTGATGTTTGCAAGATTCATCGGACAGATCTGCATTCTGCTCTTCATAAACTACAGAAGTCCGGCAGTAATTTGCAACCTCAGCCGACTACAAGAAACGACAGAATGAGTCGTGACCATCTTCAACAAAAGACATCCAATCTGCAGGCAGTGAAGAGGAATCTTGTCAGAAACAACAGGCGCCTTTTAGACAAAGTGTCCCAAATGATGAAAACTGAATGTGCGCCAGTGTCTACTCTTCATGATGGCCTTCTGAGGGATTCAGTAGAGGAGTGTGATGAAGAAGTAACACGGCAACTAAAGGGCGGCAACTAAAGGGCGGCTCTGCGGCCAAGCTTCTGTGGGAGCAACAGAAGGAGCCTATGAGAAAGGGCAAAGCTATGCGGTGGCATCCTGCGGTGGCATCCTGCAGTTATCCGCTTATGCATTGCACTGCATAGCAAGTCAAAGGCGGCCTACAACCTCATCCGGCAGAGTGGGTTTTTCCGGCTTCCTCATCCAACGACACTAAATTCATTTTGGAAGTATCACCACTGGGCTGAATCCTGATCTTGTGAAGAGAATCTGTTCAGATTTTATATCCGTCGGTATGCCTGAGCATCTAGTATATTAGATACAGGGGCAGAGACATCGCTCATTCCATATTCCTTCTATTGTGAACATCTTGCTAATAGAGTTGGGCTATTAGGAGATGTTGCACTTTCATTAATCTAGTCGGGGCAAAGGACTTGAAAATACCGGTTGTAGGTTACTTTGAGACAAGCATCACTGTATATGATCAAACTGTCAATGGTAGTTTTCTTGTGAAGATGGACAGCGACCACGCCCCTCTGTACACTTATTGAATCCAGTGCTAAACAGCATGAAACTGTACAACAAGTCCTAACGTTATACGACACTTGTATAAGCAACCTCCCAAATCTTACAAAGGTAAAAAGCCAAATACCACAAAGTGAGATAGATATCCCTTTGTCGAAAAACAAAGTCATCAAAACCAGGAGTTCAAAGAGATATAAAAGTACTGCTGAAGTAAGAAATTCAGCATCTTGTGAGTAAAGAAATACTTGGGACTCAGGGAAAACAAGATGTGGATGTAAATATCACAGGAGATGGCACAATAGTAGGTCAATGGCATTATGTGAATGTCACTTGTACAATACTAAATAATGAGGCTAATGCAACTTCAGCAAGTGCACACCAACCAATAGAAGTTCTTTGTGATGAGGAGAAATACAGTCAGTTGAAAGAGCGTTTAGTGTATATAGTGAAAGATGCAGCCTAGTTATCAATATAGTTATCAGGGGATTACAAGATTCTGTTAACTTTCTAATATTTGTCACCAATTTTCAAATTGCAAATTTGTAGATTTGAGTGAGTTGTTTCATGAATGCCATCTTGGTAAAAATGGCCTTCATCTTAACTGGGACGGCAATCACCATTTCAGCCAGCTTATCCAGAAGCAATTAGAGAAAAGGTTGAAACCACTAGACCCTTCTGGTACACCACAACCCCATTGCCCACGTGAGCTGAAAAAAACTAGTCCGAACACCTTGTCCCAGGAAGAAAAACTCACCAACATGCCCAGCAACATGGAAAGCTTCTCCAAAACCTCCAATGAAGACCAAGCTGTGCATTGTCATCCCCAAGCCTCCCAGTACAACCGTCAAGACTCCAAAAACCACCAAGCCTCCTAGTGCAACCACAAAGCCTCCCAAAACCTCAAGAAAGCGGAGGAAGTCAAGACATGTCATCGAGGACGAAGAAGGGTTTTTGCAGCTTGGGAGGAGTTCGTCTAATACTACCAAACCAGTGATGTGCTTCATCAAACATTTTGTGGCTATGGCCACAATACAGTATGAGAAGGTTAATCTAAATGTACATCGATCTCAAGGTGCTTTACACCAACAGGTGCACCTTCCAAAGGCAGATACTCCTTACGTTGCCTCACTCAAGCAGGGGAAGAGGCAACAAACGAGAAAGAAACAGATCAGGAAAAGACGGAGGCAGCAAAAATGGAAGGTTAGTTTTTAAATTTTGATAACGATCATTAAAGTTTTCAATTGGCTCATGTAAGTCTGACAAATGTACTTAAAAAAATAAGTATTTATTTTGTTTGGCAATTTAGAATTAAAAGCAATTGAAAGTGTCAGCTTATTAGGTTGCATTTTCAAAGGATACATTTTTTTTTCTGCAATGAGATTTTTTCATTCCTGAAACATGGTTCAATTTAAATCCCCCTTAAAAAATGTGGTCGGGATCCCGATATATCCCGCCGGGATTCCCGACATATCCCACCGGGATATGTTGGGATAAGTCGGGATGGAGGTATCCCGATGGGATACATCGGGATAGGTTATGTCGGGATCCCAACCAAAGGTGGGACGAGTCGGGATCCCGATGGAATGGTGGTCAGAATCCCGACTGAAGGCGGGATGAGTTGGGATAAGGTGGGATCCCGATCAGCTCATCCCGGCATTGTTGGGATCCCACCTGTTTGGGGTGGGATAGAATGAGATATAAAAATGAAACTTAGACTGTAGGTGCTTGACACTTGAAACAAATGATATACAAAATTGACATATTTAAAACATGCTATAATCATGTTTTACATGTCAATCTTGTATTTTTTAAAATAACTTATAGCGCCATTATATTACTTGAAAAATATGATGGAAGTGCACCCTATTATTACCCCCAACAAAATGAGCCAAAACTCAGTATTCACTGGCCAAGTCTGGTCCTATATAGCTGTCATTGTAATTCAGTGCAAATTGGTCTTTAGGCCGTTCCAATTTTATTAGTTGGTTTACGGATCGCGGCGACCAATTTTCTTGAAAAATTGAAGAAGAAAAAAAGAAGGGAAATCCATCATTTTTTTTTTCGTCCGGCGACGATGAATATTCAACTTTTGGTCAGATTATTAAAAGATTGTATCTTATTTAAGCTGATTTTTTTATCGAGAAAATGGGTTGCGAAAACCCCCCCAAAAGCCAAAGCATCGTGGTTACGTTTCGATCACACATACACATTGCGATGCGTCGGCGGCCCGACGCACAGTTGCGTAGAGTTATCTCCCTCTATGCCTCATGTTTTGATGTCAAATACATACAGCGCAGCGGGCTGTGTGCTCAATAGTGAGAACGGCCATGTGTGCAAGACCAGGGGTTGGGTGTTAGACGAGAAGTGTAATATGCGATGTGAATGAAATAGTCTGACATCCATGTCCCTTTATACCAGATGGTAAACATGTACATGTGTGTAATCAGCGTTCTGTCAAAGTATTGGAGAAGTGGTGGATCGAAATTACGATGACAAGAATACTTTTTTTGTGACTGCAAAAGAGGGAGGAAAGCTGGATAGCTCACCTGGAGGTACACAAGAGACGTTGCCACTTAATATGGGGGTATGTTGTGTCAGATACATTTCTCAAAAAAATAGAAATTGTAGGCTAAAAATCTTACAGATGTCCAGCGAACAATTGTGCGTCGATACTCGTGGAGCGCATTCTTGGGATTTGCATAATCTCCATATTGCCCACAATTCGTTATTAAACTGCTCCTTATTCACAGCGCAAATTGTGCAAATCCCAAGAATGCGCTCCACGAGGAAAAACGCACAACAAAAAAGTCACTGGACATCGCCATCGGTTCAGATATTTAGCTAAAAAAGTAAAATTGTTGTATTATTATTACAAAGAAATGTATCTGAAACGACGTACCACACCATATTTATAAAATCAAAGAATGGGCTGGAACAGCGGGAAAGGTTGGCCACAAACAAAGCCAGAAAAGTTTGGACTTCTCTTGGAGTTGGTTGTTTCTTTTGAAGAATGTGCCTAAGGAGATTGAAGTTAAAATAGTGCAGTGTGTGTGCCTGGACTTCAGCAACTGTATATACACGTAACGAACAGTCAACATCAGTTATTGTTTTATATTGGGTTGGCAGTTTTTTTACACTGCACTGATGATATTGTTTGAACGATTTAATTGTGTATGGCAAAAGATGATAATAAATTCTTAATAATTGTATAAAAAAAAATTTGTTTTCGGTTATTTCAGCTTTCTCACACTACACAGGTGGAACTGAACCATCTCAATGAGTTGCCAGATATCCCAGTGGGATACGTTGGGATCCCGGTGGGATACTTCGAGATCCCAGTGGGATACGTTGGGATTCCGACAAAATATCCCCGGTGGGATAGGTCTGGAATCCCAGTGGGATACAGACTGGGATCCCAACCTATCCCATCGGGATCCTGGTGGGATAGGTCGGGATCCCGACAAAATATCCCGATGGGATAGGTCGGGATCCTGGTGGGATACTGCCCGGGATCCCGACCTATCCCATCGGGATCCCGATGGGATAGGTCGGGATCCCGACAAAATATCCCGATGGGATAGGTCGGGATCCCGGGCAGTATCCCACCGGGATCCCGACCTATCCCATCGGGATCCCGATCAGTATCCCGATGGGATAGGTCGGGATCCCGACAAAATATCCCGATGGGATAGGTCGGGATCCCGGGCAGTATCCCACCGGGATTCCCGACCTATCCCACCGGGATATTGGTTGGGATCCCGACCACATTTTTTAAGGGGTCACCTGGCAAAGAAGATTTACAGTTATTTTGTTGCAAACATTTCATTTATTTATTTGTTCATTTATTATTATTTTAGTCTTTCACTATGGCAATCATGTGCATTGTTCAATCGTGTGATGTTTTGTTATTATAATGTGTACATTCATTCTTCACAGGTACTCTGGGAGACTCCAGTCACTTCTTCTGGGTGAATGGGAATGATGATGGGCATACAGACCACAACACACGACCATGTGTTCTACAGTTTCAGTGGCTGATAAATTGATTTATATGGAAAACTTTCAATCATGTTTTCCATCTATTGACTGTTCATTAA